>CM073738.1:10777948-11977948 GCA_037127355.1 Schoenoplectus tabernaemontani
TCGAAAATGATTCCGGGCACACAAAACGTGAAAACGGGACCAGACGCGCTCGGTACCGCGGAAAACGAGTTCGGGAGCGCAAAACATGAAAACGGCACCCGACACCCTCGGTACCATCGAAAATGATTCCGGGCACGCAAAAAACATGAAAACGGGACCCGACGCCCCGGTACCGTCGAAAACGAGTCCGGGAGCACAAAACATGAAAACAGGACCCGACGCCCAAGGTACCGTCGAAAATGATTCCGCGCACGCAAAACATGAAAACGGGACCCGACGCGCTCGCTACCGCCGAAAACGAGTCCGGGAGCGCAAAACATGAAAACAGGAACCGACGCACTCGGCACCGCCGAAAAAATGTGTCGTGCACGCAAATCATGAAAACGGGACCCTACGCCCCGATGCACGTCGAAAACGAGTCGGGAGCACAAAACATGAAAACAGGACCCGACGCCCTCGGTACCGCCTAAAATGAGTCTGGGAGGGCAAAACATTAAAGCGGGACAATACGCCCTCTATAGCGCCGAAAATGAGTGCGGGCACGCATAACATGAAAACGGGACCCGACGCCATCGGTACAGCCGATAATGAGTCTATGTGCGCAAAACAAGAAAACGGGACTCGACGCCCCGGTCCGCCGAAACGAGCCGGGAGCGCAAAACATGAAAACGGGACCCGACGCCCTCGGTACCGGCAAAAACGAGTCGGGGAGCGCAAAACAAGAAAACGCAACCCGACGCCCCCGGTACCGCCGAAAACTAGTCCGGGAGCGCAAAAAATGAAAACGGGACCCGACGCCCTTTATACCGCCGAAAACGACTCTGGTCCGTAAAACATGAAAACGGGACCGGACACCCTCGGTACCGTCGAAAACATGTCCGGGAGCGGAAAACATGAAAACGGGACGGGACGCCCTCGGTACCACCGAAAGCGAGTCCTGTAGCGCAAAACATGAAAACGAAACCCGACGCCCTCGCTACCGCAGAAAACTAGCCCGGGAGCGCAAAACAAGAAAACGCGACCTGGCGCCCTCGGTACCAACGAAAATGAGTCCGGTCGAGCAGAACAAGAAAACCGGACCCGACGCCCCCGGTGCTGCCAAAAATGAGTCCGGGAGCGCAAAACATGAAAACCGGACCCTACGCCCTCGGTACCGTCGATAACATGTCTGGGAGCCGAAAACATGAACATGGGACGGGACGCCCTCGGTACCACCGAAAACGAGTCCGGGAGCGCAAAACATGAAAACGGGATCGGACGCCCTCCGTACCGCCGAAAATTAGTCCGGGCGCGCAAAATAAGAAAACGGGGCCCTACGCCCCGGTACAGCTGAAAACGTGTCCGGGAGTACAAAACAAGAAAACGGGACCCGACGCCCTCGGTATGACCGAAAATGAGTCCGGGCGAGCAAAACAAGAAAAACGGACCGACGCCCCGCATGCTACTTAGAAAATGAGTCCTAGAGCGCAAAACATGAAAACGGGAACCTACGGACTTGGCACGCCAAAAATGATTATGGATAAGCAAAATATGAAAACGGGACCCAACACCCTTTGTACCGCCGAAAACGAGTCCTGAAGCGCAAAACATGAAAACGGGACCTGACGCCCTAGGTACCGTCGAAAATGAGTCGGGGCGCGCAAAACAAGAAAACGGGACCCGACGCCCTCGGTACCGCCGAAAACGAGCCCGGGGGCGCAAAAAAAGAAAACGGGAGCCGACGCCCTCGGTACCGCCGAAAATGAGACTAGCCGCGCAAAACAATAAAACGGGACCCGACGCCCCCGTTACCGTCGACAACGGGACCCGATGCACGCGGTACCGCCGAAAACGAGTCTGGGCGCGCAAAACCTGAAAACGGGACCACGCCCCGTGCGTCGAAAACAGTCCGGGAGCGCAAAATAAGAAAACCGGACCGACGCCCTCGATGCAAGTCGAAAATGATTACGGGCACACAAAACAAGAAAACGGGACCAGACGCGCTCAGTACCGCGGAAAACGAGTTCGGGAGCGCAAAACATGAAAACGGCACCCGACACCCTCGGTACCGTCGAAAATTATTCGGGCACGCAAAACATGAAAACGGGACCCGACGCCCCGATGCACCGTCGAAAACGAGTCCCGGAGCACAAAACATGAAAACGGGACCCGACGCCCTCGATGCACGTCGAAAATGATTCGAGAGCACGCAAAACATGAAAACGGGACCCGACGCGCTCGTGCCGAAAACAGTCCGGGATCGCAAAACATGAAAACGGGACCCGACGCACTCGCATCGCCAAAACGTGTACGTGCGCGCGCAAATCATGAAAACGGGACCCTACGCCCCTCGATGCGTCGAAAACGAGTCGGGAGCACAAAACATGAAAACGGGACCCGACGCCCTCGATGCACCGCCTAAAATGAGTCCGGGAGGGAAAACATGAAAGCGGGACAATACGCCTCTCGTAGCGCTTAGAAAATGAGTGCGGGCACGCAAAACATGAAAACGGGACCGACGCCATCGATACCGCCGATAATGAGTCGAGGTGCGCAAAACAAGAAAACGGGAGCGCGCCCCCGGTTCCCGCCGAAACGAGCCGGGAGCGCAAAACATGAAAACGGGACCGACGCCTCGATGCACGGCAAAAACGAGTCGAGGTGCGCAAAACAAGAAAACGGGAACCGACGCCCCCGGTCCCGCCGAAAACGAGCCCGGGAGCGCAAAACATGAAAACGGGACCTGACACGCTCGGTACCGCCGAAAACGAGTCCGGGAGCGCAAAACATGAAAACAGGACCTTACGCCCTCGGTACCGCCGAAAACGACTCCGGGAGCGCAAAACATGAAAACGAGACTCGACACCCTCCGTACCGCCGAAAATTAGTCCGGACGCGCAAAATAAGAAAACGGGACCCGACGCCCACGGTACCGTCGAAAACGAGTCTCAGAGCGCAAAACATGAAAACGGTATCGGACGCCCTCGGTACCGCCGAAAATGAGTCCGGGCGGACAAAACATGAAAACGGGACCCGACGCCCTCGCTACCGCCGAAAAAGAGTTCGGGCGCGCAAAACATGAAAACGGGACCCGACGCCCTCGGTACCGTTGAAAATAATTCCGGCGCGCAAAACAAGAAATCAGGACCCGACGCCCCCGGTACCGTCGTAAACGAGTACGGGAGCGCAAAACATGAAAACGGGACTCGACGCCATCGTATCGCCGAAAATAAGTCCGGGCGCGCAAAACAACAAAACGGGACCGGGATCCTTCGGTACGGCCGAAAATGAGTCCGGGCGTGCAAAACATGAAAACGGGACCCGACGCCCTCGGTACCGCCGAAAGTGAGTCTGGTGCGTAAAACATGAAAACGGGACCCGACGCCGTCAGTACCGCCGAAAACATGTCAGGGAGCGGAAAACATTAAAACGGGACGGCACGCTCTCGGTACCACCGAAAACGAGTCCGGGAGTGCAAAATATGAAAACGGGACCCGACGCACTCGGCACTGACGAAAACGATTATGGGTGCGCAACACATGAAAACGGGATGGGACGCCCTCGGTACCGCCGAAAATAAGTCGGGGCGGGCAAAACATGAAAACGGGATCCGACGCCCTCGGTACCGACGAAAATGAGTCCGGGCGCGCAAAACATGAAAACGTGACCCGACGCCCCCGGTACCGCCGAAAATGAGTCCGGGAGCGCAAAACATGAAAACGGGACACGACGCACTCGGCACTGCCGAAAACGATTATGGGTGCGCAAAACATGAAAACGGGACCCGACGCCCTCTATAGTGCCGAAAACGAGTTCGGGCACGCAAAACATGAAAACGGGACCCAACGCCCTCGGTACCGCCGAAAACGAGCCCGGGAGCGCAAAAAAAGAAAACGGGAGCCGACGCCCTCGCTACCGTCGAAAATGAGTCCAGGCGCGCAAAACATGAAAACGGGAGCCGACGCCCTCGGTACCGTCGAAAATGAGACCGGCCGCGCAAAACAAGAAAACGGGACCCGACGCCCTCGCTACCGTCGAAAACGAGTCCGGGAGCGCAAAATAAGAAAACCGGACCCGACGCCCTCGGTACCGTCGAAAATGATTCCGGCACACAAAACATGAAAACGGACCGACGCGCTCGCAGCGCGAAAAACGAGTTCGGGAGCGCAAAACATGAAAACGGCACCCGACACCCTCGGTACCGTCGAAAATGATTCCGGGCACGCAAAAAACATGAAAACGGGACCCGACGCCCCCGGTACCGTCGAAAATGTGTCCGGGAGCACAAAACATGAAAAAAGGACCCGACGCCCTCGCTACCGTCGAAAATGATTCCGCGCACGCAAAACATGAAAACGGGACCCGACGCGCTCGCTACCGCCGAAAACGAGTCCGGGAGCGCAAAACATGAAAACAGGACCCGACGCACTCGGCACCGCCGAAAACGTGTCCGTGCACGCAAATCATGAAAACGGGACCCTACGCCTCGATGCACCGTCGAAACGAGTCCGGAGCACAAAACATGAAAACAGGGACCCGACGCCCCGGACGCCTAAAATGAGTCTCGGGAGGGCAAAACATGAAAGCGGGACAATACGCCTCTATAGCGCCGAAAATGAGTGCGGGCACGCATAACATGAAAACGGGGCCCGACGCCATCGGTACCGCCGATAATGAGTCTAGGTGCGCAAAACAAGAAAACGGGACTCGACGCCCCCGGTCCCGCCGAAAACGAGCCCGGGAGCGCAAAACATGAAAACGGGACCCGACGCCCTCGGTACCGGCAAAAACGAGTCGGGGAGCGCAAAACAAGAAAACGCAACCCGACGCCCCCGGTACCGCCGAAAACTAGTCCGGAGTGCAAAAAATGAAAACGGACCCGACGCCTTTATACCGCCGAAAACGACTCGGTCCGTAAAACATGAAAACGGACCGGACACCCTCTCGTACCGCCGAAAAACATGTCCGGGAGCGGAAAACATGAAAACGGACGGACGCCCTCGTACCACCGAAAGCGAGTCCCGTAGCGCAAAACATGAAAACGAGACCCGACGCCCTGCACCGCGTAAAACTAGCCCGGAGCGCAAAACAAGAAAACGCGACCGGCGCCCTCGTACCAACGAAAATGAGTCCTGGCCGAGCGTAACAAGAAAACCGGACCCGACGCCCCGTGCCGCCGAAAATGAGTCCGGAGCGCAAAACATGAAAACGGGACCCTACGCCCCGCACCGTCGATAACATGTCCGGGAGTCGAAAACATGAACATGGGACGGACGCCCTGCACCACCGAAAACGAGTCCGGAGCGCAAAACATGAAAACGGGACTCGACGCCCCGCACCGCCGAAAACGTGTCCGTGCACACATATCATGAAAACGGGACCCTACGCCCTCGCACGCCGAAAACGAGTCCGGAGCGCAAAACATGAAAACGGGACCCGGACGACCTCCGTACCGCCGAAAACTAGTCCGGCGCGCAAAATAAGAAAACGGGGCCCTACGCCCTCGGTACCGCTGAAAACGTGTCCGGAGTACAAAACATGAAAACGGGACCCGACGCCCCGGTACAACCGAAAATGAGTCCGGCGAGCAAAACAAGAAAACGGACCCGACGCCCCGTTATCGCCGAAAATGAGTCCGGGAGCTCAAAACATGAAAACGGGACCCTACGCCCTCGCTGCGAAAAACGTCGAAAACATGAACATGGGACGGGAGCGCAAAACATGAAAACGGGACCCTACGGTGCTGTACTGCCGAAAATGAGTCCGGGAGCGTAAAACATGAAAACGGGACCCTACGCACTTGGCACCGCCAAAAATGATTATGGATAAGCAAAATATGAAAACGGGACCCAACACCCTTTGTACCGCCGAAAACGAGTCCGGAAGCGCAAAACATGAAAACGGGACCTGACGCCCAAGGTACCGCCGAAAATGAGTCGGGGCGCGCAAAACAAGAAAACGGGACCCGACGCCCCCGCTACCGCCGAAACAGATTCGGGGAGCGCAAGCCAAGAAAACGTGACCTAACGCCCCCGGTACCGCCGAAAATGAGTCCGGGAGCGCAAAACATGTAAACGGGACCCGACGCCCTCTGAACCGCCGAAACGAGTCTGGTGCGTAAAACATGAAAACGGGACCCTACGCCCTCGCTACCGTCGAAAACATGCCTAAGAGCGGAAAATAGGAACATGGGACGGGACGCCCTCGGTACCACCAAAAACGAGTCCGGGAGCGCAAAACATGAAAACGGGACCCGGCGCCCTCGGTACCGCCGAAAATGAGCCCGGGAGGGCAAAACAAGAAAAAAGGACCCGACGCCCTCGGTACCGCCGAAAATGAGTCCGGGCACGCAAAACATGAAAACAGGAACCGACGCCCTCGTTACGCCGAAAAAATGAGTTCGGTGCGCAAAACATGAAAACGGACCCAACGCCCCGCACCGCCGAAAACGAGCCCGGGAGCGCAAAAAAAGAAAACGGGAGCCGACGCCCTCGGTACCGTCGAAAATGAGTCCAGGCGCGCAAAACATGAATACGGGAGCCGACGCCCTCGGTACCGTCGAAAATGAGACCGGCCGCGCAAAACAAGAAAACGGGACATGACGCCCCCGGTACCGTCGAAAACGAGTCCGGGAGCACAAAACATGAAAACGGGACCCGACGCCCTCGGTACCGCTGAAAACGAGCCCGGTCACGCAAAACATGAAAACGGGAACCGACGCCCTCGTTACGGCCGAAAATGAGTCCGGGTGCGCAAAACATGAAAACGGGACCCGACGCCCTCGGTACCGCCGAAAACGAGCCCGGGGGCGCAAAAAAAGAAAACGGGAGCCGACGCCCTCGGTACCGCCGAAAATGAGACTGGCCGCGCAAAACAATAAAACGGGACCCGACGCCCCCGATACCGTCGACAACGGGACCCGATGCACGCGGTACCGCCGAAAACGAGTCCGGGCGCGCAAAACCCGAAAACGGACCCGACGACCCCGCACGTCGAAAACGAGTCCGGGAGCGCAAAATAAGAAAACCGACCCGACGCCCTCGCATCGTCGAAAATGATTCCGGCACACAAAACATGAAAACGGACCGACGCGCTCGCATCATGAAAACGAGTTCGGGAGCGCAAAACATGAAAACGGCACCCGACACCCTGCACCGTCGAAAATGATTCCGGCACGCAAAACATGAAAACGGATCCGACGCCCCGCACCGTCGAAAACGAGTCCGGGAGCACAAAACATGAAAACAGACCCGACGCCCCTCGCACCGTCGAAAATGATTCCGAGCACGCAAAACATGAAAACGGGACCCGACGCGCTCGCTACCGCCGAAAACGAGTCCGGAGCGCAAAACATGAAAACAGGACCCGACGCACTCGGCACCGCCGAAAACGTGTCTGTGCGCAAATCATGAAAACGGGACCCTACGCCCTCGGTACCGTCGAAAACGAGTCCGGGAGCACAAAACATGAAAACAGGACCCGACGCCCTCGCTACCGCCTAAAATGAGTCTGGGAGGGAAAACATGAAAGCGGGACAATACGCCCTTTGTAGCGCCGAAAATGAGTGCGGGCACGCAAAACATGAAAACGGGACCCGACGCCATCGGTACCGCCGATAATGAGTCGAGGTGCGCAAAACATGAAAACGGGACCCGACGCCCCCGGTCCCGCCGAAAACGAGCCCGGGAGCGCAAAAAATGAAAACGGGACCCGACGCCCTCGGTACCGCAGAAAACTAGCCCGGGAGCGCAAAACAAGAAAACGCGACCTAGCGCCCTCGGTACCAACGAAAATGAGTCCGGTCGAGCAAAACAAGAAAACCGGACCCGACGCCCCCGGTGCTGCCGAAAATGAGTCCGGGAGCGCAAAACATGAAAACGGGATCCTACGCCCTCGGTACCGTCGATAACATGTCTGGGAGCCGAAAACAAGAACATGGGACGGGACGCCCTCGGTACCACCGAAAACGAGTCCGGGAGCGCAAAACATGAAAACGGGACTCGACGCCCTCGGCACCGCCGAAAACGTGTCTGTGCGCGCATATCATGAAAACGGGACCCTATGCCCTCGGAACCGCCGAAAACGAGTCCGGGAGCGCAAAACATGAAAACGGGACCGGACGCCCTCCGTACCGCCGAAAACTAGTCCGGGCGCGCAAAATAAGAAAACGGGGCCCTACGCCCCTGGTACCGCTGAAAACGTGTCCGGGAGTACAAAACATGAAAACGGGACCCGGTTAATCACCGAAAATGAGTCCGGGCGAGTGTGCGACCCTTTTTCGCGCGCTCCGCACCGCCGCTGGGCGATGGGTTGCGGAAGAAGGACACGGAGATCCCTCCCGAGCGTGCATATCTTGGGGTCGCCGGCGATCTGCCGTTTAGAGATAATTTGGATGCACATTCGGGGGTTTTTTAGTGATTGTGAGTTCTTGTAGATTCGGTGGGCGCAAGCCCCCACCGTTAATTACCCCGGGCTACTAACCTCGAGGCACCTCTGGATCTTTGAAAGAGAAAAGCAAATAGTATAGTTAAAAGATGGTCAAGTGGTCGTCAGGTTCACAAAAGGGGTCCATGGAAGACGAACCTACAAACGATCGGTTCAATCTTTATTTAACCCTATGGAAGATGAACCTACAAACGGATCGGTTCAATCTCTACTTAATTCTATGGAAGACAAACCTACAAACAGATCGGTTTGTCCTATGGAAGACGAACCTACAAACAGACGGTTCGATCCATGCCACCTCGAGATGTAACCTTACTACGGACCAGTTTAATCTCTTCGAGAGGGCTTGAGGTGAGTCTACGTACGAACGACTCGACCCCGTTGATCTAGAAGATAAACCTACTACGAACGGTTCAATCTTAACTAGTCAACAACCAATCACACAAAATACAACTCGAAGCACCGAGCGGTTGATCTTGAGGTTGGTGAATCGGGAGAAGGGTGGATATGGCCCACGTGTTTCTTCTCACCGATCTTCTAGATCATGAATTCGAAACACTAAGCCGATTCATAAACCTAGGAAACACATTACGCACAATGTCAAACCCGAAGCGCCGGCCGATTCAACATTGAGGTATGTGTTAGTGAAGGAACCTACTACGAACGGTTCACATTCACTGTTTTGTGGATGAATCTACTACAGAACGATTCAATCTCACGTCTCGGGAGATGAACCAGAAGACAAACTTATCGACGGATGAGTTCAGGTCTCGCTAGTTCAAATGGTCATGAATTACTTGTTCATGACACCGAGTCATTAAGATGTCACTTCTCTCGGACATCGTAATGTTCTTCTTCTTCAAAGTCGACATATCTCTCCATGCGATGTCGTGGCTTTGGTCATTCTTCGACGAGCGTCAAGATGTTCTTGTCTCGACTAATCATTCTACATGTTGCATTACTTGTGCAAAATTACTATGTTGCCCTACATCCCTCGTGTGAGCGTATTCAATCATGAGTTACTTGCTCATGGTGATGGGTCATTAAGATATCACCTCTCTAGGACATCGTAATGTTCTTCTCCCTCAGAGTCGACATGTATCTCCATCTTGATGTCACAGCTCTGGTTATTCTTCATCAAGTGTCAAGATGTTCTTGTCTTGACATATTTCCTCATGTTGCTATCGAAGCCTTAGTCATCTTACGTCAGGATGTTCTTGTCTCAACGTATCTTCTCATGTTGCTATCGAAGCCTTAGTCATCTTACGTCAAGATGTTCTTGTCTCAACGTATCTTCTCATGTTGCTATCGAAGCCTTAGTCATCTTACGTCAAGATGTTCTTGTCTCAACGTATCTTCTCATGTTGCTATCGAAGCCTTAGTCATCTTACGTCAAGATTTTCTTGTCTTGACTAATCGTTCCAAAGGTTATATCATGTGTGCAAACATGTAGCTCTACACTCCTTATGTGGGCTTATTTGTTCATGTACAAAATGTAAAAAGTTTATTATATAATATCTTCCATCATTATCTCTATTATAAAGACGCATTTATTCATTATTATCATTATTATTATTATTATTATTATTATTATTATTTTTTTTTTTTATTTTTAAACTCTATTTATCTATGTAGAAAAATTATTTACAAAAATAATAAGAAAAAGGGGTTAGCTATTAACTAGAATTTTATTTATATTTTTGGGATTTTTTTATAATAGCTAAAATAGTAGAATTTTTATTTTTATTATTTCTAAACTCTATTTATTTTGTAGAAAATCATTTACAAAATACTAGAAAATAAAAATGGCAATGATTTTTATTTATATATATATATTTTTTTAAAATGTTTATAATAGCCAAAGTAATAGAATTTTATTATTATATTCTATTATTCATTATGTAGGAATTATCAAAAGATGGCTAGCTATATTATTTTTATTATTATTATTTTTTTTTTTTTTTTTTTTTTTTTTTAAGATCTATAATAGCTAAAAAGAAATCATTATCAATATTCTATCTTATTCATTATACTATTCATTATTATTTTTATTTCTATTTATTATCTATATAAAAGTATAAGATTTTTTTATTATTAGTTGAAAATAGCCATAAGAGATGAAATTCATTATATTTTTTATTACAACTATTATTATTTTTTTTATTGCATTTTATTCATCAAAAATATTTTTATTGTATATTTGTATAGAAATAACAAAAGAAATACAATTCATTTTATTATAAAATTATATTATCATTCTTTATTATAGAAGAAAATGTATTTACTATCTATTATCATGGTAGTATATATTTTTGTATATATTTTTTTACTATTTATTTTTATTATTCTTTTTACAGAAAATATCAACATAATATCTATTATTATTTATTATTTTTTTATTTATCAAAGAATATAGCTAATCTCATCATTTATTATGGCATATTACTATTATCATTATTATTTCATGAAAAATCACTTGAAAATCAGTAAAATATATCTAGTTATTATTTATGATTTTTATTTGAATTTTTGGGATTTTTATAATATTTAAAATGACAAGTCAAAGCTAAGTCAAATATATCAATATATGTAATGTCTTTTGCTTTTAAATTGTTTTACTATGATTATATTTTTAAAACTAGAATATTATTGTATAGAAAAATAATATGAAAAATAAGAAAATTTTAGAAACAAATTTGAGTCAATTTGGAGTTTAGAAACATTTTTAAATCATTTACTTACTCCATATCATCACTATTCTGTTATTATTTAATTAATGGGCTTAATATGGGCCGCTAGATCTGTATCAAGATCAGCGCCTATCTTTCATTTAACTTTATTCTTATTTGGGCCACCGGATATGCTTCAAGATTGATTTGTATTAGATGGACGGCCCAGATTCACATCCGCATCTTTATTTAATACAGCGCTTTATTTCACACGCTCGATCTCTTCAAGATTCACACACGCGCATCAATATCCGTGCTGCCGCGATTCTCTGACTCTCCAGTCAACATGAGCTCCAAGATTCGTGCCATTGACAGCGCCGGCGATTGCGGCCATCTTCCTCCGATCAGGCGACTGCCTTAGGGTCGTCTTGCCGTGAGGAGTTATTCTACGGCGTTCGATTAATGATCTATGCGGTGAATCACATGGTATACCAATGCTAGATGGGTCGGTTTGGTACCAATCGGTACCGAATCTCAATTCTTAGAAATTCAATGGAATTAATCAATATTTTGTACAATTAAATGCCCTATTTGCATCGTTTACGTATGCCAGTATGAATTAACATGATTATTGCAGCTTAAATTGACCCAATGAATCACACTGACAAATATTATTCGGAGTACTTTGATGCAGTTCGGTACCGAAGGTATATACATGATTTATAACTAATTTTAACGATGTTTCCTGACAATTCAGAACTGATAATGCATCGTTTAGTATGTCTATAGGAGTTAAGTCGAGATTATATACCTAATTTGGACGATAATTACATTATGATTTAAAGAAACTGACACAGTGCAGCATCGCCCGATACCGATCATCTTTCACTTAAAATTCCGACTACTCATCCACTTTCAATGCGACTTATGCACTTAATAGGTTTCATAATGACAATTATAACTGAACTATGTCCAATCATGCATGCAATTTTCCCTAATCTCAAGTCTGGAACTGGATTTAACTTGTACGACGCGATAACACGTTGAAGATCATTAATTCCGTCGAGTTCTCAAGTTAAAACTGAGATCAATCGACTTTGAACAACACTACAACCTTGAATATACAAGATACAAACACAAACTGAGATGAATTTGACGTTTAAATAAAGAATCAAAGCAAGAACTTCTACTGGTATCGAGTTCTCAGGTTTTAACCGAGATCAATCGATTTAACCAGCTTAATTACTTGAAATCCAATCAAGAAACAAAACAAGAACGTAATTCGAGATCAAATATTAAAGGAAAGAAGTTATGAATTTGCAAACTAAAGGAAAGAAATTAAAAAATTCAACTCAAAGATCTTGTTACTCTAAGATTCAAATGCGATATATCAATTACATCGAAATTTCAATACTTGAAACTTCAAATACAATTGGAATTAAGCTCAAGACTGACCTTCTAGTGAATAATTGGAGGTGTAACAACCGAGTTCTCAAGTTAAAGCGAGATCAATCGGTTTCTTGGCTTTCTTTCCTTCTCACAACCAATTCTTCTCTTCCAATTGCCTTTTCTATGCTATAGCTCTCTAGTCTATCACTTTCTATCTCTCTCAGTGCATTGTATTGTGTGTTGTTCTTAATTTCCATGGATTAGGGGTTTATATAGCAATTAAAGGGTGTATCAAAGGGGTTAGAGCTATACACCATCCATGCACCAGCAATTGGACTCCCTTGGCTCATAAACATGGTCTTTTGATTCTGTTATTCATTCTGTTGCGATGTGGGTCCCATTCAAAGAATCCAAAGCTTATTCCTTTGACTGTTGACCATGTTTGACTCACCCCTTATCAGTTGTTAGAACCTTCTAGAGCATCTAAACATACTATATATACTCATTCTAATGCATCTAAGGCACCCTTCTGCTTTCTGCCATTGTTATCTTCTTCCAAAGCTCAAAGCTTTATTACCCGATTCCACCTCTTGGCTCAAGTCACATCTCCATTGTTTAATTGACAGGTCTTCATCACTTAAGAGGCATCGTGTAGGCATATAGAAGCTACAAGCATTGCTAATTCAAGCTGAGAGTGCAAGGTTTTGAATTTTCTCCATTTGCCCGATTCCATCACCTTACCTCAATTGCTTTTATTTAATGCTTAATTATTGCTTCTTTCTACACTTACAGCATCGTCTAAGTGAGTGGAAGAGATATGCATCATCAATTTTGAGTTTAGATCCAAGGATTAAAGTTCTTCATTAATCACCCGAGGTGATCATCCTCTCTCACTGCTCTATTCACTTTCTACTTTTTAATTCTGATCACTCACTCTTTCTCTCCTATGTACAGGCTATCTCTAAGTGGAAAGAATTGGAATTGCGAGCTTTGGAGAGCTTGATTAGTGTTAATGGCGCCATCAGCCTCGGCGAGAAGAAGAAGAAAGAGAGGGAGGGGAGAAGGAGAAGAGAGGGAAGGAGGTGCGCCTGGCGCACAAAGTCCACGGCTAGGTGGGACCCACAGTCAGAGGCGCAACACAGATAGGCTAGGTGCACATTCCCTTTTCTTTCTCATTTAAATTTCTGTTTGAATCGTATATGAGCTTGGTGTATGATTGCACATGTGAGCTATACATTCATAAACACGACAAATGGGCCCCACATGTAAGTATATGAATCTCGGCCCATTAGTCCAAAATTTGTGGATTAATTAACTCCTGCTTAAATTTAATCAATCGACTTGGCACACTCGATAGGTCCACTTGTTTAATCAATCCATTAATCATCTGCATAGTAGTTAATCCATGCTTTGAGGTGGCTTACGTAGTGTAGTGCCATGTGGCTTAGTCTCCGTGATGTGGCACCAATGGTCCATGTTGCCAATGGCACTTGGACCAGGTGATGCTATGGTGTTGCCATGTGGCACCGGGAGGGTGAAGTGGTAGTGTAAAGCCATGTGGCACTAGGGTGTTTGAGGTGGCCTCCACGTCTTGTGCCATGTGGCACATGGGGAGTATAGTGGACCACCTTGTGTGTGATGCCATGTGGCACAAGATGGGATGAGGTGGCCCACATCGGGTCTTGCGCCACGTGGCATGTTGGTGGGGCCCACATGTCGGTGACTCGATACATGGTGGTGGGGCCCACACGCCGTGAGGTGGACCATAGGGTCTTGACACGTGGCATGAGGTGGCCCGGTGAGATGCGACACGTGTCACACCCTCTCTCTTCTCGATTATGTGTATGTGTTTAGGATCCCCGGTTGCACCCGGATGTGTCTCTCGTCCCCAAGTTGCACCCGGATGAACCGCCTTGATCAATCTCGGCCTTTGATCTTTCATTTTTAATTTGTTTTATCTTCCTTGAATTTATTTTGATAGCTCCACTTATCCAAAAATTATGAAAATTTCACCAAAAATCCCTAAATTCATGATGATCATCCCTGTAATTTTTAATTCCATTTTTACCCCTCCTCTCTGAATTAAAAATTCTTTTATCAAATAAACCCTATTATTTCTTCGAATTAATCCCGATTTCAATTGTAGCTCGATGTCTGCCAATTATCTCTCTCTTGCAAAACCACCCTAACTAAATACCAATTAGACTTATATTGATATCCATTAGGGCTTGATCGATCAACGATTGATTACATGTCAATAGTTGATACAAATCTAGACTTGATCGATGATGTTGCTCCCGGCTTTGGCACCCGATCGGTCTTGTGAAATTGACTTTCAATCCCTTAACATGAGGGTGACTTGGTCAAAGAACTGACTACTTATCATGAATTGACACAAATCAAAGCATGGTTAGGTGGTTGCTCGCAGCTTTGGCACCGAGTCGGCCTTGAAAGCAAAATCACATTTGGAATTTCTCATGACTAGTTGCATCAAAATGCTAGCTTGGCATTGACATCATTTCATGTAGCATAGGGATTATCTTGCTTGACTCCTTTCTAGGGTTAGCTCCAAAGGCGATTTTTAGGGTTTAACCTCGACTCCTATAATAGGTCACCGAGGTGTGGGGTCCACTTTGTCGGTGAAAATGGTCACATGGGTGACTCATCGGATAGGCTAGTTTCATGTTGTTAGATTCATCTACAAGGGACTTTGCCAGTGGGTCCCACTTGTCGGAGAAAATGTAATCAAATGGTGACCCATCAAGAGATTTTCTCTCTCGAAATCTCCCGAGGGTCGACCACCTCGAAATGAGTAGGAGGTGGTGGGGTATTTATATCCTCGTCTTTCACCCTAATATTTCATTGTGGGATTAATGGATTTGTTCGGGGTTAAGCGGCGACCTCTTCGATTAGTGGGCCATCTTTTCATTGCTTTCTCTTTTCCCTCTTCTTATGATTTATCATTAATCATCAATTTATTTTCATTTATTCATCTATTCATCCTTGAAATCTTTCAAGGGTAAACAAAGAGCCACCCACCAAGACGAGCCTTGAACGCTCGAAAGGCTTGTCTTGGTGCATTATTCCTTATCATTCATCTCTTCATTTCTCATGACGTCTTTTCTCTTCGGGTATTGTAGTTTCATCTCATGACGCCATTCGCGTCGCCCCTTGAGTCATTATCATTCTTTTTATGAGGATCCTAGCGATTGGACTCCTCTCGTCTCGGCCATCCGAGCGACTCCTGTCTACCCGCGAGGCGGCGGTTTATTCTTCGAGAGATGATCGGCCTCGCTGACATCATGCCCCTTCGGCCCTTAGGCGTTGCTTCTACGACTCCTTTGACACATCTCCCGGGCAAGGAGATTATCGACGGGGAGGCTCACGGATGGACCACTTGCTCCCTTCATCACTCCCTTGGAGTGCCATGGATATCGGCTAGAGTGGACCGGTATGTGCTCATGCGGGAGGGGACTGCGCTCGGGCGGCGGGATATATGACTCGGTTTTCTTGTCTATGTTTCATTATCATATCGATACACCCTGGCTACGGGCCTTTTGTGAGCGGTGGAACTATTCCACCAACACTTTGTTCATTGACGATCGGGAGTTGACTCCGACCCTCCTAGAGATACAGCAGTTGACCGGGCTGCCGATCTTTGGCCATTTCTATGACGAGTTTATGGTCTCACCCGCTGACTCGGGAGACTTCACTCGATTCCCGCCTTCTTTACAAAGGACCTTATGAGATTTATCATTATTTACGGAGGGGGCATCCGGAGTTCCGTTCAGACATTGGATCGCCTATTTCACCGATCGGGTCCATACTCGCCCTACAGGCTTGGCTTCCACCAGAGATCCATTTGGTACAGGTCGGCTCGAGATTCATCATGACGGCCCTATCCCTTCTCAGGATACCCTGTGTTCACATGACGTGGATCGGGAGACTTATCTGACCGCCTTCATCTCTTGGTGGATCTGCTATTTCTTATTACCTAGCTCCCCTGCATACACCATTCGGCCTTCGGTGTTCATTATGGCGAGCCTGATCGCGCGTGGCGACAGGATCTCTTTGGCGTGCTGTGCTTTGGCCAACATCTATAGATGCCTCCGCGGTTTGACTTCATCTCGTAGTCCTTCACAGTGCCAGGAGCTGATCCCGTGGCATCTGATTAGCGGATGGCTCCATTTACATTGGTCTGGCTCATATGATCCCGGCATGGCGGTTACGCTACGAGATCGTCTACCTTTGCGAGTGACTTAGGCGGGGTGCGGCCGGCTTCATTGACTCCGGAGGCTGCTCGGTATAGATTCTTCAGGAGTCGAGATCATCTGCGCTTCTCTCGAGACAGATCAGTGGCACGTGGGGCAGCTAGGGTTGCCGACAGGGTGGTGATTGATGGCAGGGTCCCCTCTTCTGACCCTTCTAGCATTCGAGCCAGGCCTATCGACTTGGAGTACCTGATCAGTATTCGTCAGGGCTTTCTTCCTCTCAGATTGGGCGATTATATGTTCATCGAGCCCTATTCGCCACATCGATGCGCACATCAGTTTGGCTTGGATCAGGATATTCCAGCGCCTCTTCTCCGCCCTATATATCATCGGCGGCCGATTTGGAGGGTATCGGATGGTGCTACACTCACCTCTTCCGACTAGGCACGGGCACTCGCTATCAGATGGTATCCACCTCTAGGACTTCCACCTTCACGAGGCGTTATCAGCAGTGGTATTATGAGACCATTCGCTCTTACCAGTCGTATACTCCTCCGGTGGTCGTCCGAGTACATGTCCGCGAGATGTCCTTTATTAGATGGCACCGTTTCGCGTGATCGCGACCCTTTCCGGCCCTTGCCGCGAGCTGTCGATTTTCGGGGTTTAGACGTAGGATTTTCTCGTGCTCTGTCGGGACCATTCTCACGGGTATACTTCATCATCCCTTTCGGTTATTTCCTTTTGATAAGCCTCATCTCATCTCGACCAATTCTCTTTTGATTCGGCGTTGGCTTACGAGTATGATCACGCGGAGCCGGGTTCTCGGTCCCTCGTCCACGAGTAGTTGGCGTTCATTCTCGGCCACATGTCGAGCCACCGCTCCGGTACCATGGGGAGAGATCGAGACGGCGCCTCTCAGCCGTCTTCCCCGTCTTCTTTTCCTTCTCCCACTCCGGGTGATTTTCTTTATTGACTCGCCTATCCTTATTCGGGCGCACTTCATTTACATCTCGATTAGGGTTTATTTTTCAGCTCGTGGGACATCTCTGTGGAGGCTGCCGCCCGAGATGACATCATAGCGAGATCTATCGGCGCTGCGAGCTGCTTGCCATTTCGGGATTACGCACCGACCTTGCCGTCGCGAGGTTCGTGTGCTTCATTTAATACTTAGTTGCCGGTATGCACTAGTATTTTCATTCTTACATGTAGATTTTACGGACCACGAGGCCGATGACATGGCATCTCCACACCGCTCGAGTCTTTCTTTTACGACGGTCTGCCTCACCGTCGATCTTACTAGTACCCACCGGAGATGGTGACTCCTTCGATGTGGTTCGGGGCCGGTGCTCACTCTTGTACGATCGAGAGGAGGCTTCTTTAGAGCGGGGAGAGTCCATTGGGCGTCGAGCCGCGGGCGACGAGCCATTATTGATCGAGGAGGGCCATCTCATGCTTCTTCATCTCCCGATGGGCGCCTCTCGTGGCTATAGATGGCGGAGTCTCATCGGATACTCGAGTGGATGACTCGGCCGAGTGGGCTACGGTCGATTATGACTCGAGTTGGATGAGAGTTGGGCGGTGGAGCGGTATTCCACGACCCGAGAGATGGAGGTTCCGGCTAGCGAGGGTCTCGCCGAGCCTCATGCCTCTCCCGGTACCTTATATTTCCTTTGTCATTTGCCGTATTTTACTTTTCCATGTATTTATGCTTTTCATTTTATTTTGTAGCGGGTCTAGGTGCACTGCGGGTCCTCCTGAGGCGACCGACATCCCTATCCCTGATTCAGTCCCGCCAGTCTCAGGCGACGAGGCGATAGGTTAGATCTTCTCTTCCTTCTATTTCTTCTTTGGTTATAACAATTTGTCTAACCCATTTATTTTACTTGCAGATGTTACATCGAGGGATGTGCAGCTCGCCTTGGCCGCGCTGGCGGATGCACTCCGAGACACCTTCTTCGGGGGCTATCCGCTAGATTTCGAGATCCTGGACTCTCTCCCAGATGGCTTCTCTTTCGACTGGTATAGGCTGATGCGGGATACCATCGCGCCAGCTCTACTCATTGCACCTCGTCTCGAGAGTACCTTCATTTCTAGGAGATGTGAGGAGCTGCTCAGGGCTTACCAGGACGCGAGCTCTCTCGTATATCAGCACGAGTTGGAGATCCATGAGTGCGCGAGCACTTGGAGGCGCTCGACTCCGTTATCTTCGCGGCTCTCCTCTTGTGCCACTCTCCGTTCCATGGGAGTCAGTGGTGGGCCTGCTCGACTGCTCGTGCAGGAGCTAGAGGACCACAGATCATCAGTAGAGGGCTTCTCCCGACATCTAGCGGGACGTCTCCCAGAGCTGCAGATTCACACGAGTGCTCGGGATAGTGCCTTCGCTCAGTTCTTGGACTTCGAGGCGACTTCGGAGGAGGACAGGCACTCCCTCCATGCTTATCTGGAGACCATTAGTACTGTGCTATTAGAGTTGGAGTCCCGCTTTTTGGGCCCATAGATTGTACTTTTCATTTCTTCTTTTCTCCTTTTCTTTTACTATACTTGATATAGGATGCCTTGACATTTATCATTTTGATCTCTTGTTGTGGATGATGCTTGCCTCTATTATTATCCTTTCATCGCTTCCTCTGCGTGCGCGGGAAATATTTCATTGATTTTATGCTTTGCACCTCCAATCTTATTTGCAAAAGCGCCTATTACAAGCTGCTTCATTCTTTCGCGGCGTCTAATCATAATAAAAGGAAAATCTTACAACATCCTATTACATTCATTCTATGTATGTTCATCTTTATTTATTGCAATACAAACTCAAGTAACCGTGGTATTTTACGGATCTAGAACTGTCTGTATTGACCTCTAGGCGGTACGAGAATAAACCCGTTTATCCCTTTATTACTTGATGGATAAACTTACCAGTATCAATTGGATTATGGATGCAATTGATAACACCATTTTGTGGACGCTCCTTGTATATTTAGTTGACATTTATTTGTGGAAGCTCACCCACTCTCCCCTCATTTGTGCACCGTTGCGTGCTAAAGTGGAAACTCACATTCACTCATCTCCACTCAATTTGTTTTGTGGGGGTACTACCCTCAAACATCCATCACGCATCCCTGCGAGACAGGCTTTCATCGGGTAGGTCCGCTCTCCATGACCTGAGTCACTTCTTTAAGCGAATTACTTTATTTGACACTGAATGTCGGGCAAAAGCATAAACCCTTAGTCTGACCCCTCCATGATCTATTTTGGGATTAGAAACAGACCACCTCCTTGGGCGTGTGGTACTTTTGCGGATGAATGTACCCAACCTGGTTTTTTATATTTTGGCTACCCTCAAACATCCATCACGCATCCCTGCGAGACAGGCTTTCATCGGGTAGGTCCGCTCTCCGTGACCTGAGTCACTTCTTTAAGCGAGCCGCTTTGTTTGACATGAAATGTCGGGTACAAGCGTAAACCCTTGGTCTGACCCCTCCATGATATGTCGTGGGATTATGACACATCATTTCTTCGGGCGTGTGGTGCTTTTACGGATGAATGCACCCAACCTGGCTTTGTATAACACTCGTGGTGTCGGGGACAAAGGTGGCAACCCCTTATTGAAAAGATTTTATTATTTTTTTTTTATTATCATCATTTTTTTTTTTATGAGTAGGGAAAATAGGTTTTTATTGTTTTACTTATATATCCTTTCGTTTTTATTAGAAGAAGGCGATTTTTGGTTATTAGTGATACATGTTACTAATAGTACGAGAGTTATTTATTTATATGCCCTCGGAAGCGACTATTTACTAGCCACCAATTTGCTCGACCTATCCCTTGGCTTGCGCGCGCGGCGACCAATATGAGCAACTTTCGTCATTGGGCAACGAGATAGTTTGAGGGACAAGCGCAAACCACTGCCCATTTTTGTGTTTATTACGTATCAAATGGACAAACCCAGTGGTATTTGTATTGTGAGCCCAAACACCAAAGCTCTCGCCTTACATTCTCGCGTGGTTTTGGCGTTGAATTCTCTTGTTCTATATTTTTTATTTTTATAGGGCTACATGTGTTTGTGTGGTTTTGGATTTTTGGATGCATTCTATTTACAGATGCACAAGTAAGGTTTTTGGGATTTTTATGCAAAAGTGGAGGTTAGACATGGGTTTGTGTTTCGTGCACGTGTGTGTAAGCGAACACTTATTCCCTCCTTATTTATTTACAATA
The DNA here is from genome assembly GCA_037127355.1 of Schoenoplectus tabernaemontani. Classification (NCBI taxonomy): domain Eukaryota; kingdom Viridiplantae; phylum Streptophyta; class Magnoliopsida; order Poales; family Cyperaceae; genus Schoenoplectus; species Schoenoplectus tabernaemontani. Next base: position 10,798,854 of record CM073738.1, read on the forward strand.
GATACTACTCGGTTGGCCCCGCTCTGGGGGCTATGTGTAGTACTTCTTCGAGATATCGCCCATTAATCGGTGGCATGGGCCTTTCACCTTCATGGTCTATGAGTTGGTATGCGCGCGCCCCGTATACCTTCTCAATTACGTATGGCCCTTCCCAATTCGGAGAGAATTTTGGGCCAATGTGCCGGCCAATGATCGGCCTCTTAAGGACAAGAACAAGCTCCCCTTGTTGAAATGCCCTGACTCGCGCCATTTTATCATATGCCCTTGCCATTTTTGCCCGATATATTTCGAGGTTACTGGCTGGGGCTATCGGTCTTTTCTCGTCCATGGCATCCAACTCATCCAATCTAAGTTGTTGGCATTCATCCATGGTCATATCATTTTGCATAGCCACCCGCAATGACGGTAATTCCACCTCAAGAGGGAGAACGGCTTCAACCCCAAAAGCCAAAGAATACGGGGTAGCTTGCGTAGGCGTTCGGTATGTGGTTCGATAAGCCCATAATGCCTCCTGTAGACGATTATCCCAGTCTCGTTGGTTGCCGTCCACAGTCTTCTTCATGATATTGATTAGGGTTTTGTTAAAGGCTTCGGCCAGGCCATTGGCTCTCGGATTATAAATGGACGAGAATCTCCAATCAATATTAAATTGCTCCGCCAGGGCATAGACTTTGGAGCTCTTGAAGGCCGTCCCATTATCAGATATTATTCGTTGCGGTGTACCGAATCGGTAAAGGATGTGCGTCTTGAAGAACTTAACCACATCGGATGCTTTAACTTCTTTGAGTGGAACGGCTTCGGCCCATTTTGTAAAGTAATCTGTCGCCGCCAGGATGAACCGGTGACCTCTCGACGTAGGAGGGTCTATGGGCCCCACTATATCTGTGCCCCACATATTAAATGGCCAGGATGCTACCGTGGGGTGCAACGGGTTTGGCGCTTGATGTATAAAAGGGCCATGTATCTGGCACATGCGGCACTTCCTTGCGTGCTCTTCACAATCAGCCACCATTGTGGGCCAATAATACCCCATTCGCTTGATTTTCAACTTCATCTTTGGCCCGGATGATGTGCTCGCATAGTCCGAATGAACTTCTTTCATAACACTCGGCTTCGAGGCCACGATACACATCTTCGGCCATAATCGATCATAAGACCTCGGTATAGCGTATTGCCCACATATGCATACCGTAGTACCCGCTTTCTTAGTTGATCAGCGATTCTTTTATCCTTGGGGAGGGTGCCATGCCGGAAATATTCAATGAACGGCTGTCTCCAATCATCGTCTTCAGTTATCATTGTTTCTTGGCATTCCACCTTTTCTAGCCCAGCGTTTTCATTATTCGCCTCATCTGTTGTTTGACACAATGATAATGGCCTCCTATTGCGGACGATGATGTGGATTTCGAAAACTCTGTTGGTTCACCCACTCTCCTTGGCGAGTTTGGCCAACGCATCCTTTCACCGTTCACGGCCCTCGTGACCTTCTCGATGGACACATACGGGATTTTCTTCATTAATTCCATGGCCTTCGGTGATATTGTATTAGTTCCGGCTTCAAGACCTTGTATTCGCCAATTATTTGATTTATTATCACCGTGAATCCCCAAAGATACGCACGGCCTTGATTTCTAGCTCCGGTGATAGCTCTAGTCGGCGATGAGTGCCTCATACTACGCTTCATTATTTGTGCATGGTTCGGTTAAAGCCGAGAGAATGTCGTATTATCCCGCCTTCCGGGTTACGAAGACTAGTCTGCGCCCGGCTCGCACGATTGGGACTCCGGGCCCGCGATCGGCTTGATCGACGAGGCACCATCAAAGTACATCTCCCATATAGGACTTCCTTCTTCAACATGTAGAGTTTCCTCGTCGGAAAGTCACATTTTAATGGGGAGTCATCTTGGATCGGATGTGCGGCTAGGAAATCCGCCGGCGCACGCCCCTTTATCGCCTTTTGCGGTGTATATGTGATGTCAAACTCGGTAGAATGATCGCCCACTTGGCCGGTCTACCGTCGGCATTGGCGAGTCATCGGAGATATTTAGAGGGTCCACCTTGGATATTAAAATGATTTTATGGGCTAGCATGTAGTGCCTCAATTTCTTCACCGCGAAGATTAGGGCTAAACAATGCTTCTCGATCGGTGAATACCCATTTACGCCCTACCATCATGCGACTTAAGTAATATAGCGCATTTTGATTACCATCCTGGTTTTCTTGTGCCAATAGGGCTCCCAAGGATCCATCCAGGGCGGTTGTATATAGAATGAGTTCCTTCCGGGTATGGGCGCCGCCAACACTTTGGAGGGTTGAGTAGATAGGCCTTGATTTCTTCAAAGGCTCGGCGGCACTCGCCATCCCACTTAAACGGGATATTCTTCTTAGTCGGCGGGTGAAGGGTTGGATTTTACCCGATAGGTTGGCTATGAACCGCTAATGTACGCCAATTGCCCTTGCAAAGATCGCAATTGTTTTAAATTTTTGGCGGGGATAGTTCGGTTATTGCTTTGATCTTGCCGGGTCTATTTCAATTCCCCTGTGGCGTACCACAAACCCCGAGAAATTTACCGAGATGATACCATAAATGCGCATTTCAACGGGTTTAATTTGAGCGCATGTTCTCTCGGGCGGTTGAAAACGACCTCAAGATATTGGAGGTGTTCTTCATATGACATGGCCTTGATGACTAGGTCGTCCACATAGCACTCTACTATCTTGTGGATCGATCGTCGAATATCTTCGTCATCGCCGTTGATAGGTGGCACCGCATTTTTCAGTCCAAACGGCATGACTTTGTAACAATAGATGCCAATCGGCGTGCGGAAGGCTGTGTGCCTTTCATCTTCTGGCGCCATTTTGATTTGATTATAGCCTGCATAACCGTCCATGAAGGAGAAGACTTCATAAGATGATGTATGATCGATTATGATTTCGGTTACCGGGAGCGGGAAATCATCCTTAGGGCACGCCTTGTTTAAGTCCCGAAAATCTACACAGATGCGAATCTGCCCATTTTTCTTTTTAACCGGGACAATGCTAGCCACCCATTACGGCGTCTCTTCTTCCGTATGAAGCTGCGTCGATGAGTTTCTTCGTCTCTTCCACGACCTTTTCTTCGAGTTCTATTCTCATTCGCCTCGGCGCTTGTTTAATCGGCTTGAAGGTTGGATCAATTTTTAAGTAATGAACCGCTACGTTGGGATCTAATCCGGGCATTTCTTTATAACTCCAAGCGAAGCAGTCCATGTAGCTTTTAAGGAATGTCTTCAACCTGTCAGCCACCTCTTCTGGTAACGACGCGCTTATGAAAGTTGGTCGTGGGTCTTCTTCTGTCCCCAAATTAATTTCAGCTAACTCATCGACCGTATTAGGCTCCTTTTCTAGCTGTTTCAGAGCATTTTTCAAGACCGGGGTATTATCCTCTTCTGTTTCATTATCTAGCATCTCAACGAAGTCATGCAACAACTTTCTTCCATACGGTACTCGTTGAGAGACCCCTCGAAGCATCTTTGCGTCATCGCGATTATACCCTAACCCTCGGGTGTATTTTATTTTACCATCCGGGCCCAAACCTTATTCGCGCCATTCCGAAGTTCATCGAAGCGCTTGGCCTCGGCCTTGGATATATCTCTCGGACATTTTGCCTTTTTGCCAATCTTTATACGGCTCCTTTCCAAAGGGATGAGATGCAGCGTCACCGCTCGTTGCATTCTCCGATTCTTGCTCTATCACCCACTTCTTCCAAGTGTTGTGATCAGGGTTCTTCAGAGACTGGGTTGAATCGCTCTGATAGAAAATTATAGCCTTGTGGATGATAGTTTTCCCTTTGATGCGCTCTACCTTTGCCGGCACAACAAAGGTCTTTAGGGTTTGGATGTGGTTCACTTCCCTTGGCATGAGGTCTTTAAAATGCCTTTCGGGAACCACAGTGATCTCTAGCGCTGCCATCTCCTCTTCTATTTCAATATTCATGACTGAGTTGGAGCGGTAGATTTCTTTGATCGGCTTACGTCTTGCAACCTTAGGTTTGCTAGGTACGGGAGTGTGCGAGATCGTATAAGCAACCCCTTTGCCTTTGTTATTCGAGTTGTGCGGAGCTGGGTCTTGTTGAAAGCTTTTCGGGAGTTGGATCGTCCCGTTTTTGTGCCCTTCTTCTATGAGGTCTTTGAATACCCAACATTCTTCAATTGTATGGCCCAATATGCGATGATAAGGGCGAATTCGCCTTCACGGCTCTTTCTATGTCTCGCGGGTCTTTTACGGACGGGAAGTGTCAATCCGCTCTTTAAGGCTTGCTCAAATATCCGAGCCGTTTTTTTATTTTTCGGGAAAGAGTATGGTTTACTCTTCTTGACCTTGAGGGTTTGCATGACGGTCATTGCTTAGCTCTCGTTTCTTCCCCTTTTGATTCATCTACTATTACAATTACCCGCTTGCCGCTATCGGGTGCTTGCCTTTCGGGGTCCGGAACGGGGTTCGCTCGTCACTTCTTTGAGTAGCTCGGAGTTATAGATCGCGGTTTGCGGGTTTTCAATCATTATCATGATTTCATTGTGTTGCACTTTAATATCTGCATCACTTCCCATTGTTCGGACACCTCCCTCCTATTATTTTCAACTTGGTGCCTTATTTCGTCGATCGCATTCCAGACGCGACCTTCGAAATTTTCCCGCCATGAGCGTTCTTCATTTATAGGCCTCGGCCTAACCGGGTTATCCCTTCCGCTACCGGGTCCCGTGTTGATCATATATGACTCCTCACTTTCATTATCTGTTTCGGGCCCTTTATATGGCTTTTGAGGATGTGATAGATGATCTCTTCGTCAGATTCTTCTTCCCAGGGTTGACGATCATGGCCAGATTCTTCTCCCGAGGTGATGTCGCCCGAGTCGTCAGACTCTTCAGAGTCTTCACCTGAAGTTGCCTCTGTGATCTGAATTTGAGGGGTGTTGGTAGGTTTAAAGTTGAAAATGACCTCCTCCTCAGAATCACTTGACTTGATTTCGCTCGGCTTTATTTGGGCCTTATACGTAGCCACCTGTTTGAAGCGGAAGGTTGCTTCCTCACCCGACTTTCTTCCGGGTCTTTGGGCTCGAGCACCTCGGGGTTTAATATTAAATTTGACCTCTTCTTCTTCTCCAGATGAGGTATCAAATTTAGGGCCTTTATTGAAGGGTTTCTGACCTGCTTTTGTTATAGGCCGGCTTGGCGCCACGGCGGATTTAGGCAGAAAATATTGGGCGTCATTGAATTTAATCTCATGCACCCCGAATGGTTTGACATCTCCGTCAATTCTCTTTTGCTTACCATTCTCGATATATTTCAGGCATTGGTGCAGAGTAGAGGGTATGACTTGATTACTATGAAGCCACGGGCGACCCAGCAACGCCCGATAAGAGGTTTCAGCGTCAATGACATAGAATTTAGTAGGCGCTTTTAGGCTTCCGCATTGCAGGTTCAGAGTTATAGCTCCCAGGGCCTTTTGGGAGTTTTGATTGAAGCCATGAATGATCACCTTTTCGTCAGATAGGTTCTTCACATCTAAGGTGATGGTCTTCAGGGTTTTAAGCGGCATAATATTGATCGAGGACCCTGCGTCGACCAAGATACGACCAATCTTTTGCCCACCACAGTTTCCGGTGATGTACAACGGGCGGTTGTGATCGACGGTGCCTATCAGGAGGTCGTCGTCCGTGAAATTTATGCAAGCGGCCCGTTTGGTGGTGAATAGGGCTTCTTGCATATTTTGCTCGATGAAATATGACTTGTACTTCTCGGGATCTTGCAAGGCTTGGATTAGTACCTCCCTTAGGTCTTGTGACATCATCAATGCGTCGAATATGCTTAATAATCTTTGGGATTTTACGCGGATGTGCCAATACATTGTATTCTTCGCCGTCGACCGGGTCTTTTACGGGTTCTTGCTTAGGTTCTCGGCCTCTTTACCTTTATTCGGGGCCTTGTCCTTTCCCTTATCGGAATCCTTGGGAGCTTGTCTCTCGGGTATGTAAGTCCGGACCGGAGCACGGCTTTGCATTCTTCGTTTTTGGTCCCAGAGGTGCTTGCTTCCCCTTCGTCATTTAGGAAGAACATCTCCTCTAATGTTGGCATATCTTCGTCGTGAGAAGAATATACCATGTTGCACGAAGCACCCCAGATTTCTTCGCTTTCTTCTTTATTTATTTCTTCATCTACATCTTCTTTCTTTTGACCTAGGGTTAGCTTCTCCCAGTCTTCTTTGGAGATGAAGTGTTGGAGGGTGATCGCCTCGGGGCCCTTTCGTATTCTTCAATTTTGTTCTTTTTGGACTTGTTGTTTCTATGCTTCTTTCTCTTCTTAAGAACCTGGTCTTGGCTCTGGTCCACCTTATAATATACCCTGGGTTTTGGTGGGACCACTGGCGTGATGTCGTCTTTCCATCTCATGCCGGGTTCTTTCTTAAGAGCTTTAAGCATTTTAATCGACTTCTTCGATAAGTGCGTAGTCCATTGCTCTTCTTGGTCTTCGCTTAACTGGCCCGGGATCTTCTCTTCCTCGTGAGAGATCATATTGGCCTGTTCATGGGCCGATGGGCTTTGCAAGAACCCTTTAGGTAAAGTAATTTCACCGTTTTTATATGCCTTCTCGACCCAATCTTTGAAGACCCAGCAATCTTCAATTGAGTGCCCTAGTACTCTGTGATATGGGCAAAAGTTGGGTTCGTCCGATTTATCGGCATCTTCCGGGCGTTTACTGGCCGGCAGGGTTAGACCATTCTTCAGTGCCCCTCTGAAGATTTGGGCAACTTTATCTCTTCTGAAGGAGTACGGTTTAGATTTCTTTTGTTTGAGGGACTCAAAACTCCGTGAACTCCCTCCTGGATTGGGCCTGGGTCCCTTATTGTAATTGTTGCCATTTGTGCCACTGTTGCCGCTTTGGGTGTCTGCGTTAGCGACCATCTTATCCTTTAACGAGGTGAATGCCACTTTAGTCTCGGCTCGGGCTCCTCGTTGCGGCCTATTATTCATAAAGTTCGGCACGGTGTGCGGTGACATTCTTTCCATATTAGATACCGACCTGAGCAAGTCTTTGAATGTGTTGACCTTTGTCACACCAAGAAGCATGCCCATCCACCCGTCAATGTTTTTCATGATTAGGTTGACGGCCTCATCTTCGGTTAATGTGCGGTCGCATTTGATGCTGAGGTTCCGCCATCTATTAATAAAATCTGTCATTGACTCCCTTTCTTGGGTTTAGTGCTTGCGGATCGGCTATGTTTATTTTGTCGGACACCATGACAAATCGTGCCCTGAACGAGTCGCCATCTCGTCCCGGTCCCGATCTTTGTTGTTTTCCGGCGAATAGTACCATTGGAAGGCGGTTCCCACCAAGCTTTGAGGGAATTGTCTTAACAACGGTGCATCATTGCCGCCGTGTTTCCGCACGAGGCTACAAAGTGGGCCGGGTGTTGTTCGGGGTTTAGGTCTTTATTGCCTTCCCCGAGAAAGGTCCTGAAGCGGGGGATCACATACCCTTTAGGATATTCTTCTAAGTCGTATATGGCGGGGTATGGATGTCCACGATTTTTAACGGGAGGGATAGCGTATCCACCTCCGGCTATTTGCATTTCTTTGGGCAATCATGGCTTGAATCTCTTTCCTGGATATTCCCGTTGGTTCGACCTCCACTTCTATTGTTATGTGGATGGGGTTTAGAATTGACGGGTTGTTTTCCCTTATGATTGCTTTTGGTACTGTGGACCCCCTTCTTGACGGGAGCTACCGGCTTTGAAATTGGCGTCTTGTGATTCTTGCAATGACTTGACCGCCTTAATCAGTTCTTCGTTCGTTTCAGCATGGTAGCGATTAGCTCCCGTTGCCTAATCAGCTCTTCGTCCCGTGCCTCGATGTGGCCTTTTAATATTTCAATTTCATCGATAGGCACTTCGGGACGTGTTTCGACGTCATCTTCATTGTCGAAGAAGTCAGGGTTTTCGTTGTGGTCTTCCCCTTCCCTGCTATTGCCCTCGGGGTTGACTCTCTTGGGAGGTCTCCCTTTTCTACCATTATTTTTGTTGGTATTGGTGACGTGAGCTTGATTAGGCGGGGACTGGTCATCCTGGGTCATATTCACCTCAGCATCAGTGTCCGGATCAGTATCGTAGCTTATGCTGATGGTGTTGACCGAGAAGTGCTCTTCATAGCGAGCGGTTCTTCTCTTCTTCTTCGTTTGGTCAGGTGCGGTTATTTTCGGGTTTGTTGAGTGGTATTCTCGAGCCTAATCGGTGAATACACTCTTCGACCTAGGCGGTGAATACGCTCTCGGGCGGAGCGCAAGAGTTGCCGCCTTCTTTGGGTTGGGCTTGAGACGGGGTTTTGTTGGTGGGAACCCTTCGGGACCCACACCCGCCGGGGTGCTAGGTGTTGCCTTTGATGTAAACCTCTTTTGGGTGTGGAGTTGAGACAATGGCTTGCGGCGAGCCATGTCTTGAGATTGATCGGCGGGAGACGTATTGTCTCGACCTAGCGTTCTCACGCTCTTCCTCTCGCTTTGAGGGCCCCGTGAGCCTTGTAGATGGCTTCTGCGGGGGCTTGAGACTTGTCTGGCGACGCCGAGGCCTTTGAGTTGGGCGAGGTGTGGGCTTAGGCACCTCCCATGCACAGCGGAGGCGGCACGTGGCCGAGTTCTTGGCCACTATGCGGAGAGCTATAATTTATTGGAGACCGGGATAGGCGGCCTAGCCACCAGTGATTCCCGGTATGCATCCAGGGCCCTCTTCCTGGACGCTTGAGAGTTGCGGGTAGTTTGGGCTGCGCGCGCTTTGGGGGTGTCCTCTTGGACGGTCGCCTTCTCCTCTTTGGGGAGGTAGTAGGAGAGGCCATGACATTGTTTGAGATCCCTTGGGAGTTAGGGTGATCGAGTCCTCCTCCTCGTCCGGGATGGAGATCCGGACGGTTGCGGGAGTGATCGTGGCCACGGAGTGGGCCATAGATGGTGAGTTCTTGCGGGATGGTCCCGAAGAACATGAACAATTTGCCCTCTGGGCTCTTTGCAGGAGTGACGGTGTAGGGAGCGAGGTTGAAGTTTCCAAAGAATGCCATTTCCTACAAAAACAAAAATACTTGAAAATTATTAGTCATTTTAGCACATAGAAGACCACTTGTATCTCTTAACTATTCTATTTGCCTCTCTCTTTCAGAGATAAGAGGAGAATCTAGGTCCCACCGGCGTGCCGATCTGTGCGAGCGCCCTTTTTCGCGCGCTCCGCACGCGCCGCCGGGGCGATGGGTTGCGGAAGAAGGACACGGAGATCCCTCCCGAGCGTGCATATGCTTTGGGTGCGGCCGATTCTGCCGTTTAGAGATTTTGGATGCACATTCGGGGGTTTTTTAGTGATTGTGAGTTCTTGTAGATTCCGTGGGCGCAAGCCCCCACCGTTAATTACCCCGGGCTACTAACCTCGAGGCACCTCTGGATCTTTGAAAGAGAAAAGCAAATAGTATAGTTAAAAGATGGTCAAGTGGTCGTCTGGGTTCATAAAAAGGGGTCCATGGAAGACGAACCTACAAACGGATCGGTTCGATCTTTATTTAACCCTATGGAAGATGAACCTACAAACGGATCGGTTCAATCTCTACTTAATTCTATGGAAGACAAACCTACAAACGGATCGGTTTTGTCCTATGGAAGACGAACCTACAAACGGATCGGTTCGATCCCCATGCCACCTCGAGATGTAACCTTACTACGGACCGGTTTAATCTCTTCGAGAGGGCTTGAGGTGAGTCTACATACGAAACGACTCGACCTCCGTTGATCTAGAAGATAAACCTACTACGAACGGTTCAATCTTAACTAGTCAACAACCAATCACACAAAATACAACTCGAAGCACCGAGCGGTTGATCTTGAGGTTGGTGAATCGGGAGAAGGGTGGATATGGCCCACGTGTTTCTTCTCACCGATCTTCTAGATCATGAATTCGAAACACTAAGCCGATTCATAAACCTAGGAAACACAATTACACACAATGTCAAACCTGAAGCGGCCGGGCCGATTCAACATTGAGGTATGTGTTAGTGAAGGAACCTACCTACGAACGGTTCACATTCATCGTTTTTGTGGATGAATCTACTACGAACGATTCAATCTCACGGTCTCGGGAGATGAACCGGAGAGACAAACTTATCGACGGATGAGTTCAGTCTTGCTAGTTCAAATGGTCATGAATTACTTGTTCATGACACCGAGTCATTAAGATGTCACTTCTCTCGGACATCGTAATGTTCTTCTTCTTCAAAGTCGACATGTCTCTCCATGCGATGTCGTAGCTTTGGTCATTCTTCGACGAGCGTCAAGATGTTCTTGTCTCGACTAATCATTCTACATGTTGCATTACTTGTGCAAAATTACTATGTTGCCCTACACCCCTCGTGTGAGCGTATTCAATCATGAGTTACTTGCTCATGGTAATGGGTCATTAAGATGTCACCTCTCTAGGACATCGTAATGTTCTTCTTCCTCGAGTCGACATGTATCTCCATGTTGATGTCACGGCTACGGTTATTCTTCATCAAGTGTCAAGATGTTCTTGTCTCGACATATCTCCTCATGTTGCTATCGAAGCCTTAGTCATCTTACGTCAAGATGTTCTTGTCTCGACGTATCTTCTCATATTGCTATCGAAGCCTTAGTCATCTTACGTCAAGATGTTCTTGTCTCAACGTATCTTCTCATGTTAAGATGTTCTTGTCTCAACGTATCTTCTCATGTTGCTATCTTGTTTATCATCTTTCACGTCAAGATGTTCTTGTCTTGACTAATCGTTCTAAAGGTTATATCATGTGTGCAAACATTCTCATAGGCTCTACACTCCTTATGTGAGCTTATTTGTTCATGTCTAAAATGTAAAAAGTCTATTATATAATATCTTCCATTATTATCTCTATTATAAAGATGCATTTATTTATTATTATTATTATTATTATTATTATTATTATTATTATTATTTTTATTTTTTTTATTTCTAAACTCTATTTATCTATGTAGAAAAATTATTTACAAAAATAATAAGAAAAAGGGGTTAGCTATTAACTAGAATTTTATTTATATTTTTGGGATTTTTATAATAGCTAAAATAGTAGAATTTTATTTTTATTATTTCTAAACTCTATTTATTTTGTAGAAAATCACTTACAAAAATAATAGAAAATAAAATGGCTATGATTTTTATTTGTATTTTAAAATGTTTATAATAGCCAAAGTAATAGGATTTCATTATTATATTCTATTATGTTGAAACACTATTCATTATGTAGGAATTATTTACAAAATCAAAAGATGGTTAGCTATATTATTTTTTTTATTATTATTATTATTATTTTTTTTTTTTTTTTTTTTTTTAATGATCTATAATAGCTAAAAAGAAATCATTATTAATATTCTATCTTATTCATTATACTATTCATTATTATTTTTTATTATTTCTATTTATTATCTATAGAAAAGTATAAGATTTTTATTATTACTATTATTAGTTGAAAAATAGCCATGAGAGATGAAATTCATTATATTTTTTTTACAACTATTATTTTTATTGCATTTTATTCATCAAAAATATTTTTATTGTATATTTGTATAGAAATAACAAAAGAAATGCAATTCATTTTATTATAAAACTATATTATCATTCTTTATTATAAAAGAAAATGTATTTACTATCTATTATCATGGTAGCATATATTTTTGTATATTTTTTTACTATTTATTTTTATTATTCTTTTTACAGAAAATATCAACATAATATCTATTATTATTTATTATTTTTTTTATTTATCAAAGAATATAGCTACTCTCATCATTTATTATGGCATATTACTATTATCATTATTATTTCATGAAAAATCACTTGAAAAATCAGTAAAATATATCTAGTTATTATTTATGATTTTTATTTGAATTTTTGGGATTTTTATAGTATTTAAAATGACAAGTCAAAGCTAAGTCAAATATATCAATATATGTAATGTCTTTTGCTTTTAAATTGTTTTATCATGATTATATTTTTAAAACTAGAATATTATCATATAGAAAAATAATATGAAAAATAAGGAAATTTTAGAAACAAATTTGAGTCAATTTGGAGTTCAGGAGCATTTTCAAATCATTTATTTACTACATATAATTAATGTTCTGTTATTATTTAATTATTGAGCCTAATCTGGGCCGCCAGATCTATATCAAGATTGGCGCTCATCTTTCATTTAATTCTATTCTTATTTGGGCCGCCGGATATGCTTCAAGATTGATTTGTATTAGATGGACGGCCCAGATTCACATCCGCATCTTTATTTAATACAGCGCTTTATTTCACACGCTCGATCTCTTCAAGATTCACACACGCGCATCAATATCCGTGCTGCCGCGATTCTCTGACTCTCCAGTCAACATGAGCTCCAAGATTCGTGCCATTGACAAATACGCGCGATTGCGGCCATCTTCCTCCGATCAGCGATCGCCTTAGGGTCGTCTTCCGCGAGGAGTTATTCTACGCGCGTTCGATTAATGATCTATGCGGTGAATCACATGGTATACCAATGCTAGATGGGTCGGTTTGGTACCAATCGGTACCGAATCTCAATTCTTAGAAATTCAATGGAATTAATCAATATTTTGTACAATTAAATGCCCTATTTGCATCGTTTACGTATGCCAGTATGAATTAACATGATTATTGCAGCTTAAATTGACCCAATGAATCACACTGACAAATATTATTCGAGTACTTTGATGCATTCAGACCAGAAGGTATATACATGATTTATAACTAATTTTAACGATGTTTCCTGACAATTCAGAACTGATAATGCATCGTTTAGTATGTCTATAGGAGTTAAGTCGAGATTATATACCTAATTTGGACGATAATTACATTATGATTTAAAGAAATCGACACGGTGCAAGCAAAGATCGCCGATACCGATCATCTTTCACTTAAAATTCCGACTACTCATCCACTTTCAATGCGACTTATGCACTTAATAGGCTTCATAATGACAATTATAACTGAACTATGTCCAATCATGCATGCAATTTTCCCTAATCTCAAGTCTGGAACTGGATTTAACTGCTACGACGCGATAACACGTTGAAGATCATTAATTCCGTCGAGTTCTCAAGTTAAAACTGAGATCAATCGACTTTGAACAACACTACAACCTTGAATATACAAGATACAAACACAAACTGAGATGAATTTGACGTTTAAATAAAGAATCAAAGCAAGAACTTCTACTGGTATCGAGTTCTCAGGTTTTAACCGAGATCAATCGATTTAACCAGCTTAATTACTTGAAATCCAATCAAGAAACAAAACAAGAACTGTAATTCAGATCAAATATTAAAGGAAAGAAGTTATGAATTTGCAAACTAAAGGAAAGAAATTAAAAAAATTCAACTCAAAGATACTGTTACTCTAAGATTCAAATGCGATATATCAATTACATCGAAATTTCAATACTGAAACTTCAAATACAATTGGAATTAAGCTCAAGACTGACCTTCTAGTGAATAATTGGAGGTGTAACAACCGAGTTCTCAAGTTAAAACTGAGATCAATCGGTTTCTTGGCTTTCTTTCCTTCTCACAACCAATTCTTCTCTTCCAATTGCCTTTTCTATGCTATAGCTCTCTAGTCTATCACTTTCTATCTCTCTCTGGTCTGTTGTATTGTGTGTTGTTCTTAATTTCCATGGATTAGGGGTTTATATAGCAATTAAAGGGTGTATCAAAGGGGTTAGAGCTATACACCATCCATGCACCAGCAATTGGACTCCCTTGGCTCATAAACATGGTCTTTTGATTCTGTTATTCATTCTGTTGCGATGTGGGTCCCATTCAAAGAATCCAAAGCTTATTCCTTTGACTGTTGACCATGTTTGACTCACCCCTTATCTGTTGTTAGAACCTTCTAGAGCATCTAAACATACTATATATACTCATTCTAATGCATCTAAGGCACCCTTCTGCTTTCTGCCATTGTTATCTTCTTCCAAAGCTCAAAGCTTTATTACCCGATTCCACCTCTTGGCTCAAGTCACATCTCCATTGTTTAATTGACAGTCTTCATCACTTAAGAGGCATCGTGTAGGCACATAGAAGCTACAAGCATTGCTAATTCAAGCTGAGAGTGCAAGGTTTTGAATTTTCTCCATTTGCCCGATTCCATCACCTTACCTCAATTGCTTTTATTTAATGCTTAATTATTGCTTCTTTCTACACTTACAGCATCGTCTAAGTGAGTGGAAGAGATATGCATCATCAATTTTGAGTTTAGATCCAAGGATTAAAGTTCTTCATTAATCACCCGAGGTGATCATCCTCTCTCACTGCTCTATTCACTTACTACTTTTTAATTCTGATCACTCACTCTTTCTCTCCTATGTACAGGCTATCTCTAACTGGAAAGAATTGGAATTGCGAGCTTTGGAGAGCTTGATTAGCGTTAATGGCGCCATCAGCCTCGGCGAGAAGAAGAAGAAAGAGAGGGAGGGGAGAAGGAGAAGAGAGGGAAGGAGGTGCGCCTGGCGCACAAAGTCCACGGCTAGGTGGGACCCACAGTCAGAGGCGCAACACAGATAGGCCAGGTGCACATTCCCTTTTCTTTCTCATTTAAATTTCTGTTTGAATCTGTATATGAGCTTGGTGTATGATTGCCTGTGTGAGCTATACATTCATAAACCTGACAAATGGGCCCCACATGTAAGTATATGAATCTCGGCCATTAGTCCAAATTTGTGGATTAATTAACTCCTCGCTTAAATTTAATCAATCGACTTGGCACACTCGATAGGTCCACTTGTTTAATCAATCCATTAATCATCTCGTTATAGCATTAATCCATGCTTGAGGTGGCTTCGTTAACAAGGGCCATGTGTCACCCCCCGGGGGCCCATGTTGCCTAATTGGACCAATGACATACGACCATGTGTTAATAGTTGTAGTGTAGCCTGCCCGAGGTGTTTTGCTAACGGCCGCCATGTGGCACATGGGGAGTGAGGTGTCTTGGACCACGTGGTGTTGCCATGTGGCAAGTGTAGGATGAGGTGGGCTGTCGGGTCTCTGCCACGTGGCATGTTGGTGGGGCCCACATGTCGGTCGACTATGGTGGTGGGGCCCACACGGGAGAGTGGACCAATGGGTGCCGACACGTGGCATGAGGTGGCCCAGATGAGATGCGCGACACGTGTCACACCCTCTCTCTCTCTCGATTATGTGTATGCGTGTTTAGGATCCCCAGTTTGCACCCAGATGTGTCTCTGTCCCCAAGTTGCACCCAGATGAACCCTTGATTGAATCTCAGCCTTTGATCAATCCATTTATTCTGTTTTTATCTTCCTTGAATTTATTTTAATAGCTCCACTCATCTAAAAATCATGAAAATTTCACCAAAAATCCCTAAATTCATGATGATCATCCCTGTAATTTTTAATTCCATTTTTACCCCTGTCTCTCTGAATTAAAAATTCTTTTGTCAAATAAACCCTATTATTTCTTCTGAATTAATCCCAGATTTCATTTGTAGCTCAATGTCTCTGCCAATTATCTCTCTCTTGCAGAAACCACCCTAACTAAATACCAATTAGACTTATATTGCTATTCATTAGGGCTTGATCTGATCAACATTGATTACATGTCAATAGTTGATACAAATCTAGACTTGATCGAGATGGTTGCTCCCACTTTGGCTTTGATCGTCTTGTGAAATTGACTTTCAATCCCTTAACATGAGGGTGACTTGGTCAAAGAACTGACTACTTATCAGTAATTGACACAAATCAAAGCATGGTTAGGTGGTTGCTCACAGCTTTGGCACCAGGTCAGCCTTGAAAGCAAAATCACATTTGAAGTTTCTCATGACTAGTTGCATCAAAATGCTAGCTTAGCATTGACATCATTTCATGTAGCATAGGGATTATACTGCTTCAGCTCCTTTCTAGGGTTAGCTCCAAAGGCAGATTTTTAGGGTTCAACTCTGACTCCTATAATAGGTCACTGAGGTGTGGGGTCCACCTGTCAGTGAAAATGGTCACATGGGTGACTCATCAGATAGGCTATGTTTATGTTGTTAGATCCATCTACAAGGGACTGCCAGGTGGGTCCCGCTTGTCAGAAAAAGTATCGTCAAATGGCTGACCCATCAAGAGATTTTCTCTCTCCGAAATCTCCCGAGGGTCAGCCACCTCGAATGAGTAGGAGGTGGTGGGGTATTTATATCCTCGTCTTTCACCCTAATATTTCATTGTGGGATTAATGGATTTGTTCCGGGGTTAAGCAGCGACCTTTTCTGATTAGTGGGCCATCTTTTCATTGCTTTCTCTTTTTCCCTCTTCTTATGATTTATCATTAATCATCAATTTATTTCACTATTCATCTACTCATCCTTGAAATCTTTCAAGGGTAAACAGAGCGCAAAACATGTAAACCGGACCCGACGCCCTCTGAACCGCCGAAAACGAGTCTGGTGCGTAAAACATGAAAACGGGACCCTACGCCCTCGGTACCGTCGAAAACATGTTTAGGAGCGGAAAACAGGAACATGGGACGGGACGCCCTCGGTACCACCAAAAACGAGTCCGGGAAGCGCAAAAAATTAAAACGGGACCCGGCGCCCTCGGTACCGCCGAAAACGAGCCCGGGAGCGCAAAACATGAAAACTTGACCCGACGCCCTCGGTACCGCCGAAAATGAGCCCGGGAGCGCAAAACAAGAAAACGGGACCCGACGCCCTCGGTACCGTAGAAAACGAGTCCGGGCACGCAAAACAAGAAAACGGGACCCGACGCCCCCGGTACTGTGGAAAACGAGTCCGGGAGCGCAAAAAAAAAAAAAAACGGGACCCGACGCACTCGGTACGCGCCGAAAAGGAGTCTGGGCGCGCAAAACTTGAAAACGGGACCCGACGCCCTCGGTGGCGTCGATAATGAGCCCGGACGCGCAAAACAAGAAAACGGGACCCGACGCCCCCGGTACCGTCGAAAACGAATCCGGGAGCGCAAAACATGAAAACGGGACCCGACTACCTCGGTACCGCCGAAAACGAGCCCGGGATCGCAAAACATGAAAACGGGATCCGACGCCCTCGGTACCGCCGAAAACGAGCCCGGACACGCAAAACATGAAAACGGGAACCGACGCCCTCGTTACGGCCGAAAATGAGTCCGGGTGCGCAAAACATGAAAACGGGACCCGACGCCCTCGATACCGCCGAAAACGAGCCCGGGGGCGCAAAAAAAGAAAACGGGAGCCGACGCCCTCGGTACCGCCGAAAACGAGTCTAGGCGCAAAACATGAAAACGGGAGCCGACGCCCTCGGTACCGCCGAAAATGAGACGGGCCGCGCAAAACCTGAAAACGGGACCCGACGTCCCCGGTACCGTAAAAAACGAGTCCGGGAGCGCAAAACATGAAAACGGGACCCGACGCCCTCCGTCTGCCGAAAATTAGTCCGGCGCGCAAAATATGAAAACGGGGCCCGACGCCCCGTGCCGCCGAAAACATGTCGGGAGTACAAAACATGAAAACGGGACCGACGCCCTCGGTACCACCGAAAATGAGTCCGAGCGAGCAAAACAAGAAAACCGGACCGACGCCCCGCTCCGCCGAAAGTGAGGCCGAGAGCGCAAAACATGAAAACGGGACACGACTCACTCGTCAACGCCGAAAACGATTATGGGTGCGCAAAATATGAAAACGGGACCGACGCCCCGTGCGCGCCGAAAATGAGTCTGGGAGCTCAAAACATGAAAACGGGACCCGGCGCCCTCGGTACGGTGGAAAATGAGTCCGGGCGTGCAAAACTTGAAAACGGGACCCGACTCCTTTGGTACCGCCGAAAACGAGTTTGGGAGCGCGAAATAAGAAAACGGGACTCGATGCCCCCGGTACCGCCGAAAATGAGTCTGGAAGCGCAAAACATTAATACGGGACCCGACGCCCTCGGTACTGCCGAAAATGAGTCCGGGCGCGCAAAAGTTGATAACGATACCCACCGCACTCCGTACCGCCGAAAATGAGTCTAGGAGCGCAAAACATGAAAGCGGGACAAGTCGCCCTCTGTAGCGCCGAAAATGAGTTCGGGCACGCAAAACATGAAAACGGGACCCGACGCCATCGGTACCGCCAAAAATGAGTCCGGGAGCCCAAAACATGAAAACGGGACCCTACGCACTTGGCACCGCCAAAAATGATTATGGATGAGCAAAACATGAAAACGGGACCCTACGCACTTGGCACCGCCAAAAATGATTATGGATGAGCAAAACATGAAAATGGGAACCCAACCCCCTTTGTACCGCCGAAAACGAGTCGGGAAGCGCAAAACATGAAAACGGGACCCGACGCCCTAGGTACCGCCGAAAATGAGTCGGGGCGCGCAAAACAAGAAAAAGGGACCCGACGCCCCCGGTACCGCCGAAAATGATTCGGGGAGCGTAAAACAAGAAAACGTGACCTGACGCCCCCGGTACCACCGAAAACGAGTCCGCAGCGCAAAACATGAAAACGGGACCCGACTCCCTCGCTACCGCCGAAAACGAGCCCGGGAGTGCAAAACGTGAAAACGGGACCCGACACCCTCGGTATCGCCGAAAACGAGACCGGGAGCGCAAAACATGAAAATGGGACCCGACGCCCTCGGTACCTCCGAAAACGAGTCCGGGCACGCAAAACATGAAAACGGGACCCGACGCACTCCGTACCGCCGAAAACGAGCCCGGGAGCGCAAAACGTGAAAACGGGACCCGACACCCTCGGTATCGCCGAAAACGAGACCGGGAGCGCAAAACATGAAAATGGGACCCGACGCCCTCGCTACCTCCGAAAACGAGTCCGGGCACGCAAAACATGAAAACGGGAGTCGACGCCCTCGCTACCGCCGAAAATGAGACCGTCCGCGCAAAACAAGAAAACGGGACCCGACGCCCCGTACTGTCGAAAACGAGTCCGAGAGCGCAAAAAAAAGAAAACGGGACCCGACGCACTCAGTACCGCCGAAAAGGAGTAGGGGCGCGCAAAACCTGAAAACGGGACCCGACGCCCTCGGTGGAGTCGAAAATGAGCCCGGACGCGCAAAACAAGAAAACGGGACCCGACGCTCCCGCTACCGTCGAAAATGAGTCCGGGAGCGCAAAATAAGAAAACAGGATCCGACGCCCTCGATACCGCCGAAAATGATTCCGGGCACGCAAAACATGAAAACGGGACCCGACGCGCTCGGTACCGCGGAAAACGAGTCCGGGAGCGCAAAACATGAAAACGGGACCCGGCGCACTCGCTACCGCCGAAAACGAGTCCGGGAGCGCAAAACATGAAAACGGGACCCGACGCCCTCCGAACCGCCGAAACTAGTCCGGGCGCGCAAAATAAGAAAACGGGGCCCGACGCCCCCGGTACCGCCGAAAACGTGTCCAGTACCCTACGTCCTCGGTTCCGCCGAAAACGAGTCCTGGAGCGCAAAACTTGAAAACGGGACCCGACGCCCTCAGTACCGCCGAAAACGAGCCCGGGAGCGCAATACAAGAAAACGGGACCCGACGCCCTCGCTACCGCCGAAAACGAGTCCGGGCACGCAAAACATGAAAACGAGAACCGACGCCCTCGTTACGGCCGAAAATGAGTCCGGGTGCGCAAAACATGAAAACGGGACCCGACGCCCTCGGTATCGCTGAAAACGAGCCCGGGAGCGCCAAAAAAAAAAATGGGAGCCGACGCCCTCGGTACCGCCGAAAACGAGTCTAGGCGCGCAAAACATGAAAACGGGAGCCGACGCCCTCGGTACCGCCGAAAATGAGACCGGCCGCGCAGAATAAGAAAACGGGACCAGACGCCCCCGCTACCGTCAAAAATGAGTCCGGGAGCGCAAAACATGAAAATGGGACCTGACACGCCCGGTACCGCCGAAAACGAGTCCGGGAGCGCAAAACTTGAAAACAGGACCCGACGCCCTCGGCACCGCCGAAAACGTGTTTGTGCGCAAAACATGAAAACGGGACCCTACGCCCTCGGTACCGCCGAAAACTACTCCGGGAGCGCAAAACATGAAAACGAGACTCGACACCCTCCGTACCGCCGAAAATTAGTCCGGACGCGCAAAATAAGAAAACGGGACCCGACGCCCCCGGTACCGTCGAAAACGAGTCTCAGAGCGCAAAACATGAAAACGGTATCTGACGCCCTCGTACGCGAAAATGAGTCCGGGCGACAAAACATGAAAACGGGACCCGACGCCCTCGCTACCGCCGAAAAAGAGTTCGGGCGCGCAAAACATGAAAACGGGACCCGACGCCCCTGCACGTTGAAAATAATTCCGCGCGCAAAACAAGAAATCGGGACCGACGCCCCGCACCGTCGAAAACGAGTACGGAGCGCAAAACATGAAAACGGGACTCGACGCCATCGCACCGCCGAAAATAAGTCCGGGCGCGCAAAACAACAAAACGGGACCGGAGCCTTCGCATACGGCCGAAAATGAGTTCGGGCGTGCAAAACATGAAAACGGACCCGACGCCCCGTACCGCCGAAAGTGAGTCCGGTGCGTAAAACATGAAAACGGTATCCGACGCCCCTGCATCGCCGAAAATGAGTCCGGGCGACAAAACATGAAAACGGACCCGACGCCCTCGCACCGCCGAAAAAGAGTTCGGCGCGCAAAACATGAAAACGGGACCCGACGCCCTCGTAACGTTGAAAATAATTCCGCGCGCAAAACAAGAAATCGGACCCGACGCCCCGCACCGCCGAAAACGAGTACGGGAGCGCAAAACATGAAAACGGGACTCGACGCCATCAGTACCGCCGAAAATAAGTCCGGGCGCGCAAAACAACAAAACGGGACCGGGAGCCTTCAGTACGGCCGAAAATGAGTTCGGGCGTGCAAAACATGAAAACGGGACCCGACGCCCTCGGTACCGCCGAAAGTGAGTCTGGTGCGTAAAACATGAAAACGGGACCCGACGCCCTCAGTACCGCCGAAAACATGTCAGGGAGCGGAAAACATTAAAACGGGACGGCACGCTCTCGGTACCACCGAAAACGAGTCCGGGAGTGCAAAATATGAAAACGGGACCCGACGCACTCGGCACTGCCGAAAACGATTATGGGTGCGCAAAACATGAAAACGGGATGGGACGCCCTCAGTACCGCCGAAAATAAGTCGGGGCGGGCAAAACATGAAAACGGGATCTGACGCCCTCGCACCGACGAAAATGAGTCCGGCGCGCAAAACATGAAAACGACCCGACGCCCCGTACCGCCGAAAATGAGTCCGAGAGCGCAAAACATGAAAACGGGACACGACGCACTTCGCAAGACCGCCGAAAACGATTATGGGTGCGCAAAACATGAAAACGGGACCCGACGCCCTCTATAGTGCCGAAAACGACTTCGGGCACGCAAAACATGAAAACGGGACCCAACGCCCTCGCACCGCCGAAACGAGCCCGGAGCGCAAAAAGAAAACGGGAGCCGACGCCCTCGCTACCGTCGAAAATGAGTCCGGGCGCGCAAAACATGAAAACGGAGCCCACGCCCCGGCACCGTCGAAAAATGAGACCGGCCGCGCAAAATAAGAAAACGGACCGACGCCCCGTGCACCGTCGAAAACGAGTCCGGAGCGCAAAACATGAAAACGGACCCGACGCCCTCGCACCGCCGAAACGAGCTCGACACGCAAAACATGAAAACGGAACCGACGCCCTCGTTACGGCCGAAAATGAGTACGGTGCGCAAAACATGAAAACGGGACCCGACGCCCCGACCGCCGAAACGAGCCCGGGGGCGCAAAAAAAGAAAACGGGAGCCGACGCCCTCGCTACCGCCGAAAATGAGACTGGCCGCGCAAAACAATAAAACGGGACCCGACGCCCCCGATACCGTCGACAACGGGACCCGATGCACGCGGTACCGCCGAAAACGAGTCTGGGCGCGCAAAACCTGAAAACGGGACCCGACGCCCCCGGTACCGTCGAAAACGAGTCCGGGAGCGCAAAATAAGAAAACCGGACCCGACGCCCTCGGTACCGTCGAAAATGATTCCGGGCACACAAAACATGAAAACGGGACCAGACGCGCTCGCTACCGCGGAAAACGAGTTCGGGAGCGCAAAACATGAAAACGGCACCCGACACCCTCGGTACCGTCGAAAATGATTCCGGGCACGCAAAAAACATGAAAACGGGACCCGACGCCCCCGGTACCGTCGAAAACGAGTCCGGGAGCACAAAACATGAAAAAAGGACCCGACGCCCTCGCTACCGTTGAAAATGATTCCGCGCACGCAAAACATGAAAACGGGACCCGACGCGCTCGCTACCGCCGAAAACGAGTCCGGGAGCGCAAAACATGAAAACAGGACCCGACGCACTCGGCACCGCCGAAAACGTGTCTGTGCACGCAAATCATGAAAACGGGACCCTACGCCCTCGCTACCGTCGAAAACGAGTCCGGGAGCACAAAACATGAAAACAGGACCCGACGCCCTCGGTACCGCCTAAAATGAGTCTGGGAGGGCAAAACATGAAAGCGGGACAATACGCCCTCTATAGCGCCGAAAATGAGTGCGGGCACGCATAACATGAAAAGGGACCCGACGCCATCGGTACCGCCGATAATGAGTCTAGGTGCGCACAACAAGAAAACGGGACTCGACGCCCCCGGTCCCGCCGAAAACGAGCCCGGGAGCGCAAAACATGAAAACGGGACCCGACGCCCTCGGTACCGGCAAAAACGAGTCGGGGAGCGCAAAACAAGAAAACGCAACCCGACGCCCCGGTACCGCCTAAAACTAGTTCGGGAGCGCAAAAAATGAAAACGGGACCCGACGCCCTTTATACCGCCTAAAACGACTCTGGTCCGTAAAACATGAAAACGGGACCGGACACCCTCTGTACCGCCGAAAACATGTCCGGGAGCGGAAAACATGAAAACGGGACGGGACGCCCTCGGTACCACCGAAAGCGAGTCCTGTAGCGCAAAACATGAAAACGAGACCCGACGCCCTCGCTACCGCAGAAAACTAGCCCGGGAGCGCAAAACAAGAAAACGCGACCTGGCGCCCTCGGTACCAACGAAAATGAGTCCGGTCGAGCAGACAAGAAAACCGACCCGACGCCCCGTGCCGCCGAAAATGAGTCCGGGAGCGCAAAACATGAAAATGGGACCCTACGCCCTCGCTACCGTCGATAACATGTCTGGGAGCCGAAAACATGAACATCGGACAAGACGCCCTCGCTACCACCGAAAACGAGTCCGGAAGCGCAAAACATGAAAACGGGACTCGACGCCCTCGGCACCGCCGAAAACGTGTCTGTGCGCGCATATCATGAAAACGGGACCCTACGCCTCGATACCGCCGAAAACGAGTCCGGAGCGCAAAACATGAAAAAGGGACCGACGCCCTCCGTACCGCCGAAAACTAGTCCGGCGCGCAAAGTAAGAAAATGGGGCCCTACGCCCCCGTACCGCCGAAAACGTGTCCGGAGTACAAAACATGAAAACGGGACCCGACGCCCTCGCACCACCGACCGAAATGAGTCCGGCGAGCAAAACAAGAAAACCGGACCCGACGCCCCCGTTATCGCCGAAAATGAGTCCGGAGCGCAAAACATGAAAACGGGACCCTACGCCCTCGCACCGTCGAAAACATGAACATGGGACGGAGCGCAAAACATGAAAACGGACCCTACGCACGCCCGTACCGCCGAAAAATGAGTCCGGAGCGTAAAACATGAAAACGGGACCCTACGCACTTGGCACCGCCAAAAATGATTATGGATAAGCAAAATATGAAAACGGGACCCAACACCCTTTGTACCGCCGAAAACGAGTCCGGAAGCGCAAAACATGAAAACGGGACCCGACGCCCTGTACCGCCGAAAATGAGTCCGGAGCGCGCAAAACAAGAAAACGGACCCGACGCCCGCACCGCCGAAACGATTCTGGGAGCGTAAAACAAGAAAACGTGACCGACGCCCCCGCACCGCCGAAGACGAGTCCGGAGCGCAAAACATGTAAACGGACCCGACGCCTCTCGAACCGCCGAAACGAGTCCGGTGCGTAAAACATGAAAACGGACCCTACGCCCCTGCACCGTCGAAAACATGTCTAGGAGCGGAAAACAGAACATGGGACGGACGCCCTCGGTACCACCAAAACGAGTCCGGAAGCGCAAAAATTAAAACGGACCCGACGCCCTCGCACCGCCGAAAAACGAGCCCGGAGCGCAAAACATGAAAACTTGACCCGACGCCCTCGCACCGCCGAAAATGAGCCCGGAGCGCAAAACAAGAAAACGGGACCCGACGCCCCGCACCGTCGAAAACGAGTCCGGCACGCAAAACATGAAAACGGAACCGACGCCCTCGTTACGCGCGAAAATGAGTCCGGTGCGCAAAAACATGAAAACGGGACCGACGCCCTCGTATCGCCGAAAACGAGCCCGGAGCGCCAAAAAAAAAAAAAAAAATGGGAGCCGACGCCCCTGCACCGCCGAAACGAGTCTAGGCGCGCAAAACATGAAAACGGAGCCGACGCCTCGCACCGCCGAAAATGAGACCGGCGCGCGCAAATAAAAAACGGGACCGACGCCCCCGTGCACCGTCAAAAACGAGTCCGGGAACGCAAAA
This sequence comes from Schoenoplectus tabernaemontani, assembly GCA_037127355.1. Lineage (NCBI taxonomy): Eukaryota > Viridiplantae > Streptophyta > Magnoliopsida > Poales > Cyperaceae > Schoenoplectus > Schoenoplectus tabernaemontani. The sequence continues at coordinate 10,823,514 of CM073738.1, forward strand.
CATGAAAATGGGACCTAACACGCCCGTGCTGCACCGCCGAAACGAGTCCGGGAGCGCAAAACTTGAAAACGGACCCGACGCCCTCGCACCGCCGAAAAACGACGTGTTTGTGCGCAAAACATGAAAACGGGACCCTACGCCCTCGCACCGCCGAAACGACTCCGGAGCGCAAAACATGAAAACGAGACTCGACACCCTCCGTACCGCCGAAAATTAGTCCGGGACGCGCAAAATAAGAAAACGGGACCCGACGCCCCGTGCACGTCGAAAACGAGTCTCGAGCGCAAAACATGAAAACGGTATCCGACGCCCCGTGCATCGCCGAAAATGAGTCCGGCGGACAAAACATGAAAACGGGACCCGACGCCCTCACCGCCGAAAAAGAGTTCGGCGCGCAAAAACATGAAAACGGGACCCGACGCCCTCGCATCGCCGAAATTGAGTCCGGGCGCGCAAAACAAGAAATCGGGTCCCGACGCCCCCGGTACCGTCGAAAACGAGTCCGGGAGCGCAAAACATGAAAACGGGACTCGACGCCATCAGTACCACCGAAAATAAGTCCGGGCGCGCAAAACAACAAAACGGGACCGGGAGCCTTCGGTACGGCCGAAAATGAGTTCGGGCGTGCAAAACATGAAAACGGACCCGACGCCCTGCACCGCCGAAAGTGAGTCCGTGCGTAAAACATGAAAACGGTATCCGACGCCCCGATGCGCGAAAATGAGTCCGGCGGACAAAACATGAAAACGGACCCGACGCCTCGCATCGCCGAAAAAGAGTTCGGGCGCGCAAAACATGAAAACGGGACCCGACGCCGTCGGTAACGTTGAAAATAATTCCGGCGCGCAAAACAAGAAATCAGGACCCGACGCCCCCGGTACCGTCGAAAACGAGTACGGGAGCGCAAAACATGAAAACGGGACTCGACGCCATCGCATCGCACGCCGAAAATAAGTACGGGCGCGCAAAACAACAAAACGGGACCGGAGCCTTCGATACGGCCGAAAATGAGTTCGGCGTGCAAAACATGAAAACGGGACCCGACGCCCTCGCATACGCCGAAAGTGAGTCCGGTGCGTAAAACATGAAAACGGACCCGACGCCCTCGCACCGCCGAAACATGTAAGGGAGCGGAAAACATTAAAACGGACGCACGCTCTCGCACACCCGAAAACGAGTCCGGGAGTGCAAAATATGAAAACGGGACCGACGCACTCGCATCGCCGAAAAACGATTATGGGTGCGCAAAACATGAAAACGGGATGGGACGCCCTCGCACCGCCGAAAATAAGTCGGGCGGGCAAAACATGAAAACGGGATCCGACGCCCTCTGCATCGACGAAAATGAGTCCGGCGCGCAAAACATGAAAACGTGACCCGACGCCCCGTGCACGCCGAAAATGAGTCCGGAGCGCAAAACATGAAAACGGGACACGACGCACTTCGCACCGCCGAAAAACGATTATGGGTGCGCAAAACATGAAAACGGGACCCGACGCCCTCTATAGTGCCGAAAACGACTTCGGGCACGCAAAACATGAAAACGGGACCCAACGCCCTCGGTACCGCCGAAAACGAGCCCGGGAGCGCAAAAAAAGAAAACGGGAGCCGACGCCCTCGCTACCGTCGAAAATGAGTCCAGGCGCGCAAAACATGAAAACGGGAGCCCACGCCCTCGGTACCGTCGAAAATGAGACCGGCCGCGCAAAACAAGAAAACGGGACCCGACGCCCCCGGTACCGTCGAAAACGAGTCCGGGAGCGCAAAACATGAAAACGAGACCCGACGCCCTCGCACGCCGAAAACGAGCCCGGACACGCAAAACATGAAAACGGGAACCGACGCCCTCGTTACGACCGAAAATGAGTCCGGGTGCGCAAAACATGAAAACGGGACCCGACGCCCTCGCATCGCCGAAACGAGCCCGGGCGCAAAAAAGGGAGCCGACGCCCTGCACCGCCGAAATGAGACCGGCGCGCAAAACAATAAAACGGGACCCGACGCCCCCGATACCGTCGACAACGGGACCCGATGCACGCGTGCGTATCGCCGAAACGAGTCCGGGCGCGCAAAACACAAAACGGACCCGACGCCCCGCATCACGTCGAAAAACGAGTCCAGGAGCACAAAATAAGAAAACCGGACCCGACGCCCTCGGTACCGTCGAAAATGATTCTGGGCACACAAAACATGAAAACGAGACCAGACGCGCTCGCATCGCGAAAACGAGTTCGGGAGCGCAAAACATGAAAACGGCACCCGACACCCTCGCATCCGTCGAAAATGATTCCGGGCACGCAAAAAACATGAAAACGGGACCCGACGCCCCCGGTACCGTTGATGGTACGAATACGTATAGGCTTTTAAACCTAGAAAATGCTCCACTAATCGCAAGCGTACGACTTCGTTGAGTAAGTTCAGTATCGAATCCACAGGACGGAAATAAACTCTAAACCGTACTCGCTCAATTCGGATCCTAAAGGTAGGTCTTTTGGTATTTTTGTATAAAAAAGGGGGGTTTTGTAAAGTTTTAATTAAACTACGCAATTAACACTAACAGTAGTAAGCAAATAAAGATAACAAAGTGAACAGTGTTTAAATCAATCAATAATAAGATCTTAGGGTTTCGGAAATTGCATTGTCACCGGAATAGTTTCTTGCGCCCGCAAGCTCTCACTTGCGCCCGCAAGCAACAAATACAGAGAATGGTTTTCAATAATTGGTTCTTAACTATCGCTCGTTATTCTAATAACCTCAACTCTCGTTTGTTGGTAATTACACACTTGCTAACAGCTTGTAAACCCTTAGGATAATCTCTTATACCTAATTTTAATTGATTCGTTCTATCGGTTTGTTTAACCTCTCGATTAAACACGAAATGTCCCTCTCGGTATTTTCGGATTTCAAATCAACCAAGACAGTTCCTAATCAGTTGCAAATCATTTGATAACTCATGCCACACTGGATTTGGCCTTATCCACGGGCTTACCAAGCAATAAACAAGTTTCAATAGAAAAAGATGAGAATAAAATCAATCCAATATAAAAATCACGACCAAATATCAATTAAAATCAACATCCATGACAAGCAATCTGTTCCCTAACCCTAAGATACACTTTACTACTCACACATAGCAGCAAACAACAAGAAAAGAGGGTAAAAGAATTGGTTCATAGTCAAAAGAACCAGAAAAACCCAAAATCAGCAATCTGCCCTTGCAGGTGGTCTTCTCCTCGCGATATCTCTCGAAATCCGTGAAGGGAGACACCAAGCAAGGGTCGTGTCCTCTTCTCCCGTCGTCGTCTAGACGGCCAACCCTAGAACCTCCCAAAAAATCGCTATAAATAGCTCAAAACGCGAGAGGAAAGTCCGGAGTTTCCATATCCGGCCTCGCGGTAGCAAGCAAAGTTCATGCGGTAGCAAGCAAAGTCTTGCGGTAGCAAGCAAAGTCTTGCGCCCGCAAGGAAGGTGCAGAGAGGTAAATGTCTCAAAACGAGCTCTTGATGTGCTCGTGATAGTCCCAACTCGCTCCATATGCTCCATATACCTGAAATAAGACCAAAGTAGAGCAGTAAACAAGAACAAGACAGAGAAAAAGCCTAAATGCAACTAAAATGATGATTTTAGGATGAATATGAGTACATGTCGGGGCAAATAAGTGCATATGAATGCAACGCATCAAATCCCCCAAGCTAAAGTCTTGCTTGTCCTCAAGCAAAAACCTAAGTCCTAGGGTGCAAACCGTACTCAAATTCAGACATAAATCCCATCTAAACTAAAGTCCTAGGTACAATTGAGAATGTTGCCAACGAAACCCTAAAATGGTCAAGTTAACTCCTTGGTTTGGTTTCAACTAGAACGACTAAAGATTGGAAACTATTTGGGTCGTCGATTGGAGGTCTTATTCACCACACAAGCACATTTTTGATTTAGTTTCAAAGCAAACCTAACTACATGCAATTCGGTTTTCAAATTAGAAAGGTGTCAAAGCAAGTAAACAAATTTTGTCCCGACGTTGTTGGAATTTACAAGAGGTCACCCGTTTATTCCCATTAACCTATGAGTCTCTACTCGAGGAAGAAAAGTACAATTTTACCCTACGTAAAGATATATTGTCAAGTTGCAAGAATTTACTCCACCTCAGGCTTATCTTTCCACTTGTACTTGTTATTCGAAAAATAAAATTTGTTTTGTTTTTTTTTTGTTTTTTTTATTAGCAACGTAGTTTCCAAATTTCCAATCTAGGAAGATTTGGACGCTATGATATATCCAGACTTTTCAAGGTAGTACGATCGGTACACTTACTCATAGCTCGCGCTAGCGGAGTAATACCCTTGTCATGTGCTGGAACATAGATGTTGCTTTTTATTACTTGTTTTTGTTTTTATTAAAAATTTTGTTGTTTTTGGTTTTTGAATTTGTCAAGTTCAAGCGGATGGAAAATCCTTTGGTAAGCTAAGCTTACTTGCAACAGACTCAACCAAAAATAGAAACCCTTTTCAAGTACTCACCGGTTAATAGAGACAACGGGATGTTCTCGACCAAAACGTCACAAAATCTGATGTAAATCGATGAACAAGGAAAAGTCGGGGTAAACCTCTCTAATTTGAAACATTTATTCAAAAAAGCATATTTTTTTTTTTTTTTTTTAAAAATGCAAGTGTTAAATCAAAACATGAATGCAATACGTGTTTTTGCGTGCTATGCGGTTATACCATCCAAACTCTCCAAATTTTGTTCCAATAGGGTTAAAACCAAACCATCAAATCAAAATAGGTCTCAAAAACACTCAATTAGTACCATTTACATTACACTACTCCTAAATTACTTTAATTATTCTACTCCTAAGACTCGTGTTTGTTTCTACTCCCCCCAAGCCGAATCATGCACCGCCCGCACAACAAAACCATAGATAAAGAAAAAGTAAAAGAAGGGTAAGTAGAACACAACCCGAGGGAATCGGGCCGAAGGGCCGATGGCCCCCGCACCAGCGTCGTCTCTCGCGTGGTAAGGTCCCCATGAGGCGAACTCTACCTCCAGACTCGTCATCCTGGTGTCAATACTCCCCACCTGAGTGTCGATGCGAAGCAAGGTCTGGCGCTGTCGCTCCTGCTCGCTCTCCAGACGACGCACAAAATCACGCGTCTCCAGCTGCACCTGCTGCATACCTGTCAAAAGAGAGTAAAACTGAGGCCACGACCGCCGGCGGACCTCGTGAGGTGGCATGTGTGGTGGCCGCCGAGGGACGTCATGAGGAGGGCTCGAGGATCCGCCGGGGCGCCTCCTCCATGGGGATGTCTCCCCGGGCCTCGCCGTGGCATGGGCCGTGGCCGAAGCCGCCATGTGCGACATCATCAAAGACGACGGGGCAAAGAAATGGTAGCCGAAATGACCCCTCCGTCTCCGTGAGCCACATGATCCGTCTCGGTGGTCCCCTATGAATCTCAACCCACCCAAAACGCCCGAGCGAGTCAAGTCCGATAGTCACGGGGCGGGCACCGATGATCCACCGAGAGGTCAATATCCAGTGGCGAGCAATGACAAGATGAAGGACCCGCATGTGATAGCGCCACCGCCTTCCCGTGCCTCTCGGATGTCGAGCCAATGATGGACCATAAGAGACATCGTGAGGTCGCTCAAGTCGGTGGTCGTGGCGCAAAGCATGGTAGCAAGCAAACTTGAGCTCATCGTGCCTGGGGCGAAGGTTAGACTCCCCCCTAGCAAAGAGAGAGAAGCCCAGAGACCTGCAGATCATGCGTAAGGCTGGGTGGATAATAGCACTCACTCGAGGGTCTGGCGAAATGGCTGGGAGATGCTGACGAGTGATGGCATGCCGTAAACTCTCTCGGTCACAACATCCCCAACCTCCTCCCCGGTCCTCCTCCCCGGTCTTCCTCATTTGGCCCGTACCCAAGGTATGCGCCTGGGTGAGAAAATGGAACCACTGTCTCAACGTCGTCAAGTAAACCTCACGGATCATACCCTGCATGAGGAACCGGATGTAGTCCCTCCCATGCTCATCCGTGTATAGCTGTATCGACGAGATGAACTCCCGGGTGATCTCAGTGTAAGCCCTGAAGCGTGTAGGAATCAACCAAAACTGTGATCTGAATCCCACTCGTGAAGTGAGGAGATGGAAGTCATCAAGGATACCAAGGGTGCCCAACGCGTCAAAATCAATAACTGGAGTGGACTGGACATCCTTGGTGGATATGGTGGAGTAATGCCTTTGGTATGCTAACTGTTCTGCGGGAGGAAGGTCGTTTTCGGGGCTCTGATCCCTTCTCCTAGGCATATTGGGTTCTGGATAACTGGCTTGCGGGTAGCAAGGGTATACTTGCGGGTAGCAAGTGGCAATGGAGTGCGGGTCGCAAGGATAGACTTGCGGGCCGCAAGGGTTTGGTACCAGTTCTGGTGCAAGGCGGAAACCGAAATCCCAAATCGAAAACCTATCAAAAATCAGAGAGTTTAGTGTTGCAAACCGATTTAGAGGAGGAAGAGACGCTGCTGGTTGCTAGGGGGGCGGAGGCGGCTCCTTCTTGGCTCGGATCGAGAGAGAAGAGGGAGGCAGAGAGGTGGCGGGACGGAGGAGAGGTGGAGGAGAGAGGAACGGCGGCTGGCGGGTCGCAAGGCGGCGGCGGCCGGGCACCGCGGTCGCAAGGTCAAGGCGCGTGATGCGGTCGCAAGAGCTCCAGAGAGAGAGAGAGGGAGAAGGTGGCCGGTCGAATGAAGAGAGAGAAGAAGAAAGGGGCTGGCGGCTAGGGTTTAAGTAGGGCCCCACAACGCCTTGCGGGCCGCAAGAGATCCTTGCGGGTCGCAAGTATTGATATCTAGCGGGTCGCAAGCCATTCCTTGCGGGTCGCAAGGTATGTGCAGACTTTATCGCATTAGTGTCCCCTGATCCGCTTTATTGCATATTTCCCTCCACCTGACACCTGCAATCTCACAAATAACTCAACCAAGTATATGCATGAGAAAGAAAAATAAAGTAATGCAAATGAAACAAAATAAAGAAAAAGAAAGAAAGAAAAAGAAAGAACCGAAAAGCTAAACCCTATCCCTTGGGTTGCCTCCCAATAAGCGCTTGTTTTAGGTCCCGAGCTTGACCTTCTTTCCTCTACGTCGCTGATGGGGTTGGATCGGAAAGGTGCATCTCAATGCGTTCGCCATGATGCTGATCAGCAACATAGCCCTTGAGGCGTTGACCGTTCACTTTGAAATTCTTTCCATCCTTTCCTGCAATGTCCACTGCTCCGAAAGGATAGACCTTCTTCACCACGAAGGGCCCGGACCACCTTGATTTCAGCTTGCCTGGAAATAGCCTCAATCTAGAATTGAACAAGAGAACTAGATCACCTTCTTTGAAGTCCTTGCGCATGATGCGCTCATCATGTACTCTCTTTGTTCGCTCCTTGTAGATTTTGGCATTCTCATAAGCCTGCAAGCGCATTTCCTCCAATTCGTGCAAGTCGAGGATGCGCTTCTCTCCAGCTGCAAGCAAGTCCATGTTGATTGCACGAGTCGCCCAATATGCCTTGTGCTCGATCTCAACCGAAGATGACAAGGCTTGCCATACACCAGCTTTGAAAGGGCTCATGCCAATCTGTGTCTTGAAAGTCGTGCGATATGCCCAAAGTGCGTCATCGAGCTTGAAAGCCCAATCTTTTCTAGTCTTCGCAACAGCTTCTCCAAGATGGACTTGATCTCCCCCTGTTCGACACTTCAGCCTAAACCGTTAGTTTGAGGGTGATAGGCAAGTGGCTACCTTATGTGTGACCCCAAGGTCGCCATGAGCACCGAAATCGACGGCTGACGAAGTGTTTGCCTCCGTCACCGATGACGGCTCGAGGCACTCCGAAACGAGGGAAGATGGTGTCCTTGAAGAGGCGCTGACGCATTCGCATCCGCCTTTGCACAAGGTAGCGCCTCTACCCATTTGGAAACGTAGTCCATCGCCACCAGATGTGCTCGTACCCTTTCGAGGAAGGAAACGGTCCCATGAAGTCTATACCCCGTACATCGAAGATCTCAACCTCTAGGATGGGCCGCCGTGGCATCTCACTACGCCTCGTGATGTTCCCTGCTTTTTGGCACCGATCGCATGAAAGCACAAAAGAATGCGCATCCTTGAAGATAGTGGGCCAAAAGAAACCTGACTGCAAAACTTTGGTAGCAGTTTTAGAAGAGGAGGCATGGCCTCCATAAGCAGAAGAATGACAATGAAAGAGAATAGAATGTACCTCCTCATGTGGCACACAACGCCGAAAAATCCCATCAATACCTACCTTGAAGAGAAAAGGCTCTTCCCAAAAATAATACTTGACATCAGCCTTAAACTTCTTCCTCTCGCCGGTAAGTCATGCCCTGGGGATATACACCGCAACGAGAAAGTTAGCAAAATCCGCATACCATGGTACCGGTGGCAGTTTCAAAGGAAATGTGCTCAAGGTGTGCTACTTGCGGGCCGCAAGGGTCATCATGCGGGTCGCAAGCAGTAGAGTCAGTGAATGCCATGAGAGAGTAGAGCCGCTCTCCAGGAATCGAATCGTCAATTGCAATGTCGCTTTGGGCCTCTCCTTCCCAATGCAAACGTGAGAGGTGATCTGCAACTGAATTTTCTGATCCCTTCTTATCCTTGATCTCCATGTCAAATTCCTGCAACGAAAGGATCCATCGAAGAAGACGGGGTTTGGCATCCTTTTTGCTCATCAAATACCTGAGTGCGGCGTGGTCAGTGTAGACAACGATCTGAGAGCCGACCAAGTAGGAGCGAAACTTCTCAAGGGCGAACACCACAACCTAAGAGCTCCTTTTCTGGCCAGTGTAGTTGACTCGTGGCCGGATCGAGAACCTTGCTCGCGTAACAAATGGCGACGGCAACTTGTCCTTCCTTTGCCCAAGAACCGCACCAACAAAGATAGTCACCGGCATCACACATGATCTCAAAAGGCTTGGTCCAATCAGGAGGCTGTAAGATAGGTGCTGAAACAAGTGCCTCCTTCAACCTGTGAAAAGACTTAACACACTCATCAGAAAAGACAAAATCATTTTCCTTTACCAAGAGATTTGTCAAGGGCTTGGCAACTGGGCAAAATCCTTGATGAAACGGCGGTAGAAGCCGCAATGACCAAGGAAATCGCGCACATCCTTGACGTTGGTCGGCTGTGTAAAGCTTCTCGATGACCTCAACTTTTGCTTTGTCAACTTCGATGCCCTTGCTTGTCACTCGATGTCCAAGAACAATGCCCTCTTGCACCATGAAGTGACACTTCTCCCAATTGAGAACCAGATTGACTTCCTCACATCTCTGCAAAACCTTACAAAGATTGGCTAGACAAGAATCAAAAGAGGTACCACAAACAGAAAAGTCATCCATGAAAATCTCAACCTCTTTTTCAATGAAAGCAGAGAAAATAGCCATCATCGCTCTTTGGAATGTAGCTGGCGCATTACACAAGCCAAACGGCATCCTTCGATAGGCAAAGGTGCCATAAGGACATGTGAATGTCGTCATCTCCATATCCTGAGGATGAATGGGTACCTGAAAGAAGCCTGAATACCCATCAAGGTAGCAGAAATGAGTGTGATTCGCAAGACGCTCCAACATCTGATCCACAAAAGGAAGGGGGAAGTGGTCCTTGCGAGTCGCAGCATTCAGCTTGCGGTAATCAATGCACATTCTCCACCCTGTCGTGGTGCGCACTTGAACCATCTCACCCTTTTCATTCTTAACCACTGTTGCTCCACCTTTCTTTGGAACCACGTGCACTGGACTCACCCATTTGCTGTCTGAGATAGGAAAAATGATGTTAGAATCAAGCAATTTAAGAATTTCTTTCTTTACTACCTCTTGAAGAATTGGGTTGAGCCGCCTTTGATGCTGCACTGAAGGTTTGTGATTGTCCTCCAGGTGTATGCGATGTGCACAAATGGCTGGACTAAGCCCCTTGATATCTTTGATCGAGTACCCAATGGCACCCCTGTGAATTCTCGCTCCAAAGAGCCTTGACGTCTCGTCTGGGCTCAAATGAGTGCTCACAATCACCGGAGAAGACCCGTCGAATCAAGAAACTCATACCTTAAATTGGCGGGAAGAGGCTTGAGTTCGGCTTACTTGCATCCGTGAGTGGTGGTGCACGATCCGCTAAAACCTCATGTGATTCGCATAGTATGCGTTCGGTTCATCCGTCGAGACTTCACCGCACAAACCGCTTCATCCATGTTCGCTCGATGGGCTCTTGCGGGCCGCAAGGGTGTCCTTGCGGTCGCATGACTCGTCCCGGGTGCTCAAGTCATCCCGAAAATGAGACAAGAAATCAAAGTGATACCCGAGCGAGCTCTGGGTTTGCTCGAGAAAGTCTTCCCGCACGTCATCGACCACCATCAATGACATCAACACGATAGCAATCATCAAAGTGAGTCGGGGTACTTCACCGCCTTAGCAACTTGAAACCGCACTTTTTCATCCCCAATTCTCATGGTGAGAGTTCCTTCATATGTGTCGAATATGGTCCTTGTCGTTCGGAGGAAAGGACGCCTAGGATGACCGGACATCCTTGTCCTCATCCATCTCCATCACCACGAAATCACCCGGGACAAAGAATTTGCCCACCCGAACGGCACGTCCTCCACTATCCCCAATGGCAAGCGGACGTAAGAATCCGCAAGCCGCAAAGTCATACGGTGGGCTTGAGCTCACCCACACCTATCCTTTGAAAGATGGTGTGAGGCATGAGACTCACACTTGCCCCCAAATCACATAAAGCCTTCTTGATAACCGCTTTACCAATGGTGCAAGGGATAGTGAACTTACCTGGATCGCCAAGCTTAGGAGGTAGCTCGCGACTCACCACAGCACTACATTCAAGGTTCAGCTGTACGCTCTTGCAATCCTTCAAGCTCCTCTTGTTGGATAAGATGTCCTTGAGAAACTTGGAGTAGGAAGGCATCTGCATAAGTGCGTCAGTAAAAGGAATAGAAATGGTGAGTTGTTTCAATACCTCCATAAATTTGGCAAATTGCTCATCCAAACGAGCCTTGGCGAGCCTCTGAGGGAATGGGACAGGCGGTCTGTAAGGTGGCTGTGTCACTGCTGACTTGCCCTTCTCCTTATTTTGGTCAGCCGCTGGTATCGGCTGATCTCCTCCAACGGATTGCTGTTCTGTCTCAGTCTCCTTTCCTTGCGGGCCGCATGAGATGTCTTGCGGGCCGCATGTCTCTGGGCCGATTGATTGCACCGAAGAGCCCGCAGATGTGCCCCGTTGTGCCTCTTGCGGCCGCATGATGTGTCTTGCGCGGTCGCAAGCCCGCGTCCGATAGTTGATTCTCCTTCTGGCTGAACCGTTTCCTCCGGCATAGAAGGTCCAGTGTACTGTGTACCACTCCTCAATGTGTGGATTGCCTTAATTTCTCCATGGGGGTTGGTTGGTTGGCTTGGTAATTTGCCCTTATCCCCCGAACTTGAGGTTCCACTTGCGTCACCAAACCCCATTCTTGCCAATTTCTCATTCATCGCTTGCAACTGCTCAAACATCATCATATTCATCTTCCCTTGCTCGTGCATGAAATCGTAACATGTCGGGGCACGAAATCTCGCTTGGGTTGATTGTTGAATTGTGGTGGTTGAACATTGCGGTTTTGGCCTTGGTTTGGAAAATGGGTGTTGTTGTAGAAGTTACGGTTTCCACTTCCTTGTTGTTGCTGCTGTGGTGGGCCTTGATTTTGGTAGCGAGGAGGGTTGTTGCTATTGTTGTAAGACCCAAAGGTGTTTGGTCTTTCCCTCCAAGCTTGCCGATCATTGGGGTCAATTGAGTAGGAGCGGGTGAAGGGTGGTTTCGGAAAGAAGGAAGGCTCCTGAGTTGAGAGAGTTGACATATTCCGTGTCCTCCTCGGGTCAGCTAGTGGACATGCTTGATAGTCATGCTTCTCGTCCCCACAAAGGGTACAAGCTTGGACTTGCACCATTTTTGAGGTTGCCTTCTGTTTGTCCACTTGGATTTGAAGCGCATCAATCTTGGCTTGCATCAAGGCAAGCTGATCAACCTCGTACTTTCCTCCCGAACTACGGACCATCTCACGGTTCGACCACTGTTGCTGCTGGGCCGACCGCTCAAAGAGATTGAGGATCTCTTGAGGCTCCAAATCAATGATGGTCCCACCTGCACCATTATCAACAAACACACGACTCTGGGAAGTTAGACCATTATAAAATGCATCAACAAGCATCCAAGCTACTCGATTATGGTGTGGGCAAGACTGGAGCAAATGGTTGAACCTATCCCAAGCGTCACTAAATGACTCATCATAACCTTGTTTGAACGCAGCTATTTGTGCTCTAACCTTAGCAGCTTCTCCTAACAGATAGTACTTTGCAAGGAAAAGATTAGACATTTCACCTGTACCAACCGAGCCTTTAGGGAGAGAGTTAAACCAAATTTTCGCTTTGTCTCTGAGAGAGAAGGGAAACAAAGCCAGCTTCACATACTCCATGCTTGCTCTTGCACATTTCACCGTTTGACAGCATTGGAGGAAGTTGTTGAGATGCTCGTGCGGGTTCTCAACCTCCAAGCCGTGGTAACAATTTTGCCGGATCAAAGTTGACAACGCCCGAGCCGAAACTCGGTGGATCTCCAAGCACCCGTGGAAGGACGATCGGCCTTGTGCATCATCGCTCTAGGGATGTGATAGTCCCCGAGAGTGCGCGGCACAAATGGTGGAAAGTCATCCCCCTCTTCATTGTTGACGGGATCATTTCGTGGAGGATTTTCTCCTCGATTTGCCATGTCGTATGCTTCAGAATGAGAAGGGACGGAGATTGATTCAGGTGTGATGGTCGGGTTCGGTTTCTTGGCTCTACTTCTCAAGTTGTAGTCACCAACCGGAGGAAGCTTATCCAGTTTGAGCACCTGAAACAATCAAAGAAAGATGAAGATAAAATATTAGAACCAAAAGAAATAAGAGTTAGGTTCGAATAAATACGCCACCCCGCAACGCGCCAAAAAGCTTGATGGTACGAATACGTATAGGCTTTTAAACCTAGAAAATGCTCCACTAATCGCAAGCGTACGACTTCGTTGAGTAAGTTCAGTATCGAATCCACAGGACGGAAATAAACTCTAAACCGTACTCGGTTCAATTCGATCCTAAAGGTAGGTCTTTTGGTATTTTTGTATAAAAAAGGGGGGTTTTGTAAAGTTTTAATTAAACTACGCAATTAACACTAACAGTAGTAAGCAAATAAAGATAACAAAGTGAACAGTGTTTAAATCAATCAATAATAAGATCTCGTGGTTTCGGGAAATTGTCGTCACGGAATAGTTTCTTGCGCCCGCAAGCTCTCACTTGCGCCCGCAAGCAACAAATGCAGAGAATGGTTTTCGGTCATAATTGGTTCTTAACTATCGCTTCGTTATTCTAATAACCTCAACTCTCGTTTGTTGGTAATTACACACTTGCTAACAAGCTGTAAACCCTTAGGATAATCTCTTATACCTAATTTTAATTGATTCGTTCTATCGGTTTGTTTAACCTCTCGATTAAACACGAAATGTCCCTCTCGGTATTTTCGGATTTCAAATCAACCAAGACAGCTCCTAATCGCTGCAAATCATTTGATAACTCATGCCACACCGGATTTGGCCTTATCCACGGCTTACCAAGCAATAAACAAGTTTCAATAGAAAAAGATGAGAATAAAATCAATCCAATATAAAAATCACGACCAAATATCAATTAAAATCAACATCCATGACAAGCAACTGCTCCCTAACCCTAAGATACACTTTACTACTCACACATAGCAGCAAACAACAAGAAAAGAGGGTAAAAGAATTGGTTCATAGTCAAAAGAACCGTAAAAACCCAAAATCGCAAATCCGCCTTGCAGTGGTCTTCTCCTCGCGATATCTCTCGAAATCCGTGAAGGAGACACCAAGCAAGGGTCGTCCTCTTCTCCTATGTCGATCTAGACGGTTGAACCCTAGAACCTCCCAAAAAATCACTATAAATAGCTCAAAACGCGAGAGGAAAGTCCGGAGTTTCCATATCCGGCCTTGCGGTAGCAAGCAAAGTTCTTGCGGTAGCAAGCAAAGTCTTGCGGGTAGCAAGCAAAGTCTTGCGCCCGCAAGGAAAGTGCAGAGAGGTAAATGTCTCAAAACGGAGCTCTTGATGTGCTCGTGATAGTCCCAACCGCTCCATATGCTCCATATACCCGAAATAAGACCAAAGTAGAGCAAGAACAAGAACAAGACAGAGAAAAAGCCTAAATGCAACTAAAATGATGATTTTAGGATGAATATGAGTACATGTTGGGGCAAATAAGTGCATATGAATGCAACGCATCAACCGTCGAAAACGAGTCCGGGAGCACAAAACATGAAAAAAGGACCCGACGCCCTCGGTACCGTTGAAAATGATTCCGCGCACGCAAAACATGAAAACGGGACCCGACGCGCTCGCTACCGCCGAAAACGAGTCCGGAGCGCAAAACATGAAAACAGACTCGACGCACTCGCACCGCCGAAAATGTGTCCGTGCACGCAAATCATGAAAACGGGACCCTACGCCCCGGCACCGTCGAAAACGAGTCCGGAGCACAAAACATGAAAACGGACCCGACGCCCTGCACCGCCTAAAATGAGTCCGGGAGGGCAAAACATGAAAGCGGGACAATACGCCCTCGTAGCGCCGAAATGAGTGCGGGCACGCATAACATGAAAAGGGACCCGACGCCATCGTACGCCGATAATGAGTCTAAGTGCGCACAACAAGAAAACGGGACTCGACGCCCCGGTCCCCGCCGAAAACGAGCCGGGAGCGCAAAACATGAAAACGGGACCCGACGCCCTCGCACGCAGCAAAAACGAGTCGGGAGCGCAAAACAAGAAAACGCAACCCGACGCCCCCGGTACCGCCGAAAACTAGTCCGGGAGCGCAAAAAATGAAAACGGGACCCGACGCCCTTTATACCGCCGAAAACGACTCTGGTCCGTAAAACATGAAAACGGGACCGGACACCCTCTGTACCGCCGAAAACATGTCCGGGAGCGGAAAACATGAAAACGGGACGGGACGCCCTCGGTACCACCGAAAGCGAGTCCTGTAGCGCAAAACATGAAAACGAGACCCGACGCCCTCGGTACCGCAGAAAACTAGCCCGGGAGCGCAAAACAAGAAAACGCGACCTGGCGCCCTCGCTACCAACGAAAATGAGTCCGGTCGAGCAGACAAGAAAACCGGACCCGACGCCCCGTGTTTCGCGCGAAATGAGTCCGGGAGCGCAAAACATGAAAATGGGACCCTACGCCCTCGCATCGCAGTCGATAACATGTCCGGGAGCCGAAAACATGAACATCGGACGGACGCCCTCGGCATCGCCGAAACGAGTCCGGGAGCGCAAAACATGAAAACAGGACCCGACGCACTCGGCACCGCCGAAAACGTGTCTGTGCGCGCATATCATGAAAACGGGACCCTACGCCCTCGGTACCGCCGAAAACGAGTCCGGGAGCGCAAAACATGAAAAAGGGACCGGACGCCCTCGTACGCCGAAAACTAGTCCGGCGCGCAAAGTAAGAAAATGGGGCCCTACGCCCAGGTACCGCCGAAACGTGTCCGGAGTACAAAACATGAAAACGGGACCCGACGCCCTGGTACCACCGAAAATGAGTCCGGGCGAGCAAAACAAGAAAACCGGACCCGATGCCCCCGTTCCTGCCGAAAATGAGTCCGGGAGCGCAAAACATGAAAACGGGACCCTACGCCCTCGGTACCGTCGAAAACATGAACATGGGACGGGAGCGCAAAACATGAAAACGGGACCCTACGGTGCTGTACTGCCGAAAATGAGTCCGGGAGCGTAAAACATGAAAACGGGACCCTACGCACTTGGCACCGCCAAAAATGATTATGGATAAGCAAAATATGAAAACGGGACCCAACACCCTTTGTACCGCCGAAAACGAGTCTGGAAGCGCAAAACATGAAAACGGGACCCGACGCCCTCGGTACCGCCGAAACAGATTCGGGGAGCGTAAAACAAGAAAACGTGACCTGACGCCCCCGGTACCGCCGAAGACGAGTCCGGGAGCGCAAAACATGTAAACTGGACCCGACGCCCTCTGAACCGCCGAAAACGAGTCTGGTGCGTAAAACATGAAAACGGGACCCTACGCCCTCGGTACCGTCGAAAACATGTCTAGGAGCGGAAAACAGGAACATGGGACGGGACGCCCTCGGTACCACCAAAAACGAGTCCGGAAGCGCAAAAATTAAAACGGGACCCGGCGCCCTCGCATCGCCGAAACGAGCACGGAGCGCAAAACATGAAAACTTGACCCGACGCCCTCGCACGCCGAAAATGAGCCCGGAGCGCAAAACAAGAAAACGGGACCCGACGCCCTCGCACCGTCGAAACGAGTCCGGCACGCAAAAGATGAAAACGGGACCGACGCCCTCGCACCGCCGAAAACGAGCCCGAGAGCGCAAAAAGAAGAAAACGGAGCCGATGCCCTCGCACCGCCGAAAATGAGTCCGGCGCGCAAAACATGAAAACGGGAGCCGACGCCCTCGGTACCGCTGAAAAATGAGACCGGCCGCGCAAAACAAGAAAACGGGACCCGACGCCCCCGGTACTGTCGAAAACGAGTCCGGGAGCGCAAAAAAAAGAAAACGGGACCCGACGCACTCGATACCGCCGAAAAGGAGTCTGGGCGCGCAAAACCTGAAAACGGGACCCGACGCCCTCGGTGGCGTCGATAATGAGCCCGGACGCGCAAAACAAGAAAACGGGACCCGACGCCCCCGGTACCGTCGAAAACGAATCCGGGAGCGCAAAACATGAAAACGGGACCCGACTACCTCGGTACCGCCGAAAACGAGCCCGGGATCGCAAAACATGAAAACGGGATCCGACGCCCCCGGTACCGCCGAAAACGAGCCCGGACACGCAAAACATGAAAACGGGAACCGACGCCCTCGTTACGGCCGAAAATGAGTCCGGGTGCGCAAAACATGAAAACGGGACCCGACGCCCTCGATACCGCCGAAAACGAGCCCGGGGGCGCAAAAAAAGAAAACGGGAGCCGACGCCCTCGCTACCGCCGAAAACGAGTCTAGGCGCAAAACATGAAAACGGGAGCCGACGCCCTCGGTACCGCCGAAAATGAGACGGGCGCGCAAAACCTGAAAACGGGACCCGACGTCCCCGGTACCGTCAAAAATGAGTCCGGGAGCGCAAAACATGAAAACGGGACCCGACGCCCTCCGTACCGCCAAAAATTAGTCCGGGCGCGCAAAATATGAAAACGGGGCCCGACGCCCCCGGTACCGCCGAAAACGTGTTCGGGAGTACAAAACATGAAAACGGGACCCGACGCCCTCGGTACCACCGAAAATGAGTCCGAGCGAGCAAAACAAGAAAACCGGACCGACGCCCCCGCTCCGCCGAAAGTGAGACCGAGAGCGCAAAACATGAAAACGGGACACGACTTACTCGTCAACGCCGAAAACGATTATGGGTGCGCAAAACATGAAAACGGGACCCGACGCCCCCGGTACCGCCGAAAATGAGTCTGGGAGCTCAAAACATGAAAACGGGACCCGCGCCCTCGACGCGGTGGAAAATGAGTCCGGCGTGCAAAACTTGAAAACGGGACCCGACTCCTTTGGTACCGCCGAAAACGAGTTTGGGAGCGCGAAATAAGAAAACGGGACTCGATGCCCCGTGCACCGCCGAAAATGAGTCCGGAAGCGCAAAACATTAATACGGGACCCGACGCCCTCGACCGCCGAAAATGAGTCCGGCGCGCAAAAGTTGATAACGATACCCAACGCACCCGTACCGCCGAAAATGAGTCTAGGAGCGCAAAACATGAAAGCGGGACAAGTCGCCCTCTGTAGCGCCGAAAATGAGTTCGGCCACGCAAAACATGAAAACGGGACCCGACGCCATCGGTACCGCCAAAAATGAGTCCGGGAGCCCAAAACATGAAAACGGAACCCTACGCACTTGGCACCGCCAAAAATGATTATGGATGAGCAAAACATGAAAACGGACCCTACGCACTTGCACCGCCAAAAATGATTATGGATGAGCAAAACATGAAAATGGGAACCCAACCCCTTTGTACCGCCGAAACGAGTCCGGAAGCGCAAAACATGAAAACGGGACCCGACGCCCCAGTACCGCCGAAAATGAGTCGGGCACGCAAAACAAGAAAAAGGGACCCGACGCCCCCGGTACCGCCGAAAATGATTCGGGGAGCGTAAAACAAGAAAACGTGACCTGACGCCCCCCGTACCACCGAAAACGAGTCCGGCAGCGCAAAACATGAAAACGGGACCCGACGCCCTCGCTACCGCCGAAAACGAGCCCGGGAGCGCAAAACGTGAAAACGGGACCCGACACCCTCGATAGCGCCGAAATCGAGACCGGGAGCGCAAAACATGAAAATGGGACCCGACGCCCTCGCTACCTCCGAAAACGAGTCCGGGCACGCAAAACATGAAAACGGGACCCGACGCACTCCGTACCGCCGAAAACGAGCCCGGGAGCGCAAAACGTGAAAACGGGACCCGACACCCCCGGTATCGCCGAAATCGAGACCGGGAGCGCAAAACATGAAAACGGGACCCGACGCCCTCGGTACCTCCGAAAACGAGTCCGGGCACGCAAAACATGAAAACGGGAACCGACGCCCTCGTTACGGCCGAAAACGAGCCTGGGAGCGCAAAACGTGAAAACGGGATCCGACGCCCCCGGTACTGTCGAAAACGAGTCCGAGAGCGCAAAAAAAAGAAAACGGGACCCGACGCACTCAGTACCGCCGAAAAGGAGTCGGGGCGCGGAAAACCTGAAAACGGGACCCGACACCCTCGGTGGAGTCGAAAACGAGTCCGGGAGCGCAAAACATGAAAACGGGACCCAACGCCCTCCGAACCGCCGAAACTAGTCCGGCGCGCAAAATAAGAAAACGGGGCCGACGCCCCGTGCATCGCCGAAACGTGTCCGCACCCTACGCCCCGATACCCTACGTCCCCGGTACCGTCGAAAACGAGTCCGGGAGCGCAAAACATGAAAATGGGACCTGACACGCTCGGTACCGCCGAAAACGTTTCCGGGAGCGCAAAACATGAAAACAAGACCCGACGCCCTCGGCACCGCCGAAAACGTGTTTGTGCGCAAAACATGAAAACGGGACCCTACGCCCTCGGTACCGCCGAAACGACTCCGGGAGCGCGAGAACATGAAAACGAGACACGACACCCTCCGTACCGCCGAAAATTAGTCCGGACGCGCAAAATAAGAAAACGGGACCCGACGCCCCCGGTACCGTCGAAAACGTGTCTCAGAGCGCAAAACTTAAAAACGGTATCTGACGCCCTCGGTACCGCCGAAAATGAGTCCGGCGGACAAAACATGAAAACGGGACCCGACGCCCTCGATGCGCGCCGAAAAGAGTTCGGCGCGCAAAACATGAAAACGGGACCCGACGCCCTCGCATCCGCCGAAAAAGAGTTCGGCGCGCAAAAAATGAAAACGGGACCCGACGCCCCGCACCGTTGAAAATAATTCGCGCGCAAAACAAGAAATCGGGACCCGACGCCCGTGATCGTCGAAAACGAGTACGGAGCGCAAAACATGAAAACGGGACTCGACGCCATCGCACCGCCGAAAATAAGTCCGGCGCGCAAAACAACAAAACGGGACCGGTGCCTTCGATACGGCCGAAAATGAGTCCGGCGTGCAAAACATGAAAACGGGACCCGACGCCCTCGTGCCGCCGAAAGTGAGTCCGTGCGTAAAACATGAAAACGGACCCGACGCCCGCGACCGCCGAAAACATGTCGTGGAGCGGAAAACATTAAAACGGACGGCACGCTCTCGGCACCACCGAAAACGAGTCCGGAGTGCAAAATATGAAAACCGGAACCGATGCCCCGTATCTCCAAAAAAAAAGTCCGGGAGAGGAAAACATGAAAACGGATGGGACGCCCTCGCACCGCCGAAAATAAGTCGGGGCGGCAAAACATGAAAACGGGATCCGACGCCCTCGCATGCGACGAAAATGAGTCCGGCGCGCAAAACATTAAAACGTGACCCGACGCCCCGTACCGCCGAAAATGAGTCCGGAGCGCAAAACATGAAAACGGGACACGACGCACTCGGCACCGCCGAAAACGATTATGGGTGCGCAAAACATGAAAACGGGACCCGACGCCCTCTATAGTGCCGAAAACGAGTTCGGGCACGCAAAACATGAAAATGGGACCCGATGCCATCGGTACCGCCGAAAATGAGTCTAGGAGCTCAAAACATGAAAACGGGACCCGGCGCCCTCGGTACAGTGGAAAATGAGTCTGGGCGTGAAAAAAGATGAAAACGGGACCCGACGCCTTTGGTACCGCCGAAAACGAGTTTGGGTGCGCAAAATAAAAAAACGAGACCCGATGCCCCGGGTACCGCCGAAAATGAGTCCGGAAGCGCAAAACATTAATACGGGAACCGACGCCCTCGCTACCGCCGAAAATGAGTTCGGGCGCGCAAAAGTTGAAAACGGGACCCGACGCACTCGGTACCGTCGAAAATGAGTCTGGGAGCGCAAAAACATGAAAGCGGGACAAGATGCCCTCTGTAGCGCCGAAAATGAGTCAGGGCACGCAAAACATGAAAACGGGACCCGACGCCATCGGTACCGCCGAAAATGAGTCCGAGAGCGCAAAACATGAAAATGGGACCCTACGCACTTGGCACCGCCAAAAATGATTATGGATGAGCAAAAAATGAAAACGGGACCCAGCACCCTTTGTACCGCCGAAAACGAGTCCGGAAGCGCAAAACATGAAAACGGGACCCGACGCCCTAGGTACCGCCGACAATGAGTCGGGGCGCGCCAAACAAGAAAACGGGACCCGACGCCTCCGCTACCGCCGAAAATGATTCGGGAGCGCAAAACAAGAAAACGTGACCTGACGCCCCCGGTACCGCCGAAAACGAGTCCGAGAGCGCAAAACATGTAAAAGGGACCCGACGCCCTCTGAACCGCCGAAAACGAGTCTGGTGCGTAAAACATGAAAACTGGACCCTAGGCCCTCGGTACCGTCGAAAACATGTCTAGGAGCGGAAATCATGTACATCGGACGGCACGCCCTCGGTACCACCGAAAACGAGTCCGGGAGCGCAAACATGACAACGGGACTCGATGCCCTGCACCGCCGAAAACGGCCCGGAGCGCAAAACATGAAAACGGGACCCGACGCCCTCGTGCACGCCGAAACGAGCCCGGAGCGCAAAACATGAAAACGGGACCCGACGCCCTCGGCACCGCCGAAAACGAGCCAGGGAGCGCAAAACATGAAAACGGGACCCGACGCCCTCGGTACCGCCGAAAACGATCCCGGGAGAGCAAAACATGAAAACGAGACCCGACGCCCTCGATACCGATGAAAACGAGCCCGGAGGCGCAAAAAAAGAAAACGGGAGCCGACGCCCTCGGTACCGCCAAAAACGAGTCTAGGCGCGCAAAACATGAAAACGGGAGCCGACGCCCTCGCTACCGCCGAAAATGAGACTGGCCGCGCAAAACAATAAAACGGGACCCGACGCACCCGATACCGTCGAAAACGGGACCCGACGCCCTCGTTGGCGTCGAAAATGAGCCCGGACACGCCAAACAAGAAAACGGGACCAGACGCGCTCGGTACCGCGGAAAACGAGTCCGGGAGCGCAAAACATGAAAACGGGACCCGACACACTCGGCACCGCTGAAAACGTGTCTATACGCGCAAATCATGAAAACGGGACCCTACGCCCTCGGTACCGCCGAAAACGAGTCCGGGAGCGCAAAACATGAAAACGGAACCCGACGCCCTCCGTACCGCCGAAAACTAGTCCGGGCGCGCAAAATAAGAAAACGGGGCCCGACGCCCCCGATATCGCCGAAAACGAGCTCGGGAGCGCAAAACATGAAAACAGGACCCGACGCCCTCGGTACCGCCGAAAACGAGCCCGGACACGCAAAACATGAAAACGGAACCGACGCCCCCTCGTTACGGCCGAAAATGAGTCCGGGTGCGCAAAACATGAAAACGGGAGTCGACGCCCTCGGTACCGCCGAAAACGAGTCTAGGCGCGCAAAACAATAAAACGGGACACGACGCCCCCGATACCGTCAAAAACGGAACCCGACGCACTCGGTACCGCCGAAAATGAGTCGGGGCGCGCAAAACCTGAAAACGGGACCCGACGCCCTCGGTGGCACCGAAAATGAGCCCGGACGCGCAAAATAAGGAAACGGGACCCGACGCCCCCGGTACCGTCGAAAACGAGTCCGGGATCGCAAAATAAGAAAACAGGACCCGACGCCCTCGGTACAGCCGAAAATGATTCCGGGCACGCAAAACATGAAAACGGGACCAGACGCTCTCGGTACCGCGGAAAAGGAGTCCGGGAGCGCAAAACATGAAAACGGGACCTGACGCACTCGGCACCGCCGAAAACGTGTCCGTACGCGCAAATCATGAAAACGGGACCCTACGCTATCGCTACCGCCGAAAACGAGTCCGGGAGCGCAAAACATGAAAACGGGACCCGACGCCCTCCGTACCGCCGAAAACTAGTCCGGGCGCGCAAAATTCGAAAACGGGGCCCGACGCCGCCGATACCGCCGAAAACGTGTCCGGGAGTACAAAACATGAAAACGGGACCCGACCCCCTCGGTACCACCGAAAATGAGTCCGGGCGAGCAAAACAAGAAAACCGGACCGGACGCCCCCGGCACCGCCGAAAACGATTATGGGTGCGCAAAACATGAAAACGGGACCCGACGCCCCCGGTACCGCCGAAAATGAGTCCGGGAGCTCAAAACATGAAAACGGGACCAGGCGCCCTCGGTACGGTGGAAAATGAGTCTGGGCATGCAAAACATGAAAACGGGACCCGACTCCATTGGTACCGCCGAAAATGAGTTTGGGAGCGCAAAATAAGAAAACGGGACCCGATTACCCCGTTACCGCCGAAAATGAGCCCTGAAGCGCAAAACACTAATACGGGACCCGACGCCCTCGATACCGCCGAAAATGAGTCCGAGCGCGCAAAAGTTGAAAACGGGACCCAACGCACTCAGTACCGCCGAAAATGACTTTAGGAGCGCAAAACATGAAAGCGGGACAAGAGGCCCACTGTAGCGCCGAAAATGAGTCCGGGCACGCAAAACATGAAAACGGGACCCGGCGCCATTGGTACCGCCGAAAATGAGTCCGGGAGCGCAAAACATGAAAACGGGACCCTACGCACTTGGCACCGCCAAAAATGATTATGGATGACCAAAACATGAAAACGGGACCCAGCACCCTTTGTACCGCCGAAAACGAGTCCGGAAGCGCAAAACATGAAAACGGGACCCGACGCCCGAGGTACCGCCGACAATGTGTCGGGGCGCGCCAAACAAGAAAACGGGCCACGACGCCCCCCGGTACCGCCGAAAATTATTCGGGGAGCGCAAGACAAGAAAACGTGACCTGACACCCCCGATACCGCCGAAAACAAGTCCGGGAGCGCAAAACATGTAAACGGCACCCGTCGCCCTCTGAACCGCCGAAAACGAGTCTGGTGCGTAAAACATGAAAACGGGACCCGACGCCCTCGGTACCGCCGAAAACGAGCCCGGGAGAGCAAAACGTGAAAACGGGACCCGACGCCCTCGCACCGCCGAAAACGAGCCCGGGAGCGCAAAACGTGAAAATGGGACCCGACGCCCTCGGTACCGCCGAAAACGAGCCCGGGAGCGCAAAACGTGAAAACGGGACCCGACGCCCTCGGTATCGCCGAAAACGAGCCCGGGAGCTCAAAACCTGAAAACGGGACCCGACGACCTCGGTATCGTCGAAAACGAGCCCGGACACGCAAAACATTAAAACGGGAACCGACGCCCTCGATACCGCCAAAAACGAGCCCGGGGGCGCAAAAAAAGAAAGCGGGAGCCGACGCCCTCGGTACCGCCGAAAACAAGTCTAGGCGCGCAAAACATGAAAACGGGAGCTGACGCCCTCGGTACCGCCGAAAATGAGACTGGCCGCGCAAAACAATAAAACGGGACCAGACGCCCCCAATACCGTCGAAAACGGGACCCGACGCCCTCGGTGGCGCCGAAAATGAGCCCGGACGCGCAATGCAAGAAAACGGGACCCGACGCCCCCGGTACCGTCGAAAACGAGTCCAGGAGCGCAATATAAGAAAACAGGACTCGACGCCCTCGCTACCGCCGAAAATGATTCCGGGCACGCAAAACATAAAAACGGGACCGTACGCGCTTTCGATCGCGAAAACGAGTCCGGGCGCGCAAAATAAGAAAACAGGGCCCGACGCCCCCGATACCGCCGAAAATGTGTCCGGGAGTACAAAACATGAAAACGGGACCCGACGCCCTCGGTACCATTGAAAAATGAGTCCGGGCGAGCAAAACAAGAAAACCGGACCGGACGCCCCCGGTTCCGCCGAAAGTGAGTCCGGGAGCGCAAAACATGAAAACGGGAAACGACGCACTCGGCACCGCCGAAAATGATTATGGGTGCGCAAAACAAGAAAACGAGACCCGACGCCCCGGGTACCGCCGAAAATGAGTCTGGGAGCTCAAAACATGAAAACGGGACCGGGCGCCCCGCACGGTGGAAAATGAGTCCGGCGTGCAAAACATGAAAACGGGACCCGACTCCTTTGGTACCGCCGAAAATGAGTTTGGGAGCGCAAAATAAGAAAACGGGACCCGATGCCCCCGGTACTGCCGAAAATGAGTCCGGAAGCGCAAAACATTAATACGGGACCCAACGCCCTCGGTACTGCCGAAAATGAGTCCGGGCGCGCAAAAGTTGAAAACGGGACCCAACGCACTCAGTACCGCCGAAAATGAGTCTAGGAGCGCAAAACATGAAAGCGGGACAAGACGCCCTCTGTAGCGCCGAAAATGAGTCCGGGCACGCAAAACATGAAAACGGGACCCGACGCCATCGGTACCGCCGAAAATGAGTCCGGGATCGCAAAACATGAAAACGGGACCCTACGCACTTGGCACCGCCAAAAATGATTATGGATGAGCAAAACATGAAAACGGGACCCGGCACCCTTTGTACCGCCGAAAACGAGTCCGGAAGCACACAACATGAAAACGGGACCTGACGCCCTAGGTACCGCCGACAATGAGTCGGGGCGCGCCAAACAACAAAATGGGACCCGACGCCCCCGGTACCGCCGAAAATGATTCGGGGAGCGCAAAACAAGAAAACGTGACCTGACGCCCCCGGTACCGCCGAAAATGATTCGGGGAGCGCAAAACAAGAAAACGTGACCTGACGCCCCCGGTACCGCCGAAAACGAGTTCGGGAGCGCAAAACATGTAAACGGGACCCGACGCCCTCTGAACCGTCGAAAACATGTCTGGGAGCGGAAATCATGTACATGGGACGGGACGCCCTCGGTACCACCGAAAACGAGTCCGGGAGGGCAAAACATGAAAACGGGACCAGACGCCCTCGATACTGCCGAAAACGAGCCCGGGAGCGCAAAACATGAAAACGGGACCGACGCCCTCGATGCACGCCGAAAACGAGCCCGGGAGCGCAAAACATGAAAACGGGACACGACGACCTCGGTACCGCCGAAAACGAGCCCGGACACGCAAAACATGAAAACGGGAACCGACGCCCTCGTTACGGCCCAAAATGAGTCCGGGGCGCAAAACATGAAAACGAGAAACGACGCACTCGGCACCGCCGAAAATGATTATGGGTGCGCAAAACAAGAAAACGAGACCCGACGCCCCCGGTACCGCCGAAAATGAGTCTAGGAGCTCAAAACATGAAAACGGGACCAGACGCCCTCGGTACGGTGGAAAATGAGTCCGGGCGTGCAAAACATGAAAACGGGACCCGACTCCTTTGGTACCGCCGAAAACGAGTTTGGGAGCGCAAAAAAAGAAAACGGGAGCCGACGCCCTCGGTACCGCCAAAAACGAGTCTAGGCGCGCAAAACATGAAATCGGGAGCCGACTCCCTCGGTACCGCCGAAAATGAGACTGGCCGCGCAAAACAAGAAAACGGGACCCGACGCCCCCGATACCGTCGAAAACTGGACCCGACGCACTCGGTACCGCCGAAAATGAGTCTGGGCACGCAAAAACTGAAAACGGGACCCGACGCCCTCGGTGGCGCCGAAAATGAGGCTGGACGCGCAAAACAAGAAGACGGGACTCGACGCCCTCGGTACCGTCGAAAACGAGTCCGGGAGCGCAAAATAAGAAAACAGGACCCGACGCCCTCGCTACCGTCGAAAATGATTCCGAGCACGCAAAACATGAAAACAGGACCAGACGCGCTCGCTACCGCGAAAACGAGTCTGGGAGCGCAAAACATGAAAATGGGACCCGACGCACTCGGCACCGCCGAAAACGTGTCTGTGCGCGCAAATCATGAAAACGGGACCCTACGCCCTCCGTACCGCCGAAAACGAGTCCGGGAGCACAAAACATGAAAACGGGACCCGACGCCCTCCGTACCGCCGAAAACTAGTCCGGGCGCGCAAAATAAGAAAACGGGGCCCGACGCCCCCGGTACCGCCGAAAACGTGTCCGGGAGTACAAAACATGAAAACGGGAGCCGACGCCCTCGGTACCATCGAAAATGAGTCCGAGCGAGCAAAATAAGAAAACAGGACCGGACGCCCCCGGTTCCGCCGAAAGTGAGTTCGGGAGCGCAAAACATGAAAACGGGACACGACGCACTCGGCACCGCCGAATACGATTATGGGTGCGCAAAACATGAAAACGGGACCCGACGCCCCCGGTACCGCCGAAAATGACTCTAGGAGCTCAAAACATGAAAACGGGACCCGGCGCCCTCGGTACGGTGGAAAATGAGTCCGGGCGTGCAAAACATGAAAACGGGACCCGACTCCTTTGGTACCGCCGAAAATGAGTTTGGGAGCGCAAAATAAGAAGACAGGACCCGATGCCCCCGGTACCGCCGAAAATGAGTTCGGAAGCGCAAAACATTAATATGGGACCCGACGCCTCGCTACCGTCGAAAATGAGTCCGGGCGCGCAAAAGTTGAAAACGGGACCCAACGCACTCAGTACCGCCGAAAATGAGTCGAGGAGCGCAAAACATGAAAGCGGGACAAGACTCCCTCTGTAGCGCCGAAAATGAGTCCGGGCACGCAAAACATGAAAACGGGACCCGACGCCATCGGTACCGCCGAAAATGAGTCCGGGAGCGCAAAACATGAAAACGGGACCCTACGCACTTGGCACCGCCAAAAATGATTATGGATGAGCAAAACATGAAAACGGAACCCAACACCCTTTGTATCGCCGAAAACGAGTCCGGAAGCGCAAAACATGAAAACGGGACCCGACGCCCCCGGAAACGCCGAAAACTAGTCCGGGAGCGCAAAACATGTAAACGGGACCGGACGCCCTCAGAACCGCCGAAAACGAGTCTGGTGCGTAAAACATGAAAAAGTGACCGTACGCCCTCGGTACCGTCGAAAACATGTCTGGGAGCGGAAATCAGGAACATGGGACGGGACGCCCTCGGTACCACCGAAAACGAGGCCTGGAGCGCAAAACATGAAAACGGGACCCGATGCCCTCTGCACGACGAAAACGAGCCCGGAGCGCAAAACATGAAAACGAGACCCGACGCCCTCGTATCGCCGAAACGAGACCGGAGCGCAAAACATGAAAACGGAACCTACGCCCTCGTTACGGCCGAAAATGAGTCCGGTGTGCAAAACATGAAAACGGGACCCGACGCCCGGGCACCGCCGAAACGAGCTCCGGGGAGCGCAAAAAAGAAAACGGTAGCCGACGCCCCCGGTACCGCCGAAAACGAGTCCAGGCGCGCAAAACATGAAAACGGAAGCCGACGCCCTCGGCACCGCCGAAAATGTGACCGGCCGCGCAAAACATGAAAACGGGACCCGACGCCCTCGGCACCGCCGAAAATGTGTCTGTGCGCAAAACATGAAAACGGGACCCTACGCCCTCGGTACCGCCGAAAACGAGTCCGGGAGCGCAAAACATGAAAACGAGACGCGACGCCCTCCGTACCGCCGAAAATTAGTCCGGACGCGCAAAATAAGAAAACGGGACCCGACGCCCCCGGTACCGTCGAAAACGAGTCTCAGAGCGCAAAACATGAAAACGGTATTTGACGCCCTCGGTTCCGCCGAAAATGAGTCCGGCCGGACAAAACATGAAAACGGGACCCGACGCCCTCGGTACCACCGAAAACGAGTTCGAGCGCGCAAAACATGAAAACGGGACACGACGCCCTCGGTACCGCTGAAAACAATTCTGGCGCGCAAAACAAGAAAACAGAACCCGACGCTCCCGGTACCGTCGAAAACAAGTACGGGAGCGCAAAACATGAAAACGGGACTCGACGCCATCGGTACCGCCGAAAATAAGTCCGGGCACTTAAAACAACAAAACGGGACCGGGTGCCTTCGGTACGGCCGAAAATGAGTCCGGGCGTGCAAAACATGAAAACGGGACCCGACGCCTTCGGTACCTCCGAAAGTGAGTCCGGTGCGTAAAACATGAAAACGGGACCCGACGCCCTCAGTACCGCCGAAAACATGTCCGGGAGCGGAAAACATTAAAATGGGACGGCACGCTCTCGGTACCACCGAAAACGAGTCCGGGAGCGCAAAACATGAAAACGAGACCGAACGCCCTCGGTACCGCCGAAAACGAGTCCGGGAGTGCAAAATATGAAAACGGGACCCGACGCCCTCGGTATCTCCGAAAACATGTCTGGGAGAGGAAAACATGTAAACGGGATGGGACGCCCTCGCTACCGCCGAAAATAAGTCTGGGCGGGCAAAACATGAAAACGGGATCTTACGCCCTCGGTACCGACGAAAATGAGTTCGGACGCGCAAAACATTAAAACGGGGCCTGATGCCCTCGGTACTGCCGAAAACGAGTCCGGGCATGCAAAATATGAAACGGGACCCGACGCCCTCGGTACCGTTGAAAACGAGTCTGTGCGCGCAAAACAAGAAAACGGGACCCGACGCCCCCGGCTCCGTCGAAAAATGAGTCCGGGAGCGCAAAACATGAAAACGGGACGGCACGCTCTCGCACCACCGAAAACGAGTCCGAGCGCAAAACATGAAAACGGACCGAACGCCCTCGCACCGCCGAAAACGAGTCCGGAGTGCAAAATATGAAAACGGGACCCGACGCCCTCGGTATCTCCGAAAACATGTCTAGGAGAGGAAAACATGAAAACGGGATGGGACGCCCTCGGTACCGCCGAAAATAAGTCTAGGCGGGCAAAACATGAAAACGGGATCCGACGCCCCGATGCACCGACGAAAATGAGTCCGGGCGCGCAAAACATTAAAACGGGGCCTGATGCCCTCGGTACTGCCGAAAACGAGTCCGGGCGCGCAAAATATGAAACGGGACCCGACGCCCTCGGTACCGCTGAAAACGAGTCTATGAGCGCAAAATAAGAAAACGGGACCCGACGCCCCCGGTACCGTCGAAAAATGAGTTTAGGAGCTCAAAACAAGAAAACGAGACCCGACGCCCCTGATACCGCCGAAAACGATTACGGGTGCGCAAAACATGAAAACGGGACCCGACGCCCTCTGTACCGCCGAAAATGAGTCCGAGAGTGCAAAACATGAAATGGGAACTGACGCCCTCGCTACCGCCGAAAACGAGTCCGGGAGTGCAAAACATGAAAATGGGACCCGACGCCCTCGGTACCACCGAAAAAGAGTCCGGGCGCGCAAAACATGAAATCGGGATCCGATGCCCTCGATACCATCGAAAACGAGTCTGGGAACGCAAAACAAGAAAACTGCACCCGACACCCCCGCTACCCCCGGACCCGACACCCGACACCTGACGCACTAGGCACCGCCGAAAACGATTATGGGTGCGCAAAACATGAAAATGGGACCCGACGCCCTCTGTACCGCCGAAAATGAGTCTGGAGCGCAAAACAAGAAAACGGGACCCGACGCCCTCGGTACCGAAGAAAACATGTCTGGGAGCGGATAACAAGAAAATGGGATGGGACGTCCCCGGTACCACCGAAAACGAGTCCGAGAGCGCGAAACATGAAAACGGGACGGGACGCAATCGGCACCGCCGAAAACGATTATGGGTGCTCAAAACATGAAAACGGGACCCGACGCCCTCTGTACCGCCGAAAATGAGTCCGAGAGGGCAAAACATGAAAACGGGAACCGACGCCCTCGGTACTACCGAAAACGAGTCCGGGAGCGCAAAAAAAGAAAACGGGACCTGACGCCCTCGGTACCGCCGAAAACTAGGAAATAAGTATGCTATTATTTATGATTTTATTTGAATTTTTAGGATTTTTATAATAGCCAAAATAGCTAGTCAAAACTTGGTCAAATAGGAAAAAAGCAAACAATGTCATTTTTCTTTTAAATTGTTTCAGTACCGTAAAATTATTAAAATTGAAATGTTTTTATATAAAAAAATACTATGAAAAACAAAGAATTTTTAGAAACAAATTTGAGTCAATTTGGAGTTTAGGAGAGCCTCCAAATGATTTATTTACTATTTATTTATTTTAATTTTCTGTTATTAATTGATTTTTTGGGTTTAGTTGAACTGGGCCGAGATTTAATTTCTTTTTGTTTTTGATAGTTGGGCCCATCCCATTTTTTTTCTTATTTTCTATAAGTTGGGCTAAGCTCTTTATTTCACAGATCAGATCATCGGCTTCTTTATTGCTTGGGCCCAAGTCTAATTCTTTTTATTTTCTCTTGACAGGGCCTCTGTCTTTAGGTTGGGCCGAAACCTTTCTCTTTTTTTTTCTCTTGCGCTGACTGGGCCTTCTTTTGATTTAGGCTGATAATAAAGCAGTTGGCTTTAAAACTCGTGCTAGAGTGGCACTTCTATTCACTAAACGTCATCGCACCTTACGATTCCCTTCAGGATTCATGCTCAGATAAATGAAAAGCTCAGATTCTCTATTGTACTTCAATAGTATCTGTCGGATTACTTTGAGATTCGCACTAGAAATTAATTTACAACAATCCTCTATCTCTGCTCGGATGCGGATCTTGCTAGAAAACGGGCTAACGGGTCTTCCTCTTCCCGTCACCGGAGCGCCGCCACATCAACACCTCGGGCATCGCCGGAGTGAGGGGAGTCTTCTGGTGGTCTTCATTTTGTCTAAGTTGCTACCTACTGCTGACGACGCCAGTACCGATTAGTGCTATCCGGTACCATCTCCTTGCCTCCAGCACACGCTTGAAGATCATCGGCTCTTGATTGCCGCCTTCGACATCTGAGCGTTCAATTTAGCTAATTTTCCCTTAAACCTAATGATCCTGGCCCCAATTATCACTCTGAAGCAACTAATAATTGACTAACAGTACCTAGGTACTGCAATCTTGATATTGCATACCGATTATAACTTCTTATGATAATTGTGCATGAATAGTCAAGTCATGGACCAGAACTGGGAGACTCTAGTCTTCGACCAGTTATAGATGACGGTTAGGAGGCAATTTTTGCTCTTCTACTAACCCCTTTACTAATCCTTTTTTTTTAGCCTTTTACTTAAACAAATTGAAACAAAATAGTAAAAGAAGCAAAGTGAAGAATGAATCAAGAATTGAAAATCTTCAAAAGAAACTTCAGAAAAGAAACAATCAAAGGATTTAAAATAGAAAATCAGTCAAGGAGGATGAAGTCTCACCTTCTACTTGCAGAAATTTCATTTCAAAAAGGAAGAATTACCCTTTGAGGCATTGCCAAACCTAGGATGCATTAACAATGAACAAAACTTGTGAGGGAGAGGGGCTTGATGTAATCTAATTGAGAGATTCACTTGAATCTACTATCAATTGATCAATCACCATTTCTTCTTGCTTCTTCTTAGATCTTCTTCCTCTCTTCAATTGGGATCAATTAACTAGGTTTTTGTTGTTTTGCTAAGTTCTCAGGTCCTTGACCGAGATCAATTAGCCTAGGTGAAGTCTTTGCTGGAGAAGACAGTGTATGCATGGGTGTTTCTTCGACTGGTTCGAATAGAGGGGTGTAACAATGTTTTTGCTGAAAAATCTGAAGGAGCCCCCTATTTCTTGGTTGTTAAGGGCTTATATAGCACCCAATTGGAGATTAATTGTTAAATTGTGTTTCTTGCAACACAATTTGTGTTTCTTCCTTCCCACGGATCAATGAGATGGCATCATCTCAACCCTTCTTTTGTCAATCTAAGGGCTAGGATTGGTTTGAGCTGTGTTTGTTGGGAGAAGTGGCTTGAGGTCTAGATTGCCAACTTGGCAATAGTTAGTCTCCCAACACTCCTTGCTCTCGGTTCATTAATTGTTTTGCTTACTGGGCTCTTTATAATCTCCATGGTGTACTGAACCGATTCTTGATCATTCATAGCTGGTATAACTAACTGAGGGAAGGTAGTTATAGTTTTTTACTGGTTTTACCGATTTGCCATCGTAGCTGCCTCTTTGATTATTGAACTTTTGAAATCATTTCAAAACCTTTTCATCATTCAATAATCATTACAGTACTTCCCTTAGTCGGTTTGGATGATACAGGAACCTAATTGAATATCCAAAACCCATTTTCTTACTCAGACCCGAGTTAGAATCTCAAATGCAATTTTATTTATTTGTTCACCAATCTTCTGATGTAAAACTTGATTAACATCATGTTAGTCCCATGAATCGATTTAGCATGGTTATTTGATCACTGACATGTTCTGGCATTAGGTTACAAAGAACTCTAGATCGAACCTAATCGGCAAGTGATGGAGCACTAGGTAGGGGACCTTCGTGTCGGTCAAGGGTTTAAGTTGATGTCGTGGGACTCCCATGGAGCTATCCAAACCACCGATTTCTAATATAACGAATAGATTAGTCAATTCACCTTTGCATCCGAGCTCTTTCCTCCTCAATTCAAGTGATGCATAATGAACCAAATGAGAAAATGATTGTTCTAACACGCTCTCCTCACCGAGAGCTTTCCAAATGTATGACTTGCAAATTATTGTCGAGTATTTTGGGTTTTAGGCTTAAGTATCCATTGCTTCATTGAGAAGCGAATCGCAAGAGAGAACTTACATCGAGAGAAGAAGATGGGTCTTCTGTCTCTGTGGGGCCCTAGCGTCATTGGAAGGAATAAGGGAGGAAGTGGTGCAATTTGGATGGGCTTGGTGTTCGTGAGTTGACCCCACATGTCGGATTTAATGAGATACAACATACATGCACCGAGTTCACATAAGTTTTCCCCTTCTTTTAAAATTCTCTTCAGCGCCATCAAAGTGTCTCCCTTGTTTGGCAGCCCCAACTTGCACCCAGATAGCTCTTCAGCTCCAAGTTGCACCCAAGAAAACCCCTTGATTAATCCTAGCCTTCAGATTGATCTGATTTTCTTTCCCCAATTGATTTTAATAGATCCCTTCATCCAAAAATCATGAAACTTTCACCAAAATTCTATAAATTCATGATGATCATCTCTGTATTTTTTAAATCCCCATTTTACCCCTGCTTGCTTGTCCTAAAAATTCCTTGATCAATAAAATCCTATTTTCTTCTCAATTGATTCCAATTTCTCACAAATTTAGCCGTAGCTCGGTTGTCTCTCGCCAAATAAATTCTCCTTGCAGAAACTCCACCCCAATTAACACCAATACTGATGCTCATTAGGGTTTGATTTGATCAAAAGCTGACTACTTATCAGCAATTGATACAAATCTAGACTTGATCAGATGGTTGCTCCTAGCTTTGGCACCTGATCAGTCTTGTGAAATTGACTTTCAATCCCTTAACATGAGGGTGATTTGGTCAAAGAGCTGACTACTTATCAGCAATTGACACAAATCAAAGCATCGTTAGGTGGTTGCTCACAGCTTTGGCACCAGGTTAGCCTTGAAAGCAAAATCACATTGAGATTTCTTATGATTGGTTGTATCAAAATACTGGCTTAGCATTGACACTATTCCATGTTGTATAGGGATTGTATTGCTTCAGCTCTTAGGGTTTGATCTTGGCTTTTTCTCTTGTATTTCTTCCTTCGACCTTTCAGGGGTAAACAAAGAGCCACCCACCAAAGCGGGTCCTGAAGAATTTGACAAATTGAAGGGCCTGCTTTGGTGCACATATTCGACATACCTCTCTCCTTCTTAGGTTTAAGCTAGGCTTCGACATATTTTCTTTAATCAGGTTCTTCTTACGAGCGCAACATGGTAGGGCCCGACCTCTCGGCCTCTCGCTCGTGGGATAGTGGTGCATGTACTCAGCCACCTGCCGAGCCATCTGCTTCAGCCACCGTGGGGATAGATAAAGATAGCATCTCTCGGCCGTCTTCTTTCACTTTCTTTTTTTTTATTCCCTCATTTCTCTTTTTCTTTCACTGTTGGGGATGCTGATCGCCTGCTTTGCTACTCCCTCATCATTTCTTCTACAGCATGGGAAATATCTCATAAACTCTTTACATTTTACACTCTCAATCTTAATTGCAAAAAGTGCCTAATACAACTATTTTTATTTTCGTATAACATCTAAGTACAAAAATAGAAAAAGGGAAAACTTTACAGCACCCTATTGCACTTATTCTATACATGGCTTCTCTTTATTTATTACAACACAGAATTTAAATAACCATGGTATTTTACGGATACCAAACCTGTCTGTATTGACCTCTAGGCCGGCTACAGTATAAACCCGTTTATCCATTTATTACTGATGGATAAACTTACCAGTGTCAATTGGATTATAGATGCAATTGACAACACCATTTTGTGGATGTTCCTTGTATATTTGATTGACATTTATTTGTGAAAGCTCACCCACTCTCCCCTCATTTGTGCACCGTTGCGTGCTAAAGTGGAAACTCACATTCACTCATCTCCACTCAATTTGTTTTGTGGGGATCCTACCCTCAAACATCCATCACGCATCCCTGCGAGACAGGCTTTCATCGGGTAGGTCCGCTCTCCATGACTTGAGTCACTTCTTTAAGCGAGTCACTTTGTTTGACACTGAGTGTCGGGCAAAAGCGTAAACCCTTAGTCTGACCCCTCCATGATCTATGTGGGATTTGAAACAGATCACCTCCTTGGGTGTGTGGTACTTTTGCGGATGAATGTACCCAACCTGGTTTTTTGTGTTTTTGCTACCCTCAAACATCCATCACGCATCCCTGCGAAACAGGCTTTCATCGGGTAGGTTCGCTCTCCATGACCATAATCACTTCTTTAAGCGGGTCACCTTATTTGACACTGAATGTCGGGCAAAAGCGTAAACCCTTAATCTGACCCCTCCATGATGTGCCGTGGGATTATGACACACTATTTCTTCGGGCGTGTGGTGCTTTTGCGGATGAATGCACCCAACCTGGCTTTGTACAACACACATGGTGTCGGGGACAAAGGTGGCAACCCCTTATTGAAAAGATTTTATTTTTATTTTTAATTGATGAGTAAGGAAAATAGATTTTTATTGTTTTACTTAGATATCCTTTTTATTTTATTGGAGGAGAGAGATTTTTTTTATTATTATTATTACTTGCTACTAATAGTACGAGAATTATTTATTTACATGCCCTCGGAAGCGACTATTTACTAGCCACCAATTTGCTCGACCTATCCTTTGGCTTGCGCCGCGGGCGACCAATATGAGCAACTTTCGTCATTGAGCAACAGATAGTTTGAGGGACAAACTGCAAACCCTGCCCATTTTTGTGTTTATTCTGTATCAGATGGACAAACCCAGTGGTATTTGTATTGTGAGCCCAAACACCAAAGCTCTCGCCTTATATTCTCGTGTGGTTTTGGCATTGAAATCTTTTCATTCTTTTTTTTTTAGGGTTAGATGTGTTTGTGTGGTTTTGGATTTTTGGATGCATTTTATTTACAAATGCATAAGTAAGGTTTTTGAGATTTTTATGTAAAAGTGGAGGTTAGACTTGGGTTTGTGTTTTGTGTATGTGTGTGTAAGCGAACACTTATTTCCTTTTTTATTTATTTACAATAAATACTACTCGATCGGCCCCGATCTGGGCTATGTGTAGTATTTCTTCAGATATCGCCCATTAATTGGTGGCATGGCCTTTCACCTTCATGGTCTATGAGTTGGTATACGCCGCCCTCGTATACCTTCTCAATTATTGCCGCGCAGCAGCTGTCTCCTACTTGATATGAATGATATTCGTTAAGGGACCCTTCAAAGCATGCTGTGTCGTCACAGTTGTAACCCAGCCCTCGAGTGTACTTTAACTTGCCATCTAGACCCAGAATTCTATTCTGAATACCGCTCTATAGGTCGTCAAAGCGCTTGGCCTCTGTTTTGGATATGTCTCTCAGACACTTTGCCCTTTTTGCTAGTTTATACAGCTCATTTCCAAAGGGATGGGATGTAGCGTCACCGCTCGTTGCACTCCCTGACTCTTGTTCTATCACCCATTTTTTCCAAGTGTTGTGATCAGGGTTCTTCAGAGATTGAGTCGAGTCACTCTGATAGAAAATTATAGCTTTGTGGATGATAGTTCTCCCCTTGATGCGCTCTACTTTTGCTGGTACGACAAAAGTTTTTAGAGTCTGGATGTGGTTCACTTCCCTTGGCATGAGGTCCTTAAAATGCCTTTCGGGGACCACGGTGATTTCTAGCGCTGCCATCTCCTCTTCTATTTCAATGTTCATGACTGAGTTGGAGCGGTATATTTCTTTGATTGGTTTTTGTCTCGCAGTTTTGGGTTTGTTAGGTATGGGAGTGTGCGAGATTGTATAGGCAACCCATTTGCCTTTGTTATTCGAGTTATGCGGAGCTGGGTCTTGTCGAAAGCTTTTCGGGAGCTGGATTGTTCCGTCCTTATACCCCTTTTCTATAAGGTCCTTGAATACCCAGCATTCTTCGATTGTGTGACCTAGTATGCGATGATAAGGGCAGAATTCGCCTTCGCTGGCCTTGTCTATGTCCGCGGGTCGTTTACAAGCGGGAAGTGTCAATCCGCTTTTTAGGGCCTGCTCGAATATCCGAGTTGTTTTACTTTTCAGGAAAGAGTATGGCCTACTTTTCTTGGCTTTGAGGGTTTGCATGACGGCCGATTGTTTAACTTTCGTTTCTTCTTTCCCTGATTCATCCACTATAATAATTACCCATTTGCCGCTATCGGGTGTTTGTCTTTCAGGGGTCCCTGAACGGGGTTCGCTTGTCATTTCTTTGAATAGCCCGGAATTATAGATCGCAGTTTGCAGGTTTTCGATCATTACCATAATCTCATTGTGTTGTACTTTGATATCCTGCATCACCTCCCATTGCTCGAATACTTCCCTCCTGTTATTTTCAATCTGGTGCCTCATTTCATTGATCGCATTCCAGACGCGAGCTTCAAAATTTTCTCACCACAAGCGTTCTTCACTTACAGGCCTTGGCCTAACCGGGTTATCCCTTCCGCTACCGGATCCCATATTGATCATAAATGACTCCTCACTTTCATTATCTGTTTCAGGCCCTTTGTATGGCTTCTTGAGGATGTGATAGATGATATCTTCGTCAGATTCTTCTTCCCAGGGTTGACGACTATGGCCAGATTCTTCTCCTGAGGTGATGTTGCCCGAGTCGTCGGACTCTTCAGAGTCTTCTCCTGAAGTTGCCTCTGTAATTTGGATTTGAGGTGCATTGGCAGGTTTAAAGTTGAATATAACTTCCTCCTCAGAATCACTTGAATTTATTTCACTTGGCTTGGTTTGGGCTTTAGACGTAGCCACCTGTTTGAAACGTAAAGCTGTTTCTTCATCCGACTTTCTCCCGGGTCTTTGGGCTCGAGCGCCTCGGGGTTTAAGATTGAATTTGACCTCTTCTTCTTCTCCAAACGAGGTATCAAATTTAGGGCCTTTATTAAAAGGTTTCTGACCTGGTTTTGTTATTGGTCGGCTTGGCGCCGTGGCAGATTTGGGCAGAAAATATTGGGCGTCGTTGAATTTGATCTCATGCACTCCGAATGGTTTGACATCTCCGTCAATTCTCTTTTGTTTACCATTCTCAATGTATTTCAGGCACTGGTGCAGAGTAGAGGGTATGACCTGATTGCTGTGAAGCCACGGGCGGCCCAGCAACGCCCGATAAGAAGTTTCAGCGTCAATAACATAGAATTTGGTAGGCGCTTTTAGGCTTCCACATTGCAAGTTCAGAGTTATAGCTCCCATGGCTTTTTGGGAGTTTTGATTGAAGCCATGAATGATCACCTTTTCGTCAGATAGGTTCTTCACATCTAAGGTGATGGTCTTCAGGGTTTTAAGCGGCATAATATTGATCGAGGACCCTGCGTCGACCAAGATGCGACCAATCTTTTGCCCCCCGCAGTTTCCGGTGATGTACAACGGGCGATTGTGGTCAACAGTACCTATCAAGAGGTCTTCATCTCTGAAGTTTATGCAGGCGGCCCGCTTGGCGGTGAATAGGGCTTCCTGCATATTTTGCTCAATGAAGTATGACTTGTACTTCTCGGGATCTTGCAAGGCTTGGATTAGTACCTCCCTTAGGTCTTGTGACATCATCAATGCGTCAAATATGCTTAATAACGCTGGAATCTTACGCAGATGTGCCAACACATTGTATTCTTCACCCGTCGACCGGGTCTTTTCTGTTCTTGCTTAGGCTTTCAGCCTCTTTGCCTTTATTCTGGGCTTTGTCCTTTCCCTTATCGGAATCTTTCGGAGCTTGCCTCTCGGGTACGTAAGTCCCGGGTCGGAGCACAGCTTTGCATTCTTCGCTTTTGGTCCCAGAGGTGCTTGCTTCCCCTTCGTCATTTAGGAAGAACATCTCCTCTAATGTTGGCATATCTTCGTCGTGGGAAGAATATACCATATTACATGAAGCGCCCCAGATCTCCTCGCTTTCTTCTTTATTTGCTTCTTCATCTATATCTCCTTTCTTTTGACCTAGGGTTAACTTCTCCCAGTCTTCTTTGGAGATGAAGTGTTGAAGGGTAATCGCCTCGGGACTGCCCTGTTCGCATTCTTCAATTTTGTTCTTTTTGGACTTGTTGCTTCTATACTTCTTTCTTTTCTTGAGAATCTGGTCTTGGCTCTGGTCCACCTTATAGTATACCCTGGGTTTTAGTGGAACCACTGGCGTGATGTCGTCTTTCCATTTCATGCCGGGTTCTTTCTTGAGAGCTTTAAGCATTTTGATCGACTTCTTCGACAAGTGTGTAGTCCATTGTTCTTCATGGTCTTCGTTTAGTTGGCCTGGGCTCTTCTCTTCCTCATGAGAGATCGTATTGGCCTGTTCATGGGCAGCTGGGCTTTGTAGGAATCCCTGAGGTAGGGTTATTTCGCCATTCTTATATGCCTTTTCAACCCAATCTTTGAAGACCCAGCAATCTTCAATTGAGTGCCCTAATATTCTGTGATATGGGCAAAAGTTGGGCTCGTCCGATTTATTGGCATCTTCTGGACGTTTACTAGCCGGCAAGACTAGGCCGTTCTTTAGTGCTCCTCTAAAGATTTGAGCAACTTTATCTTTTCTGAAGGAGTACGGCTTAGATTTCTTTTGTTTGAGGGACTCAAAGCCCTGCGAACCCCCTCCTGGATTGGGCCTAGGTCCTTTGTTGTAATTGTTGCCACTCGTGCCGCTGCTGCCGCCTTGAGTGTTGGTGTTAGCGACCATTTTATCTTTTAACGAGGTGAATGCCACCTTGGTTTCAGCTCGGGCTCCTCGTTGTGGCCTATTGTTCATAAAGTTTGGCACGGTGTGCGGTGACATCCTCTCCATATTGGATACCGACCTGAGCAAATCTTTAAACGTGTTGACTTTTATCACACCAAGTAGCATGCCCATCCACCCGTTAATGTTTTTCATGATTAGGTTGACGGCCTCATCTTCGGTTAATGTGCGGTCGCATTTGATGTTGAGGTTCCGCCATCTGTTAATAAAATCTGTCATTGACTCCCCTTTCTTGGGTTTAGTGCTTGCCAGGTCGTCTATGTTTATTTTGTCAGACACCATGACAAATCGTGCCCTGAACGAGTCCGCCATCTCGTCCCAGGTCCTGATGCTGTTGTTTTCCAGTGAATAATACCATTGAAAAGCGGTTCCCACCAAGTTTTGAGGGAATTGTCTTAACAACAGTGCATCATTGCCGCCCGTGTTGCCGCACGAGGTTACAAAATGGGCCAGGTGTTGTTCGGGGTTTAGGTCCTTATTTCCTTCCCCGGAGAAGGTCCTGAAGCGGGGGATCACATACCCCTTAGGATATTCTTCCAAGTCATACACAGCAGGGTATGGATGTCCACAGTTCTTGACGGGAGGGATAACGTATCCACCTCCAGCTATTTGCATTTGCTGGGCAATCATGGTTTGAATCTCTTTCCGGGATATTCCCGTTGGTTCAGCCTCCACTTCTATTGTTCTATGTGGACAGGGTTTAGAATTGACAGGTTGCTTTCCCTTGTGATTGCTTTTGGTACTGTGGACCCCTTCTTGACGGGAGCTACCGGCTTTAAAATTGGCGTCTTGTGACTCTTGTAATGATTTAACCGCCTTAATCAATTCTTCATTTTGTTTCAGCATGGTAGCTATCAGCTCCCGTTGCCTAATCAGCTCTTCATCTCGTGCCTCGATGTGGCCTCTCAAGATTTCAATTTCATCGATGGGCACTTCGGGACGTGTTTCAACGTCGTCTTCATTATCGAAGAGATCGGGGTTTTCATTGTGATCTTCCCCTTCCCTGTTGTTGCCCTCGGGGTTGACCCTCTTAGGTGGTCTCCCTTTTCTGCCATTATTTTTGTTGGTATTGGTGACATGGGCTTGATTAGGCGGGGACTGGTCATCCTGGACCATATTCACCTCAGTATCAGTGTCTGGATCAGTGTCCTAGCTTATACTGATGGTGTTGACCGAGAAGTGCTCTTCATAGCGAGCGGTTCTTCTTTTCTTTTTCATTTGGTCGGGGGCAGTTACCTTTAAACTGTTGAGTGGTATTCTCGAGCCTAATCGGCTGAATACACTCTTCTGACCCAAGCGACTAAATACGCTTTCAGGCGGGGCGTTAGATTTGTCGGCCTTGCTGGGCTAGGTATGAGACTGGGGTTTCATTGGCTGGGAACCCTTTGGAACCCACACCTGCTGGGCGCTAGGTGTTGCCTTTGATGTAAACCTCCTTGGGTGCGGAGTCGGGATAATGGCTTGCGGCTGAGCCATATCTTGAGATTGACTGGAGCGGGAGACATATTGTCTCGACCTAGCGTTTTTGACGCTTTTCCTCTGTTTGAGGGCCCTGTGAGCCTTGTAGATGGCTTCTGCAGGGGCTTGAGACTTGTGTTGACGGCGCTGAGGCCTCTGAGTTGGGTGAGGTGTGGGCTTAGGCACCTCCCATGCCTGGCGGAGCTGGCCAGTGGCTGAGTTCTTAGCCACTATGCGGAGGGCTGTGAATTTGTTGGAGACCGGGATGGCTGGCCTAGCCACCAGTTTGTTTTGGTATGTATCCAGGGCCCTCTTCTTGGACGCTTGAGAGTTACGGGTAACTTGGGCCGCGGCCGTTGGGGCTGTCTTCTTGGACGGTCGCCTTCTCCTCTTTTGAGAGGTAGTGGGAGAGGCCATGACATTGTTTGAGATGCCCTTGGGAGTTAAGGTAATTGAGGCCTCTTCCTCGTCCGGGATGGAGATCCGGACGGTTGCGGGAGTGAAGGTGGACACTGGAGCAGACCGTAGAGATGCGACCCTTTTTCGCGCGCTCCGCACCGCCTCTGGGCGATGGGATGCGGAAGAAGGACACGGAGATCCCTCCCAAGCGTGCATCTTGTTTAATGCCGGTTGATTCTACCGTTTAGACCAATTTGAATGCACATTTAGGGGGTTTTAGTGATTGTGAGTTCTTGTAGATTCCGGGGCGCAAGCCCCCACCGTTAATTACCCTGGGCTGTTAACCTCGAGGCACCTCTAGATCTTTAAAAGGGAGAAGCAAATAATATAGTTAAATGATGGTCAAGTGGTCGTGTGCCCTTATGATCGGGAATCATTAGAGCACCCTGGATTCACCGTAAGGTTAATCCAGTGAAAGACGAACCTACTACAGATCGGTTCAGTCTTTACCGCCTCGAGAGATAACCTTACTACGATCGATTAATCTCTTCGTAGGGGTTCGAGGTAAGTCTACTACGAACGACTCAACCTCGCTTGATCTAGAAGATAAACCTACTACGAACGGTTCAATCTTAACTAGTCAACAACCAATCACACAAAATACAACTCGAAGCACTAAGCCGATTGATCTTGAGTTTGGTGAATCAGGAGAAGGGCGGATTTGGCCCACTTGTTCCTTCTCACTGATCTTCTAGATCATGAATTCCAAGCACTAAGCCGATTCATAAACCTAGGAACACAACTGCACACAAAGTCAAACCTGAAGCACTAAGCCAGCTTGACATTGAGGCGTGTGTCAGTGAAGGAACCTACTACAGAACGGTTCACATTCACTGTTTTGTGGATGAATCAACTACAGAACGATTCAATCTCACAATCTCGGGAGATGAACCAGAAGACAAACTTATCGACGGATGAGTTCAGTCTTACTAGCTCAACTAGTCATGAATTACTTGTTCATGACACCGAGTCATTAAGATGTCACTTCTTTCGACATCGTAATGTTCTTCTCTTTTAAAGTCGACATATTTCTTCATGTTGATGTCGCAGCCTCTTGGTTATTCTTCAACGAGCGTCAAGATGTTCTTGTCCCGACTAATTGTCCCGAATGTTGCATTACTTGTGCAAGATTACTGTATTACTCTACACCCCTTGTGTGAGCGTATTTAATCACCTCTAACATGTGAAAAGATTATTACATTTTTATTGATTGATTTTTATTATTAAGATAATACCTTTCATTATTATCTCAATTTATCTTTATTTTTAAACTCTATTTATTTTTGTAGAAAATTACTTACAAAAATAATAGAAAATGAGTTAGCTATTATTCAGAATTTTTATTTAGATTTTTTTTTGATTTTATAATAGCTAAAGTAATAGAATTTTATTTTTTATCATTTTGAACTCTACTTATTTTTGTAGAAAATTACTTACAAAAATAATAGGAAATAAGTTGGCTATTATTTATGATTTTATTTGAATTTTTAGGATTTTTATAATAGCCAAAATAGCAAGTCAAAACTTGGTCAAATAGGAAAAAAGCAAACAATGTCATTTTTCTTTTAAATTGTTTCAGTAACGTAAAATTCTTAAAATTGAAATGTTTTTATATAGAAAATATTATGAAAAACAAATAATTTTTAGAAATAAATTTGAGTCAATTTGGAGTTTAGGAGAGCCTCCAAATGATTTATTTACTATTTATTTTTTTTAATTTTCTGTTATTAATTGAATTTTTGGGTTTAGTTGAACTGGGCCGAGATTTAATTTCCTTTTGTTTTCGATAGTTGGGCCCATCCCATTTTTTTTCTTATTTTCTATAAGTTGGGCTAAGCTCTTTATTTCACGAGATCGATCATCGGCTTCTTTATTGCTTGGGCCCAAGTCTAATTCTTTTTATTTTCTCTTGACGGGCCTCTGTCTTTAGTTGGTAAAACCTTTCTTTTTTTTTCTCTCTTGTCTCTGTGGCCGACCGGCCTTCTTTTGATTTAGGCCGATAATAAAGCAGTTGGCTTTAAAACTCGTGCTAGAGTGGCACTTCTATTCACTAAACGTCATCGCACCTTACGATTCCCTTCAGGATTCGTGCTCAGATAAATGAAAAGCTCAGATTCTCTATTGTACTTCAATAGTATCTGTCGGATTACTTTGAGA
Organism: Schoenoplectus tabernaemontani; assembly: GCA_037127355.1. Lineage (NCBI taxonomy): Eukaryota > Viridiplantae > Streptophyta > Magnoliopsida > Poales > Cyperaceae > Schoenoplectus > Schoenoplectus tabernaemontani. The sequence continues at coordinate 10,867,327 of CM073738.1, forward strand.
TTCGCACTAGAAATTAATTTACAACAATCTTCTATCTCTGCTCGGATGCGGATCTTGCTAGAAAACGGGCTAACGGGTCTTCCTCTTCCCGTCACCGGAAGTTATAATCGGTATGCAATATCAAGATTGCAGTACCTAGGTACTGTCTAAGTTGCTACCTACTGCTGACGACACCAATACCGATTAGTGCTATCCGGTACCATCTCCTTGCCTCCAGTACCAGTTTAAGATCATCGGCTCTTGATTGCCGCCTTCGACATCTGAGCGTTCAATTTAGCTAATTTTCCCTTAAACCTAATGATCCTGGCCCCAATTATCACTCTGAAGAACCTAATAATTGACTAACAGTACCTAGGTACTGCAATCTTGATATTGCATACCGATTATAACTTCTTATGATAATTGTGCATGAATAGTCAAGTCATGGACCAGAACTGGGAGACTCTAGTCTTCGACCAGTTATAGATGACGGTTAGGAGGCAATTTTTGCTCTTCTACTAACCCCTTTACTAATCCTTTTTTTTAGCCTTTTACTTAAACAAATTGAAACAAAACAGTAAAAGAAGCAAAGTGAAGAATGAATCAAGAATTGAAAATCTTCAAAAGAAACTTCAGAAAAGAAACAATCAAAGGATTTAAAATAGAAAATCAGTCAAGGAGGATGAAGTCTCTCCTTCTACTTGCAGAAATTTCATTTCAAAAAGGAAGAATTACACTTTGAGGCATTGCCAAACCTAGGATGCATTAACAATGAACAAAACCTGTGAGGGAGAGGGGCTTGATGTAATCTAATTGAGAGATTCACTTGAATCTACTATCAATTGATCAATCATCATTTCTTCTTGCTTCTTCTTAGATCTTCTTCCTCTCTTCAATTGGGATCAATTAACTAGGTTTTTGTTGTTTTGCTAAGTTCTCAGGTCCTTGACCGAGATCAATTAGCCTAGGTGAAGTCTTTGCTGGAGAAGACAGTGTATGCATGGGTGTTTCTTCGACTGGTTCGAATAGAGGGGTGTAATAATGTTTTTGGTGCCGAAAATGTGAAGGAGCCCCCTATTTCTTGGCTGTTAAGGGCTTATATAGCACCCAATTGGAGATTAATTGTTAAATTGTGTTTCTTGCAACACAATTTGTGTTTCTTCCTTCCCACGGATCAATGAGATGGCATCATCTCAACCCTTCTTTGTCAATCTAAGGGCTAGGATTGGTTTGAGTTTGTGTTTGTTGGGAGAAGTGGCTTGAGGTCTAGATTGCCAACTTGGCAATAGTTAGTCTCCCAACACTCCTTGCTCTCGGTTCATTAATTGTTTTGCTTACTGGGCTCTTTATAATCTCCATGGTGTACTTGAACCGATTCTTGATCATTCATAGCCGGTATAACTAATCGAGGAAGGTAGTTATAGTTTTTTACTGGTTTTACCGATTTGCCATCGTAGCTGCCTCTTTGATTATTGAACTTTTGAAATCATTTCAAAACCTTTTCATCATTCAATAATCATTACAGTACTTCCCTTAGTCGGTTTGGATGATACAGGAACCTAATTGAATATCCAAAACCCATTTTCTTACTCAGACCCGAGTTAGAATCTCAAATGCAATTTTATTTATTTGTTCACCAATCTTCTGATGTAAAACTTGATTAACATCATGTTAGTCCCATGAATCGATTTAGCATGGTTATTTGATCACTGACATGTTCTGGCATTAGGTTACAGCAACTCGGTACTGAACCTAATCGGCAAGCTGATGGAACACTAGGTAGGGGACCTTCAGAAGCTGGTCAAGGGTTTAAGTTGATGTCGTGGGACTCCCATGGAGCTATCCAAACCACCGATTTCTAATATAACAGTCTAGATTAGTCAATTCACCTTTGCATCCGAGCTCTTTCCTCCTCGATTCAAGTGATGCATAATGAACCAAATGAGAAAATGATTGTTCTAACACGCTCTCCTCACCGAGAGCTTTCTAGCGATGTATGACTTGCAAATTATTGTCGAGTATTTTGGGTTTTAGGCTTAAGTATCCATTGCTTCTATTGAGAAGCGAATCAGCAAGAGAGAACTTACATCAGAGGAAGAAGATGGGTCTTCTGTCTCTGTGGGGCCCTAGCGTCATTGGAAGGAATAAGGGAGGAAGTGGTGCAATTTGGATGGGCTTGGTGTTCGTGAGTTGACCCCACATGTCGGATTTAATGAGATACAACATACATGCACCGAGTTCACACAAGTTTTCCCCTTCTTTTAAAATTCTCTTCAGCGCCATCAAAGTGTCTCCCTTGTTTGGCACCCTAACTTGCACCCAGATAGCTCTTCACTCAAGTTGCACCCAAGAAAACCCCTTGATTAATCCTAGCCTTCAGATTGATCTGATTTTCTTTCCCCAATTGATTTTAATAGATCCCTTCATCCAAAAATCATGAAACTTTCACCAAAATTCTATAAATTCATGATGATCATCTTTGTATTTTTAAATCCCTATTTTACCCCTGCTTGCTTGTTCTAAAAATTCCTTGATCAATAAAACCCTATTTTCTTCTCAATTGATCCCCATTTCTCACAGCTGTAGCTCAGTGTCTCTGCCAAATAAATTCTCCTTGCAGAAACTCCACCCCAATTAACACCAATACTGATGCTCATTAGGGTTTGATTTGATCAAAAGCTGACTACTTATCAGCAATTGATACAAATCTAGACTTGATCAGATGGTTGCTCTCAGCTTTGGCACCTGATCAGTCTTGTGAAATTGACTTTCAATCCCTTAACATGAGGGTGATTTGGTCAAAGAGCTGACTACTTATCAGCAATTGACACAAATCAAAGCATGGTTAGGTGGTTGCTCACAGCTTTGGCACCAGGTTAGCCTTGAAAGCAAAATCACATTGAGATTTCTTATGATTGGTTGTATCAAAATACTGGCTTGGCATTGACACTATTCCATGTTGTATAGGGATTGTATTGGTTCAGCTCTTAGGGTTTGATCTTGGTTTTTTCTCTTGTATTTCTTCCTTCGACCTTTCGGGGGTAAACAGGTTCTTCTTACGAGCGCAACATGGTGGGGCCCGACCTCTCGGCCTCTCGCTCGTGGGATAGTGGTGCATGTACTCAGCCACCTGCCGAGCCATCTGCTTCAGCCACCGTGGGGATAGATAAAGATAGCATCTCTCGGCCGTCTTCTTTCACTTTCTTTTTTTTTATTCCCTCATTTCTCTTTTTCTTTCACCTTTGTTGGGGATGCGATCGCACCGCTTTGCTACTCCCTCATCATTTCTTCTACAGCATGGGAAATATCTCATAAACTCTTTACATTTTACACTCTCAATCTTAATTGCAAAAAGTTCCTAATACAACTGTTTTTATTTTCGTATAACATCTAAGTACAAAAATAGAAAAAGGGAAAACTTTACAGCACCCTATTGCACTTATTCTATACATGGCTTCTCTTTATTTATTACAACACAAAATTTAAGTAACCATGGTATTTTACGGATACCAAACCTGTCTGTATTGACCTCTAGGCCGGGTACAGTATAAACCCGTTTATCCCTTTATTACTGATGGATAAACTTACCAGTGTCAATTAGATTATAGATGCAATTGACAACACCATTTTGTGGATGTTCCTTGTATATTTGATTGACATTTATTTGTGAAAGCTCACCCACTCTCCCCTCATTTGTGCACCGTTGCGTCGGGTCCCACTTTCATGTTTTGTGCAACCGGAATCGTTTTCGGCGGTGCCGAGTGCGTCGTGTCCCATTTTCATGTTTTGCGCTCCCGGACACGTTTTCAGCGGTACCGAGGGCGTCGGGCCCGTTTTCATGTTTTGCGCTCCCGGACACGTTTTCAGCGGTACCGAGGGCGTCGGGCCCGTTTTCATGTTTTGCGCTCCCGGACACTTTTTCAGCGGTACCGAGGGCGTCGGGTTCCTTTTTCATGTTTTGCGCTCCCGGACTCGTTTTCGGCGATGCCGAGTGCGTCGGGTCCTATTTTCTTTTTTTGCGTGCCGGACTCATTTCGGCGGTACGGGGCGTCGGTGCCGTTTTCATATTTTTCGCTCCGGACTCGTTTTTGACGATACCGAGGGCGTCGGGTCCCATTTTCTTGTTTTGCACGCCCGGAATCGTTTTCAGCGGTACCGATGGCGTCGGGTCCCGTTTTCTTATTTTGCGCTCCCGGACTCGTTTTCGGCCGTACCAAGGGCGTCTCGTTTCGTTTTCATGTTTTCCGCTACCGGACATGTTTTCGGCGGTACCGAAGGCGTCGGGTCCCGTTTTTATGTTTTGCGCGCCCGAACTGATTCTCATTGGTACAGAGGGCGTCGGGTCCCGTTTTCTTGTTTTGCGCTCCCGGACTCGTTTTCGACCGTACCAAGGGCGTCACGTTTCGTTTTCATGTTTTCCGCTACCGGACATGTTTTCGGCGATACCGAAGGCGTCGGGTCCCGTTTTCATGTTTTGCGCGCCCGAACTGATTCTCATTGGTACCGAGGGCGTCGGGTCCTGTCTTCTTGTTTTGCGTTCCCGGACTCATTTTCGGCGGAACCGAGGGCGTTCGGTCCCGTTTTCATGTTTTGCGCTCCCGGACTCGTTTGCGGCGATACCGAGGGCGTCGGGTCCCGTTTTCATGTTTTGCGCTCGGAACTCATTTTCGGCGGTGCGGGGCGTCGGGTCCGGTTTTTCACGTTTTGCGCTCTCGAACACGTTTTAGGTGGTGCGTGGGCGTCGGGTCCCGTATTCATGTTTTATGCGCCGGACTCGTTTTTAAGTGAGTACAGGGACGTTGGGTCCCGTTTTCATGTTTTGCATTCCCGGACTCGTTTTCGGCGGTACAGAGTGCGTCGGGTCCCGTTTTCATGTTTTGCGCACCCATAATCGTTTTCGGCGGTGACGAGTGCGTCGGGTCACGTTTTCATGTTTTGCGCTCCCGGACTCGTTTTCGGCGGTACCGGCGGCGTCGGGTCCGGTTTTCTTATTTTGCGCTCCCAGACTCGTTTTCGGTGGTACCGAGGGCTTCGGGTCCCGTTTTCATGTTTTGCGCTCCCGGACTCATTTTCGACGGTACCGGGGGCGTCGAGTCTCGTTTTCTTGTTTTGCGCGCCCGGACTCGTTTTCGGCGGTACCAAAGGAGTCGGGTCCCTTTTTCATGATTTGCGTGCCGGGACTCATTTTCGGCGGTACCGAGGGCGTCAGTTCCCGTTTTCATGTTTTGCCCGCCCGAACTCATTTTCGGCGATACCGAGGGCGTCCCATCCAGTTTCCGCTCCTAGACATGTTTTCGGTGGTACTAAGGGCGTCGGGTCCCGTTTTCATGTTTTCCGCTCCCGGACTCATTTTCGGCGGTACCGAGGGCGTCGGTCCTATTTTCATGTTTTGCGCTCCCGGGCTCGTTTTCGGCGATATCGTGGGCGTCAGGTCCCGTTTTCTTGTTTTGCGCGCCCAGACTCGTTTTCGGCGGTACTGAGGGTGTCGGGTCCCGTTTTCATGTTTTGCGCGCCCGGACTCGTTTTCGTCTGTACAGAGGGCGTCGGCTCCCGTTTTCTTATTTTGCGAGCCCGGACTCGTTTTCGGGGGAACCGAGGGCGTCGGGACCCGTTTTCATGTTTTGCGCCCCCGGACTCGTTTTCGGCGGTACCGAGGGCGTCCCGTCCCACTTTCATGTTTTACGCACCCAGACTCGTTTTCGACGGTACCGGGGGCGTACGGTCCCGTTTTCTTATTTTGCGCGCTCGGACTCATTTTTGGCGGTACAGAGGGCGTCGGGTCCCGTTTTCATGTTTTGCGCACCCGTGATTTTTTTCGGCGGTGTCGAGTGCGTCGGGTCCCGTTTTCATGTATTGCGGTCCCGAGCTCGTTTTCGGCGATATCGGGGCGTCGAGTCCGTTTTCTTGTTTTGCGTGCCGGACTCGTTTTCGGCGTTGCGAGGGGCGTCGGGTCCGTTTTCATGTTTTGCGCGCCGGTCTCATTTTCGACGGTGCAGGGTCGGTCACGTTTTCTTGTTTTGCGTTACGGACTCGTTTCGGCGGTGCGAGAGCGTCGGGTCCCGTTTTCATGTTTTGCGCTCCCGAACTCTTTTTCGGCTGTACCGGGGGCGTCAGGTCGCGTTTTCTTATTTTGCGCTCCCGGACTCGTTTTCGGTGGTACCTAGGGCTTCGGGTCCCGTTTTCATTTTTTGCGCCCCCTGACTCGTTTTCGGCGGTATCGAGGGCGTCCCGTCCCGTTTTCATGTTTTCCGCGCCTGGACATGTTTTCAGCGGAACCGAGGGCGTCGGGTCCCATTTTCATGTTTTACGCACCGAACTCGTTTTCGGCGGTACAGAGAGTGTCGGGTCCCATTTTCATGTTTTGCACACCCGTAATTGTTTTCTGCGGTGCCGAGTGCGTCGGGTCCCGTTTGCATGTATTGCGGTCCCGGACTCGTTTTTCCGCGGTACCAGGGGCGTCGGGTCGTGTTTTCTTGTTTTGCGCTCCCAAATTCATTTTCGGCGGTACCGAGGGCGTCGGGTCCCGTTTTCATGTTTTCCGTTCCCGGACATGTTTTCGACGGTACATAGGGCGTCAAGTCCTATTTTTTATATTTTGCGTGCCCGGACTCGTTTTCGGCGGTACAGAGGGCGTCGGGACCCGTTTTCATGTTTTCCCTTCCCGGACTCGTTTTCGGCGGAACTGAGGGCGTTGGCTCCCGTTTTCATGTTTTGAGCGCCCGTACTCATTTTTCGACTATACTAGGGGCTTCGGGTCGTGTTTTCTTATTTTGCACTCCCAGACTCATTTTCGGCGGTACCGAGGGCGTCGGGTCCTGTTTTCATGTTTTGCGCTCCCGTGCTCGTTTTCGGCGGTACCGGGGGCGTCGGGTCCCGTTTTCTTGTTTTGCGAGCTCAGACTCATTTTCGGCGGTACCGAGGGCGTCGATTTCCGTTTTAATGCTTTGCCCGCCCGGACTCATTTTCGAAGGTACCGTGGGTGTCCTATCCCGTTTTCATGTTTTTCACTCCTAGACATGTTTTCGGCGGTATCGAGGGCGTCGGGTCCCGTTTTCATGTTTTCCGTTCCCGGACATGTTTTCGGCGGTACATAGGGCGTCAGGTCCTGTTTTTTATATTTTGCGAGCCCGGACTCGTTTTCGTAGCTACAGAGGGCGTCGGGTCCCGTTTTCATGTTTTCCCCTCTCGGACATGTTTTCGGCGGTACCGAGGGCGTCGGGTCCCGTTTTCATGTTTTGCGCTCCGGACTCGTTTTCGGCGGTACCGAGGCGTCGGTCCGTTTTCATGTTTTCCGCATCCATAATCGTTTTCGAGAGGTTCGAGTGCGTCGGGTCCCATTTTAATGTTTTGCGCTCCCGAACTCGTTTTCGGCGGTGCGGGGGCGTCGGGTCCGGTTTTCTTGTTTTGCGCTCCGGACTCATTTTCGGCGGTACGGGGCGTCGGGTCTGTTTTCATGTTTTGCGCGCTCGGACTTGTTTTCGGCGAAACGAGGCGTCGGTTCCCATTTTCATGTTTTGCCGTCCGGACTCATTTTCGGCGATGCAGAGGCGTCCCATCCGTTTTCATGTTTTCCGCTCCCATACTCGTTTTCGACGGTGCCGAGGGCGTCGGGTCCCGTTTTCAAGATTTTCGCACCGTAATCATTTTCGACGGTCCCGAGTGCGTCGAGTCCGGTTTTCATGTTTTGCGCGCCCGGACTCGTTTGCGGTTATACCGGGGGCGTCAGGTCGCGTTTTCTTGTTTTGCGCTCTCGGGCTCGTTAGGGTTTGATTTAGGATTTGATCTTGTCTTTCCTTGATGTCTATCACTGAGGTGTGGGACCCACCTGTTAGTGAAGAATAATCAGATGGATGACCCCTCAGGAGATCTCTCTCCTGAATCTCCTAAGGGTCATCCACCTCGAATGAACGAGGAGGTGACAGAGTCATTATATCTCGACCCTTGTCTAGAATTTCCTTGTGGGATTAATGCTTAATCGTTGTTCGACTTGATTAGATTTAGTGGATAGGCTAGGTTTAGGTTTTGAAGCTACTTGTGTGAGACGTCGGATAGGTCCCACTTGTCGAGAGAAAATGATCACATGGGTGACACCCAAGAGATCTCCCTTCTCTCTTGAGTCTCTTGGCTGTCACCCACATCATGTGGACAGGGGGTAGTAGGATATTTATATCCTTGCCTTTTATCCCAAATTTCCTTGTGGGATAAACAGACTTTTTCGGAGCTCAGCAGCGACTTCTTCTGACTGGTGGACTCTCTCTCTCTTGCCTTTCTCTCCTCTTTCTTATGATTTATCACTGATAATTGATATTTATCCTTAATTGTTCAGCTGCTTTATCTTTGAGATTTTTCAAGGGTAAACAATACAGTGTAAATTGAATCTACTAACAGATCGATTCAACCTACGTGGAGTGTAGGCAGACGAACTTACTACAGAGCAGTTCGCTGATTGATGACAGATACAAATAAACTTACTAACAGATCAGTTCATTCTGTAATAGAGAAAGATGAACTTACTACAGAACAGTTCAATCTTTACAGCTCCGAGAGACGACCTTACAAACGATCGGATCAATCTCTACGGAGAGATAGAAGATGAGTCTACTAACGGATCGACTCAATCTTAATTGATCTAGAAGATGAACTTACTAACAGATCAGTTCAATCTTTACTAGTCAATTACCAATCACACAAAATATAACTCAAAGCACTGAGCCGGTTGATCTTGAGGTTGGTGAATCAGAAGATGGGTGGATATAGCCCATTCGTTCATCTTGCTGATCTTTTAGATCATGAATTCCAGGTACTGAGCGGATTCATAAACCTAAGAAACACTCTTGCACACAAAGTCAAACATGAAGCGCTAAGCCAGTTCAACTTTGAGGCATATGTGTTAGTGAATGAACCTACAAACAGATCAGTTCGATTTCACTGTTTAGAAGATGAACCTACTACATATCGGTTCAATCTTGTGTCTTGAGAGATGAACTTACAAACGGAGTCGATTCGATCTCATAGACTAGAAGATAAACTTACAAACGGTTCGTTTTGTCTTACTAGCGTGTCGAGTCATGAACAATTGTTCAAGACACAGGCAGGGTCAGTACACAGTGGACAGAGTCCCTACAGTTGTCTTATTTGACCTCATAAATCATGACTTTTGAGCACTTGGCCGATTCATGGATTTAGAGTTATCTTGTACACAAAATTAGACTCGAATCTTCTGGCTGGTCTAATATTGAGACAGGTTTGTTAGAGAGTGAGCTTCTAGACAAACTAGTTCAGAGGCTGTCATATTGTGATGACTCATCAATAGTCAGCAAAATGTGTCACCACTTTATTAATCATTCATCACTTTAAGAATCATATAACGACTCAATAAATCGTTATAACGCTTCTAGAGAATAGCAGACCTGTCAAAGAGTTGGTCAAACGGTCAAAACGTTGCTAACATTCTGTAAAGCGTTCAAAGTTTTAATGAATCATTATAACGATTCAAGGAATCGTTATAATAATTCCTTAAAACACATAGACTTGTCAGAGAGCAGTCAAAACATTACTGACATTTTGTAAAACGTACAACGCTTTGATGAATCGTATAACGATTCAAGGAATCATTATAATGATTCCTTATGCAAGGATAATAATGTTCTTTTGTAAGGGATATTCATCATCCCCCATCTGTACACTACCAACCCTAGGAGGCAACTTGTGCATTGATAGATTTAGGGTTACCTTATACATAAAACTAGACTCAGAGCTCTTGGCTGGTCTAATATTGAGACAGGTCTATTAGAGAGTGAATTTCTAGACAGTTCAGCTTAACTCTTCTCATCTAGCTAGATCATGGGCTTATGAGCATATCAATCCCATATTTGTGCACCACTAGCCTTGGGAGGTAGTCAGTGCATTGATGATCGATGGATCATCAATCTTAGCATCATGATGTCACTTCTTCGAGACATCATAATGTTCTTCTACGAAGTCATCACACTCACCGTGTGTTGATGTTGTAGTCTCAGTTGTCTTCTTGGCAGGCGTCAGGATGTTCTTGTCCTAACTATTATTAATTGATCGTTCTGAATATTGCATTACTTATGCAAAATCACTGTGTTTCTCTACACCCCTTATGTGAGCTTATTTAATCACCTCAAAAATGTAAAAGAATTATTGCATTATTACTGACTTTTATTAATAAGATAATACTCTCTATTATTATCTCAATTACAAAGGTGATTTTATTTTTATTTTTAAATCTCTTTATTTTTGTAGAAAATTACTTATAAAAATAATAAAAAATGGATTGGCTATTATTCATAATTTTATCTAAATTTTTTGGATTTTGATGATAGCCAAAATAGCAAGTCAAAGCTTGGTCAAATAGAAAAAACAAATAATGTCATTTGGAGTACGGTAAAATTCTTAAAATTAAAATATTTTTACATAGAAAAATACTATGAAAAAAAATTAGAAATAAATTTGAGTCAATTTGGAGTTTGGGAAGGCCTCCAAATGATTTATTTATTCTTTATTTTTTATTTTCTGTTATTTATTGACTGTTGGGCTTAATGGATTGGGCCGAGATTTATTAACTGTTGGGCTCATTTACTAACTGGCCCGAGTTTAATGCACGGATTAATCAAGGCCGTTGGATCTTTGTCGAGATTAGCACAGATCTTTTATTTAACTCTTTGTTTTGCTTGGGCCGCTAGATGTTGTTAAGATTTGTGTTAGATGGATTAAAGTCCTAGATTGAATTCTGCTTTAATTTTTCAAACATCTAACAGCCCAGACTCTTTGGATCTGTCTCAGAATTCGTGTAGTTCTTCAAGATTTGCGCTGGAGATCTTCCCTCCTGTCTCTCTTCTCTTGTGCTTCAAGATGCGCGTTGGGAGGCCAATCTTGGTGCTCCGGTGATCTGGTCGGCGATCGGTCACCATGATTGGTGTCGTCTTGACGTGAGGAGTTTGTTTGTGCCCTCCGATTACACATCGGCATGGTGGATCGCCGGCGCCACCGTGTCTAATCGACTGAACTGTACCACTTCGGTACCGATCGTCTCTCTCGGTCAAATTGAATTGATTCAATCGTGATTTCTTGCAATTCTTGATTCACTTACACGATTCTAGGTCTCAGTTGACAAAATTAGTGATTCAATCGTTGTAATTATCCCTGTTCTTGCTTGAATTACAACAAGACAACGACTGAAATTGGTACCGATTATCAGTTTGGTACTACACTCAGTATTTCCAATCAATTGCCAAGATTTACTTGATCTTGTTGATACAGAATTTTTCGCCTATGCAATGTGCTTCAATCAAAGCATGTAACTTGATCGATTAGAGTGTTTGCAAGCACAATTACATTGCTGATTTCGAGTTCCAGCGATTAACTTTAGAATTTCAATCAATTACTTGATTCAAAGTCAAATTCTTGAAGCAATTGTTTGGAAACACAGAGACTAAGAGGTCAGTGACCTTCGATTAGTCAATCACTGTGATTAGAGTTAGGAGATCACTCGATCTTCGACTAACTTTATTGACAGATCGACCTCAATGCTTTAACCATTCAATTAATCAAGAAAGAAGTAAAATAATTGTAAATAATCAATCAAGATAGCAAAGCGACAACTTAGAGAAGAGATTCAATCAAAGAAAGTAGGAAATTCAACTGAATTGAAAAAGGAAATCATGAAAATGTAAATGACAGTATTGAAATTCACTGAATTGATTGAGACCAAATATAATTATATCTCAAACTTCTAATTCCTCATTGAATACACTCACCTTTATCCTTCTCTGTAGCTCTAAGCTCTTGAATCAACTGTTAATGGTGGAAGGGGTTGAGTCTATACCGAGTCCTCAATACTTATTGAGATCAATCGGCCAATTGGCTTCTCACTTGCTCTCTAGGGTTATTGAGTGATCTAGGGAGGTTGTTTGCTCGTGCATATCTTCTTCGCTTCGTGTCTCTTTTCCTTTGTTTCTTCTTAGAATTGAGGTTTATATAGAGGTTGGGTTGGTTTGACCGGATTTGACTTCACAACTTAATTACACTTGGTCTTTGTGTTTCAATGCTGCAATTGTCTATTTCTGCCTCCTTTGGTCTAATGAACCAAGTCCCTCAGCGCTAGAGTTGTGTGTAACTACCTAGATGTTGTTATACTTTCTATTTATTTACTGATTTGCCACTAATCGGCTCTCACACTTTCTCAGACTCTTCTAGCCTCTTCTAGACCTTTCTAGACTTCAATTCACTCTTTTATAAGCTGCTTGTACACTCCTTTAGATCAATTTTACAACAGTCAATTGAATTCGCCTTTCTTTTCCATTGCAAGCATATCACCAAGGTTCAACCTTTCTCTTCAATTCTTTGCTTATCTCTCACACTTTACAGCTTCATTATCATCCCTTTGGTGTCAGGCAACTCTCTGTGCACTTCTCCTATCGACTTGATAGCTCTAGCACAGTTTTCAATCAATTCATCTCTAGGCCGAGTTGTGAGTTAGTGCATCCCCCCCTTCCAGCACTCAACTCTTCTCAATGCTTGCTCTAACATCATCGCCTTAGGTCTAGAAAGCTCTCTCAGCCATCAATTGCAAGTTTCAAGCTTCAATTGGCAAGTTTCACTCTTCAACCCGAGGTATTTCTCTCTGTTATTTCTCTCTCTACACTGCTTCATTTCAAATTCTAAGCTTGCACCCTTCCTCTCCTTTGCATGAGATAGCTAGGGCTTGGAGCGCGACCTCTTGCTCGATCTCCATTGATGGCGCCAGCAGCTGTGGAGATGATCGGGAAGAAGAAGAGAAGGAGAGGGAAGAAGGAAGAGGCCTCTTCCAGTGTAGGCTGCGTCGGTGCATGTGAACCAAAGCGAGAGGAAGACGAGGGCACGAGAGAAGCGGCTCACCAGGCGTCGGTACATACACCTCTTTGTCTCGTATTTAAATTTCAATTGATGTTTCGTGTAGACTTGGCTTCTTCGTTTGTTTGTGCTACCACACTCTTGCAGATTTGACTAGTAGGCCCCACTTGTAAGTCCTCTGTACCTAGGCTCACAGATGTGATTATCAACTGATTAGTGCATAGATTAGGGTTGGTTAGATGTGATTGGCTGTTAGGTTAAGTACTTTCTTCTTAGCCCTAATGGCCTGCTAATAGATGCTGAGGTGGATGAGTCAGAGCATGCCATGTGGCGTAGCTAGGCTGAGGTGGCTTGTTGTGGCTGTGCCATGTGGCATAGGCTGGGTGAGGTGGTTGTTGTGGCCGTGCCATGTGGCATAGGCTGGGTGAAGTGGCCTGTTGTGGTTGTGCCATGTGGCATAGACTGAGTGAGATGGCCCTGTCATGGCCTGCCACGTGGCACTCTTGTGGGGCCCACCTGTCAGGTGCTTGCGCCAGGGTGGGGCCCACTTGCTGACGTGGACCAATGGGAGAGTGTCGCGTGACACTCAGTTGTTGAGGTGGCCCATTATGGTGCTGTCACGTGGCACACCTTCTCTCCTCTGTCATTTTATATATTCTATATTTTTTGTACCCAATTTGCACCCAGAGAAGCTTATGATCAAATCTCAGCCCTTGATCAATTCATTTAATTTGTTTTATCTTCTCTGAATTTATTTTAATAGCTTCCCTTATCTAAAAATTCTGAAATTTTCACCAAAAATCCTTAAATTCATGATGATCACTCCTGTAATTTTTAATTCCACTTTTACCCTTGCCTCCTTGCATTAAAATTCATTTGCCAAGAAAACCCTGTTTTCTCCTCTGAAATAATCCCAGATTTTAATTGTAGCTCAGTGTCTCTGCCAAATAAAATTCTCTTGCAGAATCACCCCTAATTAAATACCAATTAGACTTGTATTGATGTCTCAATAGAGTTTAACTTGATCAACAATTGATACAAATCTAGACTTGATCAGATGTTTACAACATTGGCATCTGATCAGTCTTGTGAAATTGACTTTCAATCCATGTTCATGAAAGTGATTTGGCCAGCAGTTGATTACTTGTCAATAGCTGACACAAATCTTGGCTTGATCAGGTGTTTGCAACATTGGCACCTGGTCAGCCTTGAAAGCAAAATCATATTGAAATTTCTTGTGATCGGCTATATCGAAATACTGTCTTGGCATTGGCACAGGTCTTGTTGTACAGGGATTGTACTGCTTCAGCTCTTAGGGTTTGCTCTGAGGGTTTGATCTGAGGGTTGGTTCTTAGGGTTTGATCTTGACTTTCCTTGATGTCTATCACTGAGGTGTGGGACCCACCTGTTAGTGAAGAATAATCACATGGGTGACACCCAAGAGATCTCCCTTATCTCTTGAGTCTCTTGACTGTCACTCACATCAAGTGGACAGGGGATAGTAGAGTATTTATACCCTGGCTCTGTGCCTAGGATTTTCCTTGTGGGACAAATAGGATTGCTCTGGGATTCTGCAACGACTTCTCCTGGCTGGTGGTCCCCCATTTCTCATGATTTGTCATAGATAATTTATATTTATCTTTAATTGTCCCCCCTTTCTCATCCGAAAAATAGCAAAAAATTTAAAAAATATAAAATTTTATTTACTAATAGATTTTAATATGGAGATTATATTGAATGGTTAAAATTTAATTATTTTTAGTTGAAATTATTAATAGATCGTAAATCACACAACTCTCTTTTGCTATGTAAGGCACCATAACTTGACTCTCTTGTCATAAACACTTTAGTTTTTTTTAGAAAAAATAATATAAACCAATAGAATATAACATTCATAATAACTTTGTGTATGAGGCAATAAATGATAACAAACTGAAATAGAGTAACTAAATTGATGTTTCAATACATTTATGTTCAATATTTGGATAATCTATGTTATAAAGGCTTGAGCTTGCAAGGATATGATCATAAACTAATATTCATCATTGAGAATAACTTTATGTATTTTGATAATTTTTATGTACACAAATGAGAAAAAATAATATAAAACTTAAATAGATGAACTGAACTATTATTTTTATAATGTGATAATTTTTGTGCGTATTTCATATCATAATGAGTTAAATTTATAGAAATATACAAACCAATAGAATACATCACTCAAAATAAGTTTGTGTATTTTTACGATATTATGTGCATAAATGATGTAAGAAATTGACATAAATTTTAAATAGATCAAGCGTAATATTATTTTATACATTTGCGATCATTTTTGTGCGTATTTCATGTCATAAAGGCTCGTGCGTGTAGTGATAATAATATAAATCTATAAAATATATCATAGAAAATTACTTTGTATATTTTGGTTATATTATATGCATAAATTTTATTTTAATATATTTATGTTAATTTTTATCGGCAATTCATGTCATAAACTATTCAGTTTGTAAAACTAATAGTATAAATCAATAGAACATTCCAAAGAACTTTATATATTTTGATGATATTATATACATAAATGGGGAAATAACGAATATAAAACTAAATTAGACTAAGTACATTATTATTTTAATGTATTTATGTTCATTTGTTGCAAGTATTTTATATCATTGAGGCTTGAGCTTACAAAAATATGATTACAAGCCAATATAAGATATCATTGAGAGTAACCTTGTGCATTTTGATGATTTTATGTGCATAAATTAGGCAAAATTGATATAAAACTTAAATAGACAAACTGAAGTATTATTTTAGTATTTATAATCATTTTTTTATATTTTTTCACATCATACATAATTGAAAACTACTATGTATATTTTAGTGTTATTATGTGCATAAATGAGGTATGGAATGTTATAAATTAAAATATAATAATTAAAGTATTATTTTAATATATTTATGTTAATTTTGACGGGCAATTCATATCATAAACTCTTCAGTTTGTAAAACTAATAGCATAACTCAACATAACATATCATCCCAAAAAATATTTGTATATTTTGGTGATATAATGTAAATAAATGTGGCAAGAATTGATATAAAACCGAAATAAACTATTTGAATTATTATTTTAATGCATTTGTATTCATTATCGCACACAAATTCATGTTATAAAGATTTGAGCTTTTAGGGATTAGTAATAACATTGTGTATTTTGATGATTTTATATACATAAATTAGGTAAAAATGATATAAAACTTAAATAGACGAACGTAAGTATTATTTTTGCATTTGTGATCATTTTTTTGCGCATTTTATTTCATAAAGACTTTAGTTTGTAAAAATAATAATATAAACTAATATATTACATCAATCAAAATAAATTCGTGTATTTTTGCGATATTATATGTAGAAATGAAGCAAAATAATGACATAATTTATAAATAGACTGGCTGAAGCTCTATTTTAATGCATTTGTGATAAAAAAAATTGTGCACATTTTGTGTCATAAAAGACTTTATGCTTGTAATGATAATAATATAAATCTATAGAATACATTATTGAAAACATATATATTTTGATGATATTATGTGCATACATTATGTACAAAATATATAAAACTCAAATAAACTAATTAAGGTTCTATTTTAACTCGTTTTGTGTTAATTTTTATTGGTAATTCATGTCATAAATTCTTCAGTTTGTAAAACTAATAGTATAAATAAGAAAAAAATACATCATTCAAAATTTTTTTTGTGTATTTTGATAATATTATATACACAAATGAGAAAAGAACTGATATAAAAATGAAATATACTAACTAAATTATTGTGTTAAAAGCATTTGTGTTCATTTGTGCACGCAATTCGTATAATAAAGGCTTAAGATTATGGGAACATGATTATAAACTAATATAAAATATCATGCAGAATAAATTTGTGTATTTTAATGATCTTATGTGCATAAATTAGATACGAAATGATATAAGATTAAAATAGACTAATTAAAATATGAGCAATTCATATCATAAACTCTATAAAATTAATAGTATAAATCAGAAGAATACACCATTAAAAAACTTTATATATTTTGACTATATTATATACATAAAAGAGAAGAACTGATATAAAACCAAAATAGACTTAGTTAGACTTAAATTTTGTTAATTGGTTAAGGTAAATTGAGTTTAAACTATAAAGAAGTTAGAAAAACTTGTTTATAAAATAGGTCAAACAGTTATAATGGCTCATAACTCATTATAAAGATTCATATAACTTAGCAAAATTTTGAGAAATCCATATTATTCACAAAATACCATAGCAAAATATTTTGTAACAACTAGAGAGATGTTACAACGACTTGGAAAATGTTACAATGGCTCATAAGGAATCGTAATCACTCAAAAATTCAAGATCCTAAGATTAAAGTCTAATTATTCAATGATTACTTCTTCTAAGTCATTATAACGACTCACTAACTGTTGTAACGACTCAAATGAAGACATATTCTTGATCAGCTCAAGAAAGTCTATTTAAAAGGAGTTACTCTCTCAGTCCTAACTGAATAGTTCTACATTATAATATTCTAATTTCTGAAAGCTTAATAGTCACATACTAAGTGAAAGAGATAAGTCCATAGAGATTGATATTTCTTGATAAGCTAAATTATTACTTTAAGCTCAATCTAGCTTCTCTTCATTCTCCAAACTTGATCCTACATGATCAATTCTTCTTCTTTGTTTTTTTTATTCTTGAATGCTCTTTGTTTTGAGCGAGTTGCTCACCCCCTTCACCCTCTTGGCGTTGTATGCTGAATTCCTTTGCATAGAGTGTTCTTGCTTGATCTTTCTTTTCTTTTCTCTTTTTACTTCAATTGCTATATTATTGTGAGAATTGAATTGAATTATATTCTGCCACCTTAAAATTAAAAATTAAGCCCCGACACGATTTTATATTGCATCTCTTTATGGCTCTTGACATCCTTGCACTAACTAGTCTTTAGGTGCCCTTACTATTAAACTCTATAGTTATTTTTGCATACTCAAGTATAATAAGAATTACATATAAAAATAAAAATTAATGTATTCAGATAATACTTCAGTTAGTCTATTTGTGTTCTATATTATTTTTTGTCTCATTTATGAACATAATATCACTGATAGCCCTAGGATGGTGGTATTAAAGGTCAAAATAGTGTAAGAATGTAAAGAACCTAAGGTAGAAATGTATAAACCGATTTGAGGCTTAGTGTTCAAGTGTAATGGCAGCGGAATATAATTCAATTCAATTCAATTCTCACAAGAATATAACAATCAAAGAAATATGAGAAAAAAAAGAAAACATCAAATAAGAACACAAGATGTAACAGAGTTCGGCTTAAAAATGCCTACGTCTCTAGGACTCTCAACTTCCAACAAATGAGGTTGAGCCAAAACACTAAAAAATAGTTTTACACTTGTATAACTTGGTCCCTTACACAAAAATGGGCTGCCAAGTCTATCAGTAATAAGAGTGACAACACACTCAAGAAAAATGAGCACTACAGCTCGAGAAAGTTTATAAGTAGATCACGAATGATCAAGTTGGGAGAATGAAGAGAGAAGCTAGATTGAGCTTAAACAATAATTTGGCTAATTGAATGTTTCAATCTCTTGAATTATCTCTCTTACTTTGTATATGGCTAGTAAGCTCTCTGGAGTAATGATTTAGCTAGATCGATCAGAGATTTCACAATCAGTGAGAGAGGTGATCATTTTAAAATAGATCTTCTGAAACAGCTGAAGAAACTATTTTCGGCCTGAACCGTTATAACGATTTGGAAATCGTTATAATGGCTTAGAAGGACTAGCCGTTGGATCTGATTGAGCTGAAACGTTATAACGATTCACTGGCCAGAAACATTTTTTTGTTGTTTAAGCTCAATTTATCTTAACCAATTCAACCCAGTTGAAGTCTAACTAAATCTAAACCTAATTCAGTCTTGATTAAGCTCTTGTATCCCATTATTAGTGTTAGTTCTTGTGCACTAATCCATTTGTATTTTAATCCCTGCACAAAACTCAAACAAGGCAAATTATAAAATTCAAGATTGTTTTGCAAATCGACAAATCAAAAAAGATATTTAGTGTAACAATCACCACAATATATAAAATTATTTTGAATGATATTTTTATTATTTTATATTATTATCTTACAATTTTAAGTCTTTATGATAAGAATTATGTAAAAAAATGAACACAAATATATTAAAAAATACTTTATTTGGTATAGTTGAGTTTTATATAATTTCATCACTTATTTATACTCAATAATATTGTCAAATTATATAAAACTATCTAGAAGGATATTTTCTACTAATTTGTATTATTATCCTTGAAAACTCAATTGGTTATGATAAGAATTAAGCATTAAAAAGTACATGTGTTAATTTATTTGACTTTTATGTTATTTTTATCTTATTTTTGTCCATAAAATTAGCAAAATAAATAAAGCTTTCTATTATTATTTTTACAAACTTAAATTTTTATGATAAAGTTGCATAAAAAATAAATTTGAATAAATTATAATCGCACTTTATAGTTTATTTGAGTTTTATATTATTTTTTTTATCTTATTTGATGTTGAAAATATTAAATTTCATGGAAAGATATATAATTTATAAAGAATGAGTGCATGTGACTGTTAACATTGTAGATTAGATATATTTTAAATTGAACATGGTGTCTAGTATAGATGGTCAGTGACATCGCCGTTATCTTTAGGTCACAGGTTCAAACCCCATAATGAGTCCTTAGAGATAGAGGTGCAAACAGATCAGATACAAACATATAATAGTTATATCATATCTATATCCATTATAATTTTTCATATACATATGCTGATACATATAGTCTCGGATACAGATACAAATCAAATATTTAACATATATAGGATACATATTAGATATCAGATGAATAAGAATGTAAATATGGATACGTCTCAGATATTAAATAAAAATATTATATATATCATTGAAAAATAATTACAAACTAATTTTTTGATAAACTTATTAATTTGAAAAAGTAAATATTAATTATAAAGTTAAATACTAATTATCATTTTTAGTAGCTCAAATGTATCAATGAATTATAAAAAAATATGATATATTAACACAAATTAGATATAAAATAAGTAATGTATGTAAAATATCAAATTTAAAATATATAATGAGATTTTTTCGGATATATATTCAGAATAAATTAGATAATATCAGATTAGATTTTCTCAAATAATATCACGTTTGAATACGGATAAATAATAAATAAATTATATCCTTATCCGTAATTTTTTTTCAGATATAAATATATATCATCGAATATAAATACAAATTAAATTATTTTTTGAACTGAACTATAAATAAAATCAGATATTTTACTATTTATTTGTATCTCTATCATCGACCCTCTAAAAAAAATTAATAAACGGCAACAGAGCATCCGACAAGTCGACAACGCTTTCTCTATCCAGGCTAGGGCTGCAAACGAGTCGAGTCGAGCCGAGCTGGGCTTAACTCAAGCTCGGCTCATGAAAAATCGAGTCGAGTCGAGCCGAGCTCGTGAAACGGTTCGAGCTGAAAAACTTAGCTCAAACTCGTCTCGTTACTATTCGAGCTAGCTCGCGAGCTGGCTCATGAGCCAATGCATGTGCGTTGACTCAATTTGATATTTAGATTTAATACATCTACAAACTATAAAGTTGGTATATCTAGAAGATTGGTATGAGAATTGGTACAAAATTGGTATATCAACAAACTATTTTTTCAATGACATCTTCGCTGCATTAATTTGAATGGATGGACCAACAAAAAACTATCGAGTCAGATATACGAATCTAATTACGAGCGAGCAAGAGACATCTTTAAGCCGCTGACATGGTGAGATGGTGAGAGATGATGAGAGAGGAGTTATCGGATTAGAGTTCGGCAAAAAAAATTTATAAAACTATTTTTTATTCGAGCTGAGTCGAGCCACGAGCCGAGCGCCCCAACTCAAACTCGGCTCATTTAACTACCGAGCCGATTAGCTCGAGCCAAATTAGCCGAGTCATTTTAGCTCAAGCGGATTAGCTCGAGCCCGATCCGAGCTCGAGCCAGATTAGCTCGAGCCCGATCCGAGCTCGAACCAGATTAGCTCGAGCCCGATCCGAACCCGAGCTCGAGCCACGAGCCCGATCCGAACCCGAACTGAGCCACGAGCCCGAGCTTTTTTGTGCAGCCCTAATCGAGGCTTTTTTGTGCAGAAGGCCAAGTCACTCGAGCCCCCGCAAGACGCTTCGTTAGGACGAGCAAACCCTTTTCGTGCCCTTCTCTCTCTGCTTAAGAATGAGCACGCCAGCTGGGGAGGTCGGAGGCGGCACCGGGGCGGCGGGGAAGAAAATCCCGGCGGCGGGGTCGATGCCATGGGTTCGGAACCTCCGTCGTTTCGTCGGATCCGGCTCTGGTCTTGGATCTGAAGCTCTCATGGGTTAACGCTCTCTCTCGCTCTCGCTTCCTCTCTGCTACCCCCCTTATATTTTTTCTGATTTAGTGCACGCGGTCTCTGATCTATACCTAATTCTGGCCCTAGTTCGTTGAGATTTCTATTATAGGTTGCTGTACTTTCGTTACTTACAAAATGCCCTTATTCTGCTGCCTTTAGTTCACCCTTCATTTTAAAAAGTTACTCAAATTGACCTTTTTAACTGAATTCAGCCACGAAGCATGATCCCTTTTCTGGTCGTGCTATTGGATTTACTGCAAGGAATTTAGGGTTGTACAATTGAACTTCTATCCCATTATCAGAAAGCTTTTTGCTAAATTAACCAAACAGCTCCTGTTCTGTTAGTTTCTCAGGCTTCTTAGTTGTTGTATGCTAAGATTTGTTTAAGCTAAGATCGATGCATTATTGTAATTGCAAATGTGAGTGTCAGTTGGAAAAACTGGTTGAGAGATCATATTTGGTTTAAGGCAAGCCTGGTATTATTTTTCTGTCGTTCGACTTAGGTACCAACAATGACATTTGTAGGTACTGTCTAAAACTGAAGTTCCGGCCACTTATCATGGCAATGTAAATTCATTTTGGGCATGTACTTATGCTAGGAGAAATTTTGTGTATCCATACAATTTTGGTCTCTAAAATGAACTTATGGTGTATACATGCCCTTGTTTACTCACAATTTTGCAATTACGCCTTCAAACTGAGCCTGAAGTTGCCACAGCTGATTATATTTGCAATTGTGCTAAATAAAATGAAAAGGACTTATGTTTTATTTTTCTAAGGGGGCGGGCTCGGGGTTGGGGGTGGGGAGGAGGTGAAGCTTTGCGTGTATTGTAGTGGTCAACACAAATCAAATATCATGCAGTGTAGTTAGTACAATAGGCTTACATCTGTTTGGAAATGGAAGTTGTGGAACTTGAATTGAAATTGATTAAATTTTTTTTCTAACGACATATTCTTACAGAGTTGGAGACTAAAAGGATCTTGCTGGAGATATTTAAGGAGAGGCAACAAAAAAGTGCTGAAGCTGGATTGATCCCTACCTTCTACAAGAAGGTGAGATGCAGCCAAGGGTGTTACCATACTGTCGGGCACATAACACTGTTATCTATTGCCTTTGGTAAATCAAATGTGTTGTAAAGCTCAATTGAATCATAACAACTCTTCTACCAAAGCAACCATGAAAGGTACAATACAGAGCTGGGATTATTATTGAGTTGGATTGTGAATGCTGCTCAATGTACTAAGTTTGATATATTATTTTTCTTTTTCAACCTTCTTTTTTCCTGCTTTTGTTCATGTCTTATCGGTCACCTTTTTTTTGTTCTGGTGATAAACATGAAGTAAGATTAATGCCTCCTTAGCTGACCCCCTAACACTGGTACATTAAAGTAAGATATACAGTTCATTATCATTATATACTGGCCAAATTAGCAATTTGCCAAACTGGTAATCTCCTAAATATCTTCTCTCTCTTCCCCTTTTTAATAGAAACCTGAAGATGGATCAATCAGTCATCGAGTTCAAAGACTGGCCAAGTATCGGTTCCTCAAGGTACTTATATCATATGCTTCTGCTGGGAAATACTTATTGCTTGCTGTTTTCTCCAATGATGCAAAAAACTTCCAATGTTTTCTTTTTCGTATTGACACCTGGACCTTCCAAAGAACCACCTTTTACCAGAGATGCAGCAAAATAGTTTTCTAAAATTAACCACCCAATATCATATCTGTTTCAAGAGCATAAAGAACAACCATTTTCCTACACCACAACTAGACACGAATGTAGCAATTAGATTAACTGATTCCCCTAGCTAGATCCAGTTTATTCTTAATTTATATTTCTTGAGAAATGAATGAGGGATGCTACAACTTATATTAAAACTGAATGTTACAGCAGTTGGTCACGGCTATTGAAAACTTGGTGTTATCAACCCTTTCTTTTTTCTGTTGTTCATTTTTCATAATACTTATTCTTCGTGGTCTACAAATTTGTAGAAACAATCTGAGTTACTACTAAATGCTGATGACCTGGATGCTATGTGGGTTTGCCTGAGGGAAAACTGTGTGATAGATGATGCCACTGGTGCTGAAAAGGTACTTTGTATATTACCCACCTAAAGAGGAAATAGTAATAAGACAAAAGAGAATTAAATTGAATCCAGGACTAGCTACAAATATATGAAAGAATGTCTAGAAGGTAATTTCTGTTAAGTACTACTTGAACCATCAATCACACATCTTGAGAAAAAAAGGATTCTGGGAATAATATATACCAGCTGGTGCTTAATGGTATTGAATGTTTACTTTGTACTGTGAAATTAATGCCATTACAAATGCTTCAAATGCGAATGCAGTCTGTGTAGTTGACTATGCCAAATGCCATTCCTTTTTTTTTTAATTCCTGTTATTGCTATTGCAGATGAATTATGAAGATTTCTGTCATATAGCCTCTGTGTGCACAGAGCAAATTGGACAGAAGTGTAAGCGCTTTTTTAGCCCCTCCAATTTTATGAAGTTTGAGAAGGATGAATCAGGAAGAATAGCTATATTGCCATTCTATCTATATGTTATGAGAACAGTAAGTCTTGCTCCCTGTCTCTCGAGTGTTCTAATATTTTGCATTCATTTTTGGCAAAACATTCAATATTTTTTTCCTTCTTTTGTTTTTGGAATTTGCATCATGCTTCATTGACCAACATGGGTTGAAGACAACTTTTGCATGGTTATTGTAATGGCAGGACTGGTGCATCATGCATGTACTCTATTCTTTAACTTGGATGTAGAACCCAAAGACAAGGGCAGCATATAGTCGTGATCCATTGAAGATAAATCTAGATGTGCAGAAGTAAAATTTTTAACTTACAGATGAACCAAATCACTAGTGCATAACTGCATACCTAATATATTGCTTAGAGTTAAGACTGATATTCCCCTGAAGTATAGGTTATACTGAAAGTCATGCTGTTCATGTAATATATTGTCTGTTGGTTCTACACAGGTTTCTCTTACGCAAGCAAGAATAGATATGAGTGAGCTTGATGAAGATTCTGATGGATTCCTCCAACCACATGTTAGAAACATTCCTGCCTTTTCTCTTTTCCTTCTGTTCTATTTCTTTGAACAAATAACTATACTTGGGTAGTTCTTGGCACAAATGATACATCTCCAAAATTGGTAGCTTCAAAGTCCATGTTACATTATGGTTACAATTAGATAAATAGTGGTTGTTTTACAAGGGTTTAAGTCAGCAAGTCTGATTGTTAACTTGAGCTGTAATTTAAGTGTTATAGTTGTTATTGGGTAGGCTGCCAATGGGGCTGCTTAGATCTAAAACCTTTTTCCTAGTTTATACATTAGGTCCAACTCCTAGACCCACTGGGTCTACTAATAATTCACTTCACTTAACTGGCCTTAAGTGGGTGGTGGTCAATCCAACGGTTAGAATGTCTTGATTGCAGAATATGGTTCCTTAGGCGGTGATGATGCATGTATGGTAGTCCTGGTGCAATAAACCTGGGTAAACTGAAGCTTGAGCTTATATTTTGAGTAAAAGACAAAAAAAAAACGAACAAGGATGGCAACAGAAACCTAGGCTAAATAAGCTTAGGATTTTATTTCAATTGAAGTGCTAAATCAGAGCAGTATTATTAGGTTCAAGCCCACTGTTCTGTACATAATACTGGATGATTCTTATGAGCCTATTCAGAACTTAACAACTGGTTCAAACTCTCAGTCCTGGTTTTATATTTGGGCTTGAGGACACAATTTTTTTGTGTTTGGGGTGCCTTTGTTGGTCTTGATTAAGCTTTATACTTTATAAACTGCAGGAAATGGAATCATACATAAGAGGACTTATTCCCAATTTGGCACAATTACGTGATATGCCGACACAATTTGTCCAGATGTACTGCCGCATAGCTGCACGCAAATTTTTTTTCTTCTGTGATCCACACAGGCGAGGTGTGTGCTACCTATCATGTTGAGTGATATGGGCTGTCTGGTACACAGCTGTACTAGTAGTTATCAAGTTATACTGATAAGATTGGCACTTATTCTGTAAAATTTTGGATATATGTTTAGTTGGCGCAAGGCTTTACTTGGTAGTAGTGCTCAATTTGATCAAATTAATTGCAAATTACTCTCATTGTGCAACCAATTACCATGAAACTCTAGAAAAGAGGAGCTTAAAATTTGTCACAATACTGAATCAAACTTGCTTTTAAATAATTATTCCATCAATTTGTGGCTGTACGACACCTCAGGATTAGGATAATACTGTGATCCTTGATGTCATGTTAATGTGGCAAAAATAATTAATGTGTTGATTGCTTGAGATTTGAAATCTAAGTTATACCATGTGTCTTTGATTATCGACAGGGAAAGCATGCATAAAAAAAGTATTGCTTAGCAATTGTCTACAAGAGCTGATGGAACTCCACCAGGTATTCCATGACTATCCCAATATTAGATGGTATACATCTCTCATTTAAGTTTGACCTGATGTTTTTAATGCATGTAAAAGTATCAGAATTGAGCTACTAACAAGTCTAGCAGACCAATCATGTCAACTGGAGTTATTGTTACAATCCTGTTGCCCTTATTTTTTATTATTTTTTTATTTTTGAAGGGGAGGTAACAACCATCCCATTTTTCCATTAAAAAGAAGAATATTTACAAAAACGTAAACTGAAAAGAAGAAAACGAGAATTTACAACAATGCTTCACAAGCATTTTCAAAAGAAAGAAAAATGAAAATGAAAGCCGTCGGCGAGGTGAGGCAGTGAGGTGTTGGTGCGGCGGTGACGATGAGGTGGTCGCTGTACAGAGGCGGTGAGGTGTTGGTGCAGCGGTGAGGCGGTGAGGCGGTGAGCGCTGTACAGTTCTGGTGAGGTGGAGGCTGGCGGTCGTGGCGGTGAAGGCGGTCGGTCGTGGTCGTGGTTGGAGGTCGCAAGTCGCTGAGGTGATGGTGAAAGTGGCTGATCGAGAACTTGTGAGAGGAGGGAGAGGAGGGGAGGAGGTAGGGAGGGGGCGGGGGAGAAGAGGGAAGAGGAGGCGAGGGGAGTCGGTGCCGCCGGCCTCCCCCGCCTAGGGTTTGAAATTTGGTTGGGGCTTTTGTTTTCCCTCTCTATGTCTTTTGCTCTTTGGGGAGAGCTCGTCCCGTGAGAGAATACTACTAAACTCCTGTTGCCCTTATTAAATCCATGGGTCAACCTGGACCACAATTGTGCTCTTTGTTTCTACATGCTTAGATCTCCTTGCTTACATAAATAAGTTCAGTTTGTAGTTTGGTGTTCAGATTAACTTGTTTGTGCGTTTATTTATAAGATATCTCCCCGCTATATTCAGGAAAGCGAGGAAGAGGTTACTGATACTGAACAAGCTGAGAATTGGTTCTCTCTGACTTCGGCACAGCGTATTTGTGGTATGATGTTGAGTTCCTTATTATTATTATGTATGAGATCATCACATCCTATTTTCAAGTTTAACAAAGAACTCCTTTAAAGTTTTCTTGTGTTGTATGGGTACATCAACTGGTAGCAAAGATAGTGACTTATTTCTCTCTTTTCTTTTTCAGATATGTTTCTTGCACTAGATAAAGACACTAATGGAACACTCAGCAAGCAGGAGCTCAAAGAATATGCTGATGGAACATTGACAGAAATCTTTATTGAAAGAGGTAGGTAACGTACAACACAATCTGATTGTACTGTAATTGATTGAGTAGGTCATGGACCAACCTAGAACTGGTTCTTGAATGTATGATTAAATGCACAGATTGTACTAAATAGAAGACAACATGTCAGCTGTGCTCAGGCATTTTCTGGAAAGATGAGCATCTGGGGGTTCTTAGTCCTTGATATTTGGGAGATTATTTTCAGAAAAGTAACAAACATGTCGTATACCAGGAGTTATTTTGACTTGTGCAGAAAAGGGACTTAAATATGAGATTATTATCATTAATAATTTCAAAGGACGGAAGCGTTTTGGTTCAATTAGCAGTATCATTTGCATCTACACGAGTGGCATGTGATATTATTCCCTTGTTATTCTTTGGTTGTAATTATTTCTGACTACCAACAAACCAAGACAGTTGAAGTCGGTCCTTTTTAGGCAAGCTTTAACTGAGCTCTTAGATGATCTTAAATGAAGGATGTTCTAAGCCTCAGATTAGTTGGAAAATGAAATATTGGAATAACCAGTCCTGATGAAACCTGAACTAGTTACGCATAATGCATCTTATGTGTGGAACAACACTAAAGCATCTTAATGGCATCCTTTTATTTATCCCTAATGGTCTAATCTTCTTTATTTTCAGTTTTTGATGAGCACGTACGTAGAGGTAAAGTAGGCGGTGGAAATTCACGTGAGATGGACTTTGAAAGCTTTTTGGACTTTGTTTTAGCCCTAGAAAACAAGGATACTGCTGAAGGCCTGACATACCTATTTAAATGTCTAGACTTAAATGGAAGGGGATATCTTACCACGGCTGACATCCACAGTCTCTTTAGGTACCACATTGCCCTTTTTCCCCTATGTTGCTTTAGTTTGGCAATGCGGTAAGCTCAAGTGCATAAAAGTCTTAATGTAAGCTAAATCAAGCTAATCCTGGTTATTGGATTTGGCTGAGGCTTAATATCACATTTTGTTGGAGTATGAAGATGATTGCAGATTATCCTCAATGGTTTTCTTGGTTTTTATGAACATGTTACAATTTCAGATTGCAAATCTTTTTTAATAGAAAAGAACATTACACATCTTTCTGTTGTTTCATTATACATTTTTCTTGAGCAGAGATGTGCATCAGAAATGGATTGAGGGTGGTAACTACGAGCTCTGTATAGAGGATGTAAGAGATGAAATATGGGACATGGTCAAGCCAGTTGATCCTCTACATATCACATTGAATGACCTACTAAATTGCAAGCAAGGTGGCACCGTTGCTAGCATGCTTATAGATGTGCGAGGCTTCTGGGCCCATGACAACCGAGAGAATCTTCTTCAAGAAGAGGAAGAGCAGGTGGAAGAGCAATAAACTAATTACAGAGATGATTTTATCATAGTAGTATCAAAATGTCCTGTTTGTGCCCTTGTTAATTTTCTGATAAACTGTAGTTGGTTGCTAGTAATTAACGTGAATGATAATATTGCAATACGGTGTATTTGTGGTGTCTGTGTGCGTATCTCATGCCTTTTAGTGGGTGTTAGTTGTATGAGTATTTGCAGTATTCGTTCGTGAATTGTTTCTGTTGAAGCTTTTGAACCGCATATAAGCTGTCAATTCATGGCGTTCCAATAATGCTAGAACAGTTTATTCTGTTAATAACATCGCTAACATGAATAAGGTTTCATAAGAAGGAAAAGCTTGATCATTTCATATTAATAAGAATAAATTGCACAAAGCTTGATCATTTCACTTCAAGAGAAGCAATGAAGGCCTTGCAGCAGTCAGCCAAAGACCTGAAATTGGTTGGGGATGTGCACGTTGTTAATTCTACTGGTAGATAAAAGGTCAGCTTTGTTTTATTATCAAAAGGTGCATCTTGTATGCATCCTATTGGATTAAATTGATAGTAACAGGCTTGTTTCTTCCCTGGAACATATGTTTTCCATTTTATTCATACAGAGAACATAGACGAGTGCATGGTCAGGTATGTGTGCTTGTCTGTGCGACTGTCTACTTCTTTCCAGACTAATTTCTTCAGTCTTGACTAAAAAAAACAAATGAATAATGGGAAATAAAACTACTATTTTGGGATATGGCTAATGCTGGTCATGTACCTTAAAATAGCTGAACTGCTATGTCAATTTCATTTCACTCTCTCCCCACGCACACAAGCACAAAAAAGAAAAAAAAAGAAGGAAAATGAAAATAAGAATGCCAGTCTTTGTATCTAATCTCTCATATTCTAATGAATTTGTCCCCATAATTCTTAGTTTAGGAAATTTTACGAATCTGCCCTTTGGCCTAGAACCAGGATTTCTTGTTGCAGCCTTACAATTGGCAGATCTTCATGTTTTAGAAAGTCGCAACAAGGAGGCAGTTTCTTTACTAGAGAAGTACCTTAAAAATTGTGCTGATGATTCACTACACATCAAATTAGCACATGTTTTTGCTGCTACATACCAATATGCTGTCAGATGCTCTTTCTCATTATCAAGCTGCATTAACATGTGTGATACTGTAATTAAGAATTACAAAAAACAGTCTGTGGTTGTTGCAGGATACATGGTACTAATCAAGAATTACGAAAAACAGTCTTAATATCTGGGTGGCCATTGGTGTTCTATTATGTCTTGTCCAAGTTGAAACACAATTATGAGAAAGGGGCATGGTTGATTTATTGGAGGATTTATATCGGCAACAAGCTTGTTTGCCTACTGTGCTAATTTTGATGTGTGAATCATAAAGCGAGATATATGACATGACATAAATTGGACTTTCTTGATTAACATATATACGTGTAGTGGAGTTTTTGGTATTAAGTTAGACTTAAAATATTAATATATGATTAACTGTGCCTCGCAATTATCATTGGGGTATTATTCAGTCTATCAGGTCTTGTACATTCTGGAATAAATTTTATTATAAATTGACATCCTCAATTCACAAAATGAAGCTGGTAAGAAAGGCCTGAAGTGATTGAAAACGTAAATGAAGGTCTATCGATCGTTACTTTTTTCTTTATTTCGGAGCTTCGGTCTCTAGATTTTTACAATATTCACTATGAAAAGAAAAGTTAAAAAAGATGTGGAGAGTTGCAAAAGCGTAGATAAAATTCAAAGACTTTTAAAACATATAACTGTCTAGGAACCAGGGAGTGACAATTCACTGAACAAGGAACTCCCTGTAATTATACCTCAAAATAATTAAATCAAATTGAAGATATTTAATCCCGCCACATACGTACGATAAGATGTACATACGGAAAGTTAAATGAATAAAGTATAATAACACAAAACAAATAAAATAATAATAATAATAATAATAATAATAATAATAATAATAATAAATACATGACAATATTGTTAGAATATTTAATATTCTAATATTTAATGTGTGGCCTACTGCTAATAATTATGAGCCAAGTTCATTTACGAATTATTAATTAATGGGTGCATCTAAAAAGTACATCTGGAGGGTGTATCTGAAGAATGCGTCTACGTACATCTGTATTTTTGATGGAAAAATTCAGTTGTCCAAATTCACTGTACATGATCCCAGAAATTGCCTCAGTGTTTATATATACTCAGTTCAGTTCATTTGGTCGGATTGAATTCTCTTAATATCTTCTTAATTCGTCCATTAAGAAAAGAACAGAAAATAGAGACTGAGTGAAAAACGCAATAATTCGCCATCATTAGGACTGGGGAAAACTTCTGAAAATCAGTATTCTTGCATCGCTTCCGCTTAAAGATGTCTGCAATTCATAATTGTAAGTTTTCCAATTATTATTTGTTATTTTATATGAATTACGTTATTTTATGGGTTGCGATTTTTTAACAAAATATATTATGAATAAAACATATTTTCTATCATTTGGTATCAGAAGGCTAAGGAGGTGGAGAATACATGCTTTAAATTATGGTACACGGGAAAAGAACGAAGTAGAAATGGTGTAGGCATCTTAATTGATAAGAGCCTCAAAAATGGAGTTGTCGCAGTTAGGAGACAAGGGGACAAGATCATCATGATCAAATTGATTTTTGGAAATTTGGTCTTGAACGTCATCAGTGCGTATGCCCCACAAGTAGGTTTGAGCGATGATGTCAAGAGATGATTCTGGGAAGACTTAGAGGACATGGTTAGAGGAGTGCCTAGCAGTGAAAAACTCTTCATTGGAGGTGATCTTAATGGTCATGTTGGCACAGATAGAGGGGGGTTTGAGAGGGTACATGGGGGTTTTGGATATGGCGAACAGAATCAAGAGGGAGAAGACATCTTGAACTTCGCTATAGCTTATGACCTCATGGTAGCGAACACCTTCTTTAGAAAGAAAAAATCGCATTTAATTACTTTCAGCAGTGGCCAGCACTCGAGCCAGATCGATTTTGTCCTAACTAGAAGGGAGGAGAGACCAAACTACATGTATTGTAAGGTTATACCTGGCGAGTGTGTTGTCACACAACACAAACTTTTGGTGGCTGATTTTTGTTTTCAAGTATGCGTTCGGCGAGATAGAGGCATGAAAATAACGAGAACGAGGTGGTGGAAGCTCAAAGGGGACGTTTCTCAGGTGTTTAAGAATAAAGTTATTGCAGAAGGATCGTGGAACGAAAGTGAGGATGCGGATAATATTTGGAAGAAGATGACGACTTACATTCGGAAGGTGACTATAGAGCTGTTTGGAGTAACTAGAGGAAATAAACGTGAACCTAAAGACACTTGGTGGTGAAATGATGAAGTACAAAAGGCTATCAATGAGAAGAAATAATGTTGTAAACGTTTACATCACAACAAGAGTGATGAAAACATACAGAAGTACAAAGAAGCTAGAAGAAACACAAAGAAAGCTGTGAGCAAAGCAAGAGATCAGGCATACACGGAGTTGTATCGGAAATTAGATACGAAAGAAGGCGAAAATGATGTCTACAAGATGGCTAAACTTCGAGAAAGGAAGACAAGAGACTTCCACCAAGTTAAATGTATTAAGGATGAGGTTGATAGACTTTTGGTGAAAGATGAGGAGATTAAGAATAGATGGAGAGCATACTTCGACAAGCTATTCAACGACGAGAGTGAGAAAACCGCGATCGAGTTGGACGACTCAATTGACAACAATAGGCGATTTGTTCGGAGAATTCAAGAGTCTGAGGTGAAAGAAGCTTTAAAAAGGATGAAAACAGGTAATGCGTTAGGACCGGATGACATCCCGATTGAGGTATGAAAATGTCTTGGAGATATAGCAATAGTGTGGCTCACTAAACTATTTAATACCATTTTTCGGTCCAATAAGATGCCTCATGAGTGGAGAAAAAGTATATTAGTACCAATCTTCAAGAATAAAGGAGATATTCAAAGTTGTACTAATTCCAGAGGAATTAAGCTCATGAGTCATACCATGAAGCTTTGGGAGAGAGTGATCGAGCACCGTTTAAGAAAACTGACAAATGTCTCTAAAAATCAGTTTGGTTTTATGTCTGGGAGGTCCACTATGGAGGCGATTTTTTTGATAAGACAACTTATGGAGAGACATCGAGAACAGAAGAAGAACCTACATATGATATTTATTGATTTAGAGAAAGCGTATGATAAAATTCCGAGAAATATCATGTGGTGGACGCTCAAAAGGAAACTAGTCCCAACAAAGTACGTTACCCTTATTAAGGATATGTACACAAATGCTGTGACTTGTGTCAGAGCATGTGACGGCGAGTTCGATACATTTCCTATTAAGATAGGATTACATCAAGGGTCAGTATTGAGTCCATATATTTTCACCTTAGTGATGGATGATATCACAAAGGACATACAAGAAGATATTTCTTGGTGTATGCTCTTTGCTGATGATGTGGTGCTGATTGACGAGAGCAGAATTGGAGTCAATAAGAAACTAGAGTTGTGGAGACAAATTTTAGAATCAAAAGGTTTTAAACTTAGTAGAAAAAAAACTGAATATATGAGGTGTCAGTTCAGCGGGGAAAACTTAGATGACGGAGATGTTAGTTTGGATGGACGAGTTGTACCCATGAATGACACATTTCGGTATTTGGGATCGATGTTGCAGAGTGAAGGAGAGATCGATGAAGATGTGAGTCATAGAATAAGAGCTGGATGGGTAAAATGGAGACAAGCATCTGGTGTTCTTTGTGACAAGAAGGTCCCAAATAAACTAAAAGGCAAGTTCTACAGGACGGTGATTAGACTCGCGATGTTGTATGGCGCAGAATGTTGGGATACAAAAGGACAACACATCCAGAAGATGAGTGTAGCTGAAATGCGGATGTTGCGTTGGATATGTGGTCACACAAGGAAAGATCGAATCAGAAATGATGATATTAGGGACAAACTTGGGGTAGCACCAATTCAATAGAAGCTAGTCCAACATCGTTTGCGATGGTTTGGTCATATCCAACGAAGGCCTCCTGAAGCATCAGTACGCAACGATATTTTAAGTCGTCATGAAAATACAAGAAGAGGAAGAGGTCGACCGAGACTGACATGGGAGGAAGCAATAAAAAGAGATTTGAAGGAATGGAATATACCCAAAGAGCTTGCTTTGGATATGAGTGCGTGGAAGATAGCGATTCATGTACCTGAACCATGATTTAGGAGTTAGAGTCTAATAGTAGAGTTATAAACTTTATATTCTTAGATTTTTTAGGATTTTAGGATTTAGAATTTAGAAATAGATTTCAGAAATTGAGGTTTAGATAGAATTTTAGGATTTAGAATTTAGAATTAGGTTTTAAAATAGAATTTTAGGATTGAGAAATAGATTTTATAATAGAGGTTTATTGTACTATTATTATTATTATTGTTATTATTGCTACTATTATTAGCATATTATCATTATCATTATTATTATCATCTTTATTTATATATTATTATTATTATTATTTTTATTTTATTTATTTATTTTCTTTTTCTTCCATCATATTCATTATTATCACTGATATTTGAGATCTTTGATCTTATATTTTCCGATTAGGTTTCATTTCTAGCCTTTATTTGGGATTAAAGGCTTTGTTGTTGTTATTGTTGTTGTTGTTGGTATCAGAGCCAAACGTATTTTCATATAAGATACAATATTATAATTTTCGTATTCAATTACTAATGTAAACTGTATGTGTATGATTGTTGGAGTTTTTTTATCAAATTACTTTTACTTTTTTGTGTACAAATTGGAGATGGCTATGAGTTTACTTTTTGTCATCCACATGTGCACATGAGCACATGGGTACAATTTCCCATATACTTTGATTGAATACAACATAGAAGCATGATTTTTTTGTCCAAACCCCATCAGAACCCTTTCAGAAAATTGATCTAAGAGACTATAACTGGGTTGGACAGGATTTTTGCTATGGGGTTTGTATAGAATCCCATTTATTTTAGGGATATAATTATTTCCAATTAGTACCTCTTTTATGTTACAATTATGAATTCTATTCTATTTCTTGAGATGCAATTTTTTTCCACAAAATTCCTCTTATTTTTTTTCTGGACGTAATTTTTTTTTGACTTTGTATTTTCTGATGCTAAATACACAGTTTAAAAATATATATATATAATATTCGGCCCAACGGAAGATTATTATATATAATTATTACTTTAATAAATGTACTTTTGATACTTGACTGTTATCAATTTTATAAACTTTAATTGTGGCTGTCATTTTATCAAAAGAAAATATATTTTACATTATGTGTGTATTCTTATTATGTTTATATTTAATAAATTAATATTGTCAATTTTACCAACTTTAATTGTCAGTATAGTTTATTAAATTAATTATGTACCAAAGTTCAATTTTTTTTTCTGCCCAACGGTGATATGAATTGAATTTTATTTATGGATCAACTATAATGTTAGAACTGAAATATTCTTAGGCGTTTTATTATTTATTTCAGATTGATTAATTATTGCCCCTTATAGTTGATTTATTTTTTTATGGATATTTAGTTTATAATAGTAAGCATTTTATTTTTCCTGAATTTCATGCAGCATTGAATAGTGTTAGTGCTCAAATCTCTGGAATAACACCATTGAATGTAACTAATTTCTCAACTTGGAAAGAACAAATTGAAATTTGTCTCGGGGTTCTTGAAATTGACCAGGCCTTACGTGTAGACAAACCTGTTGCTTTAACAAATGAAAGCAGTACTGATGATAAGGCTAACTTTGCTAAATGGGAGCGTTCTAATCGCATGTCTCTCATGATTATGAAAAGCACTATTACATCCGCAATAAGAGGAGGTATTCCCGAGAAGGATGCAGAATGTAATCCTTTTACTGCTAAAGAATATTTAGTTTCTGTTGAAGAGTAATTTAAGAGTACCTCTAAGGCTAATGCAAGTGCTCTCATAATGAAAATGCTCACTTCCAAGTATAATGGGACAAGAGGTGTACGTGAACATATCATGATGATGAATGATATGGTCGCAAAATTAAAAGGCATGGATATGGCAATTTCTCGAAGGATTTTTAGTTCATTTCATTATGACTTCTCTTCCTGCACAGTTTGGTCCTTTTAAGATCGACTATAATACACAGAAAGAAAAATAGAAAATGAGTGAATTAATTGCTGTGTGTTGAAGAAGAAGAAGAAAGGATTAAGGTCGAAAAACCCGACTTTGCACATGTCATTCGATGGTCCAAAATCGAAGAAAATTAAAGACAATGGTAAAGATAAAAATAAGGCTGATATGGTTTTTGGTGTTAACAAAGCAAGTACGTCTGGTACAAAACATACTCCTAAGTGTCATCATTGTAAAAAACGTGGACACATGAGGAAGGATTGTAAGAAATTTAAAGATTGGCTCGCTAAGAAGGGTAATGATTTCAATTTCATGATTTGTGAATCTCTTTTAGTTGATATTCCCTTAAATACGTGGTGGGTTGACACTGGTGCCTCTGTGCACATTACGAACTCATTGCAGGGATTCCTTTCCGTGAGGATGCTTCAAAAGGGAGAAAAGAAACTCGAGGTAGCTAATGGATTAGAGGCTGAAGTCGAGGTTGTTGGAACTCTTCATTTGATGTTGAAGAGTGGCTTTATCCTCGATTTGCATGATGTAGTATATATTCCTAGTATGATTAGGAATTTAATTTCTGTTTCTAGACTTGATGCGTGTGGTTTTATGTTTCAGTTTGGAAATAATGAGTTGAGACTATATCATAACTCTAAGTATATTGGTTTAGGATTGTTATGTGATAATCTATATAAATTATGTTTGGATTATTCATTTTCTGAATCTTTATTATCCTTGAATGTTACTGATGTTAAACGTGGAATTAAGAGAAATCGTGATGGTGGATATTCTTCAAAATTATGGCATTGTGGGTTGGGTCATATTTCAAGAGATAGAATACAACGTCTCATTAAGAATGAAATTCTCCCAACATTAGATTTTTCTGATTTTGATAACTGCATTGAATGTGTTAAAGGAAAGTTTGTTAAAGGAAATAAGAAAGGAGCCATTCGAAGTGGGGGACTATTAGAAATAATTCACACTGATATATGCGATCCTTTTCCCACTCCGAGTCTTAACAGACATAAATCATTTATCACTTTTATTGATGATTATTCACGTTATGCTTACATATACCTAATTTCTGAAAAATCTGAGGCACTTGATAAATTTAAGATTTTTAAGGCTGAAGTTGAAAATCAGCATAATCTTAAAATCAAAGTGGTTAGATCAGATAGAGGAGGTGAGTATTATGGTAGACACACCGACTTGGGTCAAAGTCTAGGCCCGTTTGCTTTGTTTCTTCAAGAAAATGGTATTGTGCATCAGTTTTCTATGCTAGGAGATCCTCGGCAAAATGGAGTAGCTGAAAGACGTAATCATACATTAATGGATATGATACGTAGTATGATATGCAGTACTATTTTGCCAGAATGTTTGTGGTCCGAAGCTTTAAAAACAGCCACACATTTACTAAATCGAGTTCCTAGTAAATCTGTGCCAACAACACCTTACGAATTGTGGACGGGCAGAAAATCACAATTAGGATACTTACGTGTGTGGGGTTGTCCTGCTGAAGCAAAAGTGTATAATCCACATATTAAGAAACTGGATTCCAAAACCGTTAGTTGTTATTTCATAGGTTATCCAGAGAGATCCAAAGGTTTTAGATTTTATTGTCCTTCGCATACCACTAAAATAGTTGAGACTAGACATGCAGTATTTTTTCAAAATTACAATATTAGTGGGAGTAATGAAAAATGAACTGTAAACCTACAAGAAGGAGATCGAATTTATGTTCCAACTTCGATCTTTACAGAGGTTATACGTTCTTCTCCTTCAGAGAAAAATGATGGTACTAATGTTAATAATGTTCCTAACATTGATGAAGTACCTATACTGCCACAAGAACCTTTGCGTAAGTCACAAAGAGAAAGAAAATCTGCAATATCTGATGATTATATTGTATATCTTACTGAAGAAGGTTGTGATTTAGGTCATGGAGATGATCTAGTTTCCTTTAAGCAAGCTATTATGAACAGAAATTCATCTCAATGGTTGGAAGCCATGAATGATGAGATGAAATCTATGGAAATTAATGAAGTTTGGGATCTTGTTGAGTTACCTGTTGGAGTTAAACCTGTAGGTTGTAAATGGGTTTACAAAACTAAAACAGATTCTCAAGGTAACGTTGAAAGATATAAGGCCCGATTAGTTGCTAAAGGATTCACACAACAACAAGGAGTACATTATGATAATACTTTTTCACCAGTCTCAAAGAAAGATTCATTACGAATTGTTTTAGCTCTTGTAGCTCATTATAATTTAGAATTACATCAGATGGACGTAAAAACTGCATTTCTTAATGATGACTTGCATGAAGAAATTTATATGAAACAACCTGAAGGTTTTGTTGTCAAAGACAAGGAACATATGGGATGTAGGTTGAAATGATCAATTTATGGGTTAAAACAAGCTTCAAGACAGTGGTATCTTAAGTTTGATCAAGTTACAACCAAGTTTGGATTTAAGGAAAACACTATTGATCAATGCATATATCTCAAGGTTAGTGGGAGCAAATTTATCATTCTCGTTTTATATGTGGATGATATCTTATTAGCAAGTAGTGATTTAGACATGTTGTTCGAAACAAAACGTTTTCTATCAAAGAAATTTAACATGAAAGATCTTGGAGAAGCCTCTTATGTTATAGGCATTGAAATATATCGAGATCGGTCTCGTGGGATGTTAGGTTTATCTCAGAAAGCATTGTTTACCCCTGAAAATTCAGGGAATTAAAAAGCAACTTGGGATAAAAGATTTAAAAATTCAAGGAGAAATTTTAAAAGCCCGAAGAGGCTTAATTCAAGTCCAAAAGCACCAAGAAAAAAAGAAGAATTCAGTGAAATGCTCAAAAATCAAAATTCTTAAGAAAAGAATTAAATGTCGAAGCTCTACAAATTCAAATCGAAAACCTCTTCGAAACCCAAAATCTCAAAACTCAAATTTTATGGTAAAATCAAATTCTCCATAAAATTCCGAGAATTTTCATATATTACTTGATATTTTTGGAGTTACGGAAGTCAAAGAAATTCCAAATTATCGATTAATATAATGAAAAAATTAATTAATCAAGCGTTAAAAATTAATTGATGCTTGACCAAGGGGAAAAATAGTAAATAAAAATTATCATAAATTTTGTTATATTTCAAGGAATTTTTGAGCAAATTTTGGTGCAATTTGGACAAAGAGATATTTGAGAAATAATTTAAAAGCAAAGGAGAAATAAGAAAATCAGCAAATGGAGGGCTCCAATTAAAATTCAAAATGTAGAGGGGCTAAATTCGAAAATGACCATTGCTATAGTCCCGAGCTACAGTACCCGAGCCTCTCCACGGCCCAAAATTCGAAAATGGTGAAGGTGCTCCCGTGTGACGAAAACCCACATATTATATACCGTTGGAAAGAGCATGGTGAGGAGAACACAATGAGATAAAGAACTTGAAAAATGGTTGAGCGGTTTGGGAGAAAACTGAAGGGAAAGTTTCCGATCCAAAAATAAAATTGAGCAATCCGAGCCATAATTGATCAAATTGACACTTCAAACACCTTCTCCATGGTCACAAGAGATTGTTTGAGGGCTTGATTGAATTTCATAAGCTTTAAATTGGTGAGACCACGAACTCGCAAATCGGGTCAAAAACCGAGTTGGTCAAACTCTATACCAGAGCATTCTATTGATTGAATAAACATTGTAGATCAATTCCTGGGATCAATTAGATGCTAATCAAGTTTTGAAACACAAGAAATGGTGAAGAAATGAAGGAGAACGGCTATGAGGCTTGAAATCGGGTTTGAAGGTAAAAACGGGTCTCGAGTGCATAATTGTGATCCGGCAAGGTCTAAAATGCAGGAAGGGAGTGACAAGAATGTGTTTGAAGCTCTAGAACCTTCTAGAAGCCCCTAGAATCATCTGGTGACCAAGTGGTGGTTAGGGATGACAAATTTGTAAATTTTCAGCAAACATAACAAACTCCACTTGTGCCCCACTTGTGCTCTCAGCTGTTAGAGCACATTTAAAACACTTAGAACTGGTCTAATACACCACAAAACGTTCAGAAGAGTATGAGAAGATGAATGGAAGGAGTTGGTGCATAAATTGGTCAAAGAAAAGTCAAACCGATCTCATACACCCATCTACTACCCCCTAGGCCTATTTAAACCCCTCTCCTCCTTCAAACACAAGAGACACAACCCATCCCAAGCTGAATGCTAATCCAAAACACTGCCAAAACCAATTGAAGATCAAATTAGATACAAAATAAGATCCAATCTTTGAGTTGAGATCAAAATCAAGCCCAAAAATACAAGATTCAATCAAATCCTCTTCTACTCAAGCTACAAATTAGATCTAGGTAGCCATATATCCTGTAAATATAAATATCAAGAGTGTATTAGAGTTTGTAATTTTAATTCATGCAATAAAGATGAAAATTTTCATGTGCAATATCGATTTTTCTTCTTTTTCTTGACGTCCTTATGTTGCAATTCGATATTTTTTCATTTTTATTCTTCTTTTTTTTTAGCTCAAATCTGCATACAAACATCATTGAATATTAGATTGAAGCTAAATGATGCATTTAAACCATTTAAAATCAATGAATCCCTTATACATGCAAAATCAGCTCTAAAATGGCTGAAAATGCAATAAAAAGAAAAACGGGACGATATCTACTCTAAATCTTATAAAACTTTCAGATCTAGTAGAAATAAGTCATATGAATCTATAGAAACTGATTTTACACTTTTTGGATTTTTCTATAAAATGTTATAGCCTTTTTAATTCTGAAAAACAGTAAGTTCTGGTAACATCCATTTCCCCTTTTATTTTTTTCATTTTTTTCTTTTTCTTTTGGCCTAAATCTGCTTACAAACATCATTGAATGTTAGATTGAAGCTAAATGATGCATTTAAACCGTTTAAGATCAATGAATCCCTTATAAATGCAAAATCAGTCCTAAAATGGCTGAAAATGCAATAAAAAGAAAAATAGGATGAGATCTACTCCAAATCTTATAAAACTTTTAGATCTCGTGGAAATAAGTTATATGAATCTATAGAAACTGATTTTATATTTTTCTGAATTTTCTGTAAAAAGTTATAGCCTTTTTAGATCTGAAAATCAGCAAATACTGGTACAGCATTTTTCTCTTTTGCCCCTGGTCTGATTCGAAAATAAAAAATCATACATCTGCTACTCCAATTTAATTGAAATTTTGTGAGCATATAGATCTAGTTATATTTCATCTCTCTGTAAATTTTCATAATTTTTGGAGCTTCATATAATTTTATATGAATTTAAATTTAAGCATAGTAAAAACCAATAAGCGATAAAAACCCCTTTCTTTTATTTTAAATACCTTGATTATGTGTTAATGAGTATAGGATATATACATCCAACTCATTTGACCTTATTACGGTATGAAAAATGAAAGGAAGATTTTTTTCTTAGTAAGAAAGTATAAATAAATTTAAAATTAATATATATATAAAGAGAACAAAAAACTAATGATTTGTTAGTATTTCTTTGAATTCTGCCCGGATTATATTATTTTATATTTCTTCGTTACCTTTCTGCAATATACAAATTGTTAATTAGATAAATAATTTTATTAAAATAAAAAAATATTATGAAGACTCATAAACTTGGATATGTACATCCAGTTCATGATAATGAGTAGAAAAGCTTATGCACAAGCTTACTCATTGGTCTTAACTCAAATCCTCTCGAGTGAGAAAATGTAAATTCTATTTCTAAAAAAATGTGTTTGTTCACAGCTTATGTAAAAGCTTTGATCAAAGCCATAAAGTACCAATATGTAAGAGAAAATATCGAATTTAGGATCTAATATTATACCCTACTTAAAATGAGATTTGAGCTAAGACCAATGAGTTTATAAATAAGAACATGCCTTAAGATGGTGTGATTTTAAAATAAGGAACAAATAACATTGAATGGACTAGCCATGAAACAAATAAGTTGTGATTTAAAAATAAAAAATGCCCATATATAAAGTAAAACAATAAAAAAATTTAATAAGGAATCGTTATACGGTTTAACAAAACGTTGAACGCTTCATAAAATGTTGGTAACGCTTTGACCATTTTCTAACAAGTCAACATATTCTAAGAATCGTTGTAACGATTCCTCGAATCATTGTAACGATTTCTTGAATCGTTGTAACGATTTTCTAAAACGTTATAACGATTTGTTGAAGCGTTATAACGGTTTGTTGAATCGTTACACGATTCCTAGAATGGTGAATGATCAACAAGGTGGTTTAAATCTCTTTCATTATTATAATAAATAAAACCTAATAAAACACATGAAACTCAGGTTTATTACCCGTTTTTTTATTTTTTTATTATTATCTACTGAAGTCTTCGTAAGTTTTCAGATTTGTCTGTTTCTAATATTGCTCCTGAAACAATATTTTAAAGGATTCAAATTAAAAAATATTCAAAATAAAAGTTGTTCATAACATTATCATTGATATTTTTGTCAAATAAAATTAGTATATTATTAATATATTTTCTCAAAAAAATAAATAATAATCCCCGACTGATCGTATTGTCTTTGCTGTTGAAAATAAAAAAATATATTAAAAATGCTTTCATTGAAAATATATAATAAAAATAAATAACATAAAAAAATAATAATAAGATAAAAGTTTTCTTAAAATAAATAAATAAATATAATTCTTATTCATGAAATTAAATTCTAAATTAAGTAATTCTAAATAAAAAATATAAAAATACAGAAACAAATAAAATTAAATATATAATGAATAAAAAATGAAAAAAATAAAATAAATATAACTCTTATTCAAAATCAAATAAAATTTAAATAAAAATAAATTAAATAATTAAATACATAAATAAAAAGGTGAAAAGACTAAATCAACATTCATTTAAAATAAATCAACATTCACCTAAAATAAAGATAAATTCAATTTCAAAACTAAATCAACATTCACCTAAAATAAATATCATAATAAAAAAATAAATAAAAAGCAATTCTCAATCTTTAAAATTAAATAAATTTAGATATCAATAAATAAATAAAAACATAACTAATAATAATAATAAATAAAAGACTTTTTTTCTTCTTATCAAATAAAAAAAATTCAATTTTAGAATTAAACCAACCTTAATCTAAAATAAAAATAAAATTCAACATTCAAGACTAAATAAATTTAAATAAGATAAGTTCAAATAATAAATAAATAAATAAATGAAAACTAAATCATTTTATCAATAAAAAAATAATAAAAAGTCAATTCACAAGGTGTACACTACCTTGAAAAGTTAATATCTTCCCTGCCCTTACTCACAACGACCACTTAAAATTGCTTAACTATTTTGTTTATTTTCTCTTTCTTAATCAGAGGTTCCTCGGGTTCAAAGCCCAGGGTAATTAACAATGGGGGCTTGCGCCCATTGGAATCTTAAAGACCCCACAATCCCTAAAAACCTTTAAATGTGCATTCTAAATTCATATAAATATATCCCAATGCACACTTAGAGGGATCTCTGTGTCCTTCTTCCGCAATTCATCGTCCAGTTCCTTTTTCAGGGCGGTGAGGGGCGCGAAAAAGGGTCGCACAAGCATATATTAAAAAAATACTTAAACGTTACAACATGCAAAATTATTCTCCAAGTGTTGCTCCTATTATCAAGGGTGACAAATTCAGTAAGTTTCAATGTCCTAAAAATGATTTAGAACGTGCACAAATGAAGAAAATCCCTTATGCTTCGGTAGTAGGGAGTTTAATGTATGCTCAAATTTGTACACGTCCTGATATTGCATTTGTCGTTGGAATGCTTGGCCGGTATCAAACAGATCCGGAAATGGACCATTGGAAAGCTGCTAAGAAAGTTTTGCACTATTTACAAGGAACTAAAAACTATATGCTTACTTTCAGAAAGTCAGACAACCTTGAGGTTATTGGTTATTCAGATTTTGATTTTTCTGGTTGTGTTGACAGAAAGAAATCCACATCAGGTTACATATTCATGCTTGCAGGGGACCAATTTCATGGAAGAGTGCTAAGCAGTCTATAACAACATCTTCCACTATGCAAGCATAATTTGTGGCATGTTATGAAGCTACTGGTCAAGCGGTTTGGTTGAAGAATTTCATACCCGGACTTCAAGTGATAGACAGTATTGTAAGGCCACTTACCTTGCTTTGTAATAATGAGGCTGCTGTTTTCTTCTCTAAAAATAACAAATCAAGCGGTGCTTCTAAATGGATTGACATCAAATATCTTGTTGTTAGAGACAAAGTCAAAGATGGTACCATTGTCATACAACACATTAATACAAGAGCTATGTTGGCTGATTCTCTAACAAAAGCGCTACCACCTACTCTTTACAAAGAGCATGTTGCCGGCATGGGTTTGGTAAATGAATTTTGATGTTGTTGTTGTAGTGA
This sequence comes from Schoenoplectus tabernaemontani, assembly GCA_037127355.1. Classification (NCBI taxonomy): domain Eukaryota; kingdom Viridiplantae; phylum Streptophyta; class Magnoliopsida; order Poales; family Cyperaceae; genus Schoenoplectus; species Schoenoplectus tabernaemontani. Next base: position 10,911,308 of record CM073738.1, read on the forward strand.
TTAATAGTTTATGTATTGAAGATTCGTTTATGTATATTGACTTTGAATTTATGATATTTGCTTATTTATTATGTTGTGCATTATTATTATTCTTTTAAGCAAATTTTACTTATGGGGATCAAATAAATTGAATTAACCATTTGTTGGAAAGAACATTATTTCTATAATTAATGGGGATCAAAAAACAATAACAGTTATTCTGATTACATTAGTTTGGTTTGATGTTTCTAACTGAACATGGTTTAAGTTAATGATATTATATTGGCCAATTTTGAACATGTGCTTCATTATAATGTTTAAAGTTTAGGTCAAGTAGGAGAATGTTAGAATATTTAATATTTTAATATTTAATGTGTGGCCTACTGCTAATAATTATGAGCCAAGTTCATTTACGAATTATTAATTAATGGGTGCATCTAAAAAGTACATTTGGAGGCTGTATCTTAAGAATGCGTCTACGTACATCTTTATTTTTGATGGAAAAATTCAGTTGTCCAAATTCACTGTACATGATCCCATAAGTTGCCTCAGTGTTTATATATACTCAGTTCTGTTCATTTGGTCGGATTGAATTCTCTTAATATCTTCTTAATTTGTCCATTAAGAAAAGAACAGAAAATAGAGACTGAGTGAAAAACGTAATAATTCGCCATCATTAGGACTGAGAAAAACTTCTGAAGATCAGTATTCTTGCATCGCTTTTGTTACACTTAACATCTTCTTTGATTTTTCAATTTGCAAAATAATCTTGAATTTTACAATTTACCGTGTTTGAGTTTTGTGTAGGAATTAACATACAAATGGACTAGTGCACAAGAACCAAGACTAGTGCTGGAATACAAAAGCTTAATCAAGACTACATTAGGCTTAGGTTTAGTTAGACTCAAACTGAGTTGAATTGGTCAAGATAAATTGAGCTTAAACAACAAGAAAAGTACTTCTGACCAGTGAATCGTTATAACGGTTCAGTAATCGTTATAACGGTTCATATCAATACTCAAAAATATTCTAAGGCAGAAACATTCTCAAAGAAACCAGAGTGTATCGTTACGTAACGATTCATTAATCGTTACAATGATTTGGGAAACATATAACGATTTGATAAATCATTATAACGTTTCAGTTCAGTTGATCCAATAGCTATTCTTTCTAAATCGTTATAACGATTCGTAAACCATTATAACGGTTCAGGCCAAAAAATAGTTTCTTCAAAAAATCTATTTTAAAAGGATCATCTCTCTCACTGAACATAGATTGATGAGTTGAAATTTGAACTGATCTAGCTAAATCATTATTCCAGAGAGCTTATTAGCCATATACAAAGTGAGAGATATAATTCAAGAGATTGATACACTCAATTAGCCAAATTTTTGTTCAAGCTCAATCTTGTTTCTCTCTATTCTCCCAACTTGATCCTTCGTGATCTTCTTGAAAACATTCTTTTGAGCTGTAGTGCTCACCTTTTCTTGAGTGTGTTGTCACTCACATTTTGAGTATGTTGTCACTCACCCTTTTTGAGTGTGTTGTCACTCTTGTTACCGATAGGCTTGGCAGCCCATTTTTGTAAGGGACCAAGTTCTACAAGTGTAAAAACCCATTTTAAATATATCGGCTCAACCTCAATTGTTAGAGGTTGAGGGTCCCGGAGACGTAGGCATTGTTAAAGCCGAACTCCGTTACATCTTGTGTTCTTGCTTTATCTTTACTTTCTTTTCTCACATTTCTTTGATTGCTATATTTTTGTGAGAATTGAATTTATTTAAATCTTATTTCGCTGCCATTACACTTGAATATTAAGCCCCAAATTGATTTATACATTTCTACCTTAGGTTCTTTACATTCTTGCACTATCTTGACCTTTCAATACCAACATCCTAGGGCTTACAAATTTCTATCAAAGTGGTATCAGAGCAGGAGCTCAGTTTTAATTGCTTTATTTATGGTATTTTTGGTCCAAGATGACTTCTTTAATGCATGTAAAAGAACCCCCAACTCTAGGTCTTAATTGTAAAAATTTCAGTTTTTGGAAGAAATGTATGGTGAATTACCTCAACATTCTAGGCATTTGGGATGTTGTCCAACATGGTTATGTACCGCATTATGATCCTAGCAACCTCACAATGACACAAAAGGCCAAAAAACTGAAATCTCAAAATGATTATGCCGTCAATGTTATCTTAAATTCGGTTAGTGAAAATATTATTATACTATTTGGTACTACCGAAATTGCTAGTGAAATGTGAGAGACCCTATTGAATAGATTTGAAGGTAGCACTCAAATGAAAAGAGCAAAACTAATGGGTCTAGAGTCCGAATTTGAAAATTTTTGTATACAAGAAGGAGAATCAATTAAGAATATGTATTCAAGATTAATGCATATTCTTAATGAATTTGATGAAGTTGGAGAATCCTTGTCTAACTCTAAGATTGTAGGCAAGATTTTTAGGGCAATGATGAGAAGACCAAGATATGAGAGCATGATAAGCACTTTAGAAGCAATGCAAGGCTCTTTTGGCGAATTCATACATGAAGAAGTATTCACTCATCTTCTATGCTTTGAGGAGAAGCTACGACAAAACGGAGAGCTCACACCAAAACTCAAAGAAACTGCACTTCAAGCTCAAAGATCTCCATCGCACCACTATTTGAGCAAGACATCATCTAGCTCATCCTCTATGAATGATCAAATCATTACGAAAATGTTTGAAATAATGCTAAATCTTGAAAAGGAGCTCAATGAGGAGCGAGATGAGAAAAAAATGACATGTATATGCTTTTCATGTCATAAGGAAGGTCACACAACACACGATTGTTCATTGGTCTTTCCGAATAAGAAGAAGCAAAACTTTGAGAGAATTGATGCTATGCTAGCTACAAGCAACTATGTTAAGAGAAAGAAAGATGAAAGAAATCCACTTAATCTTGCCCTAATTGCGCAAGTGGAGGAGAGCTCATCCGTGGTGGATGTTGATGAGATTGTAGCAAGAAACAACATCACCGACTTGTGCACATTGAAGATCCTACACGACATTGCAATATCTAAGAATATGAAGATGAACTCATATGCACCTAAGGTACAAACTTCTCAAGAATTTCAATTGCACAATCTAGTAGTACCTTGCACTACATACACTTGGGATGATAGTGATGATGATTATGTTGAGAATGATGATTTTTTTATTGAAAATGCAAATAATTTTGATGTTGAGGATGTAATTGAATCTTTTGTATCTAGTTTAGAGAGTCCTATTCATGATTCATCTTCTCAAAAAGAGATAATTGAGAGACTTGAAAATAAAATTCAGAGTTTGAGTTAAAAGTTCAATCTTATGAGTTTAAATTGTAAAATCTGGAAAAAAAATTATCAAATGCACTTAGGTGAAGTAGAAACATTAAAAGTGAAAGTGCAAACTTTAGAAACTAAAAATAGGGCACTAAAATCCTCATGTATTTCAACAAGCATTACTTCAATGGATTTAGACAAGGTTATAGGTCAAAGGCCTAGCAACAAGTCGGGTCTTGGATATAAGAAATCTTCTAAGACTTCAAATTGCCCTAAATCAAAAGAGAATCAAAGTCAAGGGTCAAATGCAAAAATTGTGAAATCTACTAATGCTAAATCTTTCAATAAGAAATACAATTATGCATTTCAATATAAGTAATTTGATAAAAAGATTAACAAAGGAAAAATAAATTTTCAAAGCAACAATGCTACATTTTTTAATCCTAATTGGTCAAACAAATTATATTTTAAAGGACCCGATGGTTGATTTTATGAGTTTAAAAATCAAAATAATTTTCAAACCAAAGCTCAAAGATATGAGCAAAAACAAATTATTTCTCAAAAACATAAAAATATTTCTAAAGAAAAACCCAAGACTCAAACTCAAGGATTAAAAGAAAGCTACCAAAATATATTTGTTAAAGGTAGTAAAAAGTCTCAAACATGTGTATTTTGCAATTATTGTTTTCATATTGGTCATATCTCACTTGATTGCAAACTTAGAAAAGAAAATAGCATTACAAATATTATTTGGGTTCTTAAAATTAAAAATTAGAGACCCACAATGCTTAATTGTCCCTTCAAATTATATATGCAACATATTTAGGGGGAGTTAGCTAATGTATTATATTTTTTTATTTTGGAAGTATTTTAAATTCTTTATCTTATGCACAGTGCATATATTAAGGGGGAGGGGGAGAAGTTTTTGGGTAAAATTCACATCATATGTTATATCTATGCACCCATGCATGTTTTGCAAATCGACAAAAGGGGAAGATTGTTACACTTAACATCTTCTTTGATTTGTCGATTTGCAAAATAATCTTGAATTTTACAATTTGTCTTGTTTGAGTTTTGTGTAGGAATTAACATGCAAATGGACTAGTGCACAAAAACCAAGACTAGTGTTGGGATACAAGAGCTTAATCAAAACTACATTAGGCTTAGGTTTAGTTAGACTCAAACTGAGTTGAATTGGTCAAGATAAATTGAGCTTAAACAACAAGAAAAATACTTATGCCCAGTGAATCGTTATAACGGTTCAGTAATCGTTATAACGGTTCATATCAATACTCAAAAATATTCTAAGGCAGAAACATTCTCAAAAAAACCAGAGTGTATCGTTACGTAACGATTCATTAATCGTTACAACAATTTGGGAAACGTATAACGATTTGATAAATCGTTATAACGTTTCAGTTCAGTTGATCCAACGGCTATTCTTTCTAAACCGTTATAACGATTCATAAACCGTTATAACGGTTCAGACCGAAAAATAGTTTCTTCAGAAAATCTATTTTAAAATGATAATCTCTCTCACTGAACATAGATTGATGAGTTGAAATTTGAACTGATCTAGCTAAATCATTACTCTAGAGAGCTTATTAGACATATACAAAGTGAGAGATATAATTCAAGAGATTGATACACTCAATTAGCCAAATCTTTGTTCAAGCTCAATCTTGCTTTTCTCTATTCTCCCAACTTGATCCTTCGTGATCTTCTTGAAAATATTCTTTTGAGCTGTAGTGCTCACCTTTTCTTGAGTGTGTTGTCACTCACCCTTTTTGAGTGTGTTGTCACTCTTGTTACCGATAGGCTTGGCAGCCCATTTTTGTAAGGGACCAAGTTCTACAAGTGTAAAACCCTTTTTAAATATATCGGCTCAACCTCAATTGTTAGAGGTTGAGGGTCCCGGAGACGTAGGCATTGTTAAAGCCGAACTCCGTTACATCTTGTGTTCTTGCTTTATCTTTACTTTTTTTCTCACATTTCTTTGATTGCTATATTCTTGTGAGAATTGAATTGATTTAAATCGTATTCCGCTGCCATTACACTTGAACATTAAGCCCCAAATTGGTTTATATATTTCTATCTTAGGTTCTTTACATTCTTGCACTATCTTGACCTTTCAATACCAACATCCTAGGGCTTACAAATTTCTATCAGCTTCCGCTTCAAGATGTCTGCAATTCAGAATTGTAAGTTTTCCAATTATTATTTGTTATTTTATATAAATTACGTTATTTTATGTGCTGTGATTTTTTAACAAAATATATTACGAATAAAACATATTTTCTATCAAATATATAGTCCAGAATAATAGTAAAAATACAACGCGTACATCGACGGGGCTGACTCCATCGGAATGGACAACAAAACCTCTCAAATAAAGACCCAAAAGAAAGAAATAAAATCTGATAACCCGAAGAGTCATAATCAAAACTACCCAGCTCACATGCTGATGCGGCAAAGCACCTCTGTCATATTGCATGACTACTCCTAGCACTTTCTCTAAGAAAAATTCCGCATCTGAATACCTAGATCGTACAACCACCATGGAAACGTGAGTAATATAAAAATTACTCAGCACGAATTTAGATCGAGACTTAAGATTTGATCTTCTTTCCTATACTGGACTCAAATACCGACATTGGTGTTTTAAATATAATATAATAATTATTTATGAACATAAATATATTTCTATGCATCTTTTTAAGAATTCACTAATATGCGATGACATGGAATGATAAGGAAACCAAAAATAAAAAATCTGTAGAGATAATATAAGATATATATATATATATAGTTTGTCAAACATACTTTCGTTAGCATTTCAATCCGAAATGCTAACGAGTTAAATTTTAATTTTTCATGCTCAAAATTTTAATTTTAGTAGCTCAATAAATTTTTTATATCATAATCTTGTGGTATGCTAATTTTCATCATGTTTGAAATTAGTTTACTATACTTAATGATTTTTAGAAAGTAACATTTTTTGACATATAATTTTTATTAATTTTCTATTATTTCAAAGCTATTTTTCAAAAATCATTGAGTTTAGTAAACTAACTCCAAACACGATGAAATTCATATTCTACAATATTATGATATAAAGATTTTATTAAACTACTTAAATTAAAATTTTAAGAATAAAAAATTAAAATTTAATTCATTAACATTTCGCTTGAAATGTTAACTGAAACATATTAGATAAACTCTCTCTCTATATATATAGAACGTTGCTTCAATAAGGAGTAAAAAATTTAACCTTTAGATTTTTTTCATCGGACGGTGTGGATGGAATTTTTAGCCGGTTACCAGAGGCAGTAGCCGGTAATCCAAGGAGTCGCAGCCGGTTACCAAACGCAGAATAAAGGCCATTTTCGTCAATATAAATAAATACCTGAAACTTATAAAACTCGCTCTCCATTTTATTTTGCTTCCGCCATTCAGTTAATCTCAATCTCCGATACTTCCATCTCTCATCTCTTCCTCTCATGCCTCATATTCTTTCATCACCAACCAAAATCTAATTCTTTTTTGCTCTCCTCTTGATCTGAGACCCTCTCCTCTGAGGATGCTCTTATCGGAGGACACTCTTTTCTCAATGAAGGTGGCACTCTACTCACTACGACAAAAAAAGTTTTATTTCAACGATCAATTAGAAACACCTCGTCTACCACTAAAAGAAATACCGATTGCAACGAGATAAACCCAATTATTTTGGCGAAATGCTTTTCATCTCTTCAAAAATCAGAGGAGCGCTTCAACTCCGCTTCAATCAGCGAAAATTTCCGACCAAAATCAAGTAGACTCCATCAAAACTATACCCCACTTGGAACCTTATTCCAATTAGAAAATCTTCAAGTTATAATTTTTTTCCCAAATTTTTTTTGTTCCTTCCCACCTTATCTTCTTGTCATTTCAACGTTCCACATTTCAATCATATTTTCATGGTCCTGCATGTTACATTTGATTTTATTAATATATACAAATTATTTGTTTAATAATACGATCATATCTTGTTAACAATTATGAAATTCATCTAGAATACGTGCATAATTTTAATTTACTATTCTAATAGACTTATTCTTTTTTGGGCACATATTTATTAGAAATATATGCTAATTATATCTCATACTCATGTCTTAATTGGTTATATATTTACTAGTTAGTATAATAATCATCAACCAAATATGTGCACTTATATTATTAATATACACAAATTATTTGTTTAATAATATACTCATATTTTGTTAACATTTATGAAATCCATCTAATATATATGCATTTTTATTTTATTATTCTAATAGATTTATTCTTTTTCAGGTACATATTTATTATAAACATATGGTAAAATCTTCCTCACACTCACATCTCAATTTTTATATATAATACACCTACTCCAATAAAAATCAACTAAGTATGTGCATAATTTTTTTAACTTTTTAAATATTTTTAATATAATATTTAAAATAATAATAAAATAATAATTGTTTGTACTAACTTCAGTGCTTTACTCTTCAAATATGTTAAATCAATTGATCAATTGATTACATATTTGATACGAACTCCAATAAAATCAACTAAATATGTGGATTTATTTACGAGTAGATGTAATTTATTTGTTTAATATTTACAGCCAATTATGTGCATAATTATTATTTATCGCTTAATATATTTATTATTTTTTTGGCACATAGTTTTATACTAGTAATTTGGAGCCATAATATTTTGTTGGCATTGAATGAGTATAATATTTTTTTCATTTTGCTTTGTCGCTGGAGACTTTCCTCATTCAATCCGTTAATGACGCTGGAGAAAATATATACCATTTTTCTTTTATTTTCCTCTTTTAAACAAATGAAACTGGAGATTACAAATAACGAGGGACTGGAGAGGATTTGAAAAATAAATCGTGCATGATCGGTAGCGATAACCTGAATAACTGATTAATAATCAAAATTACTTTTCTGTCCTTTTATAATGTTAGCCGCTCTGGTCCTCATTGAAGAACTCATATATATATAGAGGTAGCGCACAGCCCTTTCTGTGCATCACAATCCAGACCCTCAGATATGCGCCAGCATTCGGGCTAAACAGAGGGCTGATGGAAGGATGGAAGGGTAATAGAAGTGCTTCCGTCAAGTTCTTTCAATTCCGTTTTGCCAATCATATCGTTTGTTCTTTCTCCCTCTCGTTCTGTTCAAATTATTTCGAACTTCCTCTCTCTCGTTTCATTCTTGTCCCCTTTGAACCCTTCTGTCAGAGAGGCCGGAGGCGTTCCAAACTAGAGAAGACCCCAGCAATAGTGTCACACCCCAAAATAATTAAAACGGATTAGGGGTGCTTAATCCCGCCACGTACGCATGACGAGACGTGCGTACGAAAGGCTAAGTGAATAAAAATAAAGTAAATCTCAGAATAAACAAAACAATAATAATAATACAAAATAAAACAGTCCAGAATACACAGATAAATACAACGCCGACATCGGCGGGGCTAGCTCCATCGGAATGGGCAGCAATCTCTCAAATAAAAACCCAAAAGAATAAATGAAACTCGAAACCCGATAGATCCTAATCCACTACCCTGCTCACATGCGGAAGCGGCGAAGCATCTCTGTCACCACGCAGGACTGCACCTAGCACTCTCATCCAAAAACTCGATCCCGCTCCTGAAAAAACCTGGACCCCACAACCACCGTGGAAACGTGAGTGATAAATCACTCAGTGCGGTTTTAGGTCCAGCACCGAGATGTTATAAATCTCTAGGCTTAGACTTAAAACCATTAAAAATTTATTTTTATAATAAATATTATAAAAACATATAATTACATAACATTTGAGTTTAAATAATTAAATTGATTTAATTTTGTTCTGAGTATATTATAAAAAGAACCCAAAAGAGTTTATAAAAATGCACTACTTGAATGTCATGAATATTTGAAATCAAGGATAAACCCAAAATGAATCATTCAGAGATATTATAATATAATAGGTACGGGTTCAAACTCTCATATCACACGAATGACTTTGCGGGATAAATTCTTTTCAGAAAGAACCGACCTCAACCAGTGCTCTATAGAAGAGAGCCCGCTCTATAGAAGAGAGCGTCATTCACTATCAAAACCATCCCTAATTTATCCCGCTCAGTCCCTTACTATAATGAAACGAACAACGACTCGATTTTTATCAATATATAATTCAAATTGAAGGAGACTATCCGAAAATAATATGAAATGAAGTGAATCAATCACGAACAAATATAAAGTGACAGAATAGTCACTGCTAAATATAAAGTGATAAAATAATCACTGTAACCACGGAATAGCTCCTCAAAAATAAATTTAAAGTGTATTTTATTATAAAATCGAGTCGGTCCTGACACTCTTCCCAAACCCCAAATTTGGATATTCATTTTTAACTTAAAATTTTCCTTGAGTTTTATAACAACATACAATTTATAGAAAACATATAATATGCAAATTCAAATCTTAATTCAATTTAGTGATAACTCGGTTAAGCTTAATTTGATCAATATAACAATTCAGTTAATAAATATCACATTATTTACATAATAAAATTTCAAGGTACTTAATTAATACCAATATAAATTTTTAAATACTAATTACTCTATCTAAGATAATCTATCCTAGATAATCTATCATGTAACTAATTATATTAAATTATTAAATACTTCTTACTCTATCTAGGATAATTTATCCTATAACTAATTACATTAAATTATTAAATACTAATTACTCTATCTAGGATAATCTATCCTATAACTAATTATATTAAATTATTAAATATTAATTACTCTATCTAGGATAATCTATCCTACAACTAATTAACCTTAAATATTTGTCTAATTAATGATCAAAATGAAATGCATATAAAATGAAATGCGGATGATATGAACAAGTCTCAATATCAAAAGAAAAGAAAATAATATCTTAAAGTCATATCCTAAGAAATCGTAAATCTCAATGCAATCCGCACCTGAATATTTGGAAAGGCTGATAGCGTCTGATTGCTCGGTCTCCGGTGGCGCTCACGATCTCGTCAGCCGTCTCATCCTGAGTGTACGTGATTGTCGGGTCGTCAAGATATTTCCAAGAACCTATAAAGTCAAAATAAATTAAATTGGCGAGTATCCTATTCGCGTTGGGTCTGGTTAGGTCAGGGTATACCGGACTCTCAATTGAAATCATCATTATTTAAGTTCGTATTTTAAGATTTTATTTATTTTGATTTAATATAATTGATTTAAATTTTATTTTGATTTATTAAGCTAACTAATCATTATCACTTAATTAAATTAAATTTATAATAAGGATAATTAATTATTTAGGAATAGAGCAATTAATTAATATATAATATTTTATATTTAATATATTTAGTATTATTCTTATAAATTTAAATAGAGAGATTAGTTACTATATATATATATATTATAATATAATTATTCTTATCAATTTAAAAATAGAGAAATTAATTAATATATATTTTATATTATAAATTATTATTATTCTTGTTATTTCATAACTCTTAATTATTCATTTTACATTCTTTAATTATATTTCATTTATATCCTAATTTTATTTTATTAATTAGAAAATAGATAATATAAGTTAGAATTCAAATAAAAGCAAAATGAAAGAAAAGAAATTTAATTAAACTTAAATTTAATTAATGTTTTTATTTAATTAAACGTGTTGGTGTTTTAATGTGTTTGGGATCATAGGCTGCCTCCGAAACCACTGTATCTGTTCGGATTTTCATTTTTGAGGCAGATCATGTAATCATCTCCCGATCTTTAAATTTACGTGATTAGTCCATGGATACCGCCGAACCTTTTCGGGGCGGCCTCCAATTGATTAAACACATTTTTAATTTAGTCACTTTATTTTCTTAAGACTTTTAATTACTGGGCCTTATGTTACTTTGCTAATCCTAATTGTATTTAAGTTAATTAAGACCCATTTGTTGGCCCAATATAAATTCATTGTAAATCTTATTTCTATTTATATATGGGCCCATATTCATTTTCTATCAACTTATTCTCATTCAACATTCCAAGTTATAACTTAGCCCATATACCAATTTAAATTCCTAAATCCAATATTTTCATACAGCCCAAATATAGTTAACAGAGGGAAACAGGGTCATCTACCAGAAAAAGGCCAAGGTGACCAAGCAAATTTCAAAGGTGACAGAGGACAAACCAGCACAGGTTCAGGGATTAAATAGTAACCCAAGGAACAAGCCCCAGCAAGGCCACAAGCAACAGGGAAACATGCATAGGGGATAGAAACAACCCAGAAGCCAGCAACCAAATCAGAACAGTTCCCAGGACTGTACCAGTTGCTGGTACAGCTAAACCAATATCCAAGGCACAAACACACTAGGCATCATACAATCAGCAAGAGGAATCAAAAATTACCAGAACAGATCACACAAGGGCAAAGCAACATCAAGGCAGCAATAAATTCCATAACAGGAAACCAACCCAACCAACAGTCATCACATGACACAGAATACCAGAGTCAACAGGCAGCACAGATAGAGGTAATAGGGTCACAGACCAGCAAATGCTGCACCAGTATTAGTAAGGATCAAGTAGCACAACCAATTTCAGCAGCCAGACCACATAAGAAAAGAAAAGAGTACCGGTATATATCCCACAGTGGGTTTGGCCATCCACCGCGTCACTGATACCATAGGTACCAGTGTACCAGTGTTTGTACCAGTACCGTTAGTATCCCAACAAGCAAACCACACACATGAATTGCAAAGACTGGTACCAAAGTCGGTACCAGTGACAACAAAACTAGCATAAGACAGAACATCAAGTGCCACATGGAACAAATAAATTAACATGAGGCACGGCTCAGCAGACGCAAGGCACAAAAGAGTGAAACAAAGGCACGGAATCAAGGTTTCGCCTCACTGGTACCGAATGGTACTAGTGTACCAAAGCACACACAGAAATTAGATCAAGCACAATAACAACCAATCAACGCAAAGACACGGGCTCAGCCCGACATACGGCCCACACGGCCGGAAGAGAGAAGAGGAAAGGGGTTACCAGAAAAGGGGGAAAGCACAGTGAGGGTGGCTCAGCCGGCGCAACCTAGGGTTGAGTTTTCGGGGTTGCGTCGAAGCTCAAACCAGCGCGTAGCCATCGACTTACAAGGGCGGTGAGGGACGTTGCTGCAGCTCGCACCCGAAGAGGGAAGGTGGCGTCGACAGTGCTGTGCGAGTCAGAGCAATGGTTGTGCGACGGATTGGGTGAGGGAGGTGAGAGCGGAGAAATCAAGAAGGGGATTGTTTCGTCTCTGTGTCGCCAGGGAGAAGAAAGAAAATGGAGAGGAGGGGGACTTCGGTGGAGTGAGAGAAAAGAGGGAGACTCATGGTGAAGAGACCGAGCGAGAGAGGAGGTAAGACGGTGGGAAGAAAAAAAAATGAGAAGAAAAGGGTGTGTGGGGGTGACAGAGCCACGGGGAGAGAAGAGAGAGATAGAGAGAGAGAGAGAGAGAGGGTGAGTGATAGATGGGATGGGCATTAATGGGAGTTAGTGAGTTAAAGATTTTCAGTGGCATTTCGGTGTAGACAATGGTGTGGCTAATTGAATTTATTGGGTTTTAGATCATGGATCATAATTTGTGCTTCTCTTATAAATTTTAATTTATTATTTCGTTGGTTAGCTTAAGAGGTGGGTTATTTCATTATCACTATTATTATTATCTTTAGTATTATTATTATTTAATTTATGCCTTATCATTGATCATTTTAATTAGGACTCTTAGATTGTTAACTCGACCTTTCTGGCTATTATTATTATCATGTTTTATTTACTGATTATCTATTTCAAAGTTAATTAATTGATCAATTATTTATTATTATTTTTGTTATTATTTTATTTCATTTCATTTTTTTTTATATCATTGTCAGTTTTTATATTATTTAATTTTCCAATTATTGATTCATTATTTATTTAAATTTAAATATTGAATTTATTGTTTATTCTTATTACACATATATATTTATATTATTATTTACTAATTTATATTAAATTAATTTCTTTATTAGCTTAATTATCATTATTTCTAAATTTAAATTTCACGGTTTAACAAATAGATCGAAGGTAGATTGAGCCTACGCGCGGAGAAGGGTACCCTAGCATTGACGAGCTGTCTCTTAATCATTTGTTTTTTCTCTTATGAAATTTAGCAGTGGATTGAGACCACTTGAAAGTGGTGCTTCTGATCTCTCTGCCTCCCTTCCTCTCCCCATCTCTACGGATCTGTCTCCCACTCAATTTGAGTGTTTCTGTTCTTTTTGTTTTTGGTGTTCATGTCACCGAATTGACCAACGGTAAAACCTCATTTAACATTAGTCTTATTTTCTTTGATTTGGTTCATTTTCCCTGGTATACTTTTGAACGATTTCTGGAAGATTTGCTTTTGTCGATCTTAATAATGTATATTTAGACTGTGAAATTGTGCCTTTTGGTTAAATTATGTCAACTGGAGGAAAGTGTTGGGGAGGCAAAATTATTGTTATTTTGTATTTTACTATTATTTAAGTTTGATTTATACCTCAATTGGTAATGTTTTGTAGTTTGGACTATGTGATCTGCTGTTTGCACTGTTTACTGTCATGCAGCTAGACTTTTATATACAATTATACACAATTTGATCATGTATTTCTAGAAATAATAATGTATCATTATAGAATTTGTGCAAACTGGATGCTGTAAAAAAAAAGGCTAAAGCAAATTGATTCACGCTTGATATCAATGCTTGCCACATTAATTAATCAAAAATAAACTAAACTCCATTTTGAACTAGTGTTAAAAATTAATTTCCAACCATAGTTTGTACTAGCTCAAGCTCATTCAAGTTATATGATTAATCATTTATACTTCAACCTCTGCCTCAAGTACGAACAAAATTGTTGCTGCAACTTGCGCGGGCAACATGACCAACATCATCAATCAACTTCTACACATACAACGACTACAATTTAAAATAAATCTGACCAACATCAACAAAATTAACAACCCAATAGTAAGCAACCATCTAGTACCATACTTAGCAATATAACCAAATCTTTTTTCAACGAGGATTTGATACATTCTTGTTCTCCTGATGACTTTTGTTTAGTTCATCTATATATAGGTAATATCATTTATTCAGATTTTTAATTATCGTTCATATCTATATACATGTTTATTTAATTTTTGGTATTATGTCATTGTTAGTGTTCATACTATTCAAATTTATTTAAATTCCAATTCGATTGGTTTATTATTTGTTTTAAATTTAAATTTAAATTTATTTATTGTTAGCTTTAGTTATATATATATATATATATATTTCTTTAATTATTGATTTATATTATTTGTTAATTTATGTTTAATCATTTTAATTATCCTCTTAATTATTATTATAACTTAATTAAATTTCAAATAATTGATTTATGCCACATTTGTTGCACATTATTCTTTACCTGTCGTTCAACTTATGTGGCCTCTCTTGCAGGGAATGGCAGATTTTAGTAATAATAAGTTTTATTAAATTAATATTATTAAAAATAAGAGTGAGAAATATAAATTTTCAAATATACGAATGGCAGCGTGCCACTGTCAGTGGCGCGGACGAAACGCACCACTGCCGGTGGCGCGTTTCATTATTTTAAAAACGCGCCAAGTGAGATGGAGAGGCGCGCGCATTTTGTATATAACGCGCGAAGTGAGATGGAGAGGCGCTGCGCATTTTGTATATATAAGAATGAAACGCGCCACTGTCAGTGGCGCGTTTCGTAAAAGTAATGAAACGCGCCACTGTCATTCGTATATTTGAAATTTTACGTTTCTCACTCTTGTTTTTAATAATATTAATTTAATAAAACTTATTATTACTAAAATCTGAGGGAATGGATCCAGATGCACCAAAAGTCGAAGAGGATAATGAACCAGAGGATGGGGAAGGCGATCAGGAGGCCCTGACCTTGTTTAGTTAAAGAAAACACAATTAACCTGCAGATTTTTATGCATTGTTAATGCGCAAAAAGGATGAATCGCAGTTCACGCATGCATAATTGCCAAATTTGAGTTTTGAATCCATAGCCTTTGAATTGATCAGAATCTCATTGTTGTGTCTTGCAGCTGGGATGTGTTCTGGGCTCCCTTTTTTTAATTTTTTTGGGTTGTTTTGTGTGTGTGTAGTAGGGGGGGGGGGGGGGGGTTGGAACATCCGCATGCATGGTTTACTTTTGTCCTTAATCTGCCTCACAAGTGATTGCCTGTAATTGGTGTCATATTTATATTTTGTTATTAGAACTGTAACTGAGTTGTGAGTTATATACTTCTTGTTTCACTTCATATGGAAGACCCGTCTTATTTATTTTTAGGAACCGTTTGACAAATTAAGGAATAGTTTTGGAAGAGTGATAAAATAGTGTTATTTTGGAAGAGTAATATTCTTGATTATTCAGAAGAGCGAAAATATCATTTAACATTTATTAATCAGAATAGTTAAAATATGAATAATTATGATACTAACAATGATGATAATAATAATAATAAATCAATAATAATAATATAATAATAATAATCATAATATAATAATAATAATAATAATAAAATATTAATCATAATAATCATAATATAATAATATAATCATAATATAATCATAATTATAATATAATAATATAATATAGCATAATCAAATAGTAGTAAAATAATAATCACAATCACAATCATAATAAATAATCATAATCATAATAATAATAAATAATCATAAACATAATAATATAATAATAAAATTATAATCATAATCATAATATAATAATAAAAATCATAATCATAATATTATAATAATACTAACAATGATGATAATAAATAATAATCATAATAATAATATAAAAATAATAAATTATAATCATAATCATAATAATATAATATAACATAATCAAATAATAATCGTTATTCTGATGAGAGCTAAACTGATTTATCACATATAACTTGATATATCGGATTAACACTTTTTCACATTATTTTACTTAGTCTAAAATTCATTTGACAAATCAATTCATCAGAATAGTAATGCTACTCTTACTTTTTGCCATTTCATAGAGTGTCAAAAGTACCTATGCGTTTTGCATTATCCTTGGAAGATCTGTATGCCCTTTGTGGTTGCAACCGTTTAAAGGAGTATTTGATGATATTATGATGCTTAATTACGTATTTGCAAATTTTGTAGAAAAGATTTTCAAAACAGGACAGCACTATGATTAATTGTTGTGTATGGTATATTCTAGTAAGACATCTAAACTAATACTATAGATATTTACATTTATTTGTTCAAGTTAATTTAATTTAAAATATGATTGTCACAAATTTATCACATTAAAGATGGAGGGGAATGCTATTCCTCGTCCTGTACTTAAACCTTGTTTTAGTTGGAAACTAGCAATAATAACTCTTTCTATTAGAGAAATCTTTACTTGTTTGGAATGTTCTGGATTTTTTTTTCTCAATTTGTAATAACGTCCCTCTCCTTTGTTTTTTTTTTTTTTCATTTTATGGTTGTTATGCATGACATCTTTTCTGTATGCATGTATATATTTTTTTTTAATATAAGCCCGTAGGCATCTGTATGCACGTATAATTGTATCTACCATAATATGTCCGTAGACCACATATCTACCTATGCAATATAAGATGCTGTTTCTAATAGTCAATTTCATTTTATGCGACGACTGTAGTGCAATTCCAGTCAACTCAAATGGGATCACCTCAAAATAGCAACAAGATAGAGAGATAAATGCTAGTTTATGCAAAATTTTCACTCTTATTTATTGAGTAGCTTTAGGTAGTACAAACACTTTGGTCCTCTATAGTAGAGCATCTCAAAAAGCCGGTTTTACTAGATACCTAGCACTAGCAGTCTAGTACAGTACTCGCTATTAGTCTCTTACCTCCTTGTCTTAATTATATATTACTTTACTAGTTTTTAATCGCAGCAAGTTGAAAGAAAAACGAATACAAACTTTCAGACCCAAATAGCCCCAGCATTTTGAAGCATTGGCACTAGACTGCCACCTAGGTGAAGGGACATGATCTTGTCAGTGGACCCCACCAACTTCCCTCCGATGAAAACAGCTGGAACAGCTGGGTTGCGACCCATGAGCTTACCTAGTGCCTTCTCCATCTCCCTCCCCCTCAGATCCTTGTCTAACTCGTATACGGTGGGGTTCACACCGAGATCAACAAAAAGCCTTGTCACAGTGTGTGACATGCAACACGAGCTCGTGCCGAAGATCACAACAGCACGTTGAGATGCTAGCTTTGTAACCCTATCCATTTGTTCTCTTACAGAATGCTAATAAATTTTCTTTTTGTTACCTCAAGAGATGATGCACTGATTTCGAACATTGCGGGATGGCATGCTTATATAGGCACAAAAAGGTTGGAACCATTGACTGAAGTGATGATCCTAGCACTATTGATTGGCGCCACAGATGTGCTCGAATAAAGCAGGATAAGAAAAAATGGATAAAATTTTCACGAGCTTTTTTTTCATTTCAGATTGGGTGGGGAATATGGCATATTTTGGATGAAAGCAAACTCCATCAATTTGCAACAAATGTCGCTTAATATTTCTGGTTTTGGTTGCTCTCAAAGAGTGTTGGAATATTTGGTTTGAATATGATGTTACAGGGTTTGAATATTTGGTTTGATAAATATTTAATTATCACGAAAATAATGCCATTCTTTCTAACTTAATAACAAATATATATACTCCAAAGAATAATACAGGTCCTTATTATAAGTGTATAACTATACAAAATATATTATCACTTATGGAGAAACCGGTACGATTTTATTATCGACAGTAGTTCAATTTATCACTCAAATATAAGATGCAGTCTTCCAAACATAAATGCATTTCTGCCTACTAGTTTATACCACAATATCTTCACAGACAAAATCAAGCAAGCCGCTTCGCATTTAAAAAAAAAAATCAAACGTAGGTGCATGTTTCATCCTGATCACTTTTTCAATAAGAAAATCCGCGAAGTTAAATCATAAAAAATGCAAAGCCACGTAAATTGCATGATCCTTGAAGACATCAATATGTCAGCACGAATCATATTCAACTTTTCTGATTCTTATCCTTTTCCTTTTGGGAATATTTAAAAGGAAATAAAGAAGAGAGAAACATGAAGCAGCAGTTCATGTATCTACATTTTGTCAACATCTTCTCACCTTATCTCAGATTTTGAGATGCCGCAAACCGATTCTGATTTTTCCTCAAACATTCTGTACTCAGTTATGTCCTCATCATCTCATTGAACCCAAAGACCTATTGAACCTAATGAGAACAGCACTTTAGTTATTACTTTATGATCATCTTTTTAATTTTCATCAAGTGCCTCGTAGAAGAAAAAAACACATTTTCCTGACATGACATGATGTTTAACATACAATGGGCCCTCAAAAAGCCTGATCAATTTTTTTTTTGAGATAAGTGTTCACTTTAATATTTTTTAAACAAGAAAAATACATATAGAGATTTGAACCTCCATCCTTAAGAAAACAACCCAAGCAATTGATCACTAGGCCAACCACGCTCTTGATAGAAAAAACGGCATCTAATAAAGCAATAATCTTAAAAGGGATTTTGATTTCATCTACCCCAGCTGAGGACTAAAGAGGAAAATTGACCTACTTCTGGAACAGACAAGTCTGGTTAATGAAATATAAACGACTGCCACAGAAGTTAATTCAAGTCCTGGTAAATACCAGACCCAAACCAGATTCTTCAATTAGGAACACAGGTTGAAGCTGCTGAACCCAATCTATGGCCAGAGTCCATCGTGTTGGATCAGACCCTGCAGCTAGATAAGAATGTCACTTACAATTGGGTTTGATTGCTACAGGCAGCGCGGTAAAAGATTGTTCAAAACCAAAAACTGCCTTCTATAGTTTTCGACATTGCCGGGTGACAAATAAACTAGTAACAAATATGGTTATAAGTCAATAAAATCATTTAACTTATCACTCTACCATAGTTTCACTCAGAAAAAAGGACAAAATTGGAAAAAAAAATGATATGTTCAAATTACATTTTTTTGTTTTGTTTTGTTTTGATAATCAGTTGCAGATTTAGAAACCGGACGCGGATGGAGTCATGATGACATTTTTGTCATGCATTGACCAGAACAGGAAATTCACCTCCTGGGGAAAAATCAGAGGTTGTCGGTTCCCATGGTTAGCTATTATGTTTCTCTGTTTTTCTCAGTCTGTCCCACTTTGTTAAAACAAAATAAATGGGCCAAGTTGTTGGTTATTGTCAGACTATTGGTCTATTATACTGCATAACTGCTGCTCGGCTTCAAGTACAGTTAGAACACACAAACATATATACCGTTGAAATATGTTTTAACAGTGAATGTTGTTTTTCGGAGGAAAAGAGTAGAGAGTGGAAAACGAATAATTTTTTTTTGAGATAAACTCTTAATAATATCTCTTATATGTTCTTATACAGCAACATATTACAAGTCTTTTATAGATATAAATATCAGAAGAAAATTAAAATTTATAATAAATAAGAAAAAAATATAAAGCTATGCAATGCATTCAAATCTGACCTATCTTCGTTAAAACAATCATAACTCTCTATTAAAATTTCAATTAACTTGAAACTTAAACGGACTTCAGAAGCTTTAAATCCATATAGATCATACATCCATAAAGTTTGAACGACCTATCAAAATTCCTCATTAATCAGTCTTGAATTTGTTTTGTGGGTGTTTTTTTTCAATTAACTTAAATAAAATATTAACTAAGTTTATATGTCCAACATCCCTTAAACTTAATTATTTCTTGATCTTATATGAGCAATTTGTTGTACTTGTTGAAGAGCTCTGTCGGAAGTGGTTTGTTCTCATATGAAATGAAAATGTACATCAATGTGCTATTGTATTTTTCGTCAATTTAATTGTCGACTTATTATCCACTTAAATTTTCATCGCCTTCTCTTAAGCAAAATTAATCTCCTTGAGCAATTTGTGTAGCCATAGCGAATGACATGTGGATGTGACAACATATGAAGTATAGTATATGTCTTATTTTTTATAATTATCATAAAAAATAGTTATATAAATAATTCAAATTAATAAAATTTTATTTATATAAATATGAAAAATATGAAATAATATAAGGTTAAAAATAATTTATTATTTTTTAAAACTGATTTTGAAAATTAAAAGATATTATAAGAATAAAAAATAAAAACTTATTATCAATTATAACTATTTATTCAACTATATATTTCATTTAAAGATTAAGTAAATCATATAGAATCAAAATAAAAATGAAATAATAAATATATTATGTATTATGAATGTTTAGTTAGCTGTTTGTATTTTAAATTTTTTTTTAAGTAGTTATTTTTTTGTAAATTAAAATTTAAATGAAGCATAAGTACTGTGAATGTTATATGCGTACATGAGTATTTTGGTCATTTCTCATTTTAAAATGAAGTATTATAGAGCCAATTAAGTGTTGAAGATTTTTTAGAGAAAACTTTTTTATCCCATCAAGTTTTCGTCTCCAATAAAATCTCCATACATTTTTTTTTTGTACAACGCAACTCTTCATATAGCTCATGTGATGTTATCATTTTTTTTTATCTAAATACTCAATTCATTTATCTAAATACCTTAGACATATATATAAATATTCAAGTTCTTTTTTATTTCCTTAAATTTTTCTTCTCTCATCCGTCACATGCGTTTCTCAATACAACCCATATGATAATTGTCTTTTTCTATATAAATACCTAGTTTACTTATCTAAATAATCTAAATCATCTATCTAAATACTTAATTCGCCTATCTAAATACCTAGTTCACTTATCTAAATACTAGTTCATTTACTAAATACCTAGTTCATCTATCTAAATACCTAGTTCATTTATCTAAATATCTATTTTACTTAACTAAATATCTAATTCATATATCTAAATATCTAGTTCACCTATCTAATACTTAAGACATAAATAAAATACTCAAGTCTTTTTTATTTCCCAAAAGTTTTTTCTCTCTCATCTGTCACACGATTTTTTTCGTACAACTCATATGATGTTTATCAGTTTCTCCCATGTTATTTTATTTTTCAAATTTTTTTCTCTCCCTTGTTGTTTTTACTATATTACCGAGTCACATATCTAAATACCTAAGTCAGATATTTAAATATCTAAATTATATATTTAAATACTTAAGTCACATATCTAAATATCTGAGTCATATATTTAAATATATGGCTCACTTATATAAATTCTGACTTATTTATTTGATTCACTTATGTAGATAAACATATTTCTTTACCAAAAAAACTAGTTACAAAAGATATATATATATATATATATATATATATATATATATGCCAAAAATGATATATTAGATAGGGGAATTTTTTTAGAGGATTTGCTCAGAAAAACTGTTAATCGATCCTTTATTTTAATATGTTGGATAGTTGAGAGGTGTTTGTTAGAAATTTGAACTCCAACTTTTATCTTAAAATAAAAGTCGGAAGAAATATAAAACCGTCATCTTTTTGAATAAAACTTGGAAGAATGATTAAAAAAGTTATTTCCTCCCTGCTCCGGCCACTATCCCGTTTAGCTCCAAACGTTATGTTGCCTCGGGGATACAATTTTTTTTTTCTTACGGAAGATTTTGTTAACATTGTGTTTAATTACTTTCCGCTTATCATTTTAGGAAAAAAATATTTTAGACTGCATTACAAAACTTTTTTGAGTACTAAAGATGAGTATCAAAGTTACTCATCTTTAATTGTTAATAAAGAATTTTCATCTGAATTTTAAATATGTAACCTTCTACATAGAAGATATTATTTTTATCACTAGCTCAACTTTAAAATACTTGATAGTAAACAAGTTATTATTGTTCGTCAGCTCAATACATCTCAAAAAGAAAGAAATATGGTGTGATGATAAAATATCGTACTTATTATTCATTTTAAATAAATTATTATTTATATTAATAATTTATTATGAAACTTTATTATTTAATTTAAACATCGCTAATGTGATTATTAAATAATAACTCACTTAATTTAAATAAAAATAATATTACATAAATAAATTACATAATAAAATCATCCATATATCAGTAGAACTGTGTAATAAATTCCTACTAACTTTTTCTAAAAAAATAATAAAAATAAAAGTGAAGATTGAAGAAAGGGTGGTCTAAAACTCTAAACAAAAGTAGGTTCTAGTGATGGATTGTGTATACATGAGGAGGGAAGTGCAGATATATGAATTGATAACTGAATTGCAATAGGTTATTGAATTTAAATTTTTTAACTAATCGGGTACTAAATAAAAAAAATTCAACAATTAGATGTAAATTCTTTACCTAATAAAAAACTATCAAAATAATATCTTTTTATATATTAAAAATAACAAAAATAACAACTCAAAATAATAAATAATTAAGTTGTTGAAGAAAATTTTTCTTCACAAAAATTCATATTTTGAAAACTTTACATAATTTATTCATTATCTATGGTATTAAATAAAATTTTCTCAATGAAAATAATCAAATAATTCAGAAGGGTTATATAAGAGATCAAATTAGTAAAGAGAAGGGGTTAGTTGACAATAAGTTATTTTGATAACTTTGATTATGGATCTCTAAAAATATATAAAAAAAATCTTTAAAATAGAAAAAAGTTTATAGATGTGTTCTTCTACTTTTAGATTGATAATCATTTAAATTTTATACAATTTCATTATCATTTAATAGTCCATCAAAGATCATTAAATTTGAACCGTTGTAAATTATATGAAAAATTGATTGTCTTTGATGGACTATCAAACAATAATGAAATTACATAAAATTTGAATGATCATCAATTTAAAGATAGAAAAATATATCTATAAATATTTTTTTATTTTTAAGATGTTTTTTTATATTTTTTTTAGAAATTCATTGTCAAGATTGTCAACTGATCCCTTCTCATTAGTAAAATCTTAATGCAAAAGTATTATTTCAAAATCAGGTCAGCTAACCCCTTGATCTCTACGAGAGCAAATTTTGTACGGAGAACTTCATAGAGAAATTTGAACGATAAAATTTATTGTGGACGGTTGTGAAAAAAATTTAATTATAATTTTTGATGCAAAAGAGTTTATTATTATTATTAAATCATAAGCATTCATGGTTGATTGAATGGTTCAACAAAAAAAAAAAAAAAAAAAAAAAAAAAAAAAAAAAACAGGTGCAGAATTTTCTTTCTCCATGTATGTATTCGCCCGTGCGAAGAAATCTGTATCTCTGGAGAGAATTCTTTACGGAGGTGTGTGATTCTATATTTTAAATCATTCAATTATCGATTAATATCTTAATTTAATAATAGTAAATTTAATATATCAAAAATTTATATTTAGATTTATCTATAACCGTTCGGATTAAAACGATTAAAACGATTAAAACGAGCCGATCTACGTCACAGACTCAGAGAATGCGGTTCGCCGTGCGAAGTGGTCGGATAAATTTCTAATTTTCTATCAGCTCGGTCTTCAATCTGTACCAGACCGATCGGATAAAAGGATTTCGATCATGTCAGCTCCGGCAGCGGTGGAGGCAGGGATGGCTGCTGGGGCGGCGATGAGGGAGGTCATGGCGCGTGTAAAACTGGCGGCTGAGCGCTCCGGCCGATCGCCGACTCAGGTTCGAGTCGTGGCAGTGAGCAAGACCAAACCCGCCTCTCTAATAAAGGCGGTGTACGAGTCGACCGGACACCGCTCTTTTGGAGAAAACTATGTGCAGGAAATGCTCGAGAAAGCCCCTCAGGTATCGTATTATTTATGGAGAGACTGAGAGAGTCTTTGAATGAGAATAAAGTTAGGAGAGGTTCTGGTTGTATGAATAAAGAGGGATTGAGTAATGATTGAACTGCTATGTTTTTGTAAGAACAGAGGTGGGATTTTAATATTTAGACCTTGTAATCTCTGCCATAATTTTGTTTAAATAAAAGAAACAACAAAATAGGAGAGTAGATTTGCTTGCTCATAATAGAGAAGTAACTAATGATTCTGGCGTCAGTCTGTCCTTGACATATTCTGTCTAAATCCCTCACAACATTAATGCTGTATAAAACATTGGATTTCAAGTGATCCTCACCATCATTGTTTCTTCGTCAAGTGAGCAAAACCAAAAGGTTATTGCAGTCATTGAACTGTGGTCTTTGGCAGGGGAAATGATTGGGCTTTTGCCTTGTGAAAATTTCAGGAAGTAATTTTCTTCCTTGTTAATGCCATAGAAAACAATGAGCTTACAATATGATTGATTATTACTTAAAAATTTAATGAAAGTTAATGAACTTTCATTTTTATTTTCTAATTTGTTTATTTTTCTTTTTGGTTTACAGCTTCCTGAGGATATTGAATGGCATTTCATTGGAAATCTACAGAGCAACAAAGCAAAAACACTAATATGTATGCTTCTATTTTCCTCTTCTGTTTAATATTAATTCTCTTTTCCAGATATGCTTTGTTCATGTCTCCAGAATTACAATACCATTCAATTGTAATTAACTCCCTTTTCTATATAAAATACGAGCACGTGAAACACTTTGAAGGTTTAAAATTACAAGTAAGAAGAGAAAAGAAGAGTTTCTCTTTCTGACAGAAATGTCTTGCTACATGCAGCCAATTAGTCCACATCAAAAATAAAGATCTCACATAAAACTCCCATCGGCCTTTGAAGGTCAGACCAATGGTGGCTTTTGCCACCTAGAATTTTGAAAATCTGGGAGGTTCTCTTTCGTGCAGAGAGAGAGAGAGAAATCTTTCTTACAGGTAGTTGATTAATTGCAGCTTATTCTTGGATAACTGAGACTGCTAGAGCTCAATAGATTTGTGCATCAAACTATTGCTAGAATAACTGAAAATTTTGACCAAAGCTGGTCAAATAGTTTACTGGGCCACTTACTGCTAAAGCTTTAATTACTGGCCCAATTTGCAATCATTGGTGAATGTACTATTAATATTATGTAGTTGTAGATCTCTATTACCCAAAGCAAAGTTGAAGTTGTCAATTATCATGAATGCTTCAAACTTTTTGTGTATGCAGCAGGAGTGCCTAATCTCTACATGGTTGAGAGTGTTGATGATGAAAAGGTATACTGTTCTTCAATTAAATTTGTTTACACACTAAAGTCGAATTCTCTTTGTGGTTGATTCAAATAACAGCTATAAGCCTATAACATAGTTATTCTTGGGGGAGGTCGGAGGATGATTTATTTTATTTTTATTACTATTATTATTATTTTATTTTTTTTGGGGGGGGGGGGTGGTGGGTAGGGGCGGAACCAAGGTAGGCGTCAGCCGATGCCCGGGCACCTCCTCGGTTCACTGAAAATAAAGATCATACAGTAAAAAATAAATTTTCTTTTGATCCGAACATTCTATTTATTTGAACCGGTCACCCCCTATCGATCGTTTCTGGTTCCGCCCCTGGGGTTGGGGGGGGGCGTTGGGGGGCATATTACAATACACTCTGTTGCTTGTCTTTTCTTTTCTTTGCTTGTCGTTATTGTTTTAATCATGATGCCTATATTGCATATTGATTAAGACCTTACAAAGTCTTATATGTTCAATTCTCCAGAAGTGCATTAACAATCATTTTAGCATTGGTACTAAAATGGTTTAATATCCAACTTGTTTCTGCTATCTGATTGCAGCAGATTATGCTGATGGATGTTTAACTTGATTTGTTAATCTTGGTTGCTATCAGACACTCATGGATTGAAGTAACTTGAGTTCATCTTTGTTCCTTGTCAGATAGCCAACTATCTTGATCGTGCAGTAGGAAGCTTGGGGAGAACACCTCTGAAGGTTTTGGTTCAAGTAAACACAAGTGGAGAAGAATGTAAGTTAAAAAATAATCCATTTTTTTTATTTCTGGCTTGGCACCTTTGATTTTGCCCTTTTTTGTTTAGTTGATCTGTCTAGAGACTCTAAAACTCTTAATCAGCTTTCGTCAATAATAGTATTTCCTATTTCGTCTGGTCTATGGTTCACTGGGGAAAACTAATATTGGCTGCCATGTCTTCATCATCACCTTACCTTTGTAGGTACTAGGATGATGCTGATATTTTTCGTCCACGTGTACTATAAAATTACCTAAACTGTGATTCTTGTTTGACCTAATCTATATGATAGAACATATGTACATTGTGTTACTCAGGATAAGGCTTGAAGACAATTTGTTTTGTATCGTATGTACTTTGCAGCCAAGTTTGGGGTGGAGCCATCAGGATGTGTGGAGCTAGTGAAGCATGTGAAATTTGGTTGTCCGAAACTCATCTTCTCAGGTCTGATGACAATAGGGATGCTTGACTACTCATCTACTCCAGAAAACTTTGAGGTTTAGTTCCTGAAGCTTGGAAAAGTTGACTTGTTTATGTTTGTGCTACTTAAAAGGGTTTTGACTTGGACTTGGTCATTGGCTGAGATATTTGCAACTCCATATGATCAGTAATAAAGCTCCAATTGTCTAACTTAACCAAGACTTTGAGTTTTTCCTTCAGTTCACCTTATTTGGCTTTTAGTTACTCTTAAATTATTTTTGATTTTACCTCATTATTAAAGTCTTAACATCATATTTAACATAGAACAGAGTGCCCCACTAATTTCAGAACAACAGTTTAAAAATAAATAAAACCATGTTATAACTAACACTAGTGACTCCTTTGGTATCAGACATTGCTTGATTGTCGAAAGAAGGTTTGTTCAGAGCTTGGAATTGCAGAAGAGGAGTGCGAGTTGTCTATGGGAATGTCTGCAGATTTTGAACAAGCAGTAAGTTCCATTGTTGCACCCTACTAGTAACCAGCTTGCAAAACAGCACCCATTTGTCTATCATCATTTGCATAAAACTCTGTTGACATTTAGAATTTGCAAGAATTAGCCATTTCATGGTTAAGGTAATTCTTGACCATCAGCAAATTTGAGTTTTGGACTGACTGATAACCTACCTGATTATCTTCACTGCTCCCGCGGAGGCTTGTGAATATATCACCCTCTTTTTAAGGGCTTTTGCAGATTAAGAAATATGTGGAGTGAAGGGATGAATTACTTTTGAATAATCAGTCTGTTTAATTAACATCAATTGTGGTATCATGACCCATGCTCAAACTGGTATCATGTAAATGGATTTGAACTGTTTGGTTCAAGATAAGTCTTATCAGAAATCAAGATAAGATGACATGACATAAGTTTTGCAGATTGAAATGGGCAGCACTAATGTTAGAATTGGCTCGACAATATTTGGAGCAAGGGAGTATCCAAAGAAGAAAAAGTAATAAGTGCATGCAGCCTAAATTATGTAACTGTTAAATTTGTAATTATTAACTGCATGGTAATTATTTATATCCATGCCATGAATAATTACTTAATTGTAATAGATAAATTTTGGCAATATCCAGTTAAATATTCGTGTTTTACACCTATTTAGCTTCATTTTGTGCTTCTGCTTTGGCCCTGTTATCAGAAGGTTACCTAAAAGCACGTACATGTTGGTGGATGAGCTTTGCAAATTGATTTCCTGGTAGTACCTAGTGAGTTTGACATACCATCCAACTTATATTGGTGCTTATATTAACCAACCATAAATAGCATGCTGAGCAGCTAAACAGTCCTGCTAATGTGCTAAACAATGTCTTAATAGCTTACAAAAAAAAAGCATTTGTTAATACCAACGATTTAGGCTGCTGCTGAATCTAAGATTGCAGTGGTTAAGCAATGTACTAGAATGATCAAGTGTGTAATGTGAAGATTGTTTAATGGTAGCGTGTAACCATTCCATATCCGGATCGATGCTAACAGAAACCGACTGATCCTCGAGATCATCCACATGAAAAAAAATGCTGGTGCATATATTTTTTCTTGACTCAAAAATAAATAAATAAATAAACGGTGTTGCCTATATTGTACGTTGTAGTGCCCAGATTTTTTTATTTACTTCAAAGGAGTGTTGTAATAATACATTGTTTTGTTGCAATATCAGCATTGTTTCACTGGAGGTATCCATTGTTCAGCAAGAAGATATCTTTGTGCAAGGAAACTTAAATTCTTATCCAAGAATTTCATGATCATATCTACTTCGCGGTGATTAAAGAATCCTTATCATGAGATATTCGCCGATCAGATATTTGTTAATTTGCGGAAGGATTCAAAGGCCAATTCCAAAACTAACCAAAAGAAGTCATGTACTCTGAAGATTCCATGGAACCTGAAACATATTGTTACAGTAGAAACCTATTGCCTAGTGTAGGAAAGAAAATAAGATGCTTCTTCATCTCTTGGTATTGACAAGGGCAACTTTATTACAAGTCAAAGGGTGAAAAACGAATAAAAATAATCAACCTCGGCTTGCGGTATATCATGGTCTACATATTTTTTTTTGCATGGACGTTGATTAAGACCATTATTGCCTTAATTACCAAAAAAATAAAAATAAAGACCATTATCCCCTCATCTGAAAATTTATAGTACTTAAGTACTAACCATTTGTCTCCTCAAGGGGCATATAGAATTCTCTAGGGCTATATTTGGGAGGGACGATTTAGAGATAGAACTATCATCAACTGTCAAAAAAACAACTCTAGTTCTTGTTCAACTCATAAAAAGGACAATTTAGTTCTGAGTTATTCCTAATTTATTTTGCTTTAAGAAATAACCTAATCTGCAAAAATGCATGTTGGATAATTTTATTAGGCAAAAAAGTTTGTTAATCTTTTTTCAATTTTGCATTTTCTTCATAATGTACATTATGAAAAAAATATAAAATTTGTAAGGACTCATTTTTAGCAGACATATAAATTTCACATTTAACATGGGCCGTACTCTTGACTGTGGGCGATCCAGAGCGCAAGTACATCGAACAACAATATATTCCTCAATGTACTACGCAAATAAAATTTAACTCAAATTCAGAGAACATGCTTATGTGGACAAATAGATGTCGGAGAAGGAATATCTGCGCTGAATATTTCCAGGATAAAGAATGCAGTGAAATTTGATTTTATCTTATTATTAGTATTTATATTGATTGCATAATTAACCAACCGAAGGTTCTTTTTCTCTCTCCCGAGGGCATCAGGGGCACTGACTAGTCAAAATTTCGTCTATGAAAAGTGGAAAATTGAAACAAGGTCGAATCCTGACATCACATTCACATACTCCAAACCTATTCATTTATGAGTCGTTGACAATCTTTTGTTTGACGTCTTGCTGACAATTTGGGGCAGGGGCGGATTCAGCAAGTCCTGGGAGGTTAATTAACTTTATTGAATTTTGAAAATATTTTAAGCTGAATTTTTGTTAATCCGAATTTAGTTTCTACTTTCTAGATGGTTTGATTATTTTTATTAAGAAATATCAAGAATAATGAAAAAATTATGTAAATTTTTTTAAAATTTTAAAATTTAAAGTCCTGTAAAGAAAAAATTTACGTGATTATCTATGATTTTGTATTTTATTTTTTATTATTTTTAATATATAATATATTATTTTGATATTTTTTTTATTAGATAAAAAGATATGTTGAATTGTTAATATTAGTTTGATAATTTTTTATTTTTTATTTAATTATTTAATAAGTTTCAATCTGTTAAATTATTATAATTTGATTATTGGTTCCGATCAAAATCTTGCATCCGCAATTGGGGCAATACAAATTTCTTCTACGATGAGGATTAAAACCACCCATGGTATAGGAAAAATCCCAAACCAATTATTTTTAGAATCACTTTTCCTATCGTGGAATAAATTAAATGAAAATCACGAATGGACGTAGATAAAAGTATAAAACGATGTTGGATCGTGGCATCACATCACGTGTCTACATCTATGCCAATATCTGTGTATCTATCTCGTAATGTCAGTGACATCTTTTTATTCCTATATATATATATATATATATATATATATATATATATATGCTCATCCAGCTCTGAAAGGATGAGAATATGGTTCTTTATTCCAGTCCTGTACAGAAATCAAGCTCTCTTGTATCCATTTGAAAAATTGTGTATGACGTATGCATTATGCCATATATAGGCACATTTTATTTTTGGGACCACTTGACAATGGTTATCTTGATAATTTTAATAATGAATTTTTAAATAAATATAAAAAAAATTAAAAATAGAAAAAATCTTATGGATATGTTCTTCTATTTTTAGATTGATGGTGATTCAAATTTCATGTAATTTTATTATCATTTGACAGTCTATCAAATACTGTCAAATTATAACCGTTGTAAATTATATAAAAGTTTGATGGTCCTCGATGGAGTATCAAACGATAATTAAATTACATAAAATTTGAATTACTATCAATCTATAAGTAGAAGAATATATTCATAAGTTTTTTTTTAAGATTTTTAATATTTATTTGAAAATTTATTGTCAAAATTGTCAAAATAATTCATTATCAAGTTATCCCCATCCTTTATTTTTTGGGTCAGTTGGCCCTTTAATACAACCGTTTCGTTTTTTTTTTTCTTTTTCAGTGTTTTATTTTTCCTTCCCATGTTTCATTGCCTGTTTTAGATTTAAAAAAAAAAAGAGAAATGACCTAGTAGCTCAAGTGGTAACTAACTAAGATGACTTCAAAGAGATAATAAGTTCAAATTTTTATATGCACAAAATAAAATTTATTAGATAAACTCTCATCTTTCTCTCAAAAAATAAACAGGGAGAAAACTCTTACTGAGACAAATGATGTATATAATAGAAATATATAATGTATTTCTGAGAGCTTAATTAACAAGCACACCAATATTGTAGGAAATATATATCAATCATTGGACCCTTTGTGGTGAAAAGCATGAAAACTAAATATATGTATACGGTAGGAGCGGAGCCGTATTTTGAATAAGATGGGTCAAAAATATTTTTTTTCCGGGAAGTTAAAATTAAAAAAAAAATTCTTCAATAAAACTTTTTTTAATATATATATATATAATTAAAGAGTATTTGTAAAAAAAATTCTGAGGGGGTCTAAAAAGTTTGATATCGGGATCTTTGATGATAAATAAGCTAAACGTAATATCTATTGGAAAAAAGCTGATAAAATTAAGAAACTTGTTAAATGGCAATCTTATATGAAAAAAATGATCCATTGTTCTTGTGGAATTGTGGGGAACTCCAACGAGTGTTTATCGTTATAGTTCTAAGTAATATATATTAATTATTATATATAAATAATATTTTCCGTCTATTCTGGGCCTTTTGAAAGTAATACTAATAATGTCGTATTAAAATGTTTTGAAAAATACTATTTTCTAATTAATTTGTGAGTTCGATCGTGTGCTCAATACCTAGTTTAAATGAACCTCGATACATGTCCGCTTCCTTTTTCTAATACTTGAGAAATCAATTTCCATGCTCTGACACATGATTTCAGTCAGAATTGCTGAACATTTGCATTAAAAAATAAATATATATATTTTAAATAATTAGATAGTAGAGTTGTTTTGTTATATATCTTTTAAAATTTTGAATGAACAAATAAAAGTTTCTACATAATGCATGCACTTACGTATATACCGACCTACAAACGGGTACATCCCAGTATGTACCAATCATTGTATTAATAGAAAGTACGTATCATCCTTTTCAGAAAAGTTATATTGTAACACGCATGGAAGCAAATTGATGACATATGTAACCAAAATAAGCATGGTAAAAAGCACCGAATCTCTAGCTAGCACCTTATCAATTATATTAAGCATATATCTGTTAACTTCTG
This sequence comes from Schoenoplectus tabernaemontani, assembly GCA_037127355.1. Taxonomy (NCBI): domain Eukaryota; kingdom Viridiplantae; phylum Streptophyta; class Magnoliopsida; order Poales; family Cyperaceae; genus Schoenoplectus; species Schoenoplectus tabernaemontani. Next base: position 10,943,464 of record CM073738.1, read on the forward strand.
AAACCATGTACGTCCTCACACTTTTCATTTTATTTTTTTAATTTTCTGCTTGTTTGAATTTTGAAAATAGAAATCATTTATGCATACTGAATATAAATTATTGTAATTTGAAAGTTATAGCATATGCATTACACGAGAATTATTATGCATGTATTATTTTATCTGGTATCCATTTAAATTATTTTTATAATTAGACTTCTTGTGTGGTTTGAACATGTGGACGTTACATAATAATCTCCTTCGTGGGATATCTTATCGGTCTGAATTTTATATGTAAAATAATATGTAGGAGGTCGAGGGCCACAATATAACTTCAAAAAATAGATTCACTATGCACATATTAAAACTGTCCCCTTCTGTGTCTAGTTCTTGTTGGGAAAGGGCTATATTACTTTCTCTGGACCTGGACATGCCACTAGGTCAACTGACTTGATATGTCTGAATATTATATTTTGCTTGATGTTTCTAAATAATTGTGAATCTGAGTTAATCCGATTTGAACTGAAATCAGACTTAAATGATATAAATCTATAACACAATAGATGTTAGTTGAAAAACCAGAATGCATCAAATGTATGTACCAAACTTGGTGAATTACGTCAGGATACCAACATTTTTTATTTGAGTAGATTGATTTCTGATTGTCTCTATTAATCAAAGTCATTTGAATTTTATTTTAGTTCATGTGCATGCATTATAAGGTGATTTATCAAAATAATGAAAGCGTACTTATACTATATGATATATGATAAATATGACATGATAAGACATAATTTTGTTTAACAGTACAAATACATTCAAATCTCGGTTTTACTGTAAACTTCTATGTTAATTTATTTGACTAAGTTGATTCATTTATATATTATTTTATTTATAAATTTGTTATAGAGAAGTTACGTAATAAAATAACTGGTTACTAAGCTTTATAAGCTAACTCAATTTTATTTGTCTCTTTTGTGTTTCTTTTCTGTTGGCGACGTAGATTAGCTGAACGTCGAATGGATGCAGAAGATAATAATTGTATAGCATCTTAATTCGGGGTGTTACATTATCCTTCTCATTAAATTATTCATATAAAAATATTGAAAAATATAAAATTTGAGATGTTTAGAATTTTTTAAATATATATATATATATTTAAAAAAAGCGGTTCTATAATAATAAAATATTAATTTTTTATATTATTTTTAAAAATTCAAAATAAATAGTTAGAAAACTATAAACATCTAAATTTTTTATCTCAAATATTTTTGTATGAAGAATTTAATGAGAGAGATATGTTAATGATAAAATTTTGAGCCCGTGCATTTTAGGCTAAAATATAAATATTTTTATATTAGTTAATCTCTCTCTGTGTGTATATAGTTTGTCCTTTATATTTTCATAAACATTTTGATCGAAATATTTATTGTTTAAATTTTAAAATTTGGTGTTTATATCAAAAACTTATAACATACCAATTTTATCAATTTTAGCTATTATTATTTTTAATAATTCTCTAAAAATGAACTATTTTCACATACAAATATTATTAGTATTTTTCTATTATTTCTAGGCCATCTTTGAAAATATCATTAAAAATAAAAATACAGTTCTAAAATTGATAAAAATTAGTATGCTATAAGTTTGAACATCTAGATCAATATCCTAAATATCATTAAAAATCATTATATAAATATTGTTTGAGCTATCTAGATTAATATTTCGAACAGTTAATTTTAAATTTAAACCGTAAGCATTTTGACCAAAATGCTATGAAAGCACAACAAACTTTCTCTTTGTATAGTAATGATGATGATGATGATGATGATGATGATGATGATGGTGATGTGATGATGATGATGATGATGATAATTCAATAGAAGCTAGGCAACAGAAAATCCGGACTTGAGTATACTTGTCAAGATTATCGTCATGATAATGATAACAAGGTACTAACTACTAAGACAGGAAAGAATAAAATCTACTAGAACATCTAATATTCTGGTACAATGAACTTGGCCTGATAATTGATACCACGCCGACACAGCCTGTTCTTGATCACATCCTTCGGCCTATATATATAATGGTGACAACTTCAACTTTTATAATCAACTCAAACACTTGAACAAATATATCCTCTCTTAAAATTTTCCGATCATATTCAATTAGTTTAAGCTTACAAAATGGATAAGGTGATGAACTTAGTGTCGCGACGAGCAGTGGTGATCTTTAGCTCGAGCACATGTTGCATGTGCCATGCAATCAAGATGCTATTTGCTGAAATGGGTGTAAATGTTGCTGTTTATGAGCTGGACGAGGAATCATGGGGCAGAGAGATGGAGAGAGCACTTGTGCAGCTCACAGGCCGCAAGTCGCCAGTTCCAGTGGTTTTCATTGCTGGCCAAATGGTCGGCTCGACTGAGGTGATTATGTCACTTCACCTTGCAGGAAAGCTTGTTCCTCTTCTTCGTGAAGCGGGCGCCATTTGGCTGTAAATGTTATAATACACAGAACTAATAGGAAAGAAATAATAAAACCACGATAACAGTGGTGGTGTGTACTTGAAAGTTTTGGAAATTCTCACATGCTGACCATGTATAGTAATTTTATAGAAATCTGGCATTTTTGTGTTGCTTAGAACCATGGTATTATATTTGTATTATTCGCCGGTCACAATACACATTATTAAACGCCATTTGTGATTTATGGAATTAATTTTTTTTTAATCATATTGCTAAGTAATGCAGGTCACACTAGTTTAAAATGGTGATTCAATGTCATAACATTAAGTGTCGGATAACAAAAACAATCGAAACTGAACATATCAATATTGGTTATTTAAATAAACCGACACTGATTTCTATAAATCCGCATCATCTTTTTTAAATAGCCGACACTTCGGATGATGAAGTCTGTATTGGTTTTCTTATCATCTAATATGATTATTCCTCGATTTGCAACACTGATATACATATCGAAATTATACAAGTGTCTCTTTGTTCTTATGTTCGACAATGATATATTCAGAATTTTGTAATCAGTTTATATATTTAGTGTCGTTTTATTTAGAAATCCAACAATACATATAGTATGGTATGTAGAAGTGGATAATTATTCCAGCTAGGGGTTGTTAATTGGAGTGGAGTTAGAATATTTTGGATTGGACCAGACAACACAATGAGCATTGCTTCCTCATTGGAAAGGTTAATTTGCTGAGTGCAAGGAGTCAACTCCAGGATTCTTAATTACTTAGGAGACAATTTTTGATAAATTGATAACTTTGATATCTAGTTTTTATTTTTATGTGAACGTATTTTTTTTTTGGGGCGGATTCAGACTTTGATTTAAAAGGATTGCAAAATAAATATATCTTCTAATTTCTTCTTAAATATATATATAATTATAAAAGTATTCGTCAAAAAAAAAAATTCAGAGGGGCAACTGCTTCCTCTGGATACACATGGATCCACCCATGCCTTTTTCGCTTCAAACAAAGTGATCATGGATATTGGATATCATGGGTCATATTGGATATCATGGGTTTTGACCTATTTAAATTTTAAGTGCATGCATTTTGGGATGAATTGTGAATGTGCAAAACCTTACGTTGGTGCATTTTTTGAGACATTGTGTTTGATAGGTACTTGTCTACAAGCTCGGGCTATATGTAAGAAATGAAGTGTTTGAGGGTATATATTAGTTGTGCGCAAAAGTTACTTTAATCTATATATTCTGCATTTGTATGAAAGTGAGATTCTCTTCTAAGTCCTTAGCAAAACATTATATAGGGGATGAGTCATAAAGAGAGCTCATGAACATGAGTTAATAAGACTTTAAGAGTAAAATCATGACAATAATTATGTCATATCGTATCCTCAGTCATGGATAACAATTGTGAGTAATTAATGATAGTAACGATCATATTTAAAATGAGTATCGAGTAATTCTCGAGCTTAGGATTGTCCAGCTCAAAAACTATTCGATATGAATCTTAGGTGAGTTATATATGTTTTATAGGGTCTAGTTAAGTAGTCTTAGGCATTTGAGAACATAGTCCTATTAGTGTTAGTGTTGTTTTTTTCTTTAATTTTGAAATATTAGTGTATTCTTACACACAACCGAGATAGAGGAGAACTCCATTAAATTGTATTTCAAGTTAATTTGATAATGTTTTTTTTCCTGAGCTAGCCCAACTATAAGTTCTTTTCCAAAAATGGAAAACAGAGATGGGCATCTCTGCAGATGTCACCCATATTTATTCGTCCCATTGCTCCTTACAATTGGCGCTTTTTTTTTTTTTTTTTTTACTTTTTCCTAATTCCGCTTCGAATCAATAAAAAGCTCTGAAAATAACAAGAAAGATAAACAGAACAGCATACATGCTCATTTTATTTATTGATTTATTTTCAAATAGAAGCTGTTTATAAGGCCTGTGCCTCATTATCAAATAGAAATACAGAATACATGAAATATATATGCTGCGAACCGACCACCGACCAGGCCCTTATTTGTTTATTTGTTATTCTTGTTGGATTAAAAGTTCGATTCTTTACAGATATAATAAGATGAGCTGCGCCTGAGATTTGGGCTACAGATTCCAGAGATTTTTTTTTTTGTTTTTTAGTAGATGAAAAAGAAAAAACACCAAAATTGGTCAAAAAAGAAATAATTTTTGTAGCCGTAGGCTGGACCGAGTTTCAAACTCGGTTCCAGATGTCGGGAGCGAGTTTGAAACTCGGTCCCAGTTTTTTTTACATTTGTGTGTATTTAAAAATGACAGAAAGTTAGGACTGAGTTTAAAACTCGGTCCAGCTTTCTTGGATCGAGTTTTAAACTCAGTCTCAGTTTCCTGCTAATATATAGTAGCATTCAGTCCCTTTCTTCTTCATCTTTTTTCAGCCACCATTTCCTCAAAAATGGTCATTATTACTGCTGCAAGAGTTTCCAATTGAATTTTTTTTCGACAGATCTAGTGCCGATCCATATTCATCACTCTCGTCTCACCAACATTGTAAGTTTTTTTTCTATTTAGACTATTATTTTTTGCTCTAAAATTAAAATACACTAACAATAGGGTTTATTATTCATATTGTAGAGACGAAAATATTGTTAATCAATGTGTATCATGGAGGTCAAATCCTGAACACTTCAATTGGCGTGGGTTACGACATTCGTGCCGCGTGCACATTTTCTGCCGACGAGACAATAAATCTTCGTGACTTGAAGATGCAAGATTTTGGATGGCATAAATCAGCAGGTGAGATTGTTCACCGTTATTGCACTCAACACATTGCACAAAATGTGTATAAAAACTGTCATATGAAAAAAAATAAAAGTTCTTTTAAAATAAGTTGCAAGACATAAGAAGCCATGGAGGTGCGAGAAATATATGAAAAAAGTTAATAATATTAGACTAGCATCCTATAAATTCGTCAGAAAATCAGAAATCATGCAAGAAAATCTCCCAACGAAACAAGTGTTCAACAGAAGGACACGAAATAACAGAAACCATAATAACCAACCCATCACAACTGAGGAAGTGTTAGCCGAAGAATTTCGTTATGAGGAGTTAACCCCGGAGCAAGTGGCTGCATTGCAACAAGAAAGATGGGTACAACATCTTGACGGCGGTCTCAATCGCTGGGGAATAATGACAAGCAATAGTTCAGAATCATTGAACAACGTATTCAGACTCGCCAGACAATTTCCGGTATGTGCTATCGTTGAGAACATGTGGTACAAATGTGTTGAGTGGTTCTACAAACGTCGAGAACGTTTGCATTTCAGCTGATATGCAAAAAGATCAAAAACTATATTTTTAAATTTCAAAAAATTTAATTTATGGTTTTCATTAAAATTTTCATATGAAATCCTTATGGGATACAAAAAATTGGAGTTTTTTGAGTTTTTTAAGTCACTCTTTTAAATTTTTGAAAAAACAAAATAAATATTGAATATTTATTATTATTTTTAGAGTTATTTTTAAAATTATCTTAAAAAACTCAAAACACTCCAAATTTTTATATCCCATAAGATTTGCATATGAAAAATTTAATGAAAATCATAAATTACAATTTTTTAGATTTTAAAATATAGTTTTTGATCTGTTTGTATATCGGTTGAAATGCAAACGATTTCACAATAGTCTACCTATATATATATATATATATATATATATGAGTAAAACTACCGTACTCCTAGGAGCATTGGGCCCCTCCGTGATCTTAGCTCAAAAAATATATCAAATGATTTTCAAATTTTGATTTATCACTCTCATTAAATTCTTCATATTGAAATTTTCTGGAGTATAAAAATTTGGGGTGTTTCGAGTTTTCTAAATCACTCTTTTCAATTTTTGAAAATAATGTACAAACATTGAATATTATATTATTATTTTTAGAGTTGATTTCAAAAATTAAAAAGTGCGACTTAGAAAACTCGAAACGCCTCAAATTTTTGTACCCCGTATGATTTCAATATGAATATTTTAATGAGAGTGATAAATCAAAATTTAAAGATTATTTGATATATTTTTGAGCTAAGAGCACGCTAGGTTCACTAGATATATATATAGAACTAGGTTACGGTGCTTTGCAAAGCACAAGAGCGTTGTGTGCTTTGCGCTCTATTTTCCATTTTAAGTCAGAAATGATCGATCCAAATTGCTCAATCTAATCTCTATATTAAAATCTATTAGTAAACCAAATTATATATTTTTTGAAATTTATTTGCTATTTTTTGGATAGGGGGAAAACCGTCATTTTTGGATGAACCAGAATTCTCAGATCGAGTCATTTTCTCCTCATCAGAAAAAATAGCAAACAAATTCTAAAAATATAAAATTTAGTTTCCTAATAGATTTTGATATGAAGATTAAATTGAATGGTTCAGATTGATCATTTCGGACTTGAAATGGAGAATAAATCACAAAACACACAACGCTCTTGTGCTTTGCAAAACACCGTAGTCAGACTCTCTCTCTCTCTCTCTCTCTCTCTATATATATATATATATATATATATATATATATATATATATATATATATATATATATATATATGTAAAGATACCGTGAGTTTAACTCAAAAAGTACATCAAATTATTTTTAAATTTTAATTTATCATGCTCATTAATTTTTTTATATTAAAATCTTATGAGACGCAAAAATATAGAGTGTTTTGAGTTTTTTAAGTTATGATTTTTAATTTTTGAAAATGAGCTCTAAAAATAAAAATAATATGTTCAATATTTGAACATCATTTTTAAATTTTAAAAACGGTGAGTTAAAAAGCTCAAAACACTCTAAATTTTTGCATCCCATAAGATTTTAATATAAAGAATTTAATGAGCATGATAAATTAAAATTTGGAGATGATTTGATGTACTATTTGAGTTAAGCTCAGAGTATCTTTACTATATATATATATATATATATATCTATACTATTATATAAAGCTTTTGGAGGGTCCATATATATATATATATATATATATATATGTGATCGCGTCCATTGATCCCCTCTTTCTCTCCATTTCTTTCCCTTATATACTATTATTTCCATAATTTTTGTATTTAGCTTTGTGCATATTTGCAATGGTGATAATATATGTTAGAATAATTTACTTTTCTTTCCATAAAAATCATGAATCATTAACTCATATTGTGCAAAAATCTCATCCAAGATTAAATATAGTCTTTATTATATGTTTTCTCTATGATGATTTATAATTTAATATTAGCGTGAATTTTTTTATCTATTTTTTAATTTTAAGTCTAGTAGAAATAATATATATATATATATATATATATATGAGTCCGATCCGAACCATTCAATCTAATCTTCATATAAAAATCTATTATTAAACCAAATTTTAAATTTTTTAGAATTTATTTGCTATTTTTTCTGATGAGGAGAAAAATGACTTGATCTGAGAATTCTGGTTCATTCAAAAATGATGATTTCCCCCCTATCCAAAAAAAATAGCAAATAAATTCCAAAAAATATAAATTTGATTTACTAATATATTTTTATATGGAGATTAGATTGAGCGGTTTGGATCGATCATTTTTTACTTAAAATTAAAAATAGAGCGAAAAGCCCACAACGCTTTTGTACTTTGCAAAGCACCATAGCCTAATTCATATATATATATATTGTTCATAAAATTATATGTCATATGAAAATTTGAGTATATAATTGAAGGAAAGTGAATAAAAAATAACTACAATATTTTGTTCGTTATTTGGATTAAAAATAAAAGAGGCAATATGAATGAAGGGAAAAACGGAGAAGAAGGGCCCATAAAAGCATTTTGTTGAACTCAGAGGGGAGGAAATTTTGTTTCAGACTTTTTGAAAGAAGGGTAAAATATAAAATTGATTGAATTTGAAAGTCTTTTAACTGATTAATTGAGATAAAAATAAGAAGAAAAACCTTTGCATATGGTTTTTAAAATAATATTTTGAACATAGCTCCTCTGGACACTATTTTTAATTAATCGCTAGATCAGAGATTATTAGCTATAGTGTCCAGAAAAAAAATATTTTTAAAAATCATTAACTACTATGTAATAGGGTGGGGGAATATTTTATATACAATTCGATTATATTCTAAAAGCCATTCAGCTTAATTATGAACTATAGAAAACTAAAAAAAATGATATTAACTAAAGCTTTAACTGGTCTACTAGCGTTAAACTTTCGAGCTTGACTTAGCTAGTGTGTACGTCATCACTACAATAGAATTGGGTTTTACTAACGGTTTTGTAACCGTTAGTAATGAAGGGGTTAAGAAAAGTATAAGCAACCATTAGGAAAAGAGTAGCGCTGGACGGACATTTGCTAACGATTTTTTTGCTAAGAACCATTAGCAAATGGTGCTGCAATTTTTTTTTGAAGTTTTACTAACGGTGTTTTAGCAGAGGGTGTTACGAATTTTTGCTAATAAACCGTTAGCAAAGTGTTTTTATTTTTATTTTTATTTTTGCTAACTATTTTTGCTAATAAACCGTTAGCAAAGGATTTTTTTGTAAATTTAACTTTCTATACAGATGACAAAGAAACTAAGAACAATAAATTATATAAGAATATATGACAAATGATAAGTATTGTGGCATACATAATATTATTCATTCAATAATTAATATAAAGGAAATATAATTATTCATACAATGAAAAAAATGTTTGCTGAACAATACATCTTGATTACTCAATAATATAAAAACCTATACAATTTCTAAGAAGAAACAAAAAAAACTGAAGTAAAAATTTTAAATAGACTTCAAATGACTTTTTGAGAGTAAAAATGATATTTTTGGTCCCGAAAATGGCGGTAACGGCATAAGTTTTCTGTGGTCGTATAACACGACTCAATCGGGGTTTCCTATCAAAAGTTATGGTCTTTTGAAGTTGAGATAGTCGGATTTCATTTTTTATTTCTTCTGTCTCTCTTCTTTGTTTCTTATATCTTTCTTCTTTCTCTTCTCCGTCTCTCTCTCATCTCTCTTTTTATATATGAAAACAGATAAAAATTGGTTGGTAATCCATGGGATTTTTATTTTTGAAATTTGATTTTTGGATCATTTGATTGGGAAACGGTGAGATGGACAATCCATGAGAGCAAATGTTATTGGTGATATGAGATATATTAGTTTGTTTTTACACATGAACCTTTGCTAAGTGTTTTTTTATAAATAACCGTTCGCAAAATCTAACGCAAAAAGCTTTCTTAATGGTTTTTTATAAATAATCGTTGGCAAAACTCAGCGCAAAAATCTTTCCTAACGATTTTTTATAAGAAATCATTAGTAAAACCCAGCGCCACAAAAAACTTTCCTAACGGTTTTTTATAAGAAATCGTTGGCAAAAGTTGTCCGACAATTTTTTTACACTTTCTGATATGTTTTTGCAACGTTTTCTTTTTCCAAACCGTTAGAAAATAGTTGAACTTATTTTTCAAAATACAACTGCCTAATATGACTAACAGTTTTCACTAAAATCCATTAGTAAATTGATGTTAGTAAAACTCAATTTTGTTGTAGTGCATGCACCTGTCCGTATATTTATATATAAAATTAGTTAAATTTTATGGTACATGTTGTGTCATAGAAATTATTCCAAATTCCAGTGATCCTTCTGAAAAAAGGACCCAGAGTCGGCATTATCCATTTCCAGTGATAACTTTATGGACAGTGATACAGTTTCTCAATCATTTCTCACTAACATCCCATTAAAACTTATACGCGGGTCTCATGTACCGTTGTTGGGGCCACTTGTCAGTTTTGATAGGAGAGTTAGTAGGAAATAGTTGGGGACATTTTATATTTTTCTAACTTTATTCAATTTAATACGCGGCACCAATTCATACATCAGAATAATTAAGGCAACTCATATCTAATCCCCCTTCTCCCTATAAAAGCAAATCATCCTTCATACAAAAGGGAAGCACAACCTTTAAAACCAACTTTTACATTTTTGAACTTCTCAGCAAGCTAGAGGAAATTCAAAATTCTGTCGAAAAATGGATGCAGTGACAAAGCTAGCGTCGCAACGCGCTGTGGTTGTCTTCAGCAAGAGCTCATGCTGCATGTCACACACCGTCACAAGATTATTCATTGACCTTGGTGTTAACCCGGCTGTGCATGATCTAGATGAGGATACAAAGGGAAGGGAAATGGAACGGGCACTTGCTAAGCTTCTTGGTCGTAACCCAGCCGTGCCAGCTGTGTTCATTGGAGGAAAGCTGGTGGGTTCCACTGATAAAATCATGTCTCTTCACATGAGTGGAAATCTTATCCCGATGCTTCGCAATGCAGGAGCTATCTGGGTGTAGATGATCTGAGTATCTAATTTCATCCCAATGCATGTACACGTTTGATCTATATTAATTGGAGTTTGTATAACTAGGTAGTTTTTAAGACTATATTATGTTGAACACGCTATAGAGAGTGGAATTTTTTTGTTTTGTATCCACAATATACTTCAGAAATTAATTTGTACTGTTTTTTGGGAATAAATTAATGAAGGAGACCATGTTTGAGCTTATTCGGGCCCGTTTTATTATATGATTACTATTAGTTTCTTCTTCTTTTTTTCCTTTTTTTTTGTTTTAATTTCCGTACGTTGACTTTATTAAATGAGGATTCAAAAATGCACGTGCGTGAATGGAGTTAGTTTGATATTTTTATGCTTTAGCGTTATGTTTTCAGAGTACCTGTAACCTACAAACTGCCCTCTTTTGGGGTCAGGGGTGGAGAGGAGGGAACAAGGGCTGTCCTTTATGATCTACATAAATAAACATGAAGATTATAAAAATTAGTTATATTTGTATAGGAATTATTGGCCCTCCATAATTTATTTCAATGAATCAATATTTTAAATCCCATCAATTCGACCCTTTATATTCAAATACCGGCTCCGCCTCTGTTTGGGATCAAACCTCATTTCTCTATGTTTCACATCTCATCGGCTCATCGTTTTTATCTTTGCTTTTGAAATTAGAATCGTTATCAAATCCGTGAACCAAATAATGACCAAGAATTTAGTTGGTCATTTCAGAATTGTTCTGTTTCTTCTCTGTACATAGCAGAGAGTTAATCACTTATTTATTTTAACGAAAGAAAGAGAAAATAAAATTTATGGCTCGCATAATTAAGGGAACCATGCATGTTTTTCATTTTATAGTAATTTCGATACTTGAACACAACGGAAGATCAACACTATGTGCCGTGCATGACGGCATGTATAGGTCTTTGGACGAGTACCGGTTTAATAAATTGAACCACTCCAGCCTACTGAAATTGCAGAAGTAAACTATATTGAAATTATACATGTTCATGTTATTAATTTATCTTGTTGATATTCTAAAATCTCTGATATATTGTCTATTTAATTAGTTGACATTAATATTGTCCGCCGACCTTCAAAATATATTTCGAATTATGTCGATGTTCTGTTTAAATTCAGGTCATTCAGCATCGTTAATTATTTCATTAGATTGATCACTAAACACATTTTTTATATTTAAATTGTTTAAAATTTTAAACTAAAACTCGTATCTACTTGGCTTCTTGAAAGATCTACTATGGTCTATGAGTTTATCTATTTGCATGGCCCTTGGATATTTGAAAGGGGAAGAAACTACTAGCTGAAAACTGTCGCAAATGATAGAAGCATATATTTGTCAGATGCCACAATCTCACTCGGAAAGACAGGCCATGCTTGAAAGACATTTCTATTCTTAGCTATCCTTTGTGTTAGAATATTCTATGAAAAAGCCACGACAGAGAAGATCAGGCCAATGATATGGCCATCCACAACATCAACTTTCATGCCTCATCTCTAATTAATTAACAGATATATACATGTAGATAGATTCGTGATTCCTGAAGGTACATGGTCTTACACTCTTACTGACAAATATTCTAGGAGCATTTGAAGTTATCTTGTATATATCATATATGTAGATAGATAAATTTATTGAACCGCTTAATTCAAATATAGATATTCTAGCGTACATCATAATCAATTATGTTATATCATCAAGATAATTTTGTATTTAAGTGTTTCATCCAAGAGCAGGCCAGAGTGACTTCTGGATAAAACTTTAAATCAAGAAAATATATAATATTTTAGCCCTTAAGTATTAATGCAACATCTTATCAATTGAACTGATTAATTATTTTCAATGTTTCATCTCTCTATCTGAAAAAGGAACCCTCTTATGCCATTATTGCCCATTGCAAATTGATGCTTTATATATTCTTATATATTATTCGTTAATTAATTAGTGTGGCGCAATCCAATCTTTTGCGGGAATCGATCACACTATCTCTATAGCTATCTCACCACCCTTACCCTATATATATTCAAATCATCCTACATCTGAAATGCACCACAAGTTTTAGAACTTCAGAAGAAACTTACATACTCTTGTTTAAGTTCCCCACCAAGTAGAAGTTTCATATCCAATAATTGTAAAAATGGATCCAGTAACAAAATTAGCATCACAAAAGGCAGTGGTGGTGTTCAGCAAGAGCTCATGCTGTATGTCGTACACTGTTATAAGGCTGTTTATTGATCTCGATGTGAACCCGACAGTGTATGAATTGGACAAAGATCCGTGGGGGAGGGAGATGGAGAAAGCACTCATTAAACTTCTCGGGCAGAGCTCAGCTGTTCCAGCTGTTTTCATTGGGGGAAAGCCGGTGGGGTCTACCGACAAGGTCATGTCTCTTCATATGAGTGGCAATCTCGTTCCTATGCTTCGCAATGCGGGAGCAATTTGGGTATAGCTAGGTGCACCTGTGTACCAGGATCAGTTGATCTATAAGGACTATGTACATTAATTAATGAAGAGGAAAAAATGTATGTCTGCAGCATATTATCATGTAGAGATGGGATGATATTACAGACAGAAAAGACATGTTTTGAGCAGGGATAACTACTTCTTGCCTCTCTGCTTCATCAAGACTGTCTTTTGAAACAAAATTTTGTGCATGACTTGTAGAATGTAACTTTAAAAAAGTGCCATCTAATTTGATCAGTAATTGCTTTCCGCTGTGATTTTAATCCTTCATATTTTGGTATATACATATGCAATCAGTAAAGTAATTGTAAATTGAGAGGGAAAATATATTCTGAAAAGAAAAACTGTAACGGGCGAGCATATATATACCTAAATTGTCTTAATTTCAATTATTGTTGATATATCAAATTAACCCCATTGAACATATATGTGAACAGCTTTATTTATTATGCATCCAAAAACTGTAGTGGAGATACACATAGCTATTTTAATTACATGTTATGTATGTGTTTAATCCACTTATAATTCCACCTTCCATTACTGTTCATAGTGGTGAATTAATATATTTTTGAATGTTTTATAGGGTGAATATATAAATAGGGGCATAGACAAGGGAGTTGCGGGCCTACCCCTCCCCTCCTACCTTCTTAATTTTACAGAAATTACATATCGGAGTTAAAATTTATTATATATTTTTATTTCATAAAATATATTGACGTTCCCTAATCAACTTTAATGTTTTAGTGATGTAAACTCATATCTCAGCCTTTTTATATTAAAATTACGATTCTCCTTGTATAAAAATGTCTTGATGTCCGGTAATTATCTCCCTAGACTAGTTAGTAATAAGCATATGTGAATTTCGTACACAATATCTAAAAAGCTGCGAATATTACCTTATTAATATTACAAGAGAGTTTTACACATTTTGGAATATATATCTTTCTACAGAGTCACATGTATGATAGCTCAATATATATTAATGGCTAACAAATTTTTTTCCCTTAAAATCTGTATGTAGTCTTGAAAAAGGAAGTAATAGTGATCCGATAAAATGCTGATTGTACGGCCATGCAAGTTGCAACATCTTGCTGGTATATATGCTCTTTTTAGCTCCAGCACCATCTTGCACACATGACATATATAACACATATATTAAAGAAGATAACTCTGACATGCATGTTCACATTAATTAATTATATTCTCATCCTCATAATTCCAGTACGTACCGAAGTTTTAATGTACCTAATTTTCAACTTATAGACAATTTTGGTAATTCACACTTGAGATCATTGTATATAATTGGATAAGTTAAGTTGAAGTGATGATTGGATATACTACAATAAAAATCTTAGATAATATCTATTTAACAATGATTATATATCAAATTCGTTGTTAAAATGACTCAGTGACATCATTACAATATTGAGAATTTTTTTAACAACGACTTGTAATAAAAAAACATTGTTAAAATAAACTCGCGGAACACCAAAAAGTAGCACAACCATTTAGCAACGGTTCCTTGAAGGAACCATTGCTAATCACACCATTTAACGATAATTATGTGTCCAAACCATTATCAAAGGTAGTATTGCTAAATGGTTGGGCTGGTTTTTGGGTATGACATTTATTTTGATATTTACTTTCATCAATGATATTTGCTCCCACCAATAATATCTGCTCTCATAGATTGTCCATCTCACAATTCGTTCATCCCAATCCAACGATTTAAAAATCAAATTTTAAAAATTAAAATCCCACGGATTACCAACTTCTTGTTATCTATTTTCATATATAAAAAGAGAGATGAGAGACAGAGATAGAAAAAAGAAAGAAAGAAGAAGAGAGAAGAAATAAAAATCGAAATCCGACCATCTCAACTTTAAATGACCATAGCTTTTGATAGAAAACTCCGATTTAGATGTGCTACGCGATCACAAAAAACTTATGATGAGATTATAGGGTTAACTGCTTATGTCGTTATGATCATTTTCAAACTAAAAAACGCATTTGAAGTTATTTAAAGTTTTTAGTTCGGTTTTTTTTCTTAGAAATTATATAGGCTTTTATATTACTACATGAGCAAGATGTATATATTATATAGTAAATATTTTTTTCGTCAAATGAATAATTATATTTCTTTCATATTAATTATTGAATAAATGAATAATATGTCATATTGTTGTTCTTTAGTTATTCAATATGTCTTCTTACAATATTAATTATTGTCTACTGTTTGCTTAGTTCAAGAATGTTAAAATTTAAAAAAAAAAATGTCATTTAGCAACGATTCTGACATAAAATTGTTGGTAAAACTCATTTTAAAAAAAAATCGAACACCTATGATTTGGTAACAAATTTGGCGACAGTTATTTAGAGACTTTTTTATCATCCTCTTTAATAACAGTTCAGAAATCGTTATTAAATTTAATCAACAATCAAATATTTTTTTCATTGGGTTAAAGTCGGATTTGGATCATTGAGTCGGCCGGATTTGAGTTAGTTTGACTTAAATTATATGCTTTGAATTAGTTATGCCTGCCGATCGAATTGGATTTTGGACCATTCTGGATGGATATGGATTAGATCGGATTTCAGATTGCCCAATAACAAATTGACACGGTTTTGGATTCGAGCCAATTTGACCTATTGAATTTATTGTATCGAAGTTTTCGTGTTGGATATATACTATTTTAATTGTTAGCTAGCACTAACCCCGGCCACACCATGTTTTCAATTTTTTCTCATTTTTTTTATAATTATTTTCCATTCTGTGTTTAGGAAGATTCAGGTACAATCAACCATATTATATAGAGATTACTGTGAAAACGTTTGTATTTCAGCTGATATATAAACGCGTCAAAAAATATATTTTAAAGTATCAAAAATTTTAATTTATGATTTTCATGAAATTCTTCATATAAAAACCTTGTAGGATAAAAAATTTGAAGCATTTTGAGTTTTTTAAACCATTTTTTTGAATTTTTGAAAAAATAATACAAACATTGAATATTTATTATTATTTTTAAGCCTATTTTTTCAAAAATTCAAAAGAGTAGCTTAAAAAACTCAAAATGCTCCAAATTTTTGTATTCCACAAGGTTTTTATATGAAGAATTTAATGAAAATCATAAATTAAAAATTTTAAGATTTTAAAATATATTTTTTATCATATTTACATATCGGTTGAAATGTAAATATTTTCACAATTGTCTATCCCTCTATATATACTCAAAGCTGCAAGGTACAATATGTCATATAATAAACATGCGAAATATTATTCAGTGATAAAACCATAAAGCTGTCCACAATCTCACAAAATAATATCTTACCGTACGTACATATCTGAAATATTCCAAATTCCACCACACCTGAAAGAAAAAAAAACGATGGTTCCTTATCTATTTCTTATTATTAGCTTTATTCCCCTGCATAGTGGCATTAATTAATTAATTAATTAATTAATGCAGAATATCTGGACATATCAATTCATAGCTAAGTACACTCCTCTTCCCCTATATAAGCAAGTCAAAAACTCAAAAAGTTCAAAGCAACATACACTGAAATCAACTCCTTCAGCTTAAATACATACCTGCAAACTGCAATAACTCAAAACAAATATCACATACTAAATTAATTTGTAACATGGATACAGTGACCAAGCTAGCGTCCCAACGGGCAGTTGTGGTCTTCAGCAAGAGCTCCTGCTGCATGTCGCACACTGTCGTAAGACTATTCATCGACCTCGGCGTAAATCCGACTGTGCATGAGCTGGATGAGATACCAAGGGGAATGGAATTGGAACAGGCGCTTTCTAAGCTTCTCGCGCGTACCTCCGCTGTACCAGCTGTCTACATTGGGGGGCAGCTGGTGGGGTCCACTGATAACATCATGTCGCTTCACATGAGTGGCAACCTTGTGCCACTGCTTCGCAATGCCGGGGCAATTTGGTTGTAGATGTTATATATTGCAATATCATTCCCACTGACTGTGTTCATCAAAAGTACTCTCTAGTTACGCGCGTATAGGAAGTGATGTAAGTCATGTCCTTACGTCTATATGTTGGCAATAATATAAATATTAGAAATGATGCATGATTATATGGGCTCTTTTTGTTCCCATATAATCTGCTAGCTCTGTAGGATAGGATCGGATGGTTACATGGTGGGAGCAAATGATGGAAATGTTTTTCGATACTTTTATATTATTTACTCTGTTGTTGGAAAGGTATGGGTGATCTGTTAGTTAAAATTCATATAACATGTCACCAAATTAAAATTTATCGCCTAAGCAGATGGGAAATCTACACTAGCTAACTTTTATTGAAAACAGATTAAGATCTAAGCCAAACATCTCTTCTTTTGTCATAGAAAAATTCACTAATTGATGTGTTTGATGAGGCATAACAATGAACCATATATCGTTTAGTATATTTTTCTTCTGGCAATCTGGCACAGTTAATATATAGGGAAGGACTCACTTGACAATGGTTAGGTTAACAATCTTAACAATGAATTTTGAAAATAAATAATACGAGCTGCAAGGTACATTGAAATTATAGATAGTGATTCAAAATTTTGAAGTTTATAAATACATATTTTTATTTATAGAATGATAGTGATTCAAATTTTATGCAATTTCATTAATGTTTAATGGTCCATCAAAGATCATTTAATTGAAATTGTTATAAATTGTATAAAATTTTGATGGACTATTAAAAGATAATGAAATTATATGAAATTTAAATTACTATTAATTTATAAGTCAAAGAACATATTTATAATTTTTTTTATTTTTCAGATTTTTTGTATTTATTAAAAAATCATTGTCAAAATTGTTAGCTCATTGTCAAGGATCCCTCCCCTAGTATATAATATGTCTGATTAGGTGTTCTCTTCAAAAAATATGTGAGGTGTTCAATCATTCCAGCGATACATTCTCTCACTATCTTAATTTGTATATCTCTCAATATTAAGAGATGGAACCCGCGCCTCGTAGCGGATTAAATATACATATAGATATAAAATATTTATACATTATATTTTTTATTTTATGCAGCAATAAAATGGAAAAAAAATATAAACCTCAATCTAAGATAAAATAGAGATAAATAGAAAGCCAAAAGAAACATTTTATTAAGATGAGAGTAAACAGATTTTAAATATTTTTTCATCAATTAATTTAATATTAGTTCATGAAATATGTAATTTACATCTAAAATAATTATATTGAAGATAGAAATATTTATCTAAAAAATGCAAAGAGATCACGCTACACTAAGGTATGCTAGCTAGAAAGGAAGATATAAATAGAGAAATCTAAAATTAAAAAAAAAAGTAAATGCAATTAATTTCAGTAGCTGCTCAAAATTCTAAGCAAATACATCATTTCATCTTCGATTCATTAAATAAAAATAACAAATGACTTCTCTAATAAATTTTAATACCTTCCTAGATCACAATCAATCAGGGCGGAGGCAGAAAATTTGACAATGAGACAAAGGGTATCAATTATTATTATTATTATTATTATTATTATTATTATTATTATTATTATTATTATTATTATTATTATTATTATTATTATTATTATTAATTATGCTACGTTAAGTCATCTAGTATAAAATATTTTTTGTACTATATGTTACATCCCTTTCTGAATTTAAAATATTAATCTAATTGTTCAAAGTCATCTTCATATTAAAATATGGATGGAGATCAAATATTGCATTCTTAAAGAAAATTCTATATTTTTGAAGGATAAAAATTCATTATTATTGGAAATCATTAGCTCAATTTATTTTTATCCACAAAAAATTGCAAAAAAAATATAAAATTTAGTTTTCAAATATATTTTAATATGAAGAACATGTTGAATGGTTGTATCAATTTTTTAAATTAAAAATGATAGATATTGCGTGAAGTTGATGGACAAATTGTTATATAGCAAAATATAGGGTTAGAATTATAAATTTGACTAAAACTTGTAGTATTTAATCTAAATTATAATTAAAAATATACAAGTTTGTGGTACTGTCTTATTTTCATGTTTAAGTGCAGGTACGAGAAGAATCAAGCCAAATTGACCCAAAATCGGAGCTCGGGACTTTGAGCAGAGTCAAAACAGTGCAAATTTCATATGTTTGAGGGACGCAAAGATCTAGACAGAGAAGTTTAGAAATCTTTGCGACCCGCAAAGATTTTCTTGTGGACTGCAAAGATTTATTGTTAATTATTTTCTACATGGCTTTGTGGGCTGCAAAGGTTTGATCCGAAGTCAAAAATGCTAAATTTAGTATGACAGTTATTTTAAGTTTTGAACAGTTTAAATAAGTAGGATTTAGTTTTTTTCTATCTTTGGGACGTGAAAGAGAGCGGTATGAAAGTTTTTAGAGAGAGAAAAAGATACAGTGGCTAGAGAGAAGGAAGGAGAAGGAGGAGATCTTCACCATTGATTCTTCTCGATTTTTTTATCTTTTTTCTTTCTTCTTATTGTTCATGTATATTCTTGTATTTGTTTCTACCATGAGAGGCTAAACACCTCTCTAGGGTTAGGGTTGTAACATGAAACTTGCTTACTCGCTTTAGAATTGATTAAGTTAATTGTTTGTTGTTATTGTTTCTTTCTATTTTCATTATTATCTTAGGGTTTTGATTTAAGATTGTGAAATTAAAGACTTGAATCCCGACCAAAAAGAAACATTTAAGTAGTAATAAAAAAACTAAAAAGTGAGATTAAATGCTTAAAGGATTGTTGAAGATTGCGCCAAATCATCTTATGAAATACAAAATTGAGAAGTAATTTGTTTTAGTACAATACAATCAAATATGAACTTTAGGTACTAGTTCGATGAAGGATTAATGTAATATTAAGCCTTAATTGCCCTAGGTATGATGTCAACCTAAGAAATTAGTTTTTGACATCACATTTGTATGACAAAAATCCATGATAATTAAACAATTAAATTAACAAATAATTTTTTTCTCATGAGCAAGTGGATTGTATACCCATTAACCCTAGGTCTCTATTATTGATCTTTAAAAAAATTTAGAACTGCACCTTTTTATTTGATTGTTCAATTAATTAGTTTCTTAATCAAATCATTAATCAAAGAAACAACCTTTTAAATACTTAGAATTAAAATTACTAGTTTTAGAATTAGTAAACGTTTTCCCAATAGGATCGCAATTATATTTTTAATAAATGAAATTTATCTTACTATGAAATAATTAATATTATGTTGTGAATTTTTATTTATAAAGTAGAAAAATGTTACTATATATCTATATTTTCTTTTTGGTTGATGAGGATATAGACAATCTTTTTCATTAAGGCACGTTATCTTCTTTTACAATTTGTATCACAAAAAATCATAAAAATTAATATTCATGAAAAGAAAATTAAACAAAGCATATATGATCTATATGTATCTTAATTAAATACGAACCTTGCAATCACTCAATTGTTTTTGTTTTCACTTCGTTTCTCCATGATAATTTTAATTAATTGACACGTCTATAAAACAAACATAATATTTAAAATCATCGTATCAATTTCTAATTTTTTTTAATTAATATCATAGTCTCCTTCAATAGAGTCCATTAAAGTATAAGTGAACTATATATTTTGTTTTATATGATTTGAGAGGTTGTATGACTTTTAGGCTGGTAAAACAGAGTGAAGAAAAAAGGGAAATAAATAACATGTTGGTCATTAAAGAAGGGTTAAAGATAGGGGTGTCATTTCATATTTGATAAAGATATAAGAAAAAAACAAAGAAAACATTGGTAACAGACGAAAGAAAAAAGAATAGAGTTGGGAGATCAATGAAATACTTGTTAAAACTTTAAGGGAAGAACAAAATTATAGGAATACAAATTAGCACATAAAATTATAATGATATCAAATATTTTTGAAAAATTATGGGGTCAACCAAGCTTTTAAAAAATAGAAAGTTTTAATCATTTTAACCGTTTTAACGATTTTGATAGACTCTTTGCGTTAAGTTTTTGAGAAAAATAGATTTAATGGGTTTTTTTGTGATTTAACCGTTTTATCTCACGTTATACCCGTTAAAACCGTTATTTTTTTTAGAAAAAAACATTTAATGACTGAATTTTGTTTGTTTTAAATCTTAATATTTTGTTACTCTAAAATTTTATTTTTTGGATGTAAATTAAGGCCCTAATAAAAAGAAAAAGAAAATACATCATATAATAGTTTAATATAATTTAAGATTTTTAACTTTTAAGTACTTAATTAATGTTATAATTATTTTTTTCTTAATTTTATTAATTATTAAGTACTAATGATATGATAATATATTTTTAACCTTTTTAAATATTAATTAATAGGTAAAAAATGATTGATCATTTTTTTAATTTAACGATCATGTAAAACCGTTAATTGTTAACTGGTCACCTCACTGTTGAGCCGTTAAATATTTTTTAAAAGCTTGGGGTCAATAGTAAAAAAATGTGTTATAAAGTATGGTGGTCAAATTTTATGTACCTCTAACATTTTATCCAAATTATATAACAAATTAGTGTATAACTATGTTGTTTTGTGAAATGAATGGATGTCAATTGACCCTCATTGATTGAACATGCATCCGCCTCTGCAATTAATGATTGAACGTGACATGCATGAAATGTGAAATTTTATATTACAAAGTGAAACCCAATTTAAAATTTAAAGATCATGTGTATAAAATTTAAATATAACAATAAATTTGTGAATAATATATCTTTACTTTGTGTCATAATCAAGCGCGATGACTTATTTTAGATGGTGGTTGTGTGCGTCTTCACAAATCACCATAAGGATGTCGGTATTGATCTTGTCTCACAAAAGCTTTCCAAACGTGAAATCTCTACTACGTGCACTCCTTAATGAACCGAAATAAAGACTATTAGACCTCTAATAAAACAAAAATATCGAAATTTCTTTTGTTCTCAACACATGAAGTGATAAATATACAATTGGATTGGGAGAGCGAGATAAAAAAAATACACACTCTGTTTTTACGGATGAGAAATATATCTCAATCAATAGTCGGCAGCAGAAAAAAAAAACTAATCACATTAACTTGCACCAATCACCAGGGAGCATAACCTTCCATATGATGCGCACCAATCAGAGAAAAAAAAGGTTATGGCCAAAAGAAATTAAAAAATTAAAAATAGCACAACTAACTTTTATTTCATGCGCAATTAATAGCATCCACATTCGTGTCGATTGTTAAAATTAAAGTTTCATGCCACGTCATTAAATTGACAATTCATTTTAAGAGTGATATTCCTGAATATAATGAAATTATCAAAATTATATTTTCATAATTATTTTTCTGCTCCTCCCCTAACGTGGCTTGTCAAATGGACTGTCAAATTTAGGCAATTGTCTAGTCTTGCCTAGTCTCTGCATCTCTGAAATTAAAATGACAATTATCAAATAAAATTTGATAACCAATTTGACAATGGGATGCGGATGCTCTAACTATTTTTTTTTTTTTGCCAAATTAATTTATGAGCGTGGACTCATTTTGAGCTAAAGTACATGTCATCCATAATTCGGGCGTTGTACAAATTGATCCAATCTAAATTTAATTAATCATACCCTGCATAATCAAATAATTGTTTTATATTTTAACTTGTCAAATAGAGTGACCCAGTAGGATCCATGTCATGATTAGTAATAAATTAATATATTAATTTATAAATTATAATTATCATCTAGCAATGTATTATTATCACCCGATCAATCACAGATAATTCATGATTATTTGTTCTTTTATATTAATTTTTTTATCACGTAATATCAATTAATTGATGTCAAGCGTAGAAGTGTGTCATCCTTGATCATTAATTATGTTTTTAATTCTTAATGCATAATTATTAATATATGATCACCCTATAATCACAAATTGCATGCATAATAATTATCATTGTATCAAGGGACCAAGAGATATCGTTAATCTCATATGAAATGAGACGGACAAAATATCTTATTGACTATTCATAATTCATGGCATAATTCATGTATATCCGAAAATTACCATTATAGCTCTCGGTTAAGAGCAGTGTTTGATAATCGCATAAAATATACATTAATTATCTAGAAATATAAATATCTCAGTTAATAGAATTAACATTGATTTATGATCTTGTTGATGACACAAACACAATCCTTACAAATAAGTCAAAGTGGGTCAAATCCAATATTATGCACCCCGTACATGTATATCTATGTGATTAAATAGATATATGTATCAGTGATATGTGAAATATGATCATACATTAATTCACATACTAGTCTATATTATCATTCAGTGTTCAATACTAACTATATTAGACTATGGATAATTAAGGGTTTTAATAACAATCATAGAGTTTCACAATTCAAATCATCAACTCAAATAATCCATAAAATATTAAAACTCAAAAAATAAAATGATACAAATCATCTAATACATAAAACAAAATAAGAGTATCATCATAAATGATTGGTCCTCTAAGTCACTAAATTAACAATAAAATTGTGGGATATATGTTTTATTTATTTTGCTCCAAAAAATATCTAAAATGAATTACTCACAAAATAAAAAATATATTATTTTTTTCAACTGAAAAATAAATCAGATCCATTTAGCCATTTTATCATCCAATGGATCAAAAGATGGTAAAATTAGTTATATAAAAAATAGTTGGATTCACATCACAAGAGAGGAGATATTTACAATGCGATTGTCTGAATGAGAAGTTAATTATTGGACTGTGTCAGTAGCGGATCTAGGATTTTGATTAGAGGGGGAAATTATCGGATTGTAATGGCTTATCGGGTTCAAATCCATTAACTAATCAGGTACTAAATAAAAAATAATAATAATTTAATATATATACTTAACTAATAATTTTTTTATTAAATAATAATATTTTATATATTAAAATAACAATAAAATAAAGCTCAAAGTAATAGATAATCAAGTTGATGAAGAAAGTTTTCGACTAAGGAACTTTATATTTTGATATCTTTGCATAATTATTTCATTATGCACGGTATTAAATTTTTTTTTCTCAATAAAAATAATCAGACAATTTAGGGGGGCAAAAAAATTTCCAGGGGGGCACGTGCCCCCTCCCCCCCTGGATAACTTTGGGTCCGCCCCTGGACTACGTAGGTGATAAGACGCGATTGTATTAGTTGTCACTCGTAAATAACCCACTCTTCCAAGAAAATTAGCATTAAAGATTTGAACATTACGATTTATTATTCAAAAAAGTGAATTGTGATGAATGACTTTGAGGGAGAATGGCTGAGGCTGCATTGCTAAGGCCTAAGAACCTTTCTGGAGTATGAATTATTGCGAGCCAGATCCCAGTTTCAGAGAGTCTTTTACAGTACTGTGATACGCAAAAAAAAAAGGAAGGAAAAAAAAAGAAGATATGGAAAAGAAATCATTAAATTGAATTCTTCTTCTCTAGGCTCTTTTTGAGGGGACTGGAGGGAGAACATATTTTTACTGATGTTAATGTATTACTTTAAAGAAATTAGTTAGAAAATAATTTAATTTATAAATATATAAAGTAAATTTACAAATTTGATTGAATGCCTTTTAAATAGATTGCTCCTGTCATCTATGATAAAAAGAGACTCTAAAAAGGTAAGATTGTGAGTGAAATGGAAGGACATTGCAAGGGGCACAGTTTTTAGTAATAATAAGTTTTAGTAAATTAATATTATTAAAAATAAGAGTGAGAAACGTAAAATTTCAAATATATGAATGGCAGCACGCCACGGCAGTGGCGCGTTCATTGCGCGTTTGAAACGCGTCACTGTCAGTGGCGCGTTTCATTATTTTTACGAAACGCGCCACTGGAAATGACGCGTTTGCTTATTATATATACAAAATGCGCAGTCACTTGCGCGGGGTTTGGACGAAACGCGCCACTGGCAGTGGCGCATTTCCTAAAAAGAATGAAACGTGCCACCGCGTGGCGCGTTTCGTCCGCGCCACATTGCCAGCGTGGCACGCTGCCATTCGTATATTTGAAATTTTACGTTTCTCACTCTTATTTTTAATAATATTAATTTAATAAAACTTATTATTACTAAAATCTGCAAGGGGCACTATATCAGCATTCTATGATAAATATAGTTCCGGCAGTATATATCTGTATACTAATAAATATATTTTCCCAAAAAATATATCCATTCAGTTAATATCATTGTTATACTTAATAATTTCTTTAATTTTATTATTTTACAAAACCTTATTGAATTTAACAAGGTGTTCTTAAGATTTAATTGCAGGATTCTAAGAAGCTTCAAAGGAATGAAGAAGAAATGATCAAGATCAATTCAGAGGCTTTTATGAAGATATAGGATCATATTCAATGTATAGGTATAATTCAAAATTTTATATTCTTCATAATTATGCAAGGAAGAGACTCTGTCGCAGAGAACCGTTATAACGATTCAATACATATCTCAAAAAATTTCAAAGTTAACATAGTGTATCGTTATGTAACGCTTCATAAAGCGTTATAACGATTCAATACACCTACTCAAAAATATTCTAAGTTTTTTGTGAGCAGAAATAAACCAAAATTAACAGAGTGTATCGTTATGTAACGCTTCATAAAGTATTCAACGATTCACTGAATCATTATAACATTTCTGAAGATCAGTAG
Organism: Schoenoplectus tabernaemontani; assembly: GCA_037127355.1. NCBI lineage: Eukaryota > Viridiplantae > Streptophyta > Magnoliopsida > Poales > Cyperaceae > Schoenoplectus > Schoenoplectus tabernaemontani. Next base: position 10,969,441 of record CM073738.1, read on the forward strand.
ACTTGTCAGAAGGTTGGTCAAACAAGTCAAAGCGTTGTAACGGTTCTGTAAACCGTTCAACGTTTTTGTATAACGTTATAACGATTCATCCTATTCATTTTTGAATCATTATAACGTTTCAATATAATTCTGACAAGGAGTATTTTTGGAAACTCAAGGCTCTCAATTATGAAACGTTATAACGATTTGTGAATCGTTATAACGTTTTCCAGCTGTTTACCCTTGAAAAATTTCAAGGATGAGTAGATGAATAAATGAAATAAATTGATGATAAATCATAAGAAAGGGGAAGAAGAGAGAGAGCAGTGGAAAGGTGGCCCACTGATCAAGAAAGGTCGCTGCATAACCCCGGAACAAATCCATTAGTCCCACAATGGAATGTCAAGTATGAAGTGAAGAGTATAAATACCCCGCTATTCTCTATCCACTCAAAGATGAGTGACACCCAAGAAGATCGAGGGAGAGAGGAGACCTCTTGGGTGTCACCATGTGATTATATCTTTTCTCGACAAGTGGGACCCACCGGCAAGCCTCCTTATGAGCAGCTCCAATGACATGGACCTAGCCTATTTTGTTAAGAAAGCTAACCAACCCGGAACAAAGGTTAAGCATTAATCCCACAATGGAATAATATGGTGAAAGACGAGGATATAAATACCCCACCACCTCCTACTCATTCGAGGTGGTCGACCCTCGGGAGATTCAGAGAGAGAAATCTCTCCGATGGGTCGCCCATTTGATTATATTTTCTCGACAAGTGGGACCCACTGGCAGCCGGTCCCTTGCAGATGAATCTAACAACATAGCCTATCTCGATGAGTCACCATGTGACCATTTTCACCGACAGTGGACCCCACACCTCGCGACCTATCGAGGAGTCGAATTGAACCCTAAAAATCAGCCTTTGGAACTAACCCTAGAAAGGAGTCAAGCAAAGATAATCCCTATGCTACATGAAATGATGTCAATGCCAAGCTAGCATTTTGATGCAATTAGTCATGAGAAATTCCAAATGTGATTTTGCTTTCAAGGCCGACTCCGGTCCAAAGTCGCGAGCAACCACCTAACCATGCTTTGATTTGTGTCAATTACTCGATAAGTAGTCAGTTCTTTGACCAAGTCACCCTCATATTAAGGGATTGAAAGTCAATTTCACAAGACTGATCAGATGCCAAAGCTGGGAGCAACCATCTGATCAAGTCTAGATTTGTATTAATTGCTGATAAGTAGTCAGCATTTGATCAAATCAAGCCCTAATGAATATCAATATAAGTCTAATTGGTATTTAGTTAGGGTGGTTTCTGTAAGAGGGAGATAATTGGCAGAAACATTGAGCTACAATTGAGATCAGGGATTAATTCATAAGGAATAATAGGGTTTTATGAATAAAAGAATTTTTAATCCAGAGAAGGAGGGGTAAAAATGGAATTAAAAATTACAGGGATGATCATCATGAATTTAGGAATTTTTGGTGAAAATTTCATAATTTTTGGATAAGTGGAGCTATCAGAATAAATTCAGGGAAAATAAAGGCAGAATAAATGAATTAATCAAGGGCTGAGATTTGATCAGAGCAGTTCTGGGTGCAAGTTGGGGATAACAGCAGCTCTGGGTACAAACTGGGTGCAGGAAACACAGAAGGAATAAAATAAGAGAAGAGAGAGGGTGTGCCACGTGTCAGCATCTCACTGGGCCACCTCATGCCACGTGTCGCAAGACCCTATCGTCCACCTCCACCTCGGCCATGCGGCCCCACCTGTGTATGAGTCACCGACAGTGGGCCCCACCTTAGTGCCACGTGGCGACATGCCAAATGGGCCACCTCACCACCCTAGTGCCACATGGCACCACACCGAGGTCCATTTAACCCAACCCTATGCCACACGGCACGACTGCAGGAGGCCACCTCACTACCCCAGCCAGCCACATGGCTCTACCCGACAGCCCACCTCATCCCTACACTTACCACATGGCAAACCACAAAGAAGACACCTCACTCCTCATATGCCACATGGCGTCTGTAGCAAAACACCTCACAGACTACACCACACCTATTAACACATGGCTACATGCTATCGGTCCAACTACGCAAAGATAGTCCCATAGCATGACAAATGGCACTACACTATAGAGCCACCTCAAGACGGATTAAATGCTATGGCGTATGATTAATGAGGTAATTAGACAAATGGACCTATCGATTGCGCCAAGTCGATCAATTAAACCTAAGCAAAGCCACTAACCAAGTCACAATTAAATATATGGGCCTAGACTCAATTGCTTACATAGGGGGCCCATGTGTAAGGTTTATGAGTGTACAGCCTATACAGATAACTATGAGCCAAGCCCATGCGCAAAAACAAACAGAAATTTAAACCAAGGAGAAAAGGAGATATGTACCCGCCCATGCGTGTCATGCCTCTCGATGGTGGGCCCCGTCTTGCGATGGACTTGGTGCGCGCCGAGTTCACCCCTCCGTAACCTTCTCCTTCTCCTCTCCCTCTCTTCCTTCTTCTTCTCGCCGAGGCCGATGGCGCCATTAGCGTTAATCGAGTTCTCTGAAGCTTGAAACTTCAATCCTTTATAGCTAAAGATAGCCTGTGCATAGGAGAGAAAGGGTTAATGCTTGAAATTTAAAGAAAACAATTGAATAGGGCGGTAAGAGAGGATGATCACCTCGGGCGATTAATGAAGAACTTTGATCCGTAGGTTTAAACTTGAAATTGATGATACAAGCAGACCTTAATCACTTAGGCGATGCTGTAAATGAAAGAAAAATCAGCAATTGAACGTTGAATAAGAACAATTGAGATGAGGTAGTGAGATCGGGCAAATTGATGAAAATCAAAACCTTGTGCTATTGACTCGAATTAACAGAGCTTATAGCCTCCATGCACTCACACGATGATGTTGAGGTGATGAAGATTGGCAATTGAACAAGGTAGATATGGTTTGAAGCAAGACTTGAGCTCGGATGAACAAATTGAAGCTTGGAGAGATGAACTACAATGGCAGAGAAGAGAGAGGCGCCTTGGGTACATTCAAATGGGTATATATAGCATGTTAAAGATGCTAGAAGGTTCTATGGACGATGAGAAATGAGAAGGTGGTGGAATCAAGTCAACAAAAAGATTGGAGCTTTGGATTCTCTGGGTAGGGCCCACAACATAACAGAAGCAATAACAGAAAGCAAAGACCATGTCTATAGGCCAGGGCAAGTTAATTGATGGTGTTTAGAGGGTGTATGGCTATAATCCTTTGGTGCACCACTCCAATTGCCTATATAACCCGATTAATAGCCCACACAACAACAACACACAATACAACAGACCAGAGAGAGATAGAGAGTGATAGATTAGAGAGCTATAGCACAGAAAAGGCAATTGGAAGAGAAGAATTGGTGGTGAGAAAGAAAGAAAGCCAAGAAACCGATTGATCTCAGTTTTAACTTGAGAACTCGGTTGTTATATCTCCAATTATTCACTAGAAGGTCAGTCTTGAGCTTAATTTCAATTGGATTTGAAGTTTCAGTATTGAATTTTCGATGTAATTGATATATCACATCCGAATCTTAGAGTAACAAAGATTTTTGAGTTGAATTTTTCAATCTCTTTCCTTTAATTTGCAAATTCATAACTTCTTTCCTCTAGTACTTGATCTGAATTACAGCTCTTGCTTTGTTTCTTGGTTGGATTTCAAGTAATTAAGTTTGGTTAGATCGATTGATCTCGTTAAAACCCGAGAACTCGATACCGGAAAGTTCTTGCTTTGATTCTTTGTTTAAACGTCAAATTCATCTCGGTTTGTGTTTGTATCACATGTATCCAAGGTTGTAGTGTTGTTCGTAGTCGATTGATCTCGCTTTAACTTGAGAACTCGACAGAATCAGTGATCTTCAATATGCTATCGCGTCGTACCAGTTAAATCCGATTCCAAACTTGAGATTAGGGAAAATTGCATGCATGATTGGATATAGCTTGGTTATAATTGTCATTAAGAAGTCTATTAAGTGCATAAGTCGTATTGAAAGTAAGTGAATAGTCGGAATTTTGAGTGAAATTGTAATCGGTGTTGAGCGATACTGAACTGTACCCATTTTTATCCAATTATAACACGATTATCATTCAAATTAAAGGTACGATTTTAGCCTGATCCATGCAAAAGTGTCAAACGATGCATTATGAATTTTAATTTGATAAGAACATTGTTAAGATTCATTGTAATACATAGTTATATCTTCGGTACCGAATTATACTGTTATGCTTTGGATAACATTTGAACTTGAGATGCTGTTGAGTCAATTTGCGTTATAATAATCATGCTAATCCACCTTAGTATACATATACGATATGAATAGAGGGGTTAATTGTCAAAAACATCAACTAATTTCGTTGAATTAGCAAGAATTGAGACTCGGTACCGATTGGTACCAAGCCAACTCATATGGCATTGGTGCACAAAAGAACCACCATATAGATCGTTGATCGTGCCTCATGAAACAACTCCCCGAGAAGAGACGACGCGGAGGTACCTTCTCGATCGGAAAGAGACGACCTTAATCGCCGGAAACGCCGCCGCACAAATCTTGAAGGCGCCATTGACTGGAGAGTCAACCAAACACGCTAGCACGAGTATTGGCGCCGAGCACGAATATTGAAGCGTACATACGAATCTTAAAATGAATCGAACGAATATAACTTGAATAAAGCGATAAGAGAATCTGGCCTCTCATCTAATACGAATCAATCTTGAAGCATATCCGGTGGCCCAAATAAGAAACAAAGTTATATAAAAGATGTACACTGATCTTGATACAGATCTGGCGGCCCAGATTAGGCCCATTAATTAAATAATAACAGAATAGTAATAATATGGAGTAAATAAATGATTTGAAAATGCTATTGAACTCCAAATTGACTCAAATTTGTTTCTAAAATTTTCTTATTTTTCATACTACTTTTCTATTCAATAATATTCCAGTTTTAGAAATATAATCATGATAAAACAATTTAAAAGCAAAATACATCACATATATTGGTATATTTGACTTAGCTTTGACTTGTCATTTTAAATACTATAAAAATTCCAAAAATACAAATAAAAATCATAAATAACAACTAGATATATTTTAGTGATTTTTCAAAGTGATTTTCTATGAAATAATAATAGTGATAGTAATATACTATAATAAATGATGAGATTAGCTATATTCTTTGATAAATAAAAAATATAATAATAATAATAATAATAGATATTATATTGATATTTTCTGTAAAAAAAAATAATAATAAAAATAAATAGCACAAAATAAACAAAAATATACTACTATGGTAATAAATAGTAAAATGCATTATAGTTTTATAATATAAATTGTGTTTCTTTTGTTATTTCTATACAAATATACAAAAATATACTTTTGATGAATAAAATGTGATAAAAATAATAGTTTTAATAAAAACATAATGAATTTCATCCCTTATGACTAATAATAAAAATCTTATACTTTTCTATAGATAATAAATAGAGATAATAAAAATAGATATAATGAATAGTATAATAAATAGAATAGAATATTAGTAATGATTTCTTTTAGCTATTATAGATATTAAAAAAAAATATAATAATAAAATAATAATAATAATAATAATAATGATAATAGTAAAATAGTATAGCTAACCATCTTTTGATTTTGTAAATAATTCTTACATAATGAATAGTATTACAATATAATAGAATATAATAACACAATTCTATTACTTTAGCTATTATAAGCATTTTTAAAAATATAAATAAAACATAGCTATCTTACTTTCTATTATTTTTTGTAAGTGATTTTCTACAAAATAAATAGAGTTTAGAAATAATAAAAATAAAATTCTACTATTTTAGCCATTATAAAAAAATCCCAAAAATATTAATAGCTACCCCTTTTCCTATTTTTGTAAATAATTTTCTACATAGACAAATAGGGTTTAAGAAATAAAAATAATAATAATAAAAATAATAATAGTAATATAATAATTGTAATAATAATAATAATAATAAATAAATATATCTTCATAATAGGAATGAAGGACTTTGTGCATTTTAGAAATGAATAAACATGCTCACATAAGGAGTGTAGAGCCACATATGAATATTTGCACACATTTAGAATGATTAGTCAAGACGAGAACATCTTGACGGAGGATAACTAAGGTTGTAATAACAACATGAGAAGATACGTCGAGACAGAACATCTTGACGTGAGATGAATAAAGCTTTGATAGCAAAGATGAAGAGATATGTCGAGACAAGAACATCTTGACACTTGATGAAGAATAATAAGATACGTTGAGACAAGAACATCCTAACGTAGAATGATTAAGGCTTCGATAGCAAGATGAAGAGATATGTCGAGACAGAACATCTTGACACTTGATATATATCGACTCAAGAAGAAGAACATTACGATGTCCTAGATAGGTGACATCCTAATGACTCGCCGCCATGAGCAAGTAACTCATGATTGAATACGCTCACACAAGGGGTGTAGGGCAATATAGTAATTTTGCGCAAGTAATGCAACATATAGAATGGCTAGTCGAGACAAGAACATCTTGACGCTCACCGAAGAATGACCAAAGCCACGACATCGCATGGAGGGATATGTCGACTTTGAAGAAGAAGAACATTAAGATGTCCGAGCGAGTAACATCTTAATGACTCGGTGTCATGAACAAGTAATTCATGACCATTTGAGCTGGCAAGACTGAACTCGTCCGTCGACGAGTTTGTCTCCTGACTCATTTCCCGAGACTGTGAGATTGAATCGGTCTGTTGGTAGATTCATCCACAAAACAGTGAATGTGAACCGTTCGTAGGTAGGTTCCTTCACTAACACATGCCTCAATGTTGAACTCGGCCCAAATGGCTTCAGGTTTAATATTGCGTGCAATTGTGTTTCCTAGGTTTATGAATCGGCTTAGTGCTACGAATTCATGATCTAGAAGATCGGTGAGAAGAAATACGTGGGCCATATCCACCCTTCTCCCGATTTACCAACCTCAAAATCAACCGGCTCGCTCGTGCTTCGAGTTGTATTTTGTGTGATTGGTTGTTGACTAGTTAAGATTGAACCTGGCTCTGTTTGTAGGTTTATCTTCTAGATCAACGGAGGTCGAGTCGGTCTGTATGTAGACTCACCTCAAGCCCCCTATGAAGAGATTAGCCTGGTCTGTTGGTAAGGTTACATCTCGAGGAGGCATGGACTGAACCGGTCTGTTTGTAGGTTCGTCCCTCATAGGATAAAACCGATCTGTTTGTAGGTTTTGTCTTCCCTAGATTGAACCGATCTGTTTGTAGGTTCATCTTCCGTAGATCCCTTTTTATAAACTTAGACGACCACTTGCCCATCTCTTAACTATACTATTTGCTTCTCTCTTTCAAAGATCCGAGAGGTGCCTCGAGGTTCGTAGCCCGGGTAATTAACGGTGGGGGCTTGCGCCCACCGAATCTACAAGAACTCACAATCACTAAAAACCCCCGAATGTGCATCCAAATATCTCTAATCGGCGAATCGGCCGACACCCATCGATGCACGCTCGGGAGGGATCTCCGTGTCCTTCTTCCGCAACCCATCGCCCGGCGGCGCGCGCGGAGCGCGCGAAAAAGGGTCGCACAGGATCTGGCACGCCCGGTGGGACCTAGATTCTCCTCTTATCTCTGAAAGAGAGAGTCAAATAGAATAGTTAAGAGATACAAGTGGTCTTCTATGCGCTAAAAATGACTAATAATTTTCAAGTTTTTTTTTTGTTTTGCAGGAAATGGCATACTTTGGAAACTTCAACCTCGCTCCCTACACTGTCACTCCTGCACAGAGCCCAGAGGGCAAACTGTTCATGTTCTTCGGGACCATCCCGCAAGAACTCACCATCTACGGCCCAACTCCAGTGGCCACGATCACTCCCGCAACCGTCCGGATCTCCATCCCGGACGAGGAGGAGGACTCGATCACCCTGACTCCCAAGGGGATCTCAAATAACGTCATGGCCTCTCCTACTACCTCCCCAAAGAGGAGAGGGCGACCGTCTAAGAAGACAAATTTCCCAACAAACACACCCAAACTACCCACAACTCTCAAGCGTCCGGAAGAGGGCCCCGGATGCATACTGCAACCACCGGTGGTGGCTAGGCCGGCTATCCCGCCTCCAATAAATTCACGGCACTCCGAATAGTGGCCAAGAACTCGGCCACAGGCCAGCTCCGCCAGGCATGGGAAGTGCCTAAGCCCACACCTCGCCCATCTCAAAGGCCTCAGCGCCGCCAGGATAAGTCTCAAACCCCTGCAGAAGCCATCTATAAGGCTCACAGGGCCCTCAAACAGAGGAGAAGCGTTAAAAACGCTAGGTCGAGACAGTACGTCTCCCGCCCTAACCAATCTCAAGGCATGGCTCAACCGCAAGCCATTGCCTCCACTCCGAACACAAGGAGGTCTATACCAAAGGCAACACCTAGCACCCAGCAGGTGTGGGTCCCGAAGGGTTCCCAGCCAATAAAACCCCAGTCTCAAGCCCAGCCCAACAAGGCCGGCAGGTCCAACGCTTCGTCCGAGAGCGTATTCAACCGCTTAGGTCAAAAGAGTGTATTCAGCCGATTAGGCTCGAGAATACCACTCAATAACCTGAAAATAACTGCTCCTGACCAAACAAAGAAGAAGAGAAGAACCGCTCGCTATGAAGAGCACTTCTTGGTCAACACCATCAGCATAAGCTACGACACTGATCCGGACACCGATCTTTGAGGTGAATATGACCCGGGATGACCGATCCCCGCCTAATCAAGCTCACGTCACCAACACCAACAAAAATAATGGCGAGAAAAGGAGACCCCCCAAGAGAGTCAACCCCGAGGGCAATAGCGAGGAAGGGGAAGACCACAACGAAAACCCCGATCTCTTTGATAATGAAGATGACGTTGAAACACGTCCCGAAATGCCCATCGATGAAATAGAAATATTGAAAGGCCACATCGAGGCACGGACGAAGAGCGATTAGGCAACGAGAGCTAATCGCTACCATGTCGAAGCAAAATGAAGAATTAATTAAGGCGGTCAAATCCTTGCAAGAATCACAAGACGCCAATTTCAAAGCCGGTAGCTCCCGTCAAGAAGGGTCCACAAGTACCAAAAGCAATCATAAGGGAAAACAACCCGTCGATTCTAAACCCCATCCACATAGAACCATAGAAGTGGAGGGCCGAACCAACGGAATATCCCGGAAAGAGATTCAAGCCATGATTGCCCAACAAATGCAAATAGCCGGAGGTGGATACGCTATCCCTCCCGTTAAAAACTGTGGACATCCATACCCTGCCATATACGACTTAGAAGAATATCCTAAAGGGTATGTGATCCCCCGTTTCAGGACCTTCTCCGGGGAAGGCAACAAAGACCTGAACCCCGAACAACACCTGGCCCACTTTGTAGCCTCATGCGGCAACACGGGCGGCAATGATGCACTGTTGTTAAGACAATTCCCTCAGAGCCTAGTGGGAACCGCCTTTCAATGGTACTATTCGCTGGAGAACAACGAAGATCGGGACTGGGACGAGATGGCCGACTCGTTCAGGGCACGATTTGTCATGGTATCTGACAAAATAAACATAGCCGATCTGGCAAGCACTAAACCCAAGAAAGGGGAGTCAATGACAGATTTTATCAATAGATGGCGAAACCTCAGCATTAAATGCGACCGCACATTAACCGAAGACGAGGCCGTCAACCTAATCATGAAGAACATTGACGGGTGGATGGGCATGCTTCTTGGTGTGACAAAGGTCAACACATTTAAAGACTTGCTCAGATCGGTATCCAACATGGAAAGGATGTCACCGCACACCGTGCCGAACTTCATGAATAATAGGCCGCAACGAGGAGCCCGAGCCGAGACTAAAGTGGCATTCACCTCGCTAAAAGATAAGATGGTTGCCAACGCAGACACCCAAGGCGGCAGCAGTGGCACAAATGGCAATAATTACAACAAGGGACCCAGGCCCAATCCGGGAGGGAGTTCACGGAGTTTTGAATCCCTCAGACAAAAGAAGACTAAACCGTACTCCTTCAGGAAAGATAAAGTTGCCCAAATCTTCAGAGGGGCACTGAAGAATGGTCTAACCCTGCCGGCCAGTAAACGCCCGGAAGATGCCGACAAATCGGACGAACCCAACTTTTGCCCATACCACAGAGTACTAGGGCACTCAATTGAAGACTGCTGGGTCTTCAAAGATTGGGTCGAGAAGGCGTATAAAAATGGTGAAATTACTTTACCAAAAGGGTTCTTGCAAAGCCCATCAGCCCATGAACAGGCCAACACGATCTCTCACGAGGAAGAGAAAGTCCCGGGCCAGTCATGCGAAGACCAGGAAGAACAATGGACTACGCACTTATCGAAGAAATCGATTAAAATGCTTAAAGCCCTTAAGAAAGAACCTGGCATGAGATGGAGGGACGATATCACGCCAGTGGTCCCACCAAAGCCCAGGGTATATTATAAGGTGGACCAGAGCCAAGACCAGGTTATTAAGAAGAAAAAGAAGCATAGAAGCAACAAGTCCAAAAAGAACAAAATTGAAGAATACGAGCAGGGCAGTCCCGAGGCGATCACCCTTCAACATTTCATCTCCAAAGAAGACTGGGAGAAGCTAACCCTATGTCAAAAGGAAGAAAATATAAATGAAGAAATAAATAAAGAAGAAAGCGAAGAGATCTGGGGTGCTTCGTGCAATATGGTATATTCTTCTCATGACGAAGATATGCCAACATTAGAGGAGATGTTCTTCCCAAATGATGAAGGGGAAGCAAGCACCTCTGGGACCAAAAATGAAGAATGCAAAGCCGTGCTCCGGTCCGGACTTATATACCCGAGAGACGGGCTCCCAAGGATTCCGATAAAGGAAAGGACAAGGTCCGAATAAAGGTAAAGAGGTCGAGAATCCAAGCAAGAACCCGAAAGGACCGGCCGACGGCGAAGAATATAATGTGTTGGCACATCTCGCGTAAGATTCCAGCGCTATTAAGCATATTTGACGCGTTGATGATGTCACAAGACCTAAGAGAGGTGCTAATCCGGGCCTTGCAAGATCCCGAGAAGTACAAGTCATACTTCGTAGAGCAAAATATGCAGGAAGCCCTATTCACCGCCAAGCGGGCCGCCTGCATAAATTTTACAGACGATGACCTCTTAATAGGCACCGTCGACCATAACCGCCCGCTATACATCACCGGAAACTGCGGAGGGCAAAGGGTTGGTCGCATCCTGGTTGACGCAGGGTCTTCAATCAATATCATGCCGCTTAAAACTCTGAAGACCATCACCTTAGACGTAAAGAACCTATCTGACGAAAAGGTGATCATTCATGGCTTCAATCAAAACTCCCAAAAGGCCACAGGGAGCTATAACTCGAACCCGCAATGCGGAAGCCTAAGAGCGCCTACTAAATTCTATGTCATTGACGCGAAACCTCTTATCGGGCGTTCTTTGGTCGCCCGTGGCTTCATAGTAATCGGGTCATACCTCTACTCTGCACCAGTGCCTGAAATATATCGAGAATGGTAAGCAAAAGAGAATTGACGGAGATGTCAAGCCATTCGGGGTGCATGAGATTAAATTTAATGACGCCCAATACTTTCTGCCTAAATCCGCCGTGGCGCCAAGCCGGCCAATGACAAAAGCAGGTCAGAAACCCTTCAACAAAGGCCCTAAATTTGATACCTCATCTGGAGAAGAAGAAGAGGTTAAATTCAATATTAAACCCCGAGGTGCTCGAGCCCAAAGACCCGGAAGAAAGTCGGGTGAAGAAGCAACCTTCCGCTTCAAACAAAGTGGTGCGTATAAAGCCCAAATAAAGCCGAGCGAAATCAATGCAAGTGATTCGAAGAGGAGGTCATTTTCAATTTTAAACCCGCCAACACCCTCAAATTCGGATCATAGAGGCAACTTCGGGAGAAGACTCGAAGATTCTAACAACTCGGGCGATACCACCTCGGGAGAAGAGTCCGGCCATGATCGTCAACCCCGGGAAGAGGAATCGACGAAGAGATCATCTATCACATCCTCAAGAAGCCATATAAAGGGCCCGAAACAGAGATAATGAAAGTGAAGAGTCATATATGATCAACACGGGACCCGGTAGCGGAAGGGATAACCCGGTTAGGCCGAGGCCTATAAATGAAGAACGCTCATGGCGGGAAAATTTTGAAGGTCGCGTCTGGAATGCGATCGATGAAATAAGGCACCAAGTTGAAAATAATAGGAGGGAGGTGTCTGAACAATGGGAAGTGATGCAGGACATCAAGACGCAACACAATGAAATCATGATAATGATTGAAAACCTGCAAACCGCGATCTATAACTCCGAGCTACTCAAGGAAATGGCGAGTGAACCCCGCGCCGGGACCCCCGAAAGACAAGCACCCGATAGCGGCAAACGGGTAATTGTAATAGTAGATGAATCAAAGGGGGAAGAAACGAAAGCTAAGCAACCGACCGTCATGCAAACTCTCAAGGTCAAGAAGAGTAAACCATACTCTTTCCTGAAAAATAAAACAGCTCGGATATTTGAGCAAGCTCTAAAGAGCGGGTTAACACTTCCCGTCTGTAAAAGACCCGCAGACATGGAGAGAGCCGGCGAAGGCGAATTCTGCCCTTATCATCGCATACTGGGCCATACAATTGAAGAATGCTGGGTATTCAAGGACCTTATAGAAGAAGGGCACAGAAATGGGACAATCCAACTCCCGAAGAGCTTTCAACAAGACCCAGCTCCGCATAACCTGAATAACAAAGGCAAAGGGGTGGCTTATACGATCTCGCACACTCCCGTACCTAGTAAACCTAAGGTTGCGAGACGAAAGCCGATCAAAGAAATCTACCGCTCCAACTCAGTCATGAACATTGAGATGGAAGAAGAGATGGCAGCGCTAGAGATCACTGCGGTTCCCGAAAGGCATTTTAAAGATCTCATGCCAAGGGAAGTGAACCACATCCAAACCTTAAAGACCTTTGTTGTGCCGGCAAAGGTAGAGCGCATCAAAGGGAAAACTATCATCCACAAGGCTATAATTTTCTATCAGAGCGATTCAACTCAATCTCTGAAGAACCCTGATCACAACACTTGGAAGAAGTGGGTGATAGAACAAGAGTTGGAGAATGCAACGAGCGATGACGCTGCATCTCATCCCTTTGGAAAGGAGAGCTCGTATAAACCGCGCAAAAGGGCGAAATGTCTGAGAGACATATCAAGGCCGAGGCCAAGCGCTTTGATGAACTCTGGAATGGCGGCCAGAATAAGGTCCTGGGCCTGGATGGCAAAATAAAATATACCCGAGGGTTAGGGTATAACTGCGATGACGCAGCATGTTTTGAAGGGCCTCTCAACGAGTACCGTATGAAAGAAAGCTGTTGCATGACTTCGTTGAAATGCGGATAATGAAACGAGAAGAGACAATACCCGGTCTGAAAAATGCTACGAAAGCGACTAGAAAAGGAACCTAACACGGTCGATGAGTTAGGTGAAATCAATGCGGGGACGGAAGAAGACCCACGACCAACTTTCATAAAGCGCGTCATTGCCGGAAGAGGTGGGCGACGGGTTGAAGACATTCCTTAGAAGCTATATGGGCGCTTCGCTTGGAGTTATAAAGAGATGCACGGATTAGATCCCACGTGGCGGTCCATTACTTAAAAATCGATCCAACCTTCAAGCCGATTAAACAAGCGCAGAGACGAATGAGAATAGAACTCGAAGAGAAGGTCGTGGAAGAGACAAAGAAGCTCATCGACGCCGGATTCATACGGGAAGAAGAGACGCCAGAATGGGTGGCTAGCATTGTCCCGGTTAAGAAGAAAAATGGGCAAATCCGCATTTGCGTAGATTTTCGGGACCTAAACAAGGCGTGCCCTAAGGATGATTTCCGCTCCCGATGGCAAGAAATCATAATCGACCATACATCCTCCTATGAAGTCTTCTCCTTCATGGACGGTTACGCGGCTATAATCAAATTAAAATGGCGCCGAGAAGATGAGAGGCATACGGCATTCCGCACGCCGATTGGCATATATTGCTACAAAGTCATGCGTTTGGGCTCAAAAATGCGGGAGCCACCTACCAACGGGCGATGACGAAAATATTCGACGATCTAATCCACAAGATAGTAGAGTGCTATGTGGATGACCTAGTCATCAAGGCCATGTCATATGAAGAACACCTCCGATACCTCGAGGTCGTTTTCAACCGCTTTGAGAGAACATGCGCTCAAATTAAACCCGTTGAAATGCGCATTCATGGTATCGTCGGTAAATTTACGGGGTTTGTAGTACGCCACGGGGGAATCGAAATAGACCGGGCAAGATCAAAGCAATAAGCCGAACTATCCCCGCCAAAGAATTTGAAACAATTGCGATCTTTGCAAGGGCAATTGGCGTACATTAGGCGGTTTATAGCCAACTATCGGGTAAAATCCAACCCTTCACCGGCTAACTAAGAAGAATATCCGTTTAAGTGGGATGGCGAGTGCCCGAGCGAGCCTTTGAAAAATCAAGGCATACCTACTCAACCCTCCGGTATTGGCGGCGCCCATGCCGGAAGGAACTTATCTGTATCGACCTTACTAGATGGATCCTTGGGAGCCCTATTGGCCCAAGAAAACCGGGATGGTAATCAAAATGTTTGTATTACTTAAGTCGCATGATGGTAGAGGCGAACATGGGTATTCACCGATCGAGAAGCATTGTTTAGCCCTAATCTTCGCGGTGAAGAAATTGAGGCACTACATGCTAGCCCATAAAATCATTTTAATATCCAAGGTGGACCTCTCAAGTATCGATGACTCGGCCAATGCGACGGGTAGGGCGGCCAAGTGGGCTATCATTCTCACCGAGTTCGACATCACTTATACACGCAAAAGGCGATCAAGGCGGCGCTAGCGATTTCTGGTGCACACCCGATTCAAGATGACTCCCCATTAAAATGTGACTTTCCCGACGAGGAAACTCTACATGTTGAAGAAGGAGACCCTATATGGGAGTTGTACTTTGATGGTGCTTCTTCAATCAAGCCGATCGCGGGCCCGGGAGTCCCAACTTGTGCGGGCGGCGCGGGACTAGTCTTCGTAACCCGGAGGGCGGGATAATACGACATTCTCGGCTTTAACCGAACCATGTACAAATAATGAAGCGAGTATGAGGCACTCATCGCCGGGACTAGAGCTATCACTTTGGAGGTAGGGAATCAAGGCCGTACGCATCTTTGGGGACTCACGATTGATTATAAATCAAATAATTGGCGAATACAAGGTCTTAAAGCGGAACTAATACAATATCACTTAGAAAGGCCATGGAATTAATGAAGAAAATCCCGTACGTGTCCATCGAGAAGGTCACGAGGGCGTGAACGGTGAAGCGGATGCGTTGGCCAAACTCGCTAAAGAGGCGGGTGAACCAACGAGGCGGAAATCCACATCATCGTCCGCAATAGAAGACCATTATCATTGTGTCGGACGACGAGACAATGTGAATAATGAAAATCTTGGGCTAGAAAAGATGGAATGCCAAGAGACAATGATAATCGAAGAAGACGATGATTGGAGACAACCGTTCATCGAATATTTCCGGCATGGCACCCTCCCCAAGGATAAAAGGATAGTGATCAACTAAGAAAACGGGTACTACGGTATGCATATGTGGGCAATACGCTATACCGTAGGTCTTATGATCGATTGTGGTGAGATGTGTATCGGGGCTGAAGCGAAGGCGAGGTTATGAAAGAAGTTCATTACGGACTATGCGGAGCACATCGGTCTGGGCCAAAAATGAAGTTGAAGATCAAGCGAATGGGGTATTATTGGCCCGATGGTGGGCGATTGCGAAGAGCACGCGAAGAAATGCGCATGTGCCGGATACATGGCCCTTTTATACATCAGCGCCAAACCCATTGCACCCCGCGGTAGCATCCTGGCCATTTAATATGTGGGGCACGACATAGTGGGGCCCATAGACCCTCCGACGTCGAGAGGTCACCGGTTCATCTGGCGACAACGGATTACTTTACAAAATGGGTGAAGCCATCCCACTCAAAGAAGTTAAAGCGTCCGATGTGGTTAAATTCTTCAAGACGCACATCCTTTACCGATTCGGCACACCACAACGGATAATATCCGATAACGGAACGGCCTTCAAGAGCTCCAAAGTCTATGCCCTGGCGAAACAATTTAACATCGATTGGAGATTCTCGTCCATTTACAACCCGAGAGAGCAATGGCACAGGCCGAAGCCTTTAATAAAACCCTAATAAATATCATGAAAAAGACCGTGGACGGCAACCAACGAGGCCGGGATAATCGTCTACGGGAGGCATTATGGGCTTACCGAACTACGTGCAGAACGCCTACGCAAGCTACCCCGTATTCTTTGGCTTTTGGGGTTGAAGCCGTCCTCCCTCTTGAGGTGGAATTACCGTCATTGCGGGTGGCTATGCAAAATGATATGACCATGGACGAATGCCAACAACTTAGGTGGACGAGTTGGATGCCATGGACGAGAAAAGGCGATAGCCCGGCGGAACCTTGAAATATATCGAGGCAAAAATGGCAAGGGCATATGATAAAATGGCGCGAGTCGGGCATTTCAACAAGGGGAGCTTGTTCTTGTCCTCAAGAGGCCGATCATTGGCGGCACATCGGCCCAAAATTCTCTCCGAACCGGAAGGGCCATACGTAATTGAGAAGGTATACGGGGCGGCGCATACCAACTCATAGACCATGAAGGTGAAAGGCCCATGCCACCGATTAATGGGCGATATCTGAAGAAGTACTACACCTAGCCCAGAGAGGGGCCCAACCGAGTAGTATCTATTGTAAATAAATAAGGAGGGAATGAGTGTTCGCTTACACACACGTGCACGAAACACAAACCCATGTCTAACCTCCACTTTTGCATAAAAATCCCAAAAACCCTACTTGTGCATCTGTAAATAGAATGCATCTAAAAATCCAAAACCACACAAATACATTTAGCCCTATAACAAAATGAAAAATAAAATAAGGGAATACAACGCCAAAACCACGCGAGAATGTAAGGCGAGAGCTTTGGTGTTTGGGCTCACAATACAAATACCACTGGGTTTGTCCATTTGATACGAGAATAAACACAAAAATGGGCGGGGTTTGCGGTTGTCCCTCAAACTATCTGTCATTTGCCCAATGACGAAAGTTGCTCATATTGGTCGCCGCGGCGCAAGAAGCAAGGGATAGGTCGAGCAAATTGGTGGCTAGTAAATAGTCGCTTAGAGGGCATATAAATAAATAACTCTCGTATTATTAGTAGCATATATCACTAATAACAAAAATTTGCCCCATTCGATAAAATAAAAGGATATATATGTAAAACAATAAAAACCTACTTTCTGCTCATAAAAATAAAAAATAAAAATAAATAAAAATAATAAAACATTTTCAATAAGGGGTTGCCACCTTTGTCCCCGACACCACGAGTGTTATACAAAGCCGGGTTGGGTGCATTCATCAGTAAAAGCACCACACGCCCGAAGAAATGGTGTGTCATAATCCCACGACATATCATGGAGGGGTCGGACCAAGGATTTACGCTTGTACCCGAGCATTCCATGTTAAACAAAGCGGCTCGCTTAAAGAAGTGACTCGGGTCATGGAGAGCGGACCTACCCGATGAAAGCTTGTCTCGCGAGGATGCGTGATGGATGTTTGAGGGTAGCCAAAATATAAAAAAACCGGGTTGGGTACATTCATCCGCAAAAGTACCACACGCCCAAGGAGGTGATCGTTTCTAATCCCAAAGTAGATCATGAAGGGGTCGGATTAAGGGTTTATGCTTTTGCCGACATTCGGTGTCAAATAAAGTAATTCGCTTAAAGAAGTGACTCGGGTCATGGAGAGCGGACCTACCCGATGAAAGCTTGTCTCGCGGGGATGCGTGATGGATGTTTGAGGGTAGTACCCCCACAAAACAAATTGAGTGGAGATGAGTGAATGTGAGTTTCCACTTTAGCACGTAACGGTGCACAAATGAGGGAGAGTGGGTGAGCTTCCACAAAATAAATGTCAATTAAATATATAAGAAACATCCACAAAATGGTGTTATCAATTGCATCCATAATCCAATTGATCGGTAAGTTTATCCATCGGTAATAAAGGGATAAACGGGTTTATTCATGTGCCGGCCTAGAGGTCAATACGGACGGGTTCGGTATCAAGTAAAATACCACGGTTACTTGAGTTTTGTATTACCATAAATAAAGAGAAATGATGTATAGAATCAATGTAATAGGATGTTGTAAGATTTTCCTTTTATTTTAGGCACTGAAGCGACGATTGTAATAGAGCGCTTTTGCAAATAAGATTGGAGGTGCACAACATGAAATCAATAGAATACTTCCTCGCGCTGAGAGAAGCGACGAAAGGATAATAATAAAGGCAAGCATCATCCACAACAAGAGATCAAAATGATAAATGTCAATACATCCTATATCAAGTATGGCAAAAAGAAAAGGAGAAAAGAAGAAATAAAAAGTGCAATCTATGGGCCCAAAAGCGGGACTCAACTCTAATAGCACGGTCTTGATGGTCTCTAAATGAGTATGGAGAGAGTGCCTATCCTCCTCCGAAAAGCCGCCTCGAAGTCCAAGAGCGAGTGAAGGCACTATCTCGGGCGCTCGAATGAATCGCAACTCGGAGACGTCCCGCGGATGTCGAGAGAAGCCCTCCACCGATAATGTCGTGGTCCTCTAGCTCCTGCACGAGCGGTCGAGCGGGCCCACCGTTGACTCCCATAGAGCGGAGAGTGGCACAAGAAGAGAGCCGCTGAAGATAATGGAGTCGAGCAGCCTCCAAATGCTGCGCGCTCATGGATCTCCAACTCGTCTTTGGTATACGAGAGAGCTCGCATCTGGTAAGCCCTGAGCGACTCCTCACACCTCCTGGAAATGAAAGTGCTCTCGAGACGAGGTGCAATGAGTAGAGCTGGCGCGATGGTATCCCGCATCAGCCCATACCAGTCAAAAGAGAAACCACTGGCGAGAGAGTCCAAGACCTCGAAATCTAGCGGATAGCCTCCGAAGAAGGTATCCGGAGTGCATCCGCCAACGCGACAAGGCGAGCGCACATCCCTCGATGAAACATCTGCAAGTAAAATAAATGGGTTAGATGAATTGTTATAACCAAAGAAGAAATAGAAGGAAGAAAAGATCTAACCTATCGCCTCGTCGCTTTGAGACGGGCGGGGGCCGAAATCGAGGAATAGGGATGTCGGTCGCCTCGGGAGGACTGCGGGTGCACTAGACCGAGCTACAAAATAAAATAAAAAGAATGAGTACATGGAAAAGTAAAATACGGGTAAATGATAAAGGAAATATAAAGTACGGAAGAAGAAGCATGAGGCTCGGCGAGACCCTCGCTAACCGGAACCTCGTCTCGGGTTTGTGGAATAGGCTTGCTCCACCGACCCGACTCTCATCCACTACGAGTCATAATCGGCGCAACCCGCTCGGTCGAGACTACTGCTATCTGTGGCCATGAGAGGCGCCGTCGGGAGATGAAGAAGCATGAGATGGCCCTCCTCGATCAATAATGGCTCGTCGCTGCGGCACGACGACGACCATGGACTCCCCACTGCTCTAAAGCCTCCTGCGGTCGTGCAAGAGTGAGCACGGCCCCAAAACCACATCGAGCGAGTCGCCATCCCCGGTAGGCACCATAAGATCGACGGTGAGCGGGACCGTCGTAAAGAAAGACTCGAGCGATGAGGAGACGCCATGTCATCGGCCTCGGGTGCGTAAAATCTACATGTAAGAATGAAAATACTAGTGCATCTTTGCGCAACTAAGTATTAAATGAAGCACACGAACTGCGACGGCAAGGTCGGTGCAAAACCACGAAATGGCGGTGCACGCGAGCGCCGAATGGGTCTGCTATGATGTCGTCTCGGGTAGCCTCCACGGGAGATGTCCCATGAGCTGAAAAATAAACCCTAATCGAGAGATGTAAATGAAGTGCGCCGAATAAGGATAGGCGAGTCGATAAAGAAAATCACCGGAGTGGGAGAAGGAAAAGAAGATGGAGAAGACGGTGAGAGGCGCCGTCTCGATCTCTCCCCATGGTAGGCGGAGCGGTGGCTCGACATGTGGGCGAGAATGAACGCCAACTACTCGTGGGCGAGGGACCGAGAACCCGGGCTCGCGTGATCATACTCGTAAGCCACTACGAATCAAAGAGAATTGGTCGAAATGAGATAGGGCTTATCAAGAGAAAATAACCTAAAGGGATAATGAAGTGTACACAGTAAGAATGGTCCTAATAGGAACACGAGAAAATCGGTATCTAAACCACGAAAGTCGACGGGCTGCGCAGGGGGAAAGGGCTGCGATCACGCGAGACGGTGCCATCTAATAGAGGCGACCATCTCGCGGACATGTACTCGGACGACCACGGAGGAGTATACGGCGGTAGAGCGAATGGTCTCATAATACCACCTGCGATAACGCCTCGTGAAGGTGGAAGTCCTAGAGGTGGATACCATCGATAGCGAGTGCACATGTGCCTGTCGGAAGAGGTGAGTGTAACACCATCCGATACCCTCCAAATCGGCCGCCATGATATAGGGCGGAGAAGAGGCGCCGGGAATATCTGATCCAGCGGGCGATGTGCACATCTATGTGGCGAATAGGGCTCGATGAACATATAATCGCCCGATCGAGAGGAAGAAAGCCACGACGAATGCGATCGGGTGCTCCAAATCAATAGGCACAGCTCGAATGCTAGAAGAGTCGAAGAGGGAACTCTGCTTGTCGATCACCATCCTGTCGGCAACCCTAGATGTCCCACGGGCCACGCGATCGTCTCGGGAGAAGCGTAGATGGTCTCGACTCTGAAGAATCTATGCGGGCGACCTCCGGAGTCGATGAAGGCGGGCTGCGCACCCAGCTAAGTCACTCGAATAAGGGTAGACGATCTCGTAGCGTGGCCGCCATGCGGGATCATATGAGCCGGACCGGTGTAAATGAAGCCATCCACTAATCGGATGCCATGGGATCGGCTCACAGCAGCTTTGTGAAGGACTACGAGATGAAGTCGGACCACGGAGGCACCTATAAATGTTGGCCGGTACGAGCACGGCCAAAGAAATCCTGTCGCCACGCGCGATCGGGCTCGCCATAATGAACACACAGAAAGCGAATGGTGTATGCGGGGGAGCTAGGCAATAAGAAATAGCAAATCCACCAAGAGATGAAGCGGTCGGATAGGTCTCCCGATCCACGTCATGTGAACACGGGGTATCTGAGATGGGATAGGGCCGTCGTGATGAATCTCGAGCCGACACATACCAAATGGATCTCTGGTGGAAGCCAAACCGTAGGGCGAGTATGGACCCGATCGGTAAAATAGGCGATCCAATGTCTGAACGGAACTCCGGGGTGCCCCCTCCGTAAATAATGATAAATCTCATAAATCCTATGCAAAGAAGGCGGAAATCGAGTGAGGTCTCCCGAGTCAGCGGGTGAGACCATGAACTCGTCATAGAAATGGCCGAAGATCGGCGGCCGGTCAAGCTATTCTTTGTATCTACAGGAGGGTCGGAGTCAGCTCCCGATCGTCGATGAATAGAGTGTTGGTGGAATAGTTCCACCTCTCACAAAAGGCTCGTAGCCAGGGTGTGTCGATATGATAATGAAACATCGACAAGAAAATCGAGTCATATATCCCGGCTCGCTGAGCGAGTCCCCTCCCGCATGAGCACATGCGGGTCCACTCTAGCTGATATCCATGGCACTCTAAGGGAGTGATGAAAGGGGCAGTGGTCCATCTGTGAGCCTCCCCGTCAATAATCTCCTTGCCCAGGAGATGTGTCAAAGGAGCTGTGGAAGCAACGCCTAAGGGCTGAAGGGGCATGATGTCATGAGGCGATCATCCCGAAGAATAAACCGCCGCCTCGCGGGTAGACGAGTCGCTCGGATGGGCGAGACGAGAGGAGTCCAATCGCTAGGATCCTCGTAGAAAGAATGATAATGACTCGAGGGCGACGCGGAATGGCGTCATGAGATAAAACTACAATACCGAAGAAGAGAAGACGTCATGAGAAATGAAATGATGAATAATGAGGAATAATGCACCAAGACAAGCCTTTCGAGTGTTCAAGGCTCGTCTTGGTGGGTGGCTCTTTGTTTACCCTTGAAAAATTTCAAGGATGAGTAGATGAATAAATGAAATAAATTGATGATAAATCATAAGAAAGGGGAAGAAGAGAGAGAGCAGTGGAAAGGTGGCCCACTTTGATCGGGAAAGGTCATTGCTGCGTAACCCGGAACAAATCCATTAGTCCCACGATGGAATGTTGGGCATGAAGTGAAGAGTATAAATACCCCGCTATTCTCTATCCACTCGGCATGAGTGACACCCAAGAAGATCGAGGAGAGAGGAGACCTCTTGGGTGTCGCCATGTGATTATATCTTTTCGACAAGTGGGACCCGCATGGCGAGTCCCTTATGGCGACTCGATGACATGGACCTAGCTATTTTGTTAAGAAAGCTAACCAACCGGAACAAAGGTTAAGCATTAATCCCACAATGGAATAATATGGTGAAAGACGAGGATATAAATACCCGCGCACCTCCTACTCATTCGAGGTGGTGACCTCGGGAGATTCGGGAGAGAGAAAATCTCTGATGGGTCGACCATTTGATTATATTTTCTCGACAAGTGGGACCCACACAGCGCGGTCCCTTGCGGATGAATCTAACAACATAGCCTATCGATGAGTCACCATGTGACCATTTTCAGCGACGGCAATGGACCCAGCGCCTCGGTGACTATTGAGGAGTCGAAATTGAACCACAAAAATGCGCCTTTGGAACTAACCACTAGAAAGGAGGCTGACGGTATAATCCCTATGCTACATGAAATGATGTCAATGCCAAGCTAGCATTTTGATGCGATTAGTCATGAGAAATTCCAAATGTGATTTTGCTTTCAAAGTGACACAGTGCCAAAGCGAGCAACCACCTAACCATGCTTTGATTTGTGTCAATTCTTGATAAGTAGTCGGTTCTTTGACCAAGTCACCCTCATATTAAGGGATTGAAAGTCAATTTCACAAGGCGATCGAGTGCAGAAAATTTGGGCGACCATCGATCAAGTCTAGATTTGTATTAATTGCTTGATAAGTAGTCGGCATTTGATCAAATCAAGCCCTAATGAATATCAATATAAGTCTAATTGGTATTTAGTTAGGGTGGTTTCTGTAAGAGGAGATAATTGGCGAGAAACATTGAGCTACAATTGAGATCGGGATTAATTCATAAGGAATAATAGGGTTTTATGAAAAAGAATTTTTAATCCAGAGAAGGAGGGGTAAAAATGGAATTAAAAATTACAGGGATGATCATCATGAATTTAGGAATTTTTGGTGAAAATTTCATAATTTTTGGATAAGTGGAGCTATCGAAAATAAATTCGGGGAAAATAAAGGCGAGAATAAATGAATTAATCAAGGGCGAGATTTGATCGGAAGCGATTACGGGTGCAAGTTGGG
Source organism: Schoenoplectus tabernaemontani (assembly GCA_037127355.1). NCBI lineage: Eukaryota > Viridiplantae > Streptophyta > Magnoliopsida > Poales > Cyperaceae > Schoenoplectus > Schoenoplectus tabernaemontani. The sequence goes on from CM073738.1 coordinate 10,993,036, forward strand.
GATAACGACGGCTACGGGTACAAGCGGGTGCGGGAAACACAGAAGGAATAAAATAAGAGAAGAGAGAGGTGTGCCACGTGTCGGCGTCTCGGCTGGGCCACTCCTCGTACCACGTGTCGGCACACTGTTGGTCCACCTCGGCCATGTGGGCCCCGCGGTATGAGTCGCGACGGTGGGCCCCACCTTAGTGCCACGTGGCGGACGACCGATGGGCCACCTCACCACCCTAGTGCCACATGGCACCACGCCGAGAGGTCCATTTAACCCAACCACATGCCACGCGCGCGCGACCCGGAGGAGGCCGCTCATGCCCCGGTGCCACGTGGCTCTGCACGACAGGCCCGCCTCATCCCTACACTTACCACATGGCGGCACCACGGCGACACACCTCACTCCTCATATGCCACATGGCGATCTGTTAGCAAAACACCTCGGCGGACTACACCACACTTTATTAACACATGGCTACATGCTATTGGTCCAACTATGCGGCATAGGTCCCATGGTGACAAATGGCACTACACTATAGAGCCACCTCGGCACGGATTAAATGCTATGGCGAGATGATTAATGAGGTAATTAGACAAATGGACCTATCAGTTGCGCCAAGTCGGATCAATTAAACCTAAGCGGGCCATTAACCAAGTCACGATTAAATATATGGGCCTGAGACTCGATTGCTTACATAGGGGGCCCGTGTGTAAGGTTTATGAGTGTACGACTATCTGGATAACTATGAGCCAAGCCCATGCGCAAAAACAAACGAGAAATTTAAACCAAGGAGAAAAGGAGATATGTACCGGCCCATGCGTGTCATGCCTCGATGGTGGGCCTGTCTTGCGATGGACTTGGTGCGCGAGTTCGACCCCTCCAGAACCTTCTCCTTCTCCTCTCCTCTCTTCCTTCTTCTTCTCGCCGAGAGCCGATGGCGCCATTAGCGTTAATCGAGTTCTACGAAGCTTGAAACTTCAATCCTTTATAGCTAAAGATAGCACATGTGCATAGGAGAGAAAGGGTTAATGCTTGAAATTTAAAGAAAACAATTGAATAGGGCGATAAGAGAGGATGATCACCTCGGGCGATTAATGAAGAACTTTGATCAAGTAGGTTTAAACTTGAAATTGATGATACAAGCGAGACCTTAATCACTTAGGCGATCTTTTGTAAATGAAAGAAAAATCAGCAATTGAACGTTGAATAAGAACAATTGAGATGAGGTAGTGAGATCGGGCAAATTGATGAAAATCAAAACCTTGTGCTATTGACTCGAATTAACGAGCTTATAGCCTCCATGCACTCACACGATGATGTTGAGGTGATGAAGATTGGCAATTGAACAAGGTAGATATGGTTTGAAGCAAGACTTGAGCTCGGATGAACAAATTGAAGCTTGGAGAGATGAACTACAATGGCGAGAGAAGAGAGAGCGCCTTGGGTACATTCAAATGGGTATATATAGCATGTTAAAGATGCTAGAAGGTTCTATGGACGATGAGAAATGAGAAGGTGGTGGAATCAAGTCAACGAGTCAAAGATTGGAGCTTTGGATTCTGCGGTAGGGCCCACGACATAACGAAGCAATAACGAAAAGCAAAGACCATGTATACATAGGCCGAGGAGTTAATTGATGGTGTTTAGAGGGTGTATGGCTATAATCCTTTGGTGCACCACTCCAATTGCCTATATAACCCGATTAATAGCCCACACAACAACAACACACAATACAACAGACCAGAGAGAGATAGAGAGTGATAGATTAGAGAGCTATAGCACAGAAAAGGCAATTGGAAGAGAAGAATTGGTTGTGAGAAAGAAAGAAAGCCAAGCCGATTGATCTCGGTTTTAACTTGAGAACTCGGTTGTTATATCTCCAATTATTCACTAGAAGGTCGTCTTGAGCTTAATTTCAATTGGATTTGAAGTTTCGATATTGAATTTTCGATGTAATTGATATATCACATCTGAATCTTAGAGTAACGATATTTTTGAGTTGAATTTTTCAATCTCTTTCCTTTAATTTGCAAATTCATAACTTCTTTCCTCTAGTACTTGATCTGAATTACAGTTCTTGCTTTGTTTCTTGGTTGGATTTCAAGTAATTAAGGCTGGTTAGATCGATTGATCTCGGTTAAAACACGAGAACTCGATACCGGTAAAGTTCTTGCTTTGATTCTTTGTTTAAACGTCAAATTCATCTCGGTTTGTGTTTGTATCACATGTATCCAAGGTTGTAGTGTTGTTCGAGTCGATTGATCTCGGTTTAACTTGAGAACTCGACGAGATCGATGATCTTCAATATGCTATCGCGTCGTTACCGATTAAATCCGATTCCAAACTTGAGATTAGGGAAAATTGCATGCATGATTGGATATAGCTTGGTTATAATTGTCATTAAGAAGTCTATTAAGTGCATAAGTCGTATTGAAAGTAAGTGAATAGTCGGAATTTTGAGTGAAATTGTAATCGGTGTTGAGCGATCTTGAAGCTGTACCCATTTTATCCAATTATAACACGATTATCATTCAAATTAAAGGTATGATTTTAGCACGATCCATGCAAAAGTGTCAAACGATGCATTATGAATTTTAATTTGATAAGAACATTGTTAAGATTCATTGTAATACATAGTTATATCTTGATGCAGAATTATCTTTGTTATGCTTTGGATAACATTTGAACTTGAGATCTTGTTGAGTCAATTTGCGTTATAATAATCATGCTAATCCACTTAGTATACATATACGATATGAATAGAGGGGTTAATTGTCAAAAACATCAACTAATTTCGTTGAATTAGCAAGAATTGAGACTCGGTACCGATTGGTACCAAGCCAACTCATATGGCATTGGTGCACGACAAGAACCACCATATAGATCGTTGATCGGGCCTCGTGAAACAACTCCCCGAGAAGAGCGACCTTGGAGGTACCTTCGATCGGAAAGAGACGACCTTAATCGCCGGAAACGCCGCCGGCACAAATCTTGAAGGCGCCATTGATTGGAGAGTCAACCAAACACGCTAGCACGAGTATTGGCGCCTGAGCACGAATATTGAAGCGTACATACGAATCTTAAAATGAATCGAACGAATATAACTTGAATAAAGTGATAAGAGAATCTGGGCCTCTCATCTAATACGAATCAATCTTGAAGCATATCCGGTGGCCCAAATAAGAAACAAAGTTATATAAAAGATGTACAACGATCTTGATACGAATCGGCGGCCCAGTTAGGCCCATTAATTAAATAATAACGAGAATAGTAATAATATGGAGTAAATAAATGATTTGAAAATGCTATTGAACTCCAAATTGACTCAAATTTGTTTCTAAAATTTTCTTATTTTTCATACTACTTTTCTATTCAATAATATTCCAGTTTTAGAAATATAATCATGATAAAACAATTTAAAAGCAAAATACATCACATATATTGGTATATTTGACTTAGCTTTGACTTGTCATTTTAAATACTATAAAAATTCCAAAAATACAAATAAAAATCATAAATAACAACTAGATATATTTTAGTGATTTTTCAAAGTGATTTTCTATGAAATAATAATAGTGATAGTAATATACTATAATAAATGATGAGATTAGCTATATTCTTTGATAAATAAAAAATATAATAATAATAATAATAATAGATATTATATTGATATTTTCTGTAAAAAAAAAATAATAATAAAAATAAATAGCACAAAATAAACAAAAATATACTACTATGGTAATAAATAGTAAAATGCATTATAGTTTTATAATATAAATTGTGTTTCTTTTGTTATTTCTATACAAATATACAAAAATATACTTTTGATGAATAAAATGTGATAAAAATAATAGTTTTAATAAAAACATAATGAATTTCATCCCTTATGACTAATAATAAAAATCTTATACTTTTCTATAGATAATAAATAGAGATAATAAAAATAGATATAATGAATAGTATAATAAATAGAATAGAATATTAGTAATGATTTCTTTTAGCTATTATAGATATTAAAAAAAAATATAATAATAAAATAATAATAATAATAATAATAATGATAATAGTAAAATAGTATAGCTAACCATCTTTTGATTTTGTAAATAATTCTTACATAATGAATAGTATTACAATATAATAGAATATAATAACACAATTCTATTACTTTAGCTATTATAAGCATTTTTAAAAATATAAATAAAACATAGCTATCTTACTTTCTATTATTTTTTGTAAGTGATTTTCTACAAAATAAATAGAGTTTAGAAATAATAAAAATAAAATTCTACTATTTTAGCCATTATAAAAAAATCCCAAAAATATTAATAGCTACCCCTTTTCCTATTTTTGTAAATAATTTTCTACATAGACAAATAGGGTTTAAGAAATAAAAATAATAATAATAAAAATAATAATAGTAATATAATAATTGTAATAATAATAATAATAATAAATAAATATATCTTCATAATAGGAATGAAGGACTTTGTGCATTTTAGAAATGAATAAACATGCTCACATAAGGAGTGTAGAGCCACATATGAATATTTGCACACATTTAGAATGATTAGTCAAGACGAGAACATCTTGACGGAGGATAACTAAGGTTGTAATAACAACATGAGAAGATACGTCGAGACAGGAACATCTTGACGTGAGATGAATAAAGCTTTGATAGCAGCATGAAGAGATATGTCGAGACAAGAACATCTTGACACTTGATGAAGAATAATAAGATACGTTGAGACAAGAACATCCTAACGTAGAATGATTAAGGCTTCGATAGCAGCATGAAGAGATATGTCGAGACAGGAACATCTTGACACTTGATATATATCGACTCTGAAGAAGAAGAACATTACGATGTCCTAGATAGGTGACATCCTAATGACTCGCTGCCATGAGCAAGTAACTCATGATTGAATACGCTCACACAAGGGGTGTAGGGCAATATAGTAATTTTGCGCAAGTAATGCAACATATAGAATGGCTAGTCGAGACAAGAACATCTTGACGCTCACCGAAGAATGACCAAAGCCACGACATCAGCATGGAGGGATATGTCGACTTTGAAGAAGAAGAACATTAAGATGTCCGAGCGGAGTAACATCTTAATGACTCGGTGTCATGAACAAGTAATTCATGACCATTTGAGTGCAAGATCGAACTCGTCCGTCGACGAGTTTGTCTCTGACTCATTTCCGAGACGTGAGATTGAATCGGTCTGTTGGTAGATTCATCCACAAAACAGTGAATGTGAACCGTTACGTAGGTAGGTTCCTTCACTAACACATGCCTCAATGTTGAATCGGCCGGCGCTTCAGGTTTAATATTGCGTGCAATTGTGTTTCCTAGGTTTATGAATCGGCTTAGTGCTACGAATTCATGATCTAGAAGATCGGTGAGAAGAAATACGTGGGCCATATCCACCCTTCTCCTGATTTACCAACCTCAAAATCAACCGGCTCAGTGCTTCGAGTTGTATTTTGTGTGATTGGTTGTTGACTAGTTAAGATTGAACCGGTCTGTTTGTAGGTTTATCTTCTAGATCAACGGAGGTCGAGTCGGTCTGTATGTAGACTCACCTCAAGCCCCCTATGAAGAGATTAGCACAGTGCATTGGTAAGGTTACATCTCGGGAGGCATGGACTGAACCGGTCTGTTTGTAGGTTCGTCCCTCATAGGATAAAACCGTCTGTTTGTAGGTTTTGTCTTCCCTAGATTGAACCGTCTGTTTGTAGGTTCATCTTCCGTAGATCCCTTTTTATAAACTTAGACGACCACTTGCCCATCTCTTAACTATACTATTTGCTTCTCTCTTTCAAAGATCCGAGAGGTGCCTCGAGGTTCGTAGCCCGGGGTAATTAACGGTGGGGGCTTGCGCCCACCTAATCTACAAGAACTCACAATCACTAAAAACCCCCGAATGTGCATCCAAATATCTCTAATCGGCGAGAATCGGCCGACACCCATCAGATGCACGCTCGGGAGGGATCTCCGTGTCCTTCTTCCGCAACCCATCGCCCGGCGGCGGTGCGGAGCGCGCGAAAAAGGGTCGCACACCAGCGCAAGAATACTAGTTTTTCTATTAATGGCTTATAAAAGTGATGTTCTGGATGTAGAACAATCAATCAAGAAAAATAATCAATATTCTTAGAAACCCAGAGCACCCTACTGCAATCAATAGAGCTGATTACTTCCTTTGTAAAATAACAAGAATAAGAGATCTTGAATTAGCCAAAATTGATAGACATTTTTGTGCAATCTTCAGTTCTTTACTCTATTGAGCGTTGTCTTAAACCTTCTCTTTTTGCCTTAAGTGCTCATTTGTTGTTCCCTCTTTATTACAATTTTTAGTCTTCTTGCACTTGTTTTGTGAAGAAGCTAAAGCTTCTTGTAACTAAATTTTTAAGTAATAAAGCGGCATCCCATTTATGGATGAGACCCGAAGACGTAGGCATTATTAAATCCGAACTCCGTTAACATTTTATGTGTTCTTTATAATTTCTATACCTTGTCATTGTCGGTAATAACCATCAACCATTTCTTAAAATATCAAAAGCAAAGCAACAAATTAAATTTAACAAAATTACAAGAATCATGTCCAATTGACTAATTAACGCGATGCTTTTTATTAGAAATTCTATAGACCTATAATTGTCCATAAATTAAATTAGTGCGTTATTTTTAATCTAAACACCATTAAAGAAATTCGAGAAGAATAAACTAAAGGTACAGTTAATAATTAGTTCATACGTATGTTTATATCCGGGTGAAAAATATATAAATAGTCTTTTATGTACTGGCCTCTGTGTTGATGCTTTTACATGTGGAGTTATTAAATATTGCCGACATATTAATTAAATTTTATAATATACTCGATTTTCTTGCATTAAACCCCAGCATATTTTCCTTCTATCCCGTTTTTCTCTGTTTTATATATTTTGAGTCTTCCAATAGTTTTGAAATTATAATTATACCCTTCCTCTAATCTAAAAAGAATGACAAATGATAAATTTCCATCGTTGAGATGAAAGAAAATTTTCATATATGTCGATATTATATCGAGCTGAAATAATTTTGACTCGTCCATATTAATAACAAGTATCAGATGTGCATTATTTGTTATGTTTTGTGGTGGTAACATTTATTCCCTAATACATGTATATTTTTGTGAATATTTTATAAATCCTCTCATATGAATTGTAATAAAAAATATTGAGTTTATGGAATTGACAAATGGTATATACGGTTCGGACTTAACAAAAGGTTTATAACACACTAACTAGAAAAATAGAAGGAAAATGAAAGAAAGAAAGAATTTGATCTTTTAATGAAAATTGGTCATTTATTGTTTTTGATTGAGAAATTGATACTATATTTAAAATTTTGATGAGTATGTCGGCACAATTACCCGTCACTAAACCTATGAAAATTCTGTAAATGAAAATAGAATAAATTACATTTTGAATAGTAGCAATCCGTTGCATCAAACAGCCGAATCTATTCATATGTCAGCTGAAACAATTATATATTCTTATCTATCCTTTGTGAATAAAATCTGTAAAAAGGCACGAGGGAAAAGAAGAGGTGATGGATACCTCCACTTCTTAATTATATGACACATCCTCCTCCTCGCTACCTCATCTCAAATCAAATAGATATATCTCTTCTGTGATGCCGCGAACCGACCACGGTTCCTTTTCTCTATCCTGGATTTTGAATAAGATTATATTCTTCAAAGACAAAACAGCAACGAAGCAACGATGTAGTTAGGTATTTATTTAGGCCAAATGGGACTAGGTTATCTGTTTGGGCTTTTAGTTGAAGTTAGCCGTGGGATTTGGGCACAACGATATTGAGAAAAGAAACAAGAAGGGGAAAAAAAATCCAAATAGGGGATTATGTAGATTTATCTTACGGCTAGCTGGTTCCAGTCTGTCTACACGATATCGATAATTAAAGAAATCTTCAGAATTTTCTACGCGATCTTTTTTGTACTGTTTAGAATTTAGGATTTTTTAATTTTAAGATTTTTGGATTTAAGAGTACAATTTATTATGTAAGTTTATTATGATTATTTTTATTAAGACTATTATTACTATTTTGGTTGGGCTTCCTGAAAAAATATAGTATATATAAATAATCAGATATTTAAAAAAATGTTAAATAATTTTTGTTAGAAAATTTTAGCATAAATATATTTTTTTTTCAAAATATTAAAAATATATTTAATGATAAATATTATGATTAGATACATAATAAATTATACCTTAGATGCATCATATTATCTATTTAAATGAAGAAAAAGAAAAATAATATAAGTTATTTGATTAAGATAAATGAAGAGAGAAAAATAAAATCAATGGTAGAAAACATAGACGATATTGCAGAACTAAAAGACTTAAAAATCTAACTATGAATAGAATTATTATTAGCATTACTATTATTATTATTGTTGATGTCCTTATTATTATTAGTATTATGATTATATTACTATTACTATTACTATTGCTATTATTATTATTATTATTATCATATCATCATCATCATTGTCATTATTGTCATAATCATCGTCATTATCATTGTTCTCATCTCATCATCATCATTATTGTCATTATTATCATAATCATCATCATTGTCATTATTCTCATCATCATTATCACTATTACTATCATTGATTTTTTTTATCTTTATCTTTGAGATTTGTGATCTCTATGATTTCGGGTTAGATTTCATTTCTAGCCAATCCCATTTTTTTGAGATTAAAGGTTGTTATTATCTTCTTAAACAACTCAAAATCGAAATTAATTATAGGTTAAAATAAGCTCCTCACTCTGCTAACTGCACATTTTTTAATTAAAAAACACTTGTCTATTTCAGATTTAAATGATTATTGACATCTGTCATGCATTTTGACCAATGTCAATACTTTTTTTTGCTATTCATTTTGTTCTAAACTCATTTTTAGAATCCACGAAAATTGATGCCCAATTAATCAACAAACACGAACATTTGTTTTAATTAGAATGCATATTTAAATTAATCTGTTTGCAATTATTTATTATTTTATTTTTTTACTTAAAGTGCTGGACCGAAATTCATCGAATGTAGTTGCGTCTTCAGCCTCCCCAACAATTCAACAAACAAATATTTCAGATCATGATGTGTAGTGTTGGATTGCTAATTCATTGACACCGGAGCAGGAAGCTTATTTTTCTTAAGCCCATACTGCCATATTGTCTATAGATTAGGCTTTGTTGGGTTTTAAACTTTTGAGTTTTGATTTGACTAGTAGAAGTTTTACATCCCCCAGTGGGATTTACTCTGTTTTTATTTTAAGATTGGATCTATTATCTATGACTTGGTCGAGGAACTTGAATTATGTTTGGTTTTGATAATGTTTGCTCGACCAAGAGTTTTAGAAGCCCATCAGCCCAATTCATGATTTAGCCTTGAAACGACCCAACCCAGATATGTACGGGACGTATCACTGCACAAATCATGATGCAGATTTTAGGGGGGGTTTTGTATTTTGTTAGTTGGATATGATAATATAGGGTGGGCTCCACTGAAAAATATATTTATTATTTTTATAAATATTGGATTTATGATGTTCATAAATTTTCTATATTAAAATCATGTTGGATATCAAAAGTTTTTAAGAACTTTTAGCTATTTTTGAGATTTTTTAAGATGTTTCCAAAATATTAAGTATAGAGGAGGATTCCAATATCATCACTTTTGAGTCATAAAAATGTCATAAACTTATTTTTAATTTATAATTTAAAATCTAACACTTAAAATTTGAGATCAAAATTATTGATTTTTTTTTTTTATTTTATGGTAGATGTACTCATAAAAATTAATCTCTTTGTTTTTGTCTGTCATATTTAATGGTATTAAAATTTAGAACTTAACAACATGAATAAAGAACTTTAAATCTCATAAATATATTTTAATATAATTATATTAAAAAATAAGGTTAATCTTCTGAGATCAATGAACTTTGATGTTTATCTATATTTGATCACTGAACTTTCATTTATCTGTTTTTAGTCACTAAATTTTGATGTTTATCCATATTTGGTCACTCCCATTATTTTTTCATTCAAAAATAATTAAAATAAAATTATATTTATTGTCAAAAATAATTAAAATAAAAATGGGTAAATTAAATTAAATTAAATTTATTTTATCATTAGTTTTTTTTAATTATTTTTAAATAAAAAACTAATAGAAATAATCAAATTTAAATAAACATCAAAGTTTACTGACTAAGAACGGATAAATGAAAATTCAATGATCAAATGTGGATAAACATCAAAGTTCGTGACCTCTGAAAAGATTAACCCTAAAAAATAATAATCTTAAAATCAATTAAAACATATTCAAAATTCGTGACACCAAACATCAATATTTCTCACTAGAAGTCATTGAAGTGTCGTTCATTTGATATTTTATTTTTAGTTAAGCATGCCTTAAAATAATATTCTAAAAATACAAAACCGAACGTCTTGAACATTAATGTTTTAATATTATATCCGAAAAAAATGAAAAAATGTTAAAAGAATATAAAAAGTATGGAAGCAAGTGAAAGAAAAGACGAACAATTGTTCGAAGTTTTGCGGTAATCAGGCATTTAGCAATTATTTCCTCTCTTATTAAGTTAATGGGGCCTACAAGGACGATTGTTGAAAGTTTTGGATGGAAAAACATTTTGTTTCAACTTTTGCAGAAGAAGGGTATTTTTATGGGTCAAAGGTTTTGGCAAAAAAAAATTGGAATCAATTACTGCCAATTAATTCTCTTCGGTAACTATTAGGGATATTAAAACTTGAGAAAGGATCGGTTGACATTGGGTTATTTTGACAACCTTGACAATGGATTTTTAAATAAATAAAAAAATCTTAAAAATGAAAAAAATTTATAGATGTGTTCTTATACCTATGGATTGAGGGTCATTCAAATTTTATGCAATTTCATTATTGTTTGATTGTCCATCAAAGACCATCAAATTTTCATGTAATTTGCAACGGTTCCAATTTAACATTTTTTGATGGACTAACAAACAATAATAAAATTATATGAAATTTAAATGACCATCAATCTAAAGGTAAAAGAATACTTCTATAATTTTTTTTTCATTTTTAAGATTTATTATATTTATTTAGAGATCCATTGTCAAAATTGTTAAAATAACCCATTGTCAATGGATCCCCACTCTTAAAACTTTATCCAATTTGATGATTCAATCTAGTGCGGAGCTTAGTGAGGACCAGAGAGGACCTCGACTTCTCCTTCAAAAAATCTATAAATTAGTGTGTATATATATATATATATATTAAAGTTTTATAATATTTCATAGTATAATTATGATAAATATTCCGTTTTGGTTATAATTTTTGAGACAAAGAGTTTAAGATATATAAAAAAATAGCCTTTATGATTTTAGGTCAAACTTCGTTAATGGGTTAATCTGATATGATCCGACCGGATAAAAAATAACATGAGAATAAATAGGTCGGGTGAAATTTTTTGACCCATCACGAGTCAAGTCGAGTTGAGTTTTAATTGTGTTTTGACCCATACACTAATTAAGATTAATTTTATATTAATTAATATTAAGTAACTAAAAATATTAAAATAATTAATATATATTTAATTATTTTATTCAGTTTGATCAAAGAAAATTTAATCCCATCTTAAATGGATAAAATTAGTTAAAAAATATAAAATAATATAACTCAATCCAAACCATTGACACCCCTAATAATTACTTTCGTTTTACATTATTAACCTATAATCTTCCTTTTCTAATAATTTCACCTAAAAACAAAGTCAGATCCGGTAGAATTCTTTTAAAAATGTGAGAAATAATATCTGGACTGTTGATTCAATAGAGGGTGGAGATAGATTGTGCTGTATTACAGCGCAGCAGACGATATGGTTCCTATGATGTACATATGTATTAATGTATATCAGATGACGGCGGGAGATGTGGAAATTAGCCGGAATTACTTGGCGGGAATGTCCTGGCGCTAAGACTCAAGACCGCATATTATGCCAGCAATGCTATTGATACCCGAAATCCTTCCCCATAAGATTGTACTTCACTGAGTAGTAAATAATTTCTCTTCAAAATGATTTAGTCAATTGCTACTGGAGAAAACGAAAGAATAAAAATAAAATAATTGTGAATTTGTACATTCTATTTCCTTTTACTTGGGTTTTTGCTGATCCCATAAAAAAATACCAGTTAATTAATATGTTGTGGCTCTAATTGTTTTTTTCTCTCGCAACATTTGCACAATTATACATACTCTTGAGTAATTTGACTTCGATTGTGTACTTGCAGCAGCTGTTGGTGAGCAGAAATTAAATTTGGGATAACTAAATAGCTAATTTATTGTAATTTTAATTTATGAGGAATGCCAACATGTGTTTTTATTGTTGAATTTAAGTCTCCATAAAATTTTGTTGTTTATCACATCATTGAGAATATCGAATTTGGTACGGTAAGATACTAAGATGTCCTCGAATAGAACGAAATTGTCAAAATGACACTTTCGTAATTATTTTTTACTTCTTCATTGACGTGCCAAAATTGTCAGCTCATGGTTATCATCAACAACAATTTGACAACAAATTACTATATTTCTTGGTTATATCAACAACAATCTTACTTATATTTCTTATATTCTTATCTTTAAAGGATTATTTTTATTATATATTGTATGATTTATGGGTTAATCTCGCCATTCATGTTACTTTATATCTGAAGTTACTGTTAATATTGCATAGGATTGTAAAACTTATTTATGCAGTAAGATTAAGTACTAATTTTCTCATTTAAATTTGCATCTAGATGTGAATCGAAGGAAAAAAAACGAATCATAATTTGGGTGCAAAATCCGCTCGGTTAACAGCCCTTGATCCCGTCCCGTGAACCGACCATAGACCAGTATTTATCTCTCTGCTTTCGTGAAAAATAAAGTTTCGTCTTCCCACTAGTCCAAGTTCGCTGCGTTACATCCATAACAGCCAGCGTATCGCGCAAAACTGACAGCCAATCCCACAGCCGTAACTAAACTACTCACTACTAACTATTTATTTCTTACTCTTTACGGAGGGTGTACAAAAACAATGTTCGCACATGTGCCTTGACCGAACAAGACACAGAGAAACCCTAGTCTCAATTCACGTTTTATTTACTTCACATCCTTCACGCTTTCTTAATTCCTCCCGATACGCTCCATTTCCAAACCGATCGGACAAGGAACCAACGCCTTGTCTCACTTCCATGGCGAGAGGATCGAAGTACGAGGAGTTCTCCTCCGCGTCGGAGGAAGAAGAAGAGCCCTTGAATGGGGTTGACGGAGGCAGCGCCAGCTGTGGAGGCTCGTCGGAGCCGCCGCTTGAGGAGGCCGACCAAGAAGAGATCGAGGCTGTCGCCAGACCAGCTGACCTCGAAGATGAGGCCGGAGACGAGGATGACGCCGAAGCAACCCAGTCCACTGAGGACGATGCCGGGGATGAAGAGGTAAGGGTTTTGATTTTGCCTGTCGATATATGGTTTGATGTTCAGAGGAGGTATGCGGTACCTATACGATTTTGCATCCTGGAGATATTTTTTTTTCTTTATCCTTTTGTGGAAGGTTTTCTGTAGTTGGAAGTGATTGCTTAGATGAATATTTGACCGGGCGATAGATTTTGATTCCTTTTCTTCTTCGAGTTTTATCATTTTTTTTGCTTCTCTCTACAATTCGAGGGTTTTTCCTAGCGGGAAATCAATTGGATTTTGTCGATTTCTTTTGGCACGGATTACATGTTTGATTATGTTTTATTTTCGGAAGTTTTCACGGGCTTGTATTGGGAATTTAGGGTTTTGGGAGATTGCCGGGCTGATGTCAGCGGGACTTTGCCATACATAAAGGGGCTTGATAAGTTGTTTAAGAGCTTATAGCTTTTAAGCGGTCTTGATAAGTTGTTTGCACCTTTTGGGATCTCTCTCAGGCTTTCTCAGCGATTGGATTCAATTAAGTTTACAATTCCATAGGATCTTATAAATTTGTAGAATCTGTGCGTTTTAATTGACTGATGTAGAATAGCTTACATCCAACCTTCTGTAAGAACAGTTCTATTTCTGTCTATTATTGTACCTCAGGTAGCCGATGGAGAAGCAAGCACTGTTGTTGGAAGGCGTGAGAAAGCTAGACTAAAAGGGCTCCAGAAAATTAAGAAACAAAAGATTCAAGAAATTTTGGATGCCCAGAATGCCTCCATAGATGCTGATATGGTTAGTTTGTGCACACTTGTTTTGTTAAAGAGGGGTCTTGTGATTTTTTTGTTACTGGATTTTTGCCTATAGATTTCAAAGTGTGACATTGGCTGTGTGTTTCACATTTCTGTTCTGACCAGACAAGATTTTTGCCATATCTTTATGATTTTTTTTATGGTTGAGGGGACATTGTATATTGTTGTTACTTCCATTAATTGAGGCAAATTTGGGTGATTTCAAGTTCAACAACAGCATATTACTACTTCAGATTGAGTCAGTTTGTTCAAAACTCTGCTCTATTGTTGTTTTATTCATAGTAAGCTGGTTTTTTCACAGAACAACAAAGGGAAGGGAAGGCTGAAGTATCTTCTTCAGCAAACTGAAATATTTGCTCACTTTGCCAAAGGGAGCCAATCTGCTTCAGAGAAAAAGCCTCGAGGAAGGTAATTTTGTTTGCTTGATTCTCGACTCCTGTAATGTGTAGTAGTACCAAGTGTTGAGGTAATTGTTTGCTGCATTTGTTGAGAGCCAAAGCTAGCTGAAAAAGGGATTTCATATTGTTTAATCTATGTTAAAAGTTTGCTTGAGGTACATAGGGGGATGGATTAGCTGCCATAAATTCTGCTTTTGTTCATCCGTGATGGATATTTGTGATTGGGTACTCTTTTTCACATCTTATAAAGTAAAGTGGCTATTTAGTTTTTATCTACGTTGAAACCAAATTTTGTATTGATTAAATTTTTAGGGGCCGGCATGCGTCAAAAGTAACAGAGGAAGAAGAAGATGAGGTGTACCTAAAGGAGGAAGAGGATGCGCTTGCTGGGACTGGTGGGACCAGATTGGTGTCACAACCATCTTGTGAGTTCCTACCAAGCTTTTAAAAAACGGAAAGTTTTTACCGTTTTAACAGTTTTGACTGACTTTAAGTTTTTGAAAAATGTGGACTTACGAGTTTTCTGTGATTTAACCGTTTTATCTCACATTAAACCCTTTAAAACCGTTATTTTTTTTTAAAAACGCGTTTAACGGCTGAAATTTATTATGTTTCAAATCTTAATAGTTAATGACTTTAAATTTTTATTTCCCTTTTATTTTTTTGGATGTAAATTAACGCCCTAATAAACAAGAAGCAAATACATCATGTAACAGTTTAGTATAATTTAAGATTTTTAACTTTTAATACTTAATTAATGTTGTAATTGTTATTTTTACTTAATTTAGTTAATTATTAAGTACTAATCATATGAGAATGCATTTCTTAGTTTTTTAAAATATCAATTAATAGGTAAAAAATGATTGACCGTTTTTTAATTTAGCAACCATGTAAAATCGTTAAAACCGTTAACAGTTAAATGGTCACCTCACCGTTAAGAGCTGTTAAACGTTTTTTAAAAGCTTGGTTCCTACCTTATTGTCTGAATTATTTTACTGCAATAAATATTACCGGTTCATTTGTTACTGTTTTGGGTACCTCTAATGCTACTCTTTAAATTAGTCTCTGCGAGAAAATTTTGACTTTAGGACAAGAAGCCTAAAGTAAATGAAATTTTTTTGTGGTCATTTTTATTTATACAACATGCAAACAATTACGATATTGATTTCTGATGAACTCTTGGTAATGGTTTATGAAAATATTGAAGGCCACTAACAGTACTGTTGATTGCTTAACAACCATAGTATTCCCACAAAAGCTGGTACAAATTAGCTGGATAACCACATTAATATATGTACCCTTGAAGAAATTCACGATAATTTTGACCAATGTATGTTTGAACATTCTTTTCCAAACATTTTTTATTCTTTATATTATAAATGTGTAATGGATATCCTCTTATATTATGCAGGTATCAAAGGTAAAATGAGAGACTATCAACTAGCTGGACTTAACTGGCTTATCCGTTTGTATGAGAATGGCATTAATGGAATATTGGCTGATGAGATGGTACTTTCCATTTCTTTTCGTTTCTTAGAGCAGTTTGATATCCCTGATATTCTAATGAGGTTGTTTGAACTCATATCCTACTATCTCATAGGGTCTTGGAAAAACTCTACAAACCATTTCATTGATCGGTTATCTGCATGAGTTCAGAGGGATCACTGGACCTCATATGGTGGTGGCCCCAAAATCCACACTTGGTAATTGGATGAATGAGATCAAGCGCTTCTGTCCAGTTTTGCGTGCCATCAAGTTCCTAGGAAATCCTGAAGAAAGGGTAAAGTCAATATTTTTCATATTCTAATGGCTGGTTTTGTTGTTTATTTGGGCCTACTAATTAAAGGGCTGTAAGCATTCGTTTATGGCAAGATGCCATTTGAAAGGGATCTACTGTTATTTACCCCTATGTTGCATGGCTGTGGGTGCGAGTATGGTATATGATATCGGTGTGGTTGTGGCTATATGCATATTTCTGAAAATCTTTGATATAAATAATTTTTTAATTTAATATAAATACACTATATATATTGTATTGATTTTTTTATTCAATTTTAACATAGTTCACATGCAACATACACACAATATATATTGTTGTGAATTGTGGAAGAGAAAGGGTAGAGGATATATGAAGTTAACATAGTTCACATGTAACATACACACAATATATATTGTTGTGAATTGTGGAGGAGAAAGGGTAGAGGATATGTGAAGTTTCATAAGTATATGCACTCCTATGTTATGCATTTGGGAATGTTCTATATGCTTTATATTTTGGCTTTTTTGGGCACTCTGAAGGCACATATAAGAGAAAATTTGCTGGTTCCTGGGAAGTTCGACGTATGTGTGACTAGCTTTGAAATGGCAATTAAGGAAAAATCAGCCTTGAGACGGTTCAGCTGGCGATACATCATAATAGACGAGGCACATCGAATTAAGAATGAGAATTCTCTTCTCTCCAAAACCATGCGACTATACAATACCAACTACCGTATGCTAATTACTGGTACTCCTCTTCAGGTATGTTATCTTGCAGATTTTGGTACAATGTTTGCATGCACCCAATGATGATAATTGTCATGGTTGCTAATCTCTTGTCTTGAAGAGTTTTTAGTCGATAGTCCAGATAGAGAACACCATTACTGTCAATGGTTCCAACTGATGTGATTCAGAAATTTTATAATGTCATCATGGGGTCATAATAGAAGATATTAGATTTAAAGTAGTGTATTATGTTATCCTATTGTGTTCACATCTTGATATATTTATATCTATGTTGATACAGAACAATCTTCATGAGCTATGGTCACTTCTCAACTTCTTGCTTCCTGAGGTTTTCAGCTCTGCTGAAACTTTTGATGAGTGGTTCCAAATTTCTGGTGAAAATGATCAGCAAGAAGTTGTCCAGCAGCTTCACAAGGTACAATAATAGTATATGATAGAAGGTCCTATACTGAGAACTTGGATTCTTAATTATTTTGTCTAGATTACTTCTCCTGTGATGGATCAGATATGGTTATTTTATGCGGAAGGCATTTTAATGCTTGTACGGTTTTATGCATTTTGATCTAGGCTGGTGTAATTCTAGTTGACATTAACGTATATGTTGTTTGTTTTATTTAGTTGTTTTGTTGTACAACTACATCAAACAACATCATAACTGATGTGTAACTCGTAGAAAATACACATGAAAAGAAAATTCAAAAAGGGAAAGAAAGTAACTCTCGTTTACCATTCTAAGATAAGGTCTCTAAAATGTTTGTGAAGGTTCTGCGGCCTTTTCTGCTCAGGAGACTGAAGTCTGATGTGGAGAAAGGGCTTCCTCCAAAAAAGGAAACCATTCTCAAAGTGGGAATGTCTCAAATGCAGAAGCAGTATTATCGTGCTCTCCTCCAAAAGGATTTGGAAGTTGTCAATGCAGGTGGTGAGCGCAAGCGCCTATTAAACATTGCAATGCAATTGAGAAAGTGCTGTAATCACCCTTACCTCTTCCAGGGGGCCGAGCCTGGCCCACCTTACAGTACTGGTGACCATCTCATCACCAATGCAGGTCTTTTCCCGATGATTCTTTCATGTTTCTTATTGTCTTGAGTTGGTGACATGCTTGATCATATACTACAACTACAACCCTACCAATACCTAAATCCTTAACAAAATTTTCTATATTTTAGTTTCACATACATATTATTGCTAGTGGTTGTTTATAGACAACTGCTGACTTTGTCATTGTCAAAGCCTGGATGTTAGGTATTAAAATGCTAAAGTACATATGGATATAGGTACTATAACCTAAACAAAACTTTTATGTTTGAGTATTGGAATGCTTATATTTGCAACGTGAGATTTAGAATGCCATAAAAGTTTTGTTTAGGTTATAGTACCTATATCCATATGTACAGCATTTTAATACCTAACATCCGTATGTACTTCATTCCTTGTTCTTTTTATTATTTTTTTTGTAATGTTCTAAATATTGCAGATTCAAGTGATACTTGATGTCATCGTTGGCATACTAACTAATAAAACTTGTGCAAGAGTTAAAAACTGAAAAACTATTTTCATTTAATTAATATATTGATAATCAAATGTTATTATTTTATGCAGGGAAAATGGTTCTCTTGGATAAACTTCTGCCGAAGCTAAAAGAGCGTGATTCGAGAGTGCTAATATTCTCACAGGTCTGTTGTGATTCTAATCAACCCTACTACATGCTCACTTTTTTGCCATGAAGTTTGATATTTGTAAAACCAAGTGACTATTCATAATAGTCACTTGGTTTTACAAAATATCAAGTGACTATTATGAATAGTCACTTCTTTTTTGAAACCAAGTGACTATTATGAATAGTATCATGATATTATGTTGTTTTGGACCCCATTTTATATCATACTGCTAGCTGATCACTTATTTGCCATCAAGTTTGATATTTTGTAACTATAAGCAACTTCTTTTTCGACACCAGGTGACTATTATGAATGGCATCATGATATTATGTTGTTTTGGGTACAGTTTATTATCATACTGCTAAGTGCTGTGCTAGATAACTGCTTCTGTTTGTACCCACCTCAGAGTACGAATGTGCAGCTCTTAGAAAAAGAAAAAAGTAAACATTTGTTGTTCCTTCAGATGACAAGACTACTGGACATCCTAGAGGATTATCTGATGTATCGGGGTTACCAGTATTGCCGCATTGATGGTAACACTGGTGGAGAAGACCGTGATGCCTCCATTGAGGCTTTCAATAGACCAGGAAGTGAGAAATTTGTCTTCTTGCTTTCCACCAGGGCTGGTGGCCTTGGTATTAACCTTGCCACTGCTGATGTCGTCATCCTTTATGATAGCGATTGGTATGTCCTTTTCTTCTTTAACACGCTAATTTGATATAGCTAATAAAGGCTAAACATTTGACAAAAATAAAAGATTATATGATCCCAAACTATCTTTCACTATAAAGTAAAGTAGAACAGGTCGCTATAATTTTACACAGTCACTTCACCCTTTTAATGGAAACCGTCCAATGAATTTAATTTTAATGAATCCATAGCTCATGCACTAGTATTGATTGCCTTAGTATGCAACTCATTTACCTTGTTTTACTGAGAACATTATATTTTAGGAATCCACAAGTTGACCTGCAAGCACAAGATCGTGCCCACAGAATTGGCCAAAAGAAAGAGGTTCAGGTTTTCCGCTTTTGTACTGAGGTTAGTTGCAGTCATTTGTAGCTCTTTTAAATTTTAATTAATTGTGTGCTCAGTATTATGTGTCGTCATGATCTTCTTGGATTATAACTTTGGAAAATCATTCAGTATACAATTGAGGAGAAAGTGATAGAAAGGGCATATAAGAAGCTTGCATTGGATGCTCTTGTTATTCAGCAAGGTCGGCTGGCTGAACAGAAAGGTATTTTTCTCATCTTTCCTATAATTTTCTTTTGCTAATTCAATATCTGTGATGTAGCACATCAATTATTTTTCTTTTTTGTACTCTGACATGTTCGTTTATTGCCTGATCTTTGCAGCTGTGAACAAGGATGAGTTGCTGCAAATGGTGAGATTTGGTGCAGAGATGGTGTTTAGTTCTGGGGATAGCACCATCACTGATGAGGATATTGACAGAATCATAGCCAAGGGTGAAGAGGCTACAGCTGAACTGGATGCAAAGATGAAGAAGTTTACTGAAGATGCCATAAAGTTTAAGATGGATGAGAGTATGAGTTTTCTTTTTATGATTTATATAATCTTTTCTTTGATTTTTGGGAAATGTTTCCTTCATGGTTCCCTTCCCTTGTAGTTACTGGAACTATCTCTGATCTTTGCATTTTGTATCAAAAAAGATATGTCCACGGTCCACCTGATTCATTATATATTCTTTTTTTTTTCACTCATCAATGGAAAAAAGAGAGGCAATAAGAGGGGGGGGGGCTCTGGGATTTTCTATGGATCAAAGGCTCAGGTTTTGATTTGCAAAAGTCGATATATGGTTTCTGGATTCTGCAAGGGTACAAACTAAATTAACTCTGTTTTCCAATGTTGATTTCTATTGATGTGTTACGACATTTCTTACTTTCTGTGCAGCGGCCGAGTTGTATGATTTTGATGATGACAAGGTAAAGACATTAGATAATTATGTTGCTTCTGTTTTATTTATAAAAGTCCCTACCAAGTTGAGGACCTAATTTCTTTTGGTACACTTTTTCATGTGAGGGTCAGATGGGACTAGAAATATGTTTGCTCTTGATATTTCATATTCGTATCGATTTATTTTAGAAATGTTTTTCTAAATGTGGCAGAACAATGAAACTTATTGTGTAGGAAAACTTCTGCTAGAAAGGGAGAATTTATTGTCCATTTTTGTTTTGTATTTGCAAATTGGAATTCATCATTTTCTCTTTGTATCCTCTAATTCTTGTTTTTGTTGATTGAAGGAGGAAAACAAGGTTGACTTCAAGAAACTTGTTACTGACAACTGGATAGAACCTCCAAGAAGAGAAAGAAAGCGGAAGTATGGATTCATTTATGGTCTAGTTGCTCTGAAATCATGCTTTGACAGAATCTCTCACTAAATTTTAACCTATATTTGCCCTTTTTTGCTGTAGCTACTCAGAGTCTGACTATTTTAAGCAAGCACTGCGGCAGGGCGCACCGTCTAAGCCTAGAGAACAAAAAATACCAAAAATGCCCCACCTGTAAGGCACTTTTCTTGTTTCAGGCTTTTGTCCCATGCATGAAATTACCTTTTCCTGTTTGACTACTGAATTGATTGTCATTACTTAGCCTGTGTGAGTGCTTTCTTTTTGTTGTTGTTGTTCTTTTGGATTTCTCAAGCTTTTAAAAAGTGTTTAATGGTTCTTAATGGTGAGGTGACCATTTAACGATTTCATATTAAAACGGTTTTACATGGCCGTTAAATTAAAAAAAGGCGAATCATTTTTACCTATTAATTGATATTTAAAAAGATTACAAAATGCATTCTCATGTGATTAGTACTTAATAATTAACTAAATTAAGTAAAATTAACAAGTACAACATTAGTTAAGTACTTAAAACTTAAAAATCTTGAATTATACTAAACTATTACATCCAAAACATGAAAAGGAACTAAAGTAGAGTCACTAACTTTTAAGAGTTGAAACAAAATAAATTTAAGCAGTTAGCAAACTTTTTACGACAATTTAATCAAAAGCTTCAATAGAAAAATTTTCCTCAAACAATTAGTACTCTCCTTCTGAATAGCTTAAATTGACTTCACAAGTGAAGAATGATTTTGAGATGTACATATGAGCCTACTGTGATGAGAAAAGTATTCACACATGGGCCTTCTTAAGCTGCCCAAATATAAAAAAGTACTCATTAAGTTTTACACTGTTTAAACGGTTTCTCATATTTAACGGTTTAATGGTTTTAACTCATATTAAAACCATTAAATTGTAGAAAAACCATTAAATGTGTTTTTCCCAAAAACTTTGCGTCGGAGTCTATCAAATCCATTAAAATGGTTAAAATGAAGTTTTAACTCTTTTTATTAAAGCCTGGGATGTCTTCATGTCTTTGGTTGCACACTTATGGAAAGCTGCATCATCTTGGCCAACTGAGGGTGCATTTTGTGACTGAAATTTTGTATGTTAGATGCTCAGAGTATATTCTAAATTTGTTTTTATTTTTAGGCATGATTTCCAGTTCTTTAACAATCAGAGACTTACTGAATTATATGAGAAAGAAGTCAAGTATCTTGTGGTAGGTCTAATTCTTCACTGTCATCTTTGTCATCTAAAGTTTTATGCTATTTTGCTGATACATATTGTTCCTTTAAAAATATAGTTTGTTATTGATCGTTTTTCATTTTACAGCAAACTAGTAATAAAAACAAGGACAAGGATAAGGATGGTATTGGAGATGCTGATGACCAAGAAGGTATCAAGTACCTGTATAAATACATTCTAAATTGATCATCTTTATCAGAACCATTTTGATGTGTGTTCCTGTGGATGACTCTATTTTGCTATAGTACAACTCAAAATGAGTTGCCACATTGCATTTGATATTTTTGAATTCTAAACAATAAACACGCTGGAATAAACCCTTTGAATTTGAAATGGTACTGGAGTAAGATGGTTCTGGTACAATACAGTTGTTACCAGTATGATTCCCCCATTCATCCACTTACTCTGGAGCTAAACTATTGTGTGCTACTTTTTTTTATTAATAGAAATTATAGATCCATTGACAACAGAGGAGCAGGAAGAAAAGGACCAGTTGCTAGAAGAGGTGAGAATGAGACAATGTATTATTTAAAGCTATCATTCCTTTTTTTCCATTGCTTCAGTCATATTTACTCTTTTTGCCCTTTGCAAAATTTCAGGGTTTCTCTAATTGGTCAAGGAAGGACTTCAGCGCATTCATTCGGGCATGCGAGAAGTATGGCAGGAATGATATCAAAAGCATAGCTACTGAAATTGAGGGTAAAACAGAAGAGGAAGTAGAGAGATATGCTGCTGTTTTCAAGCAGAGATACAATGAATTGAACGGTATCTTGCAATCTCATTCTATTCTCTGCCAATTTTCTCCACTGGATTCATGTCCTGGCCTAAATCTGTAGTTGAATCAGCAGCAATCAACTTATTCCAATATTTGATATCAATCCATTTTAATTTAACCCCAGACTTCTGATCTGAACTTTGGTGATGGTACCAGAACCCTACCCCCCCCCCCCCCCCCCCCCCAAAAAAAAAAAAAAAAAACAACAACTACACACCCACCCACAAAAAAAAAAATTCCCTCTTGTTCTCCAGGCTTCATCTTCGCCTGCAGCAAACCATCTCCATTCCTGTTGGATGAATATAATATCAGATTAAATTTGACAAACCTTGTATGTACTTAACTTTTTGTCTTGTGGAATCAGATTGGGACCGTATAATCAAGAACATAGAAAGAGGAGAGGCAAGGATAGCTCGGAAAGATGAGATAAATCGGGCACTCAAGAAGAAACTTGAAAGGTACAAGAATCCATGGCTTGAGTTGAAGATACAGTATGGTCAGAACAAGGGCAAATTGTATAATGAAGAATGCGACCGTTTCATGGTATGGATCTATACTTTTTTTTTAAACTTTCCAAACTTAAGAGTTCAGCTTTTGTGCTCTTTTTGTCAGCCCAACCTTTAAACATCCAAGTTCTCTAGTTCAAATATTTATTGTTCTGGTGTTATCTTTGGCTATTATATGTAGTTCTGTTTAAGTATCCTCAAATTCAATCATCAAATAAAAGCCAAGGAAACCCAAATAAAGAATGATGATGATGACAAGAAATATATTATATCAGTGAGTTTGGGGAGGCTTGATCATGAATGAAATGTGATTTTTTTTTGGCATATTGTATCCTTTATTCCTTCAATTCATATCTGCTTCTATTTGCACATTTCAGTTGTGTATGATTCACAAGCTTGGGTATGGAGCATGGGATGAGTTGAAGGCTGCCTTTCGCATGTCACCCCTCTTCAGGTTTGACTGGTTTGTGAAATCACGCACTGTTCAGGAGCTGGCCAGACGTTGCGATACTCTCATTCGCCTAGTTGAGAAAGAGAACCAAGAGTACGATGAGCATGAGAGACAGTTGCGCAAGGAGAAGAAGAATGCAAAGGTACCTAATAATTGTGATAATAGTAATGGCATGTCAATTGAAAGGGAAACTTGGTTCAATCAGATTGAATCCAGAACTACTCAATCAAGTCATGTATCCATCAACAAAGTAAACCAATGATATAACAATTGCTATGTAAAAAGAACAGAAGGTATGTGATTGTTGTGGGGTTGTGTATGAGTGGACTCATGCATACTGAAAAACAGTTAAGTGTGGTATAGTTTGATTGGTGTAGTGGTCCCAATTGAGTTGATTGGACATACTGTTTGCTGCTCTTTAAGTTCCATTCACTATATTAGATCGGATGAACATGCCAACTGTAGTTGCTTGGGATCTTGTTTGCTGAACATAATACCAGATTAGTCTCGCAAAATGCAGTTTACTTGCTCTACTTTAGAAAGCATTGTTGATTGTGTTTTCCTGGGCTATCCTCTCATTACCTTATAGGGTTGAAATAAATTTTAGCAGGAATGACCTTTATTTTAATCTCTTCTTTTCTAAATGTTTTCTGATACCCACCTAGAAAGTGAGAGAGCTTTCATTTTGCAAAATGGTGTTCATAATTAATTTCCCTTTTTCCATATTATCTGGATTATGCTTCACTTGGTGTGAGGCTATCTAACTCCAAAACTTCATTGTTGTTAGTGATAATTGTTTTTTGGGGACAAAGGTGTGCCTACTCTTGTGTTTATAACTTGTGCCTAGTCAGATTCACAACTCGAAATGTGAACAGACCTCTTGCACTGAGCCCATGGATACTCCACCAATTGCTCTTTGGTTGACACTATCACTATTATATAGGTGATGTTTTATTGCCGGAAAAATAGGTTCTCTAAGCTAAAAAACTTGCGTTATTTTTTTTAAGGTAGAAAAAACCTGCTTTATCTCACTAGGTGAGATCTGCTTTATCTCACTAGGTGAGATCTGCTTTTACGGTGTAGTCATACTTGGTTACTTTTTATTTGCATAGTTCTTCTGAACTCTGACATATACTATGATTTCCATAAATTTGTTCCTATATAGTTAGTTTCCTATAAGCACGAGCTAGGATGTTTTAATGACACGTGCCTACTTAACACCGGCTACAAGTACTTGACAATAATTTTCTGATTAAAATCTTAAAAAGTAGTGTTATTGTTGTGGCAACCTTCATATTGCTCATGGAAATAATGGTTTTGACAATCATTAATTACAACAAAATAATATAATGGAATTAATTTTGATCCAATTATGTAATTGTTTTCTATCTAACATTTGAGGACAATAGCGTCTTTTATATGGAAGAAATTAATGCCAAATCAAAATATATGATGCATATAAATTAGAGTAACAATTGGGTGAAATAGACTATATGTAAAGATCTGCATGGGATCGTAAGTGAGAAGGATATTCGAGATCTTAATTCTCAATTTCATGAAATAACCACTCATTTTTTTGCATAGTAAGGTGATTAAAAATGTTCTGTTGATTCTGCATGGTGCTTTTGGCATCTGCCCTAGAATTAGTTGAAAAGTGAATTAAAAATCATATATTATTCAATCACCGCAATGCCTTTATATAGGTGTACAACCAATATAATAGGTAGATAATCAATTCTAAATCTCTAATTAATACATAATGTTCTCTAATTAATACAGGATATTATCTAGGATAGTTGTCATATCTAATAGATCTCAACACTTCTCAAGGTGGCGAAAGATATCCACTAAAGTTCATTTTGTCACAAAATCTAGTTAGGTCTGATGAGATAAGTCCCTTAGTAAGACAATCTGTCACTTGCTCTCCAGTAACAACATGACTTAATCTCAGCAATCCATTATCCAACTTTTCTTTGATAAAGAATCGGTCAATCTCCACATGCTTGATTCTATCGTGCTGCACTAGATTGTTAGCAATGTTAATTGCTGACTGGTTGTCGCACACCATAACTTCATCTGAGTCCCTTGATCTAATTTTAGATTTGTCAATAGACCTTTCAACCACAACATCTCAGTAACTCTTAACGCCATGGCCCTGTACTCGCTTCTGTTGTCGACCTTGCTACTACCGACTGCTTCTTACTCTTTCAAGAGACTAAGTTGCCTCCTACAAACATGTAGTATCCTGATGTGGATCTTCAGTCATCAGCACAATTAGCTCATTCAGAATCACAATAGCCTTTAATATTAAGATGACCATTCTTTCGAAAGATCAACCCCTTCCTTGATGCACTCTTCAAATACCTCAGAATTTGGTATACTGCATCCATATGACATTCTCTCGGATCATGCATATAGCGGCTCACTATGCTAACCGTAAATGAGATGTCGAGACGAGTGTGACTCAGATAGATCAGACGGCCTACCAACCTTTGGTACCTCTCTCGATTTACTGACTCCTCTGCCTCTGCACCTAATCTGGTCTTCTGCTCGATAGGAGTAACTACATGCTTACACCCCAGCATACATGTCTCCTTCAGCAAGTCTAGCACATACTTCCTCTGAGATAGGACAATCTCCTTTTCCCCACAAGTAACTTCAATCCTAAGAAAGTATTTAAATTGTCCGAGGTCTTTCATCTCAAATTCTTTGTCCAATCTCACCTTTAACTAAGCAATCTCCTTCTCATCGTTGTCTGTGACAATCATGTCATCTACATACACTGCAAGCATTGTGGTATGACCTCCGTGTTGTCGGTAGAACACTGTGTGGTCGGCATTAATCTGTTGATATCCCATGCCTACCATTGCTTTTCTGAACCTGTCAAACCAAGCTTGTGGAGATTGCTTCAACCCATATAAAGACTTTTTGAGCCTGCATACTTTGGTGGTATCTCCATGTACACCTCCAATAAGTCTCTATGAAGAAATGCATTCTTCACATCGAGTTGGTGTAGCTTCCACCCACCATTCACCGCCAAAGAAACTAATGTTCTCACCGTGCTCATCTTTATCATTGGTGCAAAAGTCTCATCATAGTCGATGTCATACGTCTGGCTGTACCCCTTGACCACCAATCGTGCCTTGTATCGCTCGACCTTCCCTTCTGGGTTTTGCTTCACTGTGAAAACTCATTTGCATCCAATGGCCTTCTTGCCTGGTGGTAGTGACTCAAGCTCTCATGTGTGATTTTTGTCGAGAGCCCTCAGTTCCTCATGCATGGTTGCATTCCACTTTGGATCCTCTTTTGCTACCTGCCAACACTTGGGTATAGAAATACTATTCAATGATGCAATGAATGTTGTATGGGCTGGTGATATGCTAGAGTATGAAATAAACTGAGCAATATCATGTGGAAAATCATAGACGATTAGGTGGACATCTTGCATTGGCTCGAGAGGTCGTCTCAATGGCATAGAAGTGGGAGGTGAATCAAGAAGAATCGGAGCTAGATATCTCACGAGTCGGAGTAGCTCGGGACACGAAACTCGCTGGCACAAGCGTCACGGCCGGCACTGTTTCCTCATTGTGCTTCCTTCTCCTCGCATACACTCTCAACTCCCTCTGAGTCGGAGCGCCACCATCCTCAACCTCAGCCATCTCATTTTTCGACACCTCAGTCGACTGTTCTAGCTCCTCAGCTGATTGTTTCGACTCTTCAGCAGATCGTCCGGCATTATCTGATCTATCAAAATAGAGCAAGGCATCATCCCCACATGTACTAGCTTCTCACCAGCATTACTCTCCCCCTCTCGCCTCATGCTGCTAGTATCGAGTGAGTCACCAAAGGGCGAGGTCACTCTGAAGGGGTAGTATGGCTTATTATCTCGGAATGTCACATCCATACTAACAAATAATTGCCTCTTAACTGGGCTCCAACAAACATAGCCCTTTTGGGTACCAGAGTAATCCACAAAAATGTATTTCACCGCTCTGAGATCCAATTTCCCTATTGTTGGTCTGTTGTTTTTCTCAAAACACACATCCAAACACCTTTAGAGGAGGAATGCTTTCATTCTTTCCATGTAACATCTCTATCGGAAACCTGCCACTCCAACACTCTAGATGGCATTCGGTTAATCAATTGTGTGGCTGTCATGATTGCTCGTCCCCATAAATGTTTCGAACATTCATGGATCGGACTATCTCCAAAAGGTGTTTATTTTTTCTCTGCCACCTCATTTTGCGCTAGTGTGTAAGGACACGTTGTCTGATGATGTATCCCATGAGCTGACAAATGCTCTTTGAATGCCTTGTTTGTATATTCAGTCCCATTATCGGATCTTAGTGCCTTCACCACCGCACCATATTGAGTCTGAGCTGCCTTATGGAAATGCTTGAAGCAGGCAAGTACATCGCTCTTGTTCTTCATCAAGTACAACCATGTGGTACGGGTATAACAATCGATGAAAGTCATAAAAAATTTATGCCCATTAATCTCCGTTGTTGAGCATGGTCCCCATACATCTGAGTGTACCAGATCAAATGTTTGAGAACTCCTACTTCTTGATCTTTCATATGAACTCCTTGTATGTTTTCCAAACTCACATTCATCACATACAAGTTTTTGTTTGTCAGCTTTCTCATATTTTAAAAGATACAAACGTTCCAATAGGCTGAAGGAAGTGTGCCCCATCCGTCGATGAATCAAAAGCAACTCATCCTTTGCACTCATCCTAGATCCTTCTGCTCCCACTCTATCTATCACAATCGCTAGCGCTTTGTCCATCTCTTCTCTATCTAGGTCCACAACCCATCACTTTATGTTTCAGTCCCAAGTATTCAACTTGTTTCCTTCTCCTGAAAGATCATTTTCGGGATATCAAAGGTCATAATGCATTTCTGCTCACGAAAATGACACTAATAGATAGCAGGTTTACGGAAAATGAAGGAGCATGCAACACTTTGTTCAGAGTCACTGAATCGGTACATTTCACAATACCCTTACCAACCACTGGTCGGGTCGTACCATTGGTCGTCTGAATATTTTCTAGAACTACTAGACGAGTATAGGAAGAAAACTCACTAACAGCATCTGTCACATGTTGGGATGCTCCAGAATCCACTATCCATGTTCTCGATCTAATGGTAGGTATAGAAACAAAAGCACGTGTATCATGAGTACCTTTAGTTGAGTCATTATAAATAGCAGGGTTACCCTTAGGGGATGAGTTGGATGCATACCCAGTCACACTCTTCTTGCCCCGATAACTTACTATTCTCTGCTTCTTCTCCAACAACTTCAAGAGCATGTGCTCCTCTTTCGTCAATATCGCACACGTCTTTTTCACCTCCGCAGTCACACTCTTCTTGATAATCTCCTCTATCGATCACTCTCAAGGATCTAAGTCTAGATCATACACGATTTCTTTCCTTCTTCGAAAATCTCAAGGATTCAAGTCTAGATCACACAGATCATACACGATTTCCTTCTTCGATCAATCTCAAAACATTAACATTGCGTAACATAACTAACTCAGAACACACATTTTTCTCATTTAGATCTACTTCATCTCAATCCTTTTCTCAAGATCAGTGGGGTATCGCTCCCCCCACACGGGCTCACCTCAAGGAGGAGGTACTGTAGCGGACGCGTTTACTGTAGATAATGTCTGTCCCCCGCGGCGTCCTGGTGCAGTGGCGGACGGCAGTAGCCCGTGGTGCTGTAGTGTGGCTACTGTAGCGTTTTTTTTTTTGAAAAGAGGATTTGGCTCTGATACTAAGTTGAAAAGTGAAGAACTGAAAATCATATATTATTCAATTACTGCAATGCCTTTATATAGGCGTACAACCAATATAATAGGTAGATAATCAATTCTAAATTTCTAATTAATACAGAATATTCTCTAATTAATATAGAATATTATCTAGGATAGTTGTCATATCTAATAGATGTCAACAGAATCCACTCTCCAAAGTTATGCTGCTTCTTTGTGCTTATTCAGAGTTGTGGTCCTTCATTTGATCTTTGACTTGCAACATTGAGATTCTTCTTTTTATGCCTACGCCTTTTATAAATTATAACATAAGATCGTCTGCACATTGGAGGTTCAGGGCTTAATGCAAATAAATGTTCCACGTGTAGTTTCAAAATCACATGCTGGCATGCTTGTCTGACCTTCTGTAGTTACCATATATGATGATTCATGCAGCATCAACATCATAGTTTCTATCGGGAATTCGATACTGAAAGAGAGGATATAATGATGATATAAAATACTACCATGAGGAAATGAAGTACCTTTCACCAAAGTTCTGATGATTCTGTAGTCAGATTCCATCCATATGATCATTTTCTGCCCTACAAACTACACGCAGCCCATAGCATGGTCAATGCTATGTTTGTATGAAAATAGTAATAGATGTCGCAATCTTTGTTTACGCTAGTGCTTGAAAATTATGGCCCATTGTAGGCTAATCTATTTTGGCACATGGCAATGAATTGCCATATTTCTTGGTTTCTGTAGATTTGGTTAATGTCTGGGTGCAAAAGTGAGATCATCTTTTTGTTAGAAGTTTCGATTGACTTGTCAAATATAGCAAGACTGTAACCATGTTCACTGTTATGCCATATATGATTGACTTATGTTGGCTGTAGCAGTGAAATAATCCAAAGATTCTTTTACATATCTTTAGAGCTTTTCCGTCTTCGATTTTTGCACCTGTCTTCAGTAAACTCCCTCTTGGCACTGACCTAAAGCCCATCTAAATTATTGTAGCTTGTTGTGTTAAGAATCTGAAGACTAGGAAAATGATCTGCTTGAACATGTAAATTATTCCACAATGATAGCCTGAATCTACAGTTTGTTTCTTTTGGAATCTAATTTATAAGTATCCATGTAGGTCATGTGTTAGTCTAGTAAATTGCATTGTGAGGGCTTGATGTTTTATTTGAAATGTAAAAGATTTTATTTTAGTTATTAAGCTCACATTGGTGTAATGACAATTCAAAATCTTTTGTTTTCCCCCTCAGTTCCCTATGGCGTTTCTATTTTAGGAATCATAAATCGGTCTTATCTGTCTAACAGCTTCAACCATTTTAAAATTATGCAAGACCTATTTGTAATTTTGTCAAGAGGTGAAGTTTTGATTTGGTTTAGTAGCATGGCTTTGGTAGGAAACTTGGTTTGATATTTTTTTTTTGTATGGTCACATTCAAACCTGTTTTGAACTCTTATATGTTTTTAGTATTTTTATTTTATTTACTTGTTTTTTCTTGAAATTTTAGAATATGACTCCATCAAAGAGGGGGGCAAGATCACCTGTTGTTGAGACACCAAGCACAAAGAGGCGCAAACAGTCCTCAATGGATGATTATGTCAGTTCTTCAGTAAGTTTTCATTATCTGCTCTTTTTCTTATTATCTGCTTTTTTTTTAGTGTGTTGACAAAATTATCTCCAAAAGACAGATTACCATTTCATGTTTAATGGATCTCAAATTGTCTTTGGACAGATTTACATTCTTAAAAACTTCCAATAAAATTTTCATAACTTAAGAGTTATGAAATGTCTTGTATGCCCTGCAATAGCTGAAATGTCAGTTGCACATCACTTCCTACTTTCTTCAGTGGATGCCAAAATTTTCTTTCTGATTTATCTGGAGAATCAGTGAGGGTAATTTGAGCATCCTTCTGAGGAAACTAGGTTTGAAGAAAATATATACTTGCTTTTTTTCCTGATGAAAGCTAAATTTTTTAGTTGTTCTGTTGGCCTCTGAATGTTCTATTCCCTTTGCCAAAAGTTTTCATATTTGGTTTTGGCTTTTCTGAAGTTCTTTTCATACCCGTTTAGTTTAATGTCCACCTGCTGACATTGAAATATCAATCTTGGTTTTTTCTCAGCTTTATTAACTACTATAGTAGGAAATATTTCATGATTCCATACAAACCATTTGGAATTATTCTCATATATTTCCATATTTGTGATAATTATCTCAAAGTACTTATGTTGCCTAATTGTTCTATAGTCCAGTACATATTTGTGTAGTCTGATTAAGTTGGATTGAAATGAAAAAAGAATCTGTGGTTCCTATCACAATGAATAGCAGCGGATTCAACCTCAAGAGAACTTTTGTAAAGCCATGTTTACTTCTGCTACAACCAGTTGCTTCTCACTTTAAAGTTAACAAATAAATACTAATTATCAGCCTCTGTTATTTTAGGGAAGACGGAGGAGGTAAATGGAAATAATGGCACCTGTTTCTGGCATTTAACAAACATTTTGTAATATCTAAATATATGTGGTAGGTATTTGGCATTCCGTTTGTAGAAACTAGTTCTCTTTATAATCTGGCTATATTAGAATTCTTTACTGAAACTAGTAAAATTTATTGCGAAGCAATAGTTGAGTACAGTGGATATCTGCATTTGGCTTACTCGCTTTTACCTTTTTTTTTCTTTGAATTGTTTTATTGTCGTGTAGTTGCAAGATGGGTTCAAATAGAATTTTCTTCGGGGCATTTCTCTGAACGTTCTGGATCTGTTGATAACAAATTAATTTGATGGTTCTAAGTTAAAATATTTTACAATTGGCATCTAACAAACGGAATACATCTTGTATTATTGTGTATAAGCACCAACATTGATTTAAATGGTGGTCATTTTAGCGATGTTTAAAATGAGGAGTGTTGATAAACGGTGGTGTTATTTTAAAAAAAAAAAGATATCGTCATTTGCCAAATTTGAACAACATTAACATCACATTATCTAACAGCTTTTCATTTAGAAGCATCAAGGTTACATCGAAATAGTTGACAAGTTCTTCATAAATAAAGACATTTATATTTTAAATGTATAAGACTTTGAATTCATTTAGTAGTGGTAAAAAAATTTATAAGGTGTTATAAAATTAATGATAGATATTTTATCTCCTCCATCTCCTCTCATAATCATAAAAGTTTTTTATTCTCTTCACTTTCTCCTTAATTCTAGATTAAATTTTGTATTATTTTTTTCTTTTATTACATGATGTTTCTCTAGCCTATAAATAGAGGCTTGTATGTTATTGATGATGAGATATATTTTTAGAAGAGATAATATAGAAATAAGATTTTAGTCTCTCATAAGTTTTATCTTCTATCTTTATTTTATAATACGTTATTAGCACGAATTCGCTCTAGTCGAGTTGTGATAGAAGTTTATTTTATAGTAGAAGCACGAGATCGACATAATCAGATTATCGTAAGATTGTCTATAAAAAGAGGTACATTTTAGATTATATTTTATCATTTACCATTAATTATAATATCTATTTTCTTGATGAAATTGTTCTTATATTGGATGAGACTAATATTTTCATTCCCCGAAGAGAATGATAAAATAAGTAAAAATACTAGAAATTATCGACAAAAGTTATTGTATATGATAATTGAAAGTTTTATCTAAATGTGTTACAATTGATAACCCGAAGTTATCGATATACTTAATAACCGGAAGTTATTATTTTATTCAACTAAAATGATAACCAAAAGTTATCAATTAGATAAACAAAGAAATGTAATGTCTCTAATCTTTCTCTTAATGATATGAAGTTATTAATATTTTTTTCTTTAGTAATTTTCATAAATGGATGTTCGATTAAATTTATTAATATTAGTAATATTTTTATTTTATAGTTATTATGATAAATCTTACTAAACTTGAATTCGTTGTCCTTGATATATCGGGCAAGAACTATCTCCCATGGACTCTCGATGTTGAGATCCATCTTACCATAAATAATCTTGGAGATACAATAAAAGATGAAAATAAGGCCTCTCCGCAGGAGAAAGCCAAAACAATGATATTCCTCTGTCATCATCTCCATGAGGATTTAAAAACTGAATATTTAACGGTGAAAGATCCGTTAAAATTGTGGAAAATCTAAAAGAAAGATATGACCATCAAAACAAGTGCTCCTCCCAAAAGCTCGTTATGAATGGATTCATTTAAGGTTGTGAGATTTAAATATGTGGGTGAATATAATTCCGTAATGTTTCGCATAACTTCTGAATTAAAATTATGCGGAGAAAAGATTACTGATGAAGACATGTTAGAAAAAATATTTTTCACATTTCATACTTCGAATTTACTCCTGCAACAGCAATATCGGGAGCGTGGTTTTAAAAAATATTTATAATTGATATCATGTCTTCTCGTTGCGGAACAAAATAATGAGCTTCTCATGAAAAATCATCAATCACGACTCGCTGGCTCTAGTCCATTTCCTGAAGCAAATGTGACAGCATTCCGTGAAGCGAATGTAACATCATTTAAATGAAATCGTGGTCGAGGACGTGGTCGCGGCCCCAGAAGAGGTCGTGGACGTGATCGTAATAATGTTTGGCGACGTGAAGGTCATAATTCCAAATCAAATGACAATAATGTGGGGAGATATGAAAAGAAAAAAATTTCACCATTTTTTAAAAAAAAGTCTGAAAGCAGTTGTTATAGATGTGGTATGACAAACCATTGGTCACGAACATGTCGTACTCCCAAACATTTAGTTGAACTTTACCAAGCATCCATCAAGAAAAAAGAAAAAAAGTAGAAACAAATTTTATTAAAAATGAGTCAAGTGGTATACTCATGAATACACACCTAGATGTTTTTGATTTCTTTGAGAATGTTGATAAAGAAATAGATATTATGAATTAAGATTTTTTTTGTTTATTTTAGTTCAGTTTTATGTTGTAAGTTTATGTTTCTCATGAATTAAAATTTTTTCTTTGAATTTGATCCTATATATTTCTTTTGTTCAAAGAAAAAAGAATATGATTGAATGCTCCAACAGAGCAATGATAAATATTAGAGACGAATGTCTAGTAGATAGTGGAATAATAAACACTATATTAAAAAGTAAGAAATATTTTTTTCAATTGTCTCTTACAGAGACACATGTTAATATAATTTCTGATATTAGTAACTTAATTGAAGGCTCTGGAAGAGCTTATATTTTGTTATCTGAAGGAACAAAATTAATTATAAACGACGCATTATACTCTAGTAAATCCAGAAGAAATTTACTAAGTTTTAAAGATATTCGGCGTAATGATTATCATATCGAAACCATGACTGAAAATAACATCGAATATCTTCAAATTACAATGATTAAGTATGGCTAGAAGATCATATTGAAAAAGCTAGAAGCTTTATCATCTAGACTATATTGTACGAACATAAGTTCAATAGAATCAAATATGGTCAATAATCAGAAGTTACATGACACAAAAATATTTACTCTGTGACATGATATGTTAGGTCATTCAGGTAACATTATGATGAGAAGAATAATTAAAAGTGCAAATGGGCATCCCCTAAAGGACCTGAAGATCCTATTATCAAAAAATTTATCACGTGCAGCATGCTCTCTTGGAAAATTGATAATTAGGTCATCTAAAAATAAAATTAAAAATGAATCTCCTTTATTTTTAGAGAGAATTCAAGGAGATATTTGTGGACCCATTTCTCCTCCATGTGGATCATTTAGATATTTTATGGTTTTAATTGATGCATCAACTCGATGGTCACATGTTTGCCTATTAGCTATAAGAAATGTTGCATTTGCTAGTCTATTAGCACAAATAATCCAATTGAGAGTAAATTTTCCGGATTACCAAATTAAGAGTATCCGGCTTGATAATGCAGGAGAGTTTACATCCCAGTCTTTTAATGATTATTGTATGTCAATTGAGATTAAGGTAGAACATCCAGTTGCTCATGTACATACACAAAATGGTTTAACTGAATCATTATTTAAAAGATTACAACTGATTGCTAGACCAGTACTTATGAAATATAATCTACCATCTTCTTACATGCTGCTGCACTTATTAAATTAAGACCAACTGCATCTCATAAAGTTTCTCCATTATAATTGGTATCTGGAAGATAACCAAACTTGTCCCATCTTAAAATTTTTGGTTGTACTATGTATGTTCCAATTTCTCCTCCACAACGCACAAAAATGAGACCACAAAGAAGATTAGGAATTTATATTGGTTTTCATTCTCCATCAATTATTAAATATTTAGAACCATTAACTGGAGATGTTTTTACAGCTCATTTTGCTGATTGTCAATTTGATGAGACAATATTCTCAATCTTAGGGGGAAAAAAAGAAAAGCTGAAAAATCAAATAACTTTGAATGCATCATCAATATCTTATCTTGATCCCTCGAGTGGTCAATGTGAACTGTGATAGAAATTGTAAGCCCTAGGATGTTGGTATTGAAAGGTTAAGATAGTGCAATAATGTAAAGAACCTAAGGTAGAAATGTATAAACCGGTTTGGGACTTAATGTTCAAGTGTAATGGCAGCGGAATATAATTTAAATCAATTCAATTCTCACAAGAATATAGCAATCAAAGAAATGTGAGAAAAAAAAAAGTAAAGATAAAGCAAGAACACAAGATATAACGGAGTTCGACTTTAACAATGCCTACGTCTCCGGGACCCTCAACCTCTAACAATTGAGGTTGAGCCGATATATTTAAAAAGAGTTTTTACACTTGTAGAACTTGGTCCCTTACAAAAATGGGCTGCCAAACCTATCGGTAACAAGAGTGACAACACACTCAAAAGGTGAGTGACAACACACTCAAGAAAGGTGAGTGACAACACACTCAAAATGTGAGTGACAACACACTCAAGAAAAAGTGAGCACTACAGCTCAAAAGAATGTTTTCAAGAAGATCACGAAGGATCAAGTTGGGAGAATAGAGAGAAGCAAGATTGAGCTTAAACAAAGATTTGGCTAATTGAGTGTATCAATCTCTTGAATTATGTCTCTCACTTTGTATATGGCTAGTAAGCTCTCTGGAGTAATGACCTAGCTAGTTCAGTTTCAACAACAAACATAGTAAGAAATGATCCTTTTAAATAGATCTTCTAAAATAACTGAAGAAACTATTTTTCGGCCTGAACCGTTATAATGTTTTGTGAATCGTTATAACAGTTTGGAAAGAATAGCCGTTGGATCAACTAAGCTGAAACGTTATAACGATTTATCAAATCGTTATACAATTTGTGAAACGTTATAACGATTACAGAATCGTTATACGTTTCACAAATCGTTGTAACGATTACTGAATCATTACATAACGATACTAATAAGAATATAAAAATTTAAGAATATAAAAATTTAAATTGGAGTATAATAAAAATAATTAGCAATTATAATTTTCATTTAAGTGATTATCGTATCTAAACCTTTATATTTTTGTTATCCACGTTATTTGCTCTTAAGTTAAGTTGAGTAGATCCTTAAGCATCAACTAATAGTATTTCTCTCTCATTGAATTGTCCTGTTTAATCGATCCTTAGTGACTTGATTGTTCGTAGAATACTGACATATGACCAAATGGCAATTACAATTATCCATCGACCCCCGATCGATCAGTTAAGTTCATTATCATACTTAACCTTGACCAATTATTCAGGAATGACAATTTAATTTCACCCTTGATTTGAGAGTCTTACGCCAACCGTTATTTGACCACACGTACTTCCGTAAAATCTCTACCTACATTATTCTCAAATCTCCCTTTGAACCCTCGAGTGTTTTCAATCCATGACGTCGTTAATATGCATCATTATTGATATTTATTTCGAATTAAAATTTAGAAATCAAGGTTGTTTCCACATATCAAGCATAAGATTTTATTCGGTCGATTGGTTCAGTTGTCTTTTCCTGGTCTATTGAGTTAGTTGCAGTCGATTTGTATTTCATGTAGAATCTTGATCCAATCTGACTTTAAAAAAAAAAAAAAAATTGCTAAATCAAATGAGCGTAAATCTTATGACATCTAAAATTCATAAGTCAACATAAATAAATAAATGAAACTATAATTAATTACAAGAGAATAAATTTAGCGATATCGATGAAAATATACTGAAATTTTTGTCACTCTCATTTAGACTTTCGTTTCGTGGACGAAACGTCTTTTAAGGGGGGTTGGATGTGAAACCCCGCAAAAATTTAAATAATAAAATATAGAAATATCTAATTTAACAAAAGATGAGAAACCACATAGAATAAAACTTTAAAATTAAGAAAATAAAGTTAAAATGTTAAGAACAGAACCCAAAGATCAAATTAAAATGCTATTAAAATATAATAATTTAAAACTTAATTGATAAAATTAAACAAAAATATCTTGGTCAAATGAAATTGGATATACGAATCAAATAAGAATTTAGATTCTTAAAATTGATTTGAATTTTGAAATAAAGAGAAATACAAATTAATTTAGGAGAGATCAATTAATGAAATTAATGGAAGGCCAGATATAAATCTAAAATGTTAATATTTAAGATTAAAACTTAAATAATAATAACGATTAAAGTAGCAATCACAAATCTTAATTATAATTAAGAAATAACGTAACGCAATAATTAACAAACCTTGAATATAATAATCAAATGTAATTATTTTATGATTTATAAATAAATAAAGATAAAGCTTATTTACGACTTTATCGCATGATCAAATGAATAATCAAATAAAAGGACATAAACAATACAATACGAATATACTAATGGTAGAGAACAACCGATGTAAAATAAATAATCACTTAAAATAATTTAAATCAAAGATTTGTATTATTAAATAAATATAATCGGAATATTACTAAACGATTAACTTTGGATTTAACCCTATTTTGATTGAACAAAGGAATTAATAGTTATTAATTAATTTAAGGAACATCAAGTTAATAAAATGTAAATTACGGGATTTATTAAAGAACCTAAAATTTCAAATTATCTTAAGGGATAATAATCAAATTTAAATAAAGACGATTAGAGTGATTAATTAAAATTCTAAAAGGATAAAACAGACACATAAACGGATACACGGTATTGATCATAGCAAATCAGAATCTAACCCATTCTTCTCCATCTTTTCCTTTTCTTCCCTTCCCGATGACCCCTCACATCACAGTCTCTCTCTCTCTCTCTCTCTCGGGTGGCTCTGTCACCCCATACCCTATTTTTCCCTTTTTCTCTTCTTCCGACCCTGGCGACAATCCCTCCCTTTCTTTTTTCTTCCCAGACGACAACCCTACCCATTTGCTTCTTTTGTGTTTTCTTCTTCCCTGGCGACACAGAGAGAAAAATCATCTCTTCTTCCCTCTCTTGCGCAAACCAAAATCTCTCGCACCCTCTCACTCGATAGCACACCCACTCGCCTCACTCACTCTCGCAAAACCCCCTCACCGATCAACGGCAAAGGTGATGCCGCCTTACCCTCCTTGCGACACCCCTCTCGGGTGGATCCGCCCCACCGACCGCGGTGCCATCCA
The DNA here is from genome assembly GCA_037127355.1 of Schoenoplectus tabernaemontani. Classification (NCBI taxonomy): domain Eukaryota; kingdom Viridiplantae; phylum Streptophyta; class Magnoliopsida; order Poales; family Cyperaceae; genus Schoenoplectus; species Schoenoplectus tabernaemontani. The sequence continues at coordinate 11,032,575 of CM073738.1, forward strand.
TGAAGAAGCTCGTTGCTTGGTGTGGCCTTGCCACCGACAAGAGAGGTGTGTGCGGGAACCCCGACCCGACCCTTCTTCGTACCGGCCTAGCTCGTCTCGCTTGAACCCGAACTAGCCATCCTCCATCGCGTCCATTGCTGCCTCTATCAAATTGGTAATCACTTTCCTATATCTTGGCCGTGTGGGCCTCTTGAGGTGAGCTCTCGTCGTCTTGGGTCTGCCTTTACGTGGTTATCTTGTCTTGCCATTCTAATTTGGGTTGTTATTGTGCCTTGGTACACCGGTACCGATTGGTGCCGATGACGCGAGGCTCATGCTTGGTCGCTTGATTTGATGTTGTGCTTGCCTAATGTGTTGATCAAATTGGATTTGTCTGCTTGGTTCCCTTATGGATTATGTTATCTTACTTGTAGACGATCTTGTTAAGAAGGTTAGAAATGCCTATTAAAACAAATAAGAAGTTAGACTTAGCACGATCAAAGGGATTATCATAACCATTGGTACCGACTCTATTTTTTTCCATGTTTGCTTGATTGTTGCTTCTAGTTCGGCTTTGTCTTGTTGTTGCTACAGGTTTGATATTGTTATCTAGCTTGATTTTGTCTTCTCCAGGAAATAATGTCACAATCTCTTCCATGATCTCCCTTGTGTCCATGTATATCGTGATCTCAACCTTGTTGATTTCCATATTAACTTTTGAATGTCTAATGCCATTGGGATTCAATTCAATTGACTAGATAAATCATCCTTTGTGTGCAAGTTTGGAAAAAACGAAATTTACTTAATGTATTCGTGCTCTAGTCTAGAATTCCACTAAAATAAATGACAATCCAGTATATGTGGCGCCATATATATTGCTTCACTTATATTTTCATATTTTTCTTTCTAGTCAAAACTTTCAAAGTGGCACTCTGAATTCATTCATGATAATCCTTTGATTTTGATACCTTGTCAGGACTGGAATGTGAAATTTAATAAAGACATGGGCTGAAATGTGAAAATTAATAAAGGGCATGAAGTGAATTTTGTGGTAATAGCACCTCTCAGAGGGTTATATGCGCAAAATTCAACCTTTACGGATAATTAAAAATATAAGAATAGTCGAAGAATAAATTGATCAAGTTAAATGGGCCAAAAGGTACAAGCGGGCTAAAAGTGTAATTAATTAATTAGCGAGTGCCGTAGACTAAAACGTGCGCAACTAATAATTAATTAATACTTAAAGATGAATATGGGAGATGATTACATGATCTGCCTCAAAATGAAAATCCGAACAGATACAGTGGTTTCGGAGGCAGCCTATGATCCCAAATACATTAAAACACCAACACGTTCAAATAAATAAAAACGTTTAATTTAAAATTAAGTTAATTTAATTTAATTACTTTCATTTAGTTTTTATTTTAATTTAAATTCTAGTTTTATGTAGTATATTTTCTAATTGATGAAAATAATATAAATATATAAAATAAAATATAATTAAGGAGTATGATATAAATAATTAGAAATTTTAAAGTAATAATTGAGGTATGATAATAATTTATAACATAAAATATATATTAATCAATTTCTCTATTTTTAATAAGAATAATATTAATTATATAATATTATATATATTAATCAATTTCTCTATTATTAAGAATACAAATGGAAACAATAATGATAATAACAAATACTATAAATATATATTAATTAATTTCTCTATTTCTAAATAATTGAATTTTCTAATTATAATTAAAATAATTAAGTGATAATGTTAAGATAACTTAATAAATCTAAATAAAATTTAGTTAATTATATTTATCAAAATAAACATAATATGATTATAATTTTCAAATAATAATACTCCCGCCTTTGAGTCCGGTATACCCCGACCTAACCGGACCCGATGTGAATATGATACTCGTCCATTTAATCTATTTCTGACTTCATAGGTTTTCGAAAATATCTTGACGAGCCGACAAACGAATACACTCGAGATGAAACGGCTCATCTGACAAGATCGTGATGCGCCACCCGAGATTTAGCAATTTGACGTTTCTGACCTAACCAAATTATTCTCAGGTACGGTTTCCTGGGATTTGATTTTCTCTCTTTAGAATTTGGAATCCAAACCGAAATGAAAACTGTTTTTAAAATAAATCTGAATTGCGGTATTTTCGACCAAACTTTGATTAGAGACCAAAATTGACTTGTCATTTGCATCCGGTAAATTGACCAGCATATTTGAGACATACCCGCATTTACATGTCATATCATATCATACTGCATGTAGACGAGATAGGAATAGAACTCGGGAAATAGTCTCGAGATAGGACTAGGTTAGAATTAAATAAATAAAGTTATAGATTATAATTAGTAGATTTATATTATTAATATCATTAGTTATTAATTAAGTTAGACAATTAATCATGCAAAATGCATGGGAAAGTGCTGAGAGGCGGGCCGGGTGATCTCAGTCTGAGGTTGCCTTGTATAACCAGACCAACGGGTTATATTCCTTTGTCACGTATATACTGCGCACCTTTGCTTGTCGGTTATCCACCGACCCGTCATTTGGCGGGTTCGGCGTGCTAGAGTGTTTTTCTTTTGATCAATATTATATTTTTAATATTCTTAATATGATTAAGATTTTTAATCCAAATTTGAGCGATTAGGATACCATGTCTTTCAGTGTTTAGTGTGGGCGTCCATATCCGAGTCTGGATTCTACCCTATTTTGTTATTTTCTCGGGATGCGGTCCTCTGGCCCTTAATGGTACAGTGTAGGCTCCCATTTGTATCATCTATCATTTTGTCATTTCTCGGGATGCGGTCCTCTGGCCCCTGGTTGGTACAGTGTAGGCTCCCCTTTGGGATGCGGTCCTCTGGCCCCAGGTTGGTACAGTGTAGGCTCCCATCTGTATTATATTTCATTTTGTCATTATTTTCGGGATGCGGTCCTCTGACCCTTAGTTGGTACAGTGTAGGCTCCCATTTGTATTAGTTTCCGATTTGTTATTTCCTGGGTAGTTATCTCATTTTGACGATATGGCAACTGAAGACATAATTATCCACTTGTTTTTATTTTGTAAGGTGAATTATCAGATTTAGCAGACCAGAGTACGTGCTTATGCACGCTCACTCTCCTAGGGCGTTATCGCCTCGGGAGCCCGAATTGCCGTTTATGCGGCATTGGCGTCGCATAAACATAAAGTCCTAAGTTCGTAAGTTGGGTCGCTGGTGGCGCCCGCTTAGGCAAGGCCCAAGTTCGTAAGTTGGGACGCTGGTGGCGCCCGCTTGGGATAGATCTGGTGATTTGCAAATTGGGATATTTATTTCGGGTGTTTGTTTTCTCGTACCTTATATTTTATATTATATTACTATTCCACAGATTTTCTATTTCAGGGTTATTTGTCATTTCATGTCATTCATGTAGAGGTGTTCTCGAAATGTATAAAATAATAATACATTAACACATATTAAAATTATTTCATTGCATCTAAAATTTGGTATCGGTATTTGGGTCCAGTCTAGGAAAGAAGATCAAATCTTAAGGCTGGATCTAAATCCGTACTGAGTAATTTTTAAATTACTCACGTTTCCACGGTGGTTGTGGGATCCAGGTATTTCAGGTTTCGGGATTTTCTTGGAGCGAGTGCTAGGGACGATCTGCGTGGTGACGAGAGGTGCTTCGCCGCTTCGCATGTGAGCGGGGTAGTGGATTAGGATCTATCGGGTTTCGAGTTTTTATTTCTTCTTTTGGGTTTTTTTTTGAGAGATTTTGCTTTGCCCATTCCGATGGAGCTAGCCTACTGTAGATGTCGGCGTTGTATTCTATTCTTGTTACTGCGGGTATTTGTTATTGTTTTGTATTATTATTATTGTTTTGTTTATCCTGGAATTTTCTTTATTTTTATTCATTTAGCCTTTCGTACGCACGTCCCGTCGTGCGTACGTGGCGGGATTAAGCACCCCTAATCCGTTTCTTTTATTCTGGGGTGTGACAGATATAACCCCAACAGAGGTTACTATACAAAGAAAACGTGGAAGACCAATCGGTTCCAAAGACAAAAATCCACGAAACAGGAAAGAGCAGAATAATGTAGTTGGTGTAACTCCAACAGAAGTTATTGATAAAATCCCAGAAGAAAATGTCAGTAAAATCCCAGAAGAATTGGAAGTAGAACCCCATAAGAGGTCGTTGATAAAGTTCCAGAAGAAACTCAGGCACCGAATGATTATGAGATCTTAATAAATTATGTACAGAATGGTATAATATGGAACCGAAATGAAACACGTGTTGATGAAATTTTTGCATATGCTATAGCAATTGAAGTGATAAATGAGGAAGATTATGTGCCAAAAACTCCAGAAGAGTGTATGCATATAAATGATTGGCCAAAATGGAAAGATGCCCTGAAGGCTGAATTAGATTCGCTTGAAAAATAAAATATTTTTGGACCTGTAATACTAACCCTTAAAAATATTAACCTTGTAGGTTACAAGTGGGTATTTGTAATAAAAAAAATGAGAAAAATAAGATTGTGAGATATAAAGCAAGGCTGGTGGCACAAGGTTTTACACAAATACCAGGAGTTGATTATGAAAAAAACGTATTCACCTGTAGTGGATGCAATAACTCTTCGATTTTTAATCAGTCTCACAATCACTGAGAACCTTTAAATGCGTCTCATGGATGTTGTCACAACCTATTTGTATGGATCACTCGATAATGATATCTATATGAAAGTCCCTGAAGGATTAAAAATGCCTGAAGTATTTAAATCAAAACCTCGAGAAATGTATTCTATAAAGTTAAAACGATCATTGTATGGACTAAAATAATCGGGTCGAATGTGGTATAATCGACTCAGTGAATATCTCATAAAAGAATGATATAAATCTAATATAATTAGTCCATGTGTTTTTATTAAACGATCAATCTCGAGTTTTACAATTATTATAGTATATGTTGATGACCCGAATATCATTGGTTCTCCTAAAAAGATCGAAAAGACTGTAAAATTATTAAAGAATGAATTTAAAATGAAAGATCTTGATGTAACAAAGTTGTGTCTCGGCTGCAGATCGAGCATTTCTATAATGGTATCTTTGTCCATCAATCAAACTACATCCAAAAAATGTTGAAACGTTTTAATATGGACAAAACTCATCCTCTAAGTACACCAATGATTGTTCGATCATTTGATGTGAAGAAAGATCCTTACCGGCTCCGAAAAAATAATGAAAAAGCTCTTGATCCTGAAGTACCATACTTAAGTGCAATTAAGGTTTTGATGTATCTTGCTAATAATATGAGACCTAATATTATTTTTTCTGTAAATATATTAGCAAGATATAGTTCTGATCCAACACGCCGACATTGGAACAGATCAAACATGTATTACGTTACCTTTGTGGGACACGTGATACGAGACTATTTTATCGAAAAGATACAAAGTCCAAACTAGTTGGATATGTAGATGCGGGATATTTATCAGATCCGCATAAAGCTCGGTCACAATCCGAATATGCGTTTATATATGGCGGCACTATAATTTCATGGCGATTGACAAAGATAATGAATTTTTTTATTCATATTCATCTTATTAAATATGATAGGGATCAGATAAATGAGTAAAATATATCATTGACCACTCTATAAGAGAGGGGAAGAGAAAAGAGTGGAGAGCAAATTTTCACGTTGCCACTTAGTTTTATTTTAGGAGACAAATAGAGGTGAAATAGAGGTGTATGAAGGGGCAATTGAGTTGAATCCCTTTATTATTTTTTCTCAATATTGTAATATCTTTTTGAAGTAGCGAGTGAAAATTCTACTATTATATTTTTATTAAATAAAAGTCAAAAGAGTTACGGACATGACCAAGAGAGATGAAATGTAATAAATTTTACTTCCTCTTTTTTGTAGGATTTTATGTTATATACATGATATAAATTTTAAAATTTTTTACAAGCAAAATCAATGATCCATTGTAATCTAATTGCTACTAAATCAAAATAGAGATTTATTTTACATATATCCTTTGATAGCATATTCAAAGGTGTAAGCTTTCTTTTTATGGATAGTCACGAGCTCCTCCTTTGTACAAATTAAGTACCAAAACTATGACATATCTTCAAGTATCCACTTATAATTAACTAACTATTAATAGTTATATGCTAGTAGAATAAATTAGTATTTTCTCTAATTGAGGTTTTAACCCTTTAAAAATTAACTTTGAAATTTTAATGGTGTTCTCAACACATGAGAGAGATGATACAATGAAGAAGAAGAGAGGAATGTGCTGCAAAATTTCGCCCATGGGGTATTTAGTCCCATTTTGAGATTCTTCAAAATTTATCTCACTAATAAAAAATACTTTTCAACTTTTGTTAATGTAAAATTTGAGACTAATATAACTTTTAATAAGCTAGTTTTTGATCATATGAGACGACATAATAAATTCTTGATTGAAATTTTATCTCTCTTTCAACCCAAGTGTTTTTTCAATAATTTTATCTCTCTTTGATTGAAATCGTATAACATGTTTCACATGTTTATTATTTTTTAGTGATTAAGGTTGTTATCTTCATGATAATAAATATCAGTGTTATTAATCATATTTATATACACTACAATTAATCTGATTAGTTAGGAGTCTCTATGGTGTGATTCAAGAGGATTTATGTCATATTGGTAGTAAAAATAAAACTTATTTTATTTTACATGACATAAGCGGCATCTAGTAATACATTATGACTACTCAAGTGACATAAATAATTTGTACAATACAATATTATAATCCTAATCCTGCACAAAAAAAATTGCTTCCTATTTTGTTAATTCTTATATCACATGATATCGGAACAATACCAAATAGGAATGTGTCATCTTTGTGATTTATTCATTTTTTGATCTAAAATAGATTATATAAAATTAATTAATTAATTAATTATATAACGTACTTACAATCTCACTTCATCAAAGGACCAAAGATATCATCACTTAATGAAAAATGAAGGACATGATATTCTTGATGAATAATTTTTTTGTACATAATTTATAAACATATAAATATAATCTTTATAATTGATAGTTATAGACAACGTTAGAAAAAAACTTACTATAATCACTCCTTATGTGAAAATATTGAACTATCTCATGCATAGAATTCAACACACTAATAAAATAAATGAGACACAAACACAATCAATTTATTTCATTTGGATCATATCCAATATACTAATTTCTAATAGATGTTTATGTGATTAAATTGACAACTCTTTATTATATGATATGTAGAACCTGATCATCATTTGATCCACATACTAATTTTATCTAATAATTAGTGTTCCCAATAATTATCTTGTTTAGAGACTTTAGAGTATTTATTATTTATTAATTTATAAGAATAGAGCTCTATAATTTTAATTTTAAGTCCTCAACATAAATAATCTATTAATAAAAAAATTAAGAAACAAAATAATTAAAAATATTTAATTTATGAATAAAATATAAAACTATTAATTTCGATTCACATAAAACTAACATTCAAACTCGGGAGCACAATCTTACTATTCAATTTGTAGATGTCATGTATGATTGCGATAGGACATTTATTTTCATGAAGTCATCATTCAAATTTGTTTTCCACGTGTCATCCAATATGGCTTTTGTTTTTATGAACTAATCACCCAAATCCGGAAAAGATACCATTGAACTTCTGTTTCTCAATAGGGCAATCCAAAAATGAAAAAATCGTGATTTTTTGGTCAAATGGCCTCTTAATTGAAACAAACAAATGTTCAAGAAATATAATAAAGTTTAATGACTAATTTTGTTATGGTAACGACGCTAGAGGTCATCATCAACCTTTGATTCATGGTTAAAATAAAATCTTTTATGTGAAAAGACGTAGATCCAAGGTCTAATATTTTTTTAATATTTAAAATTGAGTTTAATCTTATTTTTATCTAAAAAAGCAAACAATAACTAGCTGAGGTGTGAACATTGTTCTTCAAATGATATAAAAAATATATGATAATAGATCTCGCTTTTTTTTTCGAGCAGTGTAAGATTAAATTTCAAAAGAGACATAAAAAATAATATGTACTAGAGTTTATGAAAGCTCTGTTTAGTTAAGAAATATCATCAAACAGAAAAAAAATCTGAAAGAACTGATTAGTGCTGACTGCTGAGAAATTCGGTTGTAGCAATACGCTACATGATATTGGAGCCTTGGAGTTGGAGGCAAAGGCAATACCAAAAATGTAGTTTCTAAAAAAAAAAAAAAAAAGTCCAAAATTGCCGTTGCCGCCGCACTAGAAAAGTTCACAAATATTGTTAGCGAGATTTGGCAGTAGGAATAGGCTTTGAGTAGGTGTGTGTAAATGGATCGGTTTAATTGATTTTAAATCGAATCGTTAAATTTTAGATTATTTGGTTTGGTTTTTCGGTTTAAAATTTTCGATTCGGTTGAAAATTTTAGTTAGTTCGTTTTTGTTCTTTGGTTCGGTTTATATTTTTCTAAATCGGATAAACCGAATAGTCTAAAATTTATCAAATAATTTAGTTTGCTTTATATAAATAATAATCATATTAAGATAGTTATAAATATATTTATTTTCTATATATTTATTTAGTTATTTATTTTATTTTCTAAGCTATTTATTTTTTCTATCATTTTTTTAACTATTAATATTTTTCATTCCTCAATAATTGATATAATTTCGGTTTAACCGAATAAACCGAATAAAACTTCAGTTTATTTGGGTTTCGATTTATTCGATTGATATTTTTAAAAGTTTAGTTTAGTTCTTAATTTGAGAAACCGATTAAAACTTTGAATATATATATTTATTTTGATTTGAACCGAACCGACTGATTGCACACCCCTTACTTTGAGCGGTTTACCTCTTTCTTGCATGAAATTGGGTTCATCAGTAGCACTGCTGATTCTTCGCCTCTATTTAAATAATTCATTGAAATGCAATCCGCTAATTTGATGTTTTTGCTATATTAATTTTCCTAAAATATAAAGCAGAAATAGCGTTAGCAGAGAACACGTGATATAGTGCTAATCGGTATACGTTATAGGTGGAATATCGGATTAGCTCTCGTCGGAATAGCGATTATTGTTTGATTATATTATATTATATTATTATATTATGATTATGATTAAGATTTAGTATTATAATATTATTATATTAATATTATAATTATTATTTATTTATTATTATTATCATTATATTATTATTATTAAATTATTATTATATTATCATTACCATTAGTATTATTATATTATTTATTATTATTATAAATATAATTTTAATATTATATTATTATATTATGAATATAAATATAATTATTTTATTATTATATTATTACGATCAAGATTATTTATTATTATATTATTATATTATGATGATTATGATTATGATTATTATTACTTATTATTATTTTATTATGTTGTATTATATTATTATATGTTGATTATAGTGATGATTAATTTATTATTATATTATTATAATTATAATTATTTATAATTTTTTTATGATTATGATTATATTTTTATTATTATATTATTATGATTATGATTATGATTATAATTATCATTATCATGATTATGATTATGATTATTATATTATGATTATATTATTAAAATTATGATTACTTATTATCATTATATGATTATAATTTTTATTATTATATTACTATATTATGATTATGTTTATATTTTTATTATATATCTATTATAATATTATTATTTATTATGATTATTTTTTATTACTTTATTATTATTTTATTATGTTGTATTATATTATTATATGTTGATTATAGTTATGATTAATTTATTATTATATTATTGTATTATAATTATTTATAATTATTTTTATGATTATGATTATATTTTTATTATTATATTATTATGATTATGATTATGGTTATATTATTATGATTATGACTATAATTATTATTATCATGATTATGATTATGATTATTATATTATGATTATTATATTATTAAAATTATGATTACTTATTATTATTATTATTATTATTATTATTATTACTCTTCATTAATCACTAGGATTAACACAGATTAAGATGTAGAGTTATGTCAATCAAACTCTTCCCTGAACTTGTAGTTCGAATTAAGCCGTAAACTTCGCTTTGGGCTGAGCCTAGAATATAACGATAACAATAAAATTAGAAGGCGGAATAGAGTAACACATTTCAATATTTCATTAATCCAGTAAAGTTATTCTGGCCTGTGGCCTGGAATAATTCAATCCCTGTTTATTCCAAATTTATCCTATCCTTATCTCTCAATCTCCGCCGATTATCTGCCCAGCGCCACCCTCATCGACCTTGCGACACGATCGGAAAACACTTTCTTCTAAATCGAGGTAAGTACTTGAACACGTCCTTTTTGGTTAACTTCAGAAGTAGAGATCTAACGAGAGAAGCATAATTTTGTTTTTCTTTTGGGAGGTTTGTTGGGGGGGGGGGGGGGGGGGTCAGCCTCAGTGACGACTCGGTGGCGTTTTTTGATGAATTAAATTTGTCATTTCTCTTGATTTCGTCCTTCTTTCTGGGTTCTGCTTGCAAGGCACCTTTCCAATTAGATAAACTTAAGTTTAATGTAGCCTTTCTTTGCAGTATCGATTCACTTGAAGCATGTATATATCCAATTTTCTCTCATTCGAACCTCAATTTGCAACTACAGCCATGTATCCTTGGCAACGCAACTAACCACATAATTGAAAAACTTGAAATAAAAAAAATGAAATGCCAATGTAGGCAAAAACAGTGAGAATTGATACCCCAGCTGGGGTTTGAACAAACAAATGTTAAATGCTGATACTGGAACTAGGCAGTATAGTAAGAAACACAGTATCTTGACTTTACCTAAGAAAATATAACAACTAGAATAAGAACTTATGGGTAGGATCATTCATTCTACTCTGGGTTTAAAAAAAACCGATGGTGATATGTCTTTTACTTATACCCCCTTCCACTACTCTATTTAGTACTACTGTACTCCCATCCTTCATTGAAAGGCTCACCAGTACAGGCGGCATATATAAGATGTAAGATACTAATCAATGGATATGCTTGTGTAACTGTATATGCAATGATATTTGGCTCACTCTTAGATTTAACTTGGTGTAGAACTGTAGATGTTTATATATCTGTTATGCCTGAATATTGTGGCAGGAGTCTTTTTAGTTTCTTAAAGTGTATATTATGGCTTATTTTATCATCCTTCATGTTTATCGAACAATGTTCAGTTGAAACCAAAATTGGTCATGGATCCTGAAAAGACGAAGAAACGTAAGAAGAGCCGGTTGAGAAGTGCAAACTGGACTGTTAGCCAGACGAGCCTACTTCTTAAATTGATGAAGAGAAGGCAACAAGAGCAGGGAGAAGAAAACTTTGATAGTGAAGTCTGGGAGCAAATTACTGCTGTCCTTAACAAAAAGAGCCGCCCACCACGCAAAGCTGAGCAGGTGAAGATGAGGCTTAAGACGATAAAAACTGAGTTCAATGACTATAGAACATGTGTTGAGAAGCCCGGCTGGGGTTGGGACAGCAGAAGAAGGCTTCCTATAGCACCGAGTGGGAAATGCTGGGAAGAGGCAATTGAGGTAAACTAAACAGTCAACAAGTTTCTCTTCTTTTTCTTTTATGTCAATGCTACTTTATTTTTCTACAAAATACCTTAATCTTCTCATATACAGCATACCATAATTCATTTGGCACTATATTTATTGAGATATTGCAAATTAAATTCAAATTGGTTGTTTTTGTGAAAGGGAAACATTTTTTGTTGTTGTTGTTGTGTGTGTGTGTACTATTTAGAGTCCTTATATTTTTTTTGAACTCATAATGTGTTAATTTGAATCAATATTAAAATTGTTACAGTAATCTGTATCCCAGCTTACTCCATTTTGACATCTTGGTGTTAGTTGACTGTAAAGTAAACAAAAAAAAAACAATGGGTATACTTTTCAAACATGATAAAATTTGGGTGTTATATGCAATTGCAGTGAAATACTGATTTCCATTATGCAAAAAAAATAAAATATATATCTTATTAAATTGTTGATATAATTTTTCTGTGCAATTTGAACACAATTTTATATTTAATAAAAGATTATTGAATGTGAACCTTCAAACTGCCTGATGGACATAGTGGGTGCTAAAACTGCTGTAGTCAAACAAAAAGTTGAGCAAATGCCGAACAAAACCATTTCCATGGTATAAGCTAGTTGCTGAGTTAAGCGGGGCAGATATACCTGTTGGAGAAAATGAGATGGGTTGGTCTACAGATGATGCCATGGAAGAAGACAACCTGTTGCTACCTGGAGCCGGAACAGACCAATCTGCTGGGGCAAACTCAGAAGATGATGTATCTTCCTCCTCGGGAAAGAGAACAAGAGGTGGTCTAGAAGCTGTTGAATTGGAAGAAAAACCTCAAAACAATGGTAGCTTCCTTTTCTCTCCTATGGATCTTCCTTGAAATATGATGATAGGGATATATATTATAAAATTGAAATTATTTAGTAGAAATTTGTGCTCTTTGTACATTTCTTTGCTATTTGATTCTATGTTAGGGCCACTTACACAATTGCACCAATTTTTGTGGCTTCCGTTATTGAACTTAATATTTGTTAACCTTTCTGGTATGGGTACCTCCATTTGGGTTTTGTTTAGATGTTTCAGTCTAATGCTGTCCACATTTTTATTACGTTAACTCTGTTTTTTTATGTTCATATATCAGAAAAAAATGTTGTAATATTGTTTTTTCCCTCCAACTTCTTGTTTCTTTTGAGAACGCCATCCCCTTATTTTTTTGATGTTTTTACAATGTTGGTTGCAAAATCAAATTTTGGTGCAGATGTAGCAAAAGAGTCGCTGGAAGCTGGGATCATGGAAACAAAACACCGTATCCGAAATGCAAATTGGACTGATCGGCAGACCAATGTGTTGCTTGACTTGCTGCTAGAAAAACATGAGTTGGGAATAGCTGAATATACTGAAGGCTTCTGGAAGGAGCTTTGCAAGGTTTTAAATGAGAAAAACCAGTTGCAGCGCAGTCCCATGGAACTTAGATTAAGGCTCAAGACTTTGAAAGCTGATTTCAGTGACTACAGATATTGTGCAGAGATGTGGGGGTGGTATTGGGACAATGAAAAAGGCCTCCCTGTTGCCCCTAATGATGCATGCTGGGATGAAGTAACTAAGGTACAGTACATAACTTTTATTTTATTTTATTTTTCATTTTTTGAGGTAGTATTTCGGTTTTGGTATGGCATCCATTTGGATACATTTTGTAGTTGTTTTACCATGCTCATAAAGACTTGAGAGGTCTCAATTTGTTTCATCAACTGGGTTTGAAGCACGGGATGCAAAAGCAAAAGGCTAAAGTGGGAATTGTTAATAAAACAAATTAATTAGAGCTCAGGACATACTTATCAGGTATGCTTGTTATGTGGTATTTTTGGTATATATTTTTCTGAAGTAAAAAAAAAAAGCTAAAATAATAGAGGACAATAGGAATTTTGAATTTGCTAATTTGTTCAGATTTTATTCTCATCTGTAAACACATACAGATCAATAAGAAATACCAGAGATGCCGAGCCAAACCATTTTGGTGGTATGAACAAGTAGCAAAGCTATGCAACAAATATCCAGAAATCGAGCATCAAAAGCTGAGTGGGCATCCAACTCAGATTCTGAAAGAAACCTCAAATCCTCAATCTCCTCCTTTAAACAGTCCAGAAGCATACACTGGGCAATCAGATAATTCAGCCAGTGGCACACCACTATCTGCTGGTATGGAGTCAGGCCATCATACCCAAGCCAGAGACAGACATCTGGATCAAATGCTGGAAACTCCAAAGCAGATGGAGCAACAAAATAGGCGACCTGAACTTTTAGGGGATCCAACCCCAAGCATTTACAAGGAGGCTACCAACAACTACAAGTTAGTAGCAAAAAAGTTGGTGAGGGTTAGATCACAGTTCAAGTTAAGCCGATCAGACTTCATAGATATGTCAGTTGTTGTACGTGATGAGTTGAACAGAGAGCTTTTCATGGAGCAGGAAGGGAATGAACTGTTGGATTGGATTAATGATTCTCTGGAAACGTTCCGTGAAGAGTGCAAGGCACACCAGGCTGTGACACAGTCAGCGAACCGACCGTTTTTCATGCCTGTTTACCCATATCCTCCTGGTGTGTCCTATGCATCACAGCCACCTATGTGAGGTTGGTACTAGCTAGCACAGTGGGGCATTGGGGCTTATATATATTTCACATTTTCATGTTGTATAACTGGTTGGAGTTAGAATTTCTTGGTACGTGTTGAGGATAAACCTTAATTATTCTCTGGTGTGGTGGAGTTATGATGAATGTAGTAATTTGAGTTGCACGTCTATTGTCTAATATTGGTTTGTAGAACTGCTAAATGTGGCAGTATTAGTACGTACCAATGTGGAACTAAGTTATCATAATAGTTTAGGCTAATTACTGCTATGTAGCGGTTTTCGTTCCAATATCATGAAAGAAATATCGGATTGCAGTGTATATTTAACAAAACAAGAGCATAAAAGTAATATTTTTCTTTCTTCTTTTGAAGTTTGCCTGCTGATGGAACAAGACGGAGAGCAACGTTCGAAAAGCGATTTGGAAGGCGATAACGAGCAATCCCTCCTCCCACCACCCAGCGCTGATCATCTTCAACTAACATGTTCTACCCCCCTACACGACCAACTGGACTTGGGCCCTTGATTGATGGGACATAGCAAACTAGTAACGATCTCCGACGGCTGGTCTCAGTTCATACCTCGACACTATTGCAAGGTGCAGCATATATCGCCACACACAAAGCCCGCACCTAATCACCCACACTCGCGACATACTAAACCATGATTTGTCCCAAGCCTTGTTTTAATCAATCATTTTTCATCAATCTCAATGTAAACTCATTTTTCATTTTATATTTTTTTCAATCTCAATACTAATCCAATGATTAAAACAAGATTTGAGACAAATTTTGATCCCAAGCCATTGAAAAATTAACCCACTACTACAAAAAGCTCCCCCCCCACAAGTATATCTTCCACTACACCTGAAGTAAAAACTCACACTCCCTAAACCTAATATCCAACATAAACGGTCCATGACTTCCTCGTCAAAGTCTGACAATAAGAAGCTGCAAGCACCAGCCACGCATACACGCCTCCCTGCTCGCACCTCGCACCCCTACTCGATTCTACAGCGCAAACTTGGCCGTTTGCAACCACCACTGCGGATCTACCTGATAGCTCTAGAATGGTGGTATTAAAAAAGTCAAAATAATACAAAAATGTAAAGAACAAGAAATGTATATACCGATTTGGACCTTAGTGTTCAAGTGTAATGACGGCGGAATACAATTTAATATGATTCAATTCTTATAAGAATATAGCAATCAAAGAAATATGAGAATAGAAAAGAAAAGAACAAATAAGAACACAAAATGTAACAGAGTTCAGATTAAAAATGCCTACGTCTCTGAAAAGGATGGTGGTATTAAAAGGTCAAAATAATGCAAGAATGTAAAGAATCTAAGATAGAAATGTATATATCGATTTGGGGCTTAGTATTCAAATTTAATGACAGCGGAATGCAATTTAATACGATTAAATTCTCATAAGAATATAGCAATAAAAAAATGTGAGAATAGAAAAGAAAAAAACAAGAACACAAGATGTAACGGAGTTCGGCTTAAAAATGCCTACGTTTTCGGGACTCTCAATCTCCAACAATTGAGGTTGAGCCGATGTACTAAAAATAATTTTACACTTGTAGAACTTGGTCCCTTATATAAAAATGGGTTGTCAAGCCTATCGGTAATAAGAGTGACAACACACTAAAAAAAGTGAGCACTACAGCTTCAAAAAGGATGAGCACTACAGCTAAGAAAATATTTACAAGAAGATCACAAAGGATCAAGTTGGGAGAATAGAGAGAAACTAGATTGAGCTTGAACAAAGATTTGACTAATTGAGTGTTTCAATCTTTTGAATTATCTCTCACACTTTGTATATGACTAGTAAACTCTCTGGAGTAATGATTTAGCTAGACAAATCAGATACTTATTATTTCTTAGTGAGAGAGGTGATCATTTTAAAATAGATCTTCTGAAACAGTTGAAGAAACTATTTTTGGCCTGAACCATTATAACGGTTTGGGAATCGTTATAACGGCTTAGAAAGAATAGCCGTTGGATCGATTGAGCTGAAACGTTATAACGATTTACCAAATCGTTATACATTTCATAAATCGTTGTAACGATTACTGAATCGTTACATAATGATATACTCTGATTTCTATGAAAATGTTTATGCCTTAGAATATTTTTGAGTATTGAGATGAACCGTTATAACGATTCACTGGGCAGAAATATTTTTCTCTGTTATTTAAACTTAATTTATCTTGACCAATTCAACCCAGTTTGAGTCTAACTAAACATAAATCTAATGCAATATTGATTAAGCTCTTGGTTCTTGTGCACTAATTCATGTACATGTTAATACCTGTATAAAACTCAAACAAGACAAATTATAAAATTCAAACTTGTTTTGCAAATTGACAAATCAAAGAAGATGTTTAGTGTAACAATCTTCCCCTTTTGTCGATTTGCAAAACATGCATGGGTGCATAGATATAACATATGATATGTTGTTTCACCCAAAATTTCTCCCCCTTTTTGGAAATCGGGCAAAAAGGTGCGAATAAAGAATTTATTTCAATTTAGCTTTCTCTAAATTGATTGCTCCCCTTAATGTATACACCATGTATAAGATAATTTTTTTTAAATACTTTCAATATATATATATATATATATATATATATAAAATTCATTAAACAAAAAATTAGCTATCTCCCCCTAAATATGTTGCATATATGGTTTGAAGGGAAAATTAAGCATTGAGGTCTCTAATTTTGAATCTTAGGAATCCAAACAATATTTGTGATGTTATTTTCCTTTCTAAGTTTGCAATCAAGTGAGATATGATCAATATGACTATAATAATTGTAAAATACACATGTTTGAAACTTCTTACTACCTTTAAAAAAAGTATTTTAGTAGTTTTCTTTTAATTCTTGAGCTTGAGTCTTGAGTTTTTCTTTAGAAATATTTTTATGTTTTTGAGAAACAACTCGTTTATGCTCATATCTTTGAGCTTTGATTTCAAAATCATTTTGATTTTTAAACTCATAAAATCATCCATCGGGTCCTTTAAAATATAATTTATTTGACCAACTAGGATTGAAAAATGTAGCATTGTTGCTTTAAAAATTCCTTTGTCTTTTGTTAATCTTTTTATCAAATTGATTATATTGAAATGCATAATTGTGTTTCTTATTGAAAGATTTAGCATTACTTTGTTTTATAATTTTTGCATTCGACTCTTGACCTTCTTTCTCTTTTAATTTAGGGCAATTTAAAGTCTTAGAAGATTTCTTATATCCAAAACCCGACTTGTTTCTAGGCCTTTGACCTATAGTCTTGTCTAAATCCATTGAAGTGATGATTGTTGAAATATATGAGGATTTTAGTGTCATATTTTTAGTTTCTAAAGTTTTTACTTTAACTTTTAATATTGCAACTTCACCTAAGTGCATTTGATAATTTTTTCCAGATTTTATAATTTAGACTCATAAGATTGAACCTTTAACTCAAACTCTGAAATTTTATTTTCAAGTCTCTCAATTATCTCTTTTTAAGAAGATGAATCATGAATGAGACTCTCTAAACTAGATAAAAAAAGATTTAATTTTAGCCTCATCGTTAAAATTATTTATATTTTCAATACAAAATTCATCATTCTCAACAAAATCATCATCACTATCATCCCAAGTGAATGTAGTGCAAGGTACTACTTGATTGTGCAATTAAAATTCTTGAGAAAATTATACCTTAGGTGCAAATTAGTTCATCTTCATATTCTTGGATATGACAATGTCGTGTAGGATCTCCAATGTGCACAAGTCGGTGATGTTATTTCTTGCTACAATCTCATCAACATCCATCACGGGTGAGCTCTCCTCTACTTCAGCAATTAGGGCAAGATTAAGTGAATTTCTTTCATCCTTCTTTCTCTCAACATGGTTTCTTGTATCTAACATAGCACCAATTTCTCTCAAAGTTTCGCTTCTTCTTTTGTGGGAAGACCAAGGAACAATCGTGTGTTGTGTGACCTTCCTTATGGCATGAGAAGCATATACACGTCATTCCTTTCTCATTTCGCTCTTTATTGTGCTCATTCTCTAGATTTAACATTCTTTCAAACATCTTCGTGATGATTTGATCGTTCATAAAGATAATCTAGATGATGTCTTACTCGAATAGTAGCGTGATGAAGATTTTTGAGCTTGAAGTGCGGTTTCTTTGAGCTTTGGTGTGAGCTCTCCATTTTATCGTAGCTTCTCCTCAAAGCATAGAAGATGAGTGAACACTTCTTCATGTGTGAATTCGCTAAGAGTGCCTTGCATGGCTTCTAAAGTGCTTATTATGCTCTCTCATCTTGTTCTTCTCATCATTGTCCTAAAAATTTTGCTTACAATCTTAGAGTTAGACAATGATTCTCCAACTTAATCAAATTCATTAAGAATATGCATTAATCTTGAATATATATTCTCAATTGACTCTCCTTCTTGTATACAAAAAATTTTAAATTCGGATTCTAGACCCATTAGTTTTATTCTTTTCATTTGAGAGTTGCCCTCAAATATATTCAATAGAGTCTCCCACATCTCATTAGCAATTTTGGTAGTACCAAATAATATAACAATTCTTTCACTAACCGAATTTAAGATAACATTGACGATATAATCATTTTGAGATTTCAGTTCTTTGACTTTTTGTGTCAATGTGAGGTTGCTAGGATCATAATGTATTCAATAGAGTCTTCCACATCTCATTAGCAATTTCGGTAGTACCAAATAATATAATAATTCTTTCACTAACATAATTTAAGATAACATTGACGACATAATCATTTTGAGATTTTAGTTCTTTGACCTTTTGTGTCAATGTGAGATTGCTAGGATCATAATGTGGTACATAACCATGTTAGACAACATCCCAAAGGTCTAGTATGTTGAGATAGTTCACCATATATTTCTTCCAAAAACTAAAATTTTTATAATTAAGGTATAGAGTTGGGGTTCTTTTACATACATCAAAGAAGTCATCTTGGACTAAGAATACCATAAATAAAGCAATTAAAACTGAGGTCATGCTCTGATACCACTTTGATAGCCCTAGGATGGTGGTATTAAAAGGTCAAAATAATGCAATAATGTAAAGAACCTAAGGTAGAAAATGTATATACCGATTTGGGGCTTAGTGTTCAAGTGTAATGGCAGCGGAATACAATTTAATATGATTCAATTCTCACAAGAATATAACAATCAAAAAATGTGAGAATAGAAAAGAAAATAACAAATAAGAACACAAGATGTAACGGAGTTCGGCTTAATAATGCCTATGTCTCCGGGACTCTCAACCTCCAACAATTGAGGTTGAGCCGATGTACTAAAAATAGTTTTACACTTGTAGAACTTGATCCCTTACACAAAAATAGGCTGTCAAGCCTATCGATAACTAGAGTGACAACACACTAAAAAAGGATGAGTGACAACACACTAAAAATGTGAGCACTACAGCTCAAAAAAAGTGAGCACTATAGCTTAAGAAAATATTTACAAGAAGATCACGAAGGATCAAGTTGGGAGAATAGAGAGAAACTAGTTTGAGCTAGAATAAGGATTTGACTAATTGAGTGTTTCAATCTCTTGAATTATCTCTTTCACTTTGTATATGACTAGTAAGCTCTCTGAAGTAATGATTTAGCTAGATAAATTAAATACTTTTATTTATCAGTGAGAGAGGTGATACTTTTAAAATAGATCGTTTGAAATAACTGAAGAAACTATTTTTGGCCTGAACCGTTATAACAGTTTGGGAATCATTATAACGGCTTAGAAAGAATAGCCGTTGAATCGATTGAATTGAAACGTTATAATGATTTACGAAATCGTTATACATTTCATAAATCATTGCAAATATTACTGAATCGTTACATAACGATATGATCTGGTTTCTATGAGAATGTTTCTGCCTTAGAATATTTTTTAGTATTGAGATGAACCGTTATAACGATTACTGAACCGTTATAACAATTCACTAGGCAAAAGTATTTTTCTCTTTTGTTTAAGCTCAATTTATCTTGACAAATTCAACCCAGTTTGAGTCAAACTAAACCTAAGCCTAATGCAGTCTTAATTAAGCTCTTATATCTCATAATTAGTCTTGGTTTTGTGCACTAATCCATTTATATGTTAATCCCTGCACAAAACTCAAACAAGACAAATTTTAAAATTCAAGGTTATTTTGCAAATCGACAAATCAAAGAAGATGTTTAGTGTAACACTACCATATATTCTCAACAATCCTAGGCTTTGGCCATACACGTTGCATGGCGTCAGACCGTGACTAGGAAGAGAACATGGACAGGCTCCGACTACTAGTTTTGACGCGTCAACCCCATATTAAACCTCAGTCCAGCTCAGTAACCAACCAAGAGGAGAACACTACACTCTCACCAACTCGCATGCCCATGTCGTTATTGCTCTACACTAAACCCGACCCAGCTCACTAGGCTCTTGACGTGGCTTCCACTACCACCGAACCCAACTGACTTGTACTGGGATGGACGATGCTTTGAATGCTTTGCCCATGGTCACCACCCAAGCAAGTGTAAATGTAGGGTAGTTTGTAGGGGTTGCCTTAAATAAGGCCATGTGTCCAAACTATGTCCAGACAAGCGCCCTCGTAACGTTACAACTACTGACCTACAACCCAGAGGGGACTTGGGGGACTCCTCGTATGCCACGGATAGACCAAAGCAAGTGCGTGTCTTTCTCCAAAACTAGGCCCATCTTATGCGTGAAACAAACAGGTTGTGTGAGGCCTACGTGATCGATGTTCGCTTTATCAACAATTATAACATTCCTCATGTTAATTGTGACCTAACTAGAGCTCTTTCACGCGACATTAAATTTCAACTCTCTCATCTGTCGGGAAACTACTATTTACTATTGTTCAATTCACACATCACACACCAGGACTTCATGACCATCTGTGATAGAACCTTAAATAACAAATGATACATACTATTCCTTTGGACCCCCGCCATGAAATCTCAAGGCCACGCACTAGGGTACAAAGTTTGGGTTGAATTGGCGGATCTCCCTCCCTATGTATGGTCCGAACAAGAGATACCCATCCTGGCATCTCCCTTCGGCCTAGTGTTGGCCTACACCTCTCTAATACAATTGGCCTCCTATGAGAGATTGCGCCTCTACATAGCAACCGACAACTTATCCTGAGTACCGCACAACATCGAGCTTTTCATCAATGGCTGATGCACCATAGTTCCAATCATCATAAACAACTGGACCCAAGAGTGCACTCCTTTTGAAGCGATCATCGATAACACTCCGCAGAAAATATGTCTATAAGAGTCGAGTGATGGATACTTTTGCCCATCTAGAATTTGAAAAGAACGACACCTCCTCATCAGAAGACCATCAAGACTTCTTCGAATTACACTTATCAGAGGATGGAAAGGTCCCCTTTATAGATTTACTATCGCAGACCGTGTAGTGGTCGACCGGGGCTTCATCCTACAACTATGTGCATAGGCCTCCCCATCAACAATGAAGGATGCAATAATGGCAGCCTTGAACAGCGACACAGAGGAAATGAAGATGTCCAATATCGCCCTCAATGGAGATCACACTAATGTTCAACTGTACAACAATGCTACGCTTTGACAGGACGATGCGGCTAACACAAAAAATAGAGGAAATGGAGAACGTCCAACAGGAGACCCTCTAACCACTGCTGCGCCACAACCGAAAAACCAAAGAAGTGACACCTGTCAGAAACAAATCCAAGCAAAGCCGAAAAATCCTTCTAACACAGTGCACATATCCCATCTAAAAGTGAAAGGTACCTTTTTGGAGCAGACCCGTAACAAACTACCACATGCCAAACATCCCCAATCCATCACAACCAGCGCCTCGAGGCTAAAAAAACTAGCAAATACCGTTAGTTTATTTGGCCCACCCCCTAGTGTCACTCTGACAAAATCGACTGACACATGCTGCTACAATGTCAGAACCCATGAAATCATCCTTCCCGTTGGCCCATCTTAGTTAAGGGGAACTGTAGGAAACAGACCGACCCAAATAAATCCATAGGTCCACCTAAACTAACAGGCCCAATCAACTCAGCAGGCCCTGAAAATAGGACCCACCTAAATTGGCCGCAATACCCGACTAGCCCAGCAGGTCCTTGTACCATCCGACCCCATAACAACCCCAAACAACTCATCACCCTAGAGCTCAATTGACACCATAAGATCTTAGGCTGCACCTTACCACAGACCTCATACCGACAGATAAGAAAGGAAAAACAATGGTGCAAACATCCGAACAACCAAACATTAGGCACAACCAACGTGCAATCAAGCAAATCCCCCTTAACTGAGGCCTAGTTTCGACCCCCCAACAAAGCAAAAATATGTTTAAGGACCAAAGAAATTCCAAAGGCTTTCAAAATGACTATAAAGGCGGCGGGGCTCACTGATGCACTGTAGCAAGAATCACTTGCCAAAGCCGCCTGAAACGAAAGTTGCAAACAAAATACACATGTTTGTTTCCATGAAATCAACAACTGATACACTTTAAGCCTCGCCAGGCACACATTGCACCAAGAGGTGAATTAGGGTAAAGCATGTTGCAAAACCGTCTACATTGTCAGGCACATCCAGTCACCGGTCAATCAACAACAGACCGAGGCAGAACCACAAAACAACAACCTCTAACTTTCCGACATCTCGGCTTCCAATCATCATATGATGACAATATGGATTATGACATGGCGCTCGAAGGGATCGACGTGAATGACCTTGACCCCTATACTAATGATGATGAGGACCTCCTCGATGACATCGAGGACGAGAGGAGGGCAGGGGGCAGCATGTAGGCACATCACTGGTTGGGCAACCATTTTTAAAGCTGATGGTTGCACACAACTGCTGTCCAAGATTAGTTCATTCTATGTTCTATCTGCTACTTTAGAAGTTGATGTCTTTGTAGCTCTTTATTGTGTTTTTTGCTTTTTAGAAAGTTGTTGGTATGTCAACTTTTGGGATATTAAATTTATGACTATGAATGTTGATAATTTATCTTTCTTGTGTTAGAATGTATGTGGGCTCGGGGACCCAATCAAGTGTACAGTTATAAAAGAAATAATTAATGACTCTAACACAATAGTTTTCTGCTTACAAGAAACTAAGTTACGTAATATCTCAGTAGCCAAATTCAATTCTTTTGCACCCCCTCTTTTCCACCACTACTCTTATAACAAAGCAAACGGGTCTAGAGGTGGAACCATCATCGCTTGAAAACCCTCGATAACTCTCAACCAATCATACAACCTAATATACCCGACCATGACAGTGCTCACTAATAACTTGGGATTTCAATTTATGCTAACCAATGTGTACGGACCAACTGATAACACCTATAAGTTAGAATTCCCACAAGAACTTCGCATTGTGGCATGTATGCACGACCTACCCTGGATGTTGCTTGGCGACTTCAACATACTCTGAGATACCTAGGACACCACCTCTCAAAACCTAAACCTCCATTCGATGATTGAGTTCAACCAGCTCATCTCGAACATACAAACTCCAAGAGCAGCCCCTAACTAGTCGAATGTACACATGATCAAACAAACGACCCCAACTATCCTTCTCCAAATTAGATATGGTTTTCCTTTCCGATCATTGAGCCAAACTCTCCTCGCACACGCCATACCTACTTGACTTACTGACATCCACATCGGACCACGCCCCATTAGATCTACAATTCAAAAGAATTGACAACCTAATAAACATAACTCCTTTCAATTCGAAAGGTATTGGCTCAGATCGGAGGAAGCACGCAACATTATCCTACAAGCATGACATTCTATACCACTCACCCCAAATTCAGCACACAACATAATCCTCAAATACAATCGGGTCCGAAAAGAAATAACATCTTGGGAAAAAAATAAATATTATGGACTCAAACAAACCAAATATATAATTAGAAAGTTAGACACAACAAAGGAAATACGAAATCTCACCAACATCGAGCTCCAACTACGCATCGACTTACATACCCATGCCTACAACCTAGTCGATATTTAAGAAGCCAAATGAAAATAACGCGCCAATGCGAATTGGTTATGAAAGAGTGATCATAACACAAAATATTATCATGCAATAGTCTCAGCTAAGTGCAACATCAATTTCATCCCATAAATCAACCCAGACTACCGATACCCAAATACCTCTACCAACCATAACACACTCACCCCTCATACTGCATGAATTTGACAAGTACTACATGGTACTTCTAGGAACTAAACATTACACCCCACTAACCCCTAACCTCACCATGTTATACTAAAACCACGCAGACCACCCTAACCCAACCCCTCAATTTACAGACATCAATGACCAACTACGCGCACTCATCAATCTAATTATCTTATAAGAGGTCAAACAAGCCATCTTCGCACTGCCAAAGGACAAAGCATCGGGGCCGGACGACTTCCCATAAAATTCTTTCAAACATATTGGAACATAATTTGCGACGATGTCTATAAAAGTGTAACTGACTTCTACCATAATAGACTAGATTTTTGCACATCAACCAGACCCACATAACCCTTATACCCAAAAAAACAAAATACACAAATGATATCAGACTACAGACCAATCAGCGTACTCTTAGCACTGCCAAAAATAATAACCAAAATCCTTGCAAATCGACTACAACCATTCCTACCGAACCTTATACATTAGAACCAAACAACGTTTATCAAGGGTAGACAACTTATACAAACCTTCCTCTCTGCTCGAGAACTACTAGCCTACCTCCACAAAAAACATATCCCGTCAATCTTTTTTTAAGATTAACTTCTCCAACGCATTTGACACCTTGTCGTCGGAATATCTGCTGAAAGTTCTTAGAGCACGAGGATTCCCAAGACTTTGGATAACATGGATAAAAAATATGCTGATTTCTACCACATCCCACATAAAAATTAACGAAATAAAAGGGGAATACTTTTATCACCAACGAGGTCTCCGATAGGGTGATCCATTATCCCCGTTGCTCTTCATAATAGACACAAATACTATCCAAACGATCATATCCTAGGCTCAGGACCTCCTAGTTTTGATCCTAACATTCCAAACGACCATTCTACAGTTCGCTAATGACACGACCATCTTAAATGTGTTTGGGAAAACATTTGGTCTCAAGATCCACTTAACCAAAAGTGGGTACATCCCAATAGCCATCCCAACTAACCTCAATCCCATAATTGACAGCGCCATGCAATGTCCTAGGCTAAACCTGCCCACACAATACCTCTGCCTCCCCCTCTCAATTCGACACCCGCCTAAGAAAGCTTACCTCCCGCTCATCTTAAGAGTTCTGCAAAGATATGAGGGATGAGTGGGAAAACACCTATTCTCAGTTGGTAGAGCATTTATGGTAAATGCAGTACTAAACACAATGCCGCTGCACTACATGCAAGGATTTATGCTCCCAAAATGGATAACAAAAACCCTAACAAAAATAATACGTAAGTTCCTTTGGCGAGGCACCACGGATAAATTCTCGGGAGGTCACTGTTTGGTACCATGGAACAAAATAACCCTGCCGAAACGTGTCGGAGGATTGGGAATAACCGACCTCCATCTAAAAAATCAATCACTACTCACGAAATGGCTATGGTTGGCCAACCAAAACAACCAAACCCACCTGTACATTTGAAACTCAACCCTCACCTCAATCGGATACTCTACCACTACAGTCAGGCGCGATATATCAAACCACAACATTCTTTTTCATAAAGGATATAATGAACCTCAAACCTATCCTAAACGCCACGACAACAAGGGATGAGCACGATAAATTACTATGAAAACTCACACAAAATCAACAATTCTACAAAAGATATGGACCTACCGCTACCGCTTAAAATAAAATTCTTCTTGTGGCTCCTCATGCTTAACAAACTATAAATAACCATAAATTTATAACAAAAGGGTGGCCTGCAATTATAGAATGCATCATGTGTGCCTCTCATAGTCAAAAAACATCCAATCATCTCTTCACTACTTGTCAAATAGCACAGGCGCTCACCATAAAACCATCGGCGCAACCATGCGTCGGGGAGGCAATACAGTGCGGGATAAATGGACCTCGGCATGCCAAAGGAATAAACATGGTGCATGAGCGGCAGCAGTGTGGTCGTTGTGGAGGGAGCGCAACAGACATATTTCCAAGGCGAAAGGAAGAACTTACGTGCATTGACCATTGAGACAACTACCTATATTAAACAATGGTCAATAAGCAACCCAACTGCACACTAAAATGAGATCAGATGGAATAAAACTAGGGTTACAATAGACTAGACAAAATATATAGGATAATTTATTTTGGCTTTCCTTAATAGCTATGTATAGAGGTGGCAAAACTCGATTCGAGAAACCCGTCCGACCTGCCCAGATTCGAACATGATCCGACTTGATTTTTTAAAAAGTCAAACTGACCCGACCCGACCTGACCCAACCCGATTCGAGATCAAATGACCTTCAATCAAATCAAAATATATTAAAGATATGAAAAAACACATGTAAATTGATCTAACCCGACTTGACCCGATCCATCTAATTTTTCCAGAAGGTCAAACTAATCCAACCCGTCCGACCCAAACTCGAACCCGACCCGACCCGCCCGATTGCCACATTTAGCTATGTGATTCTGTACTATTTCCTGCTATTTTTTTACCTTCTATTTGTAACTCTTAACTTTCATTAGTAAAATCATATAGTAGGCCCAACTTTAATTAGTAAAATCATATAGTAGACCCTTGACTTGCTACTTCAAAAAAAATTTGCCTTTTAAATTTTTAACCAATAAAAAGTACGACAAAAAACATATATCAAAGCAAAAAAATGAAATACAAACACAATCATAATAAAGAGTTTTACTTTTTATTCTAAGTTTGATGTCAATTTCAACTTTTACTGTCAACACTGCATCCGAAATAAATCAAATGATGGATCTTGCATATCTTTAACCTCATCCTCCCAAATCTCTTCTCACATTTCAATTAAAATCCTTGAGATTTTCTTTTTTTTGTTGCTTACCTTTCACGTTTCTAGTCTTTTTGGTATCTATTTACTAGAGTTTTGAAATGGACCGAACGGTCCAATCGGTTCCAGACCGGACTAGGACCGTGGACCATTCCGTGCCCTACCACGGTCCGGTCCAACGGTGGGTCGGTCCTCCCTTCATCCGAAAATGGACCGTGTCGACCCGTCCCGTGTGGATCCATGAACCGGACCGCCCCCGGATTTTTGTTATTTTTATAATTTTTTTAGTATTATTCAATTTTAAATTATAAAAAAATACGTAATTAATTCGATGAAAATTATTATTTAAAAATTTAAAAATTTATTTTTTAACTTTTATTTTTTTTGGAAATTTTTTAATTTGTTAGTAATATTAGATTTTTAAACAATTAAAAATAATAATTCGAATTAGTTAAAAATTATTATGAAAAAATATGATAAATTATTATTTTTTCTAATTCATAAAAGAAAAATCGGACCGGACCAGACCGTTTCGTCTCGTGGGGGTCCGGCCTCCGGGGGCCAACAGTGGGACGGGTTCGATTTTTTCGAATTTGGACCGCTTAGGACCGACCTGTGTGGACCGTGCGAGACCGTGGACCGTCCGAGTTTGAACCAGACCGTCCCGGACCGAACCGTTTTCAAATCACTACTATTTACCTTGTTTTATTTTCTCCCAGCAATATAATAAATAGATTTAGCTTCTCGTGAGATGGTCATAACTTCCAAGTAGATCTGATTTATTCATTTCAGATCTTATGGCTCTTATAAAATCTGATCCCTTGCTATGAAAATCATACCGCATAGGCATAGCCAAGCTCCTAACATCATTTTTGTCGCATCAATACGAAATTACAACGTTACCAAATCAATCAATCGATGCTTCTTTAATTAATTTCAGTACAAGTGTACAACTAGAGAGTAACAGTTATTATAAGAGCATTCCTATTTCATTGTTAAATTGGTTGTTAAATTTTATTTGATAATTGTTATTTTAATTTCAGAGATGTAGAGACTAAATAAGACTAGATAATTATCTAAATTTGATAATCTATTTGACAAACTACGTCGGCGAAGAAGTAAAAATTAATTATAAAAATACTATTTTGACAATTTCATTTTATTGAGAAATGTCATTTTTAAAATGAATTATCAATTTAATGATGTAATATGAAATTTTAATTTTGATAATCGATATCAATACAAATACTCTTTAATAATATAAAAAATTGTAATTTTTTTTGAGAAATTACAAAATAATATTGAGTCGACTTTTTTTTTTTTTATTTGGTCAACCACTACCGTCTCTTTTCCCTTTAGAGTTGATCAACCGCTCCTCTCTATCTTTCTATCTAATCTAATATCTATCTGTCTCTACGACTGCGCACTTTAATCACAGCACTCAATTCAATGCCCAATGGGATTCGTAGTTGACATTTCAGCGTCTTCATCAGTCTCCATTAAACCTCTTCTCACTAATCCCAATTTCAATTTCAATTTCAAGTCCAATTGGAATTCTCTCCCGTTCTTCGCTACTGTTCGCAGGCCAGCTTCTTCTCTTTCTTCCTCCGCCTCCTCCTTTAGTCGTTTTTCCATGGCTTCCTCTTCCTCCCCCACTACCCCTATCGGTAAAAAAATAGTTATCTTCTTTTTTTATACATTTTCTATTCGGAACTGGGAATGAACTTGGCGATTTGATGTATGTATAAAAGCGTAGTTTACATAATTGCCACGGGAAGTTTCCACAGAAAACCTGAATCTATGTTAAGAAAAGGAAGGAGAGAAATGATTCTGGTAATATCATACAACAACAAATAATAACAACAACAAAGCTTTTAATCCCAAATAAATTGGGGTAGGCTAGAAATGAAACCCAATCGGAAAGCATAAGATCAAAGGCTTTGTTGTTGTTGTTGGAAATGAAACCCAGTCAAATTCTGATAATATCATAAATGGTCGAAAATTAAACACTGTCTTGATTATGTGTTTGCTTGCACGTAATGGGCTGGGAACTGCATGCAAATTAAACAGTATCTTCCCAGTAGATGTTTATATGGATTTTCCTGTGGCATTTTGTAGAATTTTTTTTTCCTTTGAATCTAAGATTTTATTATTACCTGTTATTTTTGTGGCGCAGAAGCATCAAAGGATTATCGCAATGTGTCTTCATCAGGTGCTGTTGGGGTCAATGATTTGTTAATTGTGGGGCCTGGAGTGCTGGGCCGTATAATAGCTAAGATGTGGCAGCAGGTTATTACTTATTCAACACTGTCAATATAGGAGTGTAATTTTTCTGTTGATGTTGTTACTTGGCCCAACTCTGGTACTGTTTCTCATATACATTCAGTTAAGCCCAATTTACGCACTTAAGGCTTAATCATATTTGATGCATGTAATCATGCGTGAATGTAATTTTATGTTTGCTCATTTCACACCAATTGTGCAGTTATTCACTAAATAAGCTATTAACAATAGGGTGGGGATCCATTGACAACCATTTATCTTGACAATTTTGACAACCAACTTCATATAAAATCGTAGAAAATATTTTTTTTTGAAGGGAGGCAAAAAACCTACCCATTTTTTCCATTAAAAAAGAGAAACAGATAAAAAGAAAAATAGAAAAGAAAATAAAAGAAAAAGAACAAGAAAGCGAAAGATGAGAGTTTACAGGAATTGCAGCTAGTTGCATATTCCAAAGGAAAGAAAGGTAAAAACAAAAACAAAAATAAAAATAAAAAGGAAACTGATCATTGATGAGGTGCAGTGGCTGTCGTCATCGGAGGTGCAAGTAGGCGGGCCGAGGCAGGCGGCGGCGCAGGTGGGCGGAGGTGAGCATCATTGTACAGGTGGTTGTCGTGATGGGCGTCACGGTACCAGTATGCCACATTTGGTCCTCAACCATTTTAGTATTAAAATTCAGCACCCATTGTAACAGGGCAGGCTAGCATCTCCCTCACTTCACTGGTATTGACTGGTATCAGTGTACTAAGGGTCCAGAAATCAGTATAACGACCAATACCAGGCCTGTACCCAAGGCTGACCAGCATGAGCACAAGCACAACGCTAACCAACAAAAATCAACAAACAACACAAAGGGGCACAGGTTCAGCCCGGCACAAGGCCTACACGGCAAAATAAGGGAAAGGCGATACCAATTTGAAGAGGATTGCAAAACTAGAGTACAAGAGGCGATGAGGCAGCAGGGACAGGACCAGAGCTGCCCAGTGTCTTGTGTGGTGCATGGCTTTGGTGGGTGAAAGAGTGCCTCCGTTGCTCGATGCTAGTGCGGGGGAGGTTGGAGGGAGAGAGCTTGAGCTCGGGGTTGAGTGTGGTACTCTAGCTCGGGGTTGAGTGTGGTACTCTAGTTCATCGGTGTTGGTGGAGGCAACAACAAGTTGATCAGCGTTTGGCGCTCACTAGAGAGCAGTAGAGGCGAACATCGTGATGGTTGTCGTGGGCAGAGGCGGGCGTGGTGTCGCGGTGGTCGTCGCGGTGGTGTCGCGGTGGTCGTCGCGGCTGTACAAATGGTTAGGTTGTAGAGGAGAGGAGAAAGAGGAGGTAAGGAAGGGGAGGAGAGGGGAGGATAATAGGGGAGGAGAGGGGAGGCGGCCCCGCCTAGGGTTTTGAGTTGTAGGGTTTTCCTTTCGCGTTTGGCTCTCACGCTTTAAAATCGTAGAAAATATTAAAAATTGAAAAAACTTTACAAACATATTCTCAAGTTTATGGATTGATTGTGATTCAATTTTCATACAATTTGGATGACATTTGGTATTCCATCAAATGTCATTAAATTAAAATCCTTAAAATTATCATAGAAATTTAATGATTTTTGATGGAATATCAAATGACATCCAAATTGTATGACCAGAAAAAGTGGAATGAATAACCTTTTCTCACAATCAATGCATAAGTTTGAGAATATGTTTGTAAAGTTTTTTTCCATTTTTAATATTTTCTATAATTTTATATGAAGTTGGTTGTCAAAGGATCCCCACCCTTAACAATAAACCACAGATGAGGGGTTAACATATAAACAATTTTGGTTTCAACTTTTCATATTGGATTCTTACTCGAAATTTTCACGCTAGCACTATTGTAATGGATCAAATTTCTCACAAGTCAAGTAAAGAGAAATAAGAACATGAAACCTGACATTAAGTATGATGGTCATTAATAGAGGCCCATCATCCAAATCTTGCATCATGATTTTCTATCTGTTATTTGTTTGTTGAAGCAAAATCTTAAAAATATTTTGTCTTATTGTAGGAACACCCGGGTTGCAAAATTTTTGGCCAGACAATGAGCAGTGACCACCACAGTGAACTGGCAGAGTTAGGAATCATACCTTCTTTAAGGGCTTCTCCACTTTCTCAAAAAGTACCTTACGTGATATTTTGTGCCCCTCCATCGCATACTAAAGATTACCCTGGTGATGTTAGGTAAAGAAAAAAAAAATGCTATCTACATTTGCACACAAATATAACTCCAGTTAGGGAAGGAAATGTCTATCTGCCTGTTATGGTGAATAATAATACAAAACTCTAGAGTACAGAAAACTAAATAAGAATTTTCTAGAAGGGGAAGTTCAATATATGCATGGAAAAAGAAGGGGTTAAAAAAGAATTTACATCCAGCAAAAACAAAATTGTGTAATAAAAATGTTTTCCTTACATATTTGTTAATTTCTGACCTCTTTTTCTCAGAATTGCAGCATCAAATTGGAACGGTGAGGGCTGTTTCCTATTCACCTCCAGCTCAGCCCCATACGATAAGAGTGACAATGGATGTTGTTATGAGGTAATGCCTAAGAGTAGCACATTCTTCTTTTTGGTCAATTATGGCAACCTCTTCCATTTCAATAGGTAAAAGTTTGTCTTCCAGGACTCACCAGTAGTGCCTCTTGGTAGAAGCCCTCGTACTGATGTGCTTCTGAAAGCTGAGAAAGAAGTTTTAGAAGCTGGAGGATGTGTCTTGAGGCTAGCTGGTCTTTATATATCCTTACTGACATTGATATTTCTTTTTTCTTTTTTTGTCATTGCTTATTAACAAAGTTTATGCATACAAAGTCAAAATTTTTGCAATTAGCGCAGGAAAATAATCTAAGTACATACAAGAAATTTAGTGTATTTTCTGCTACACTTACTGACTCAACTTTAATATAAAATTAAATTGTTCCTGATCACTCAAAATGTGTTGAAAAGTTTTCAGCATTTGATAAATGTTTTTCTGACTAAATATAAGGTATGGAAACTAACTGACTTTTCTGCAAGATTATGGTTCATGTTCCTGTTATCCAATTTTTTGAATATTATATTTTTCTGTGTAAATTGCTTTCCATGACTGGCTTGGTTTTACAAAGAAGATAGAGGTGCTCATGTTTATTGGTTGCAGAAAGGTACCGTGGATGCACGCCCAGATCACATACTCAATCTTATACATTATGAGGTATGTGGTATTCTCTTATTTTACCTTATATACCAAAAATGTGAACAAGAGAGCATAATTTGAAAGAAGATAATATCTTTGTACTTGCTAGTGATCACAAGAAATCATAAAAGTTGTTGAAATCATATTACACAATTGACAGAAAGCAGCTTCTGATTTGATGCACAAGGACAGCCATTTCAGGCATTGAATTGATATGTATGCAAGTGTTCTTACGGTGTGCACTTAAGTCCTTGGATTGTCATGTAATGTAAAAATATTAGTGCAATATCATAAGGATATTTGTCTGGTTCAGTTCCTCAATTATCATGGTTAATTAATTGAGGAACTGAACCAGACAAATAAATTAAGTCCTTGACTGTTTTCCCATGGTCTCCAAAATCATCACCTTGAATAAATTACAACAACAACAAAAGCCTTCAGTCCCAAACAAGTTGGGTGCATTAATTGTTACTTAATTGCTGCTTTCAGGATGCTGCTTCTCTTTCTATTGCAATAATGAAAAAGAAGCTTTGTTCTTGTATCTTTGTTGGATGTGATAACCATCCCCTATCTAGGTAGTCTTCTATGCCAGCATTGTTATCTTGTCACTGTACACTTGCACTAGTCTTGACCTACATGGTTTCTATAAGTATTATCACTATCAGATGGTTCAATTAAGCCAAGTGATGCTTTCTAGCCTCGAAAAACCAATGAACTACCATAATTTGGGCCAAATCTAGTCCTGATTTCACAATGAGGTAAGACAGCTCGGTTGAACCTTATTTAGCAATGATTATCTTCATGACGAATTTAGTCCCAATCAAACCTGAGAAGAAAGCAAGATGAAAGTGTTAGCAGTTAAACTTGCTATGATATAATATTCTCCACGGCCTGAGTTTACCTTATGTATTTTATCTTGCAATTTTGTTCAACAAATATGAAAAAGTTCATGTACTGACATGTACTACTGATCAATATTTTTTTGTTAGGCAAGAAATTATGGATTACATGAATCGTAGTGGGAAATTTGACAAGAAATTTGAGGCCTTCATAGGTAATTTGTGCAAATTATCCTGACATAATTTTGCAAAAGGACTTTTATGACTCAAAGGAGTTCTTATTTTTATTAAACTGCTGCCCTTTATCAAAATGTGCCTGCCATGATTTATAACTTCAGTTATGGTGCTATTTGAGGCAAACATTTCTTCTAGGTTTATATTGTAATTTATAGAAGATAACATCAAAAAGAAAAAAGAAGAAGATGAAACTCATAATAAATGTTGGTCCGTATTATTTATATTTATATTTGTGGGGTTGGTGTTGAGGGGCAGAAAACAGTGAATCAGGCCCATTTAATTGCAACTTTTAGGCCTGATTTTGAGGGTTTGCACAAACTAAACCCTAATTGGGAACCAGTTAAGCCTTAAGTAGCTTGGGTAGAGTCTAGTGTCATGTCTTCTTGATTTTCACACTGGCTATTCCATAATACATGCTGAATTGCATAGTTGAGGGTGTAGACCAGCTAGACAAACATTGATTGGAAATTTGGGAGTGCCATCCTGTGCCAAACAAAACTCATATAACGGTACTAATGTGTGACAGTATAATTTGAGTCGCTTCTTCAGTTGTTCCATGTCTTCCCATTTTGTTCATGCCTTGGTTGGTACTTAGAATTTTCTTTTTCTAAAAAATGGCCTTGGTGATTATGCAAGTACATAACAACAAGTCAACAACAAAGTTTTTAATCCCAAATAAATTGGGGTAGGCTAAAAATGAAACCCAATCTGAAATCATAGAGATCAGATCTAAAATAATTAGTGTAGTACATAAAACCCTTAATTAATATATAGTTAGTATAATTAGTAGTACTTAATTTATATATGTGTCATGTTAGCTTGATGCTTAATTTACCTCCATTCGGTAAGACTGCATCAAATTTTCATTAGAGAATAGTTGCTGCTTAATTAACTTCTAAAAACCAATTTGAACAATCATAGGTACTGACGGTCCTCTAGGGAAGAAGATGAACAATTCAAAAACCAGAGAGGAAATTGAATGGGAACCCAAGTACCCCAAGCTTCCCAGAATTTTTAGGACTGAAGGACTGAAAAAGAAGTCTTGAATATGTTTTTCGCATTTATGGAAGCATTACATTATGATTATTTCAATTGTTTTATTGGATTTTGATAATAAAAAAGGATGTGCACTAGCGCATAAAACAAGCAAAATAAAAAGATATATAGCTCTTTTTTTTTCTTTTTGTAACATGTAATCAATAATGCAATCCATTAAATATCAAATATTTTTGTGCATCTTGTTACTATAGAATTGCTGCTGTGATATATTTATTTGTGGGTGTGACCCGTGAAGGGTACATTTTATTAAGAATTGATTCAAAATATATTTTTAAAATATTTTTATTTAGAAAATTATTTTGGTAGAATTAATTTCAGTAAAGACATAGAATGATTATAATGTTATTTTAGAAAAGATAATAGTTAAAATTAGTAGACAATTATATTTAAGAAGTAATGAAATTCATGAGGTAATTTATAAGAAGTAGTGGATGATATTTTAGAAATGCAGTAGGGTTAATATAAAAAAGTTTTATGTTATATAAATCATAGGATATTATGTAATTATATATCTCCAATATGTAATGAATTAAGAAGAGAGTTTTAGTAAAAATTATTTATTCAATTATTTATTTGTCCTTCTATTATTTCAACACATTTTAGATGTGATGAGTAAGATTTAATAGGGAACACATAATGGTTGGGTAAAATTTGGAGCTCTTTCAGTTTGCAGAAGCAGATCCGATGCTTTTTTGAACGGCTGTGCAAGAACTTAAACTGATATTTCATTTTTGAAACATCGGAAAAGTTGCGTTTAAAATCTAGGCGTCTCAATGTGTGGGTGTGTTCAGAAGCATTAGCTGCACTCCTGCATCCATGTGCTAAAATATTGAATTTAATGCAACATAGAAATTTAAACCTCCGCAGTACTGCGTCTAAAATTCCTAAGGGAACTTTCTTATTGAGTTTGTTCAAAAATTTTGTAACTTATAGAAAACATGAATAACGTTTTAATTCTTTGTAGAAATTCTGGATAGACACAATACCAGCACATACACTATAAAGGCAGCGCCAGTGTGTATTCGGTCCGGCAATTGGATGACTCTTTGTATAAGATTCAACTTGACAGAAAAAAAATATTATTGGCTTGAGAAATAGATTTGACTAAGCTGTAGATTCTCCTAATCATCCTTCATAGCTAGATGGAATTAATTTACTTAACACTCATCTTTTACAAAGTCAAACCAACTAGGAACGACAAGAAAAAGCACTTCACTGATGAAATTGTACAAATTTTGAAAGATATAGAAAGTAAAAGATTGTACATATGTATAATACGTATGATTTGGATTGATAATACCTAGTACAGGGATATTTTAACTCAGTACCCCCAATAGCATAATTACTGAAACTACCGGCCTTTAATATACAGATATACTGTCATGTACCCGTGTTGGCATATATAGATGGATTTAGGTACTGAAAATGGGGTTTGATCTCTACATGTTAGCATGGAGGATGTAAGATTTTGATCAGGGGTGAAGGGTAATTATCGAATTGTAATAATTTATCGGGTTTAAATTCATTAACTAATCGGGTAATAAATAAAAAAAATAATAATTTAATATATATTCTTATCTAATAAAAAAATATTAAAATAATAACATTTTACATATTAAAAATCACAACAAAATAAAACTCAAAGTAATAAATAATTAAGTTGATGAAGAAAATTTTCCTCTATGAAACTTCATATTTTGATATTTTAACATAATTATTTTATTATTTTATTATTTATGATATTAAATATTTTTTTCTCAATGAAAATAATTAGACAATTTAGACATGAGGCAAAAAAAAAAATCAGAGAAGATTTACTAAAAATATTATCTAAAATTACTATTTTTGAAAATGTAGGGGAGCTGCCCAGCCCTCTATGGATCCGCCCTGCATGTTAGGAATGATATTGTGGCAGTTTTGATGTGATAGGCCTGCCCTTATATAAATATATATTCTGATCCGTATAATTATTTAAGAGTGGTTCTATATGACTTAGTGTTGTTATAACTTTATATTTTAATATAATAATTGTACTTTAAAAATATATATATAAAATTTTTAATGCGCCCACGTACAATATAAATGATATAATAACTCAAATAATAACTAACTAGTATGACTTCAAAAATATTATTAATTTAAACTCTTATAAATACAAAATAAAATTTATGATAGATATTTTCTCTGAAAAAAAAGTACATGTGCAAGGTAAGCGAGAATGTGTCAGCAACTTCACTATACTCTGAACTTGCAAGTTATTGACCATGACTTGAAAATATAACAATTAAGTTATGTTCCATGTCATCATTCTGACTCCTAAGTATTGCGCCTTGGCGAAGTATACAACAATTAACACCAATTTTATAAATATGTAAACTTGGATGGTTAAATATTTAAGTAATAGTTTTTTCATCTAAGTTTATGAAAAGGGCAGGTCAGATTGTCAGAAGCATATCTTCAGTGAAATCGAGAAAGATCCGTACTCAAAAAATATTTAACTGATGGATGGGGTGACAAACAGGAGGAGAAGAAACCGGAGCTACATAACAGCGGCCTGTTATTACTTTTAAGTGATGATGACGCGTTCTTTCTCATCACTACAAAAAACTCCATTTTGCCTTGTGTCGCTCTCATTCACATACTCGTAAAAGAATCCCACCAAAAATTAGAAAGCAAAATACACAAGAAATTAATTGAGAGAGGAAAGAGCAAGCAACCATGGGGTCGTGCTGTTGTACGACATCAGAGGAAAGCAGTGGAGACTCCGATGGTGGTTTAAATATGATGGGGCTTTTCATGGCCTTTCTCATAGCGGTTGTGCTCTTCATGCTCTGTATGCAGCCTCCGACTCGACGCCGTGCTGTCGTAGTTTATCCTTGTAATTATTGATTTTCTCTTTTGTTTTGTTTATTTTTGCGGGAAGAAATTGCTTTGATTATGTGGATTGGTTCTGATTTTCTTGGTATTTAATAAATATGGTATAGACTATAGAGTTCATTTATGCGTTTCCAATTTCATTATAAATATTAGTGATGCAACAAAAAAACATGCTGAAGTCGAGATTTCTTACAAACCCCCCTTTGTTTACAGAAGAGATTTTACTTAATTTATTTTGATTTATGGTTCGAGAATTGAGATCGATCATAGGTAAGAGGATGGTTTTATTTGCACCTTCTTCGTCCAAAGTACTGGATTGTACAAAGAATTACAAGAAAAAAACGAAAGAAAAAATAATTGATTGATAAGGGATCTATAAAAAAATATGGAGGTCGGCTGGACGGCTACACACACCCAAGTTTCCTTGTGGATTGAGCTCTGAAATAAAGCGGCTACTACAGGTGCTAATCTTTCTTTTGGTGGCGGATGCTTATAGAATTTGATGCAGCGAGTCACCAACATATGGAGATTGAGATTGAGATTTTTGATGGGAAAATTAAGGGATGGTTATTTTTCAACTTTCTGGTTGAGATTTGAGTACCACGCTTTGAGATTATATACGATTTTGATCAATTACAGGATAAAATATAATCTCGTTGATTTCTCTCATTTTAATTTTTTCTTCTATATGGTAAAGAAATGAAGAGGAATATAGAATAATGGACGCTATCGTGTTCGTCTGATTAGTCAAAATTAATGTAAATCATTAGATGAGGGGTATTTTAGAATATAAAAAATTTAAAGAAAATGACAAAAAATGGACCTATTCAATTCTTAACTGTTTTATATATATGCATTTTGATTTGGATACATAGTTGACGTGAAATCTGCATTG
Source organism: Schoenoplectus tabernaemontani (assembly GCA_037127355.1). Classification (NCBI taxonomy): domain Eukaryota; kingdom Viridiplantae; phylum Streptophyta; class Magnoliopsida; order Poales; family Cyperaceae; genus Schoenoplectus; species Schoenoplectus tabernaemontani. The sequence continues at coordinate 11,071,229 of CM073738.1, forward strand.
ATGCTTTATAAATTAATTTTATGTAATTATGTTTTATCCGTTATTAACATTACTATTATTTTTACTTATTTAAGAAAAATATAATCTATTTTGGTGGTTTAAGAATTTCATTTTATTTGAATAAATTCTGAAATCAATAATGTAGGTTCTTAAGAAAAAATAATAACTAACATTATTTCTATCAGGGAGCGTAAATGTAACTTTATCAAGCCCAAAGAATATAAAATCATTGTGAAAACAATGAATTCTCAAATTCTAATTGTTGAATTTTATGTAATTTTATTAATCTTTAATACTTTATTAAAGATTATTAAATTTAACGGTGTTTCACTAATGTTCGTAATGGTTTCAAATTAACGGTTTTTGATAGAAATGTTCGTAATGGTTTCAAATTAATGGTTTTTAATGGACTATCAAACGTTAGTGAAATTGTATGAAATTTGACAGACTATCAATCTATAAGTAAAAGAACATATTTATAATTTTTTTTCTATTTTTAGAATTTTTTTATTTTTTTTGAAATAAATAATAGAATCCTATTTTTATATAAGAATAACAGCAGATTTGGAGCCTATTTCTCCACCTATCACTGCCAAATGGATCCCTAGAACACATCAGATCAGCGTGTGCGGGCCAACAGACGATACTCCGAAATAAAAGGATGATAAAGCAGCGCTATATCAGTGGTGATATCCAAACTTGACCTAAAATAGAATTTTCTCACCAATCGGCGATTGCCATTCGTCTCCAATATGGGCTTTTTTCAATCTGCTTATATTTGGGCTTCCTCAGTCCATGGTTGGTCGGCTCAAGCTCATTTTGCAGGCCGATTTGTCTCATCTTTCTCTGTTTTCTTGTTGTTCGATTTTTTCAACTTCTTTTGTTAGGGTCTGTTATTTTCTATACTTCTCAATTTTTGCAATAATTAGTTATTTCTGGTACCATATATGAGATCCATTCACCATAAATCAGGTTTGATTTTGGCTGTTATCTAGTTAATTTCTGATACATCAATGCAAAACTCCCAGTCTCCCATTAAATTTAAAGTGTCTTTTTATATAATCCCACTCAATTGAAGTTTGTTGTACTAATTGTCAATTAGATTCCATGCTTATAACAACTGAACTAATTTTGATAATGAGTATAGAAGAAAGATGCTTGACAAAATAAATCAATACCGTTCATTGCTTTGATAATTTTTTGGGTTCGAAGATGCTTAAAATTAAATTATCTACTATTTCGTCTCAATAGAAAGGCTAGGTGTTGTTTCTTATTTTTTTTTCAATTTATTTATTTGTAAAATTACATGGATATTACTTAGATGAATTATTGAGGAATTAAATATAATTGTTTGTTTTGAAAATCATCCCTGTTGGCATTATATATAAAATAAAGCTGACATGTGTGATGTGCATTTTATACATTTTTCAGCTTGGGTTTAAACGAATCGGGTTGGTCGGATTTTACATGAGTTTTCAATTCGATAGATATTATTCGGATTAGAACATTTTCAATGTGGTCGGTTTTCGTTGGTTTCACAAATAATTTAATTGAGAAATTCTGCATTTTGTCTTGAGTCGAGCAACCATCCGTCATTAGAGATAAGCAAATTTGCACTTAGCTTTTACTGGAATGATTATTTTTTTTTGCAAACAAAGTACTAAACTACTAATGATTCAATAGAACATATAAACGTATTTAAAAAAAAATCAAACAATTTGTATTTGGTTTCTTTCCTTAGTGTTATGATATTGACAAATAGTTAAATAAGACACTATGCTTCATCTTGACAATAAGCTGATTTTTTTAAAAATTAAATATGACTCCCATAAATCCTGACTATTATTTTTTATATATTTATCTTGAAAATTGAACCTACGCCATTCCGTACAAAGACGAAACTTATTATTATTTGTATGAGCCTGCGGTTATAAAATAAGTTGATTTTATTTCAAAGAAATGTCAAAAGATTTCTATGCTTGATTATTCGTGTCGGATCGGGTATTATCTATTTTTTATTTAACAAATCATGATCGCGTATTATATTGGATTTGATAAAATATAAATCATAACCAACCGTATAAAATTAAAATCCATTTGTATACACGGTCGAATCTATTAAGTCGATCAATGTTAATCGGATTGTTCTTGCACCCTATTTTTTGTACCATCCGTGGTACTAGTAGTAGGGAGGGGAAAAATAATTTTTCATGTCTAGAGATTTGATAACGGTTCAATCTGGAGCGGTCCTATTCACAGGGGCGGACCCAGCTATATCCAGGGGGGCATGTGTCCCCCCTGGATTTTGAAAAATAGTGCTTTTTGATAATGTTTTCGGCACGTGCCCTCCTTGAAATTTTTTTTTGCCCCCCCTGAATTGTCTAGTTATTTTTATTGAGAAAAAAATATTTAATACCATACATAATGAAATAATTATGCAAAGATATCAAAATATAAAGTTTCTTAGTCGAAAACTTTCTTCATCAACTTGATTATCTATTACTTTGAGCTTTATTTTATTGTTATTTTAATATATAAAATGTTATTATTTAATAAAAAATTTATTAGTTAAGTATATATATTAAATTATTAATTTTTTTATTTAGTACCCGATTAGTTAATGGATTTGAATCCGATAAGCCATTACAATCCAATAATTGCCCCCTAATCAAAATCCTAGATCCGCCACTTCCTATTCAAACTCCTCCGAATCACGGGTTTACATGAGTCATGAGTCACAGGTTAACATCAGTTAAGTAGTCTAGGTTAGAGTGGTCTAAAATGAGAAAATACCGATCCATCAGATTGGACTCCCAATGAATTGAGACAGATTGGACACGGAGCGATCTGGTCCATCCATAACGGATTCACATGAGTTTTTTTGGCAATTCACAAAACCGCAAAAACTCCAAAAGTTTTAAAAAAAATCCAAAATATCTTAAATTTTTTCAAAAATTAGTAGAAGTAATAAACTTTTTAAGTTACGTGCATCAGCAATACCTTATGATGTTTTGTAGGAGCGTTAATTATCTGACTTATTATTCGGGCTGCTCCTACTTTTGAGCTGTGACAATAGGTTTGTTTTGAATTTTGTTTCTTTTGGACAGTGACATGGAATATAATATAGACATATTCAAGTAGGGGCGAAAAAATCTCTACCCAATCCAACGTAAGTAGGGCGAGGATGGAGAATTTTGATAGGTAATTATCAGATTATAATAGTTTATCGGATTTAAATTCATCAACTAATCGGATACAAAATAAAAAACTAATAATTTAACATATATATTATTACGTAATAAAAAAACTATCAAAATAATATTCTTTTATATATTAAAAATAACAACAAAATAAAATTCAAGATAATAAATAATCAAATTGATGAAGAAAAAATTTCTTTATGGGATTTTATATATTGAAATTTTTACATAAGTATTTTATTATGTACGATATTAAATATTTTTTTTCAATAAAAAATAATTTAAAAAGTAATTGAACAATTTAGAAAAGATGAATTATAGAAAACATTATCTATTTCAAAATTCAGAAGGAACAATTAATATTGAATCCGGCCTTGATCGTAGGATTATACTAAGTCACAGTCCAGATCGGTCTAAATTTGAGATATAATCCGAACCGATTCGGATTTGAGACATAATCCAAACCGGTTCGGATTTGAGACATAATCCAGATAAACGATCATAAATTATCCGGATCGGATTAACCAGTTTTTTTCAAACCTCTGCTTATACCCCTACTTTCTACCATCTGTCGTACTACAAAAAAAAAAACACTTTCTGTACTATTTCCTTTTATAGTACGGCCGAACACCTTTTTTTTTTGTATCTTTTCTTGTCGGGAACTCAAGTTGTAAATAAAAAATACAATTAGAGAAATAACGTTGAAATTAATATTTTAATATTTTCTGAAATCTCATTCAAATACATCATTACTTAGTTACACCAATTATTTTACCCAATCATCAACTTAATTCTTAGTCAAATTAAATAGATGTTCCCCTGAGATCCGCAAATATATCTGCATAATCCGTATACCCGCTAGAAACTAATACATCATGTAAATGATTAAACGGCATGACCCCATTACCACCTTCATATATCCAAACACTTTTAGGTAGAGCTTGACACAATTTTTCACCTATATATAAATTGCCCACCGTACTTCTTGACAGCCTCCCTACTGGTAATGACATTACTCTTCCCATCAGACAACCCGGCCGACACCGGCCTTGCCCTCGACTTGGCCATCATCTGGCCCATTCCTTCTGAACCATCATTACCAAGAGGCTCATCAGGCGGCAGTGCCCAGCCAGCACGGGTTGGCCGTACCCACCCACCAGCGGTGTTGATTGTGGACTCTGGTTGAGGCCCGCCGATGGCACCCGTAGACCCGGTCCAGCATGTGGTGGTTTTGGTCATGTCATAGGAATTGGGTTCCTCAAATTGAGATTTCCGTTGGAACATGGTTCGAGGAAACCCAAATCTTCTCCCCTGAGTTGCCCTTGGTTTATTAGTGTAGTAATCCATAGGTTTTCTTGTTTAAGTTTTGGTGATATTTTGGTTAACCCTGTTGGAAATGCAAGGTCCTGGTGTGTTATATAAAGGCCGTGAAGAATCCAATGCTCAACAAGTATACATCTTATCAAGACAACTTTTACGAATATTTAAAAATTTAGCATTGATTCTAACTCAAGAATATGTTGACGTCGAAAGTTTATTTTTTTAAAACCACGCAACTTAATTTAAACGTTGACAAATTCCATCCGAATTTTATCCAACTTTAAATGCTATACGTCGTACTCGAGATCATCTTTTCCAACAACTATTTTATTTAATTTATAACATTTTTTTAAAAGTTACTTTAAAAAAAGGTTAGAAAATCAATTTTCAGCTCAGAGCTAGAGACAAAACACATGAAAAATAGAGGTTGGGATCAGAAGCAGATGCATAATTTTGGTCAGGGGTAATTATCAGATTGTAATGGATTATCGAGTTCAAACTCATTAATTAATCGGATACTAGATAAAAAAATAATAATTTAATATATATTATTACCTAACAAAAAACTATCAAAATAATATTCTTTTACATATTAAAAATAACAACAAAATAAAAATCAAAGTAATAAACAATCAAGTCAATGATAAAAAAATTTCACTATGGAACTTCGTATTTCAAAATCTTTGCATATTTATTTCATTATGCATGATATTAATTTTTTTTCTCAAAATAATCAAATAATCCAAGGGGAAAGGGGGCATATTTTTTTAGGAGGGTCAGATTACCGAAAGCATTATTTAAAAGTACTATTTTTTAAAATCCAAGGACATAGTGAAACATAAAATCGCTCATATTTCATGTCTGTATCTCAAAATTAAAAGTTCAAATGACTTATTCAAATCTTTGAACATGATATTCATATTGAAACATATTTGGAGATCAAATTTTATATTTTATAAAACTTTTTGTTATTTTTTGAATGGGTATAAAATTTGTTGATCTAACGATTTCTACAGCATCTAAAACTAACAATTTTTCATCCATCTAAAAATATAGCAAAAAAAAAAAATGTTCTCCAAATACATTTTAATATGAAAATCGTGTTCAACGGTTTGGATCGGCCTTTTGACTTTTATACCATGTCCGCGAAGCACCATAACCTCACTATATATATATATATATAGAGAGAGAGAGAGAGAGAGAGAGAGAGAGAGATAGCTTATGGTGCTTTGCAAAGCAAAAAACTATTATTATTTCGGGTTGAGATTTCATATTTCGAGGTCACAAATGGTCAATCTAAGTTTCTCAATAATTTCTTCATGTCAAAATCTTATAAGATATTAAATTTCATGATTTTTTGAGCTTTCTGACTATTTTTAAATTATTTTAAAAAACAGCCCTGAAATAGGTTATTTTCTTATGTTAAGCAGGACTGTTTTTAAAAATAATTTAAAAAATAGTTAGAAAGCTCAAAAAATCATGAAATTTAATATCCTACAAGATTTTGACATGAAGAAATTATTGAGCAATTTAGATTGACCATTTGAGACCTCAAAATATGAAATCTCTTTTCGAAACAATAATGATTTTTTGGTTTGCAAAACACTATAAGCCATATATATATATATATATATATATGAGTAAAGATACTGTGAACTTAATCTCACGGAGATCTTCTGTGAACTTAACTCAAAAAATATATCAAATCATTTCAAAATTTTAATTTATCATCATCATTAAATTCTTTTTATGAAAATCTTGTGGGATGCAAAAATTTGGAGTGTTTTGAGTTTTTTAAGTCACCGATTTAATTTTTAAAAATGATGTTAAAATATTAAATATTTTATTATTATTTTTATAGACGATTTTTAAAAATTAAAAATTATGACTTAAAAAACTCAAATACTCTAAATTTTTATATCTCACAAAATTTTCATATAAAAAATTTAATGAGATGATAAATTAAAATTTTGAGATAATTTGATATATTTTTCGAGTTAAGCTCACGGTATCTTTACTCTCTCTATATATATTGTTCTTGAAATGAATTCTACTAGTTTTTTACCTTAATTTTATTCTATTGTTAATTTTGTGCAAAGATGTCGTCAAAACTTGGCTCTAATGAATTATTTTGATTCAAAGTTTTTTATTCAATTTGTATTGAAAGATTTTAAGCAGATACCTTTTAAAAATGAATAAAATGTAGATAACTCCATCGTACATCCAGTTGTTGATGCACAACGATCACCGCTATTTTTCAGGATTCTTTCTAAAAGTAACACAAAAAAGTTATTCGAGGGCAGAGTATAATTTTTAAGTTGAGACAAATACTACTACTAAAAATATATAAATATTTAAATAATTAATCCACTATAAATTAATGTATTTCAAAAAATGGACTATTTATTCTTTTTGGAATAATGGCTCCCATCGACCCCAAAATCTACTTCTGAAATTTGAGCTCACCTGTCTCCTTAGATATGCGCCTCACCTTCTATGTTGGACGCAGGGGCGGACCAGGGGGCACAGTCTCTTTCTGGATTTTGAAAAAATGTGCTTTTCGGTTATATTTTTAGTAATTTATCTCCTTTGAAAATTTTTTTTGCCCGCTAGATTATCTGATTATTTTTATTGAGAAAAAAATATTTAATATCGTGTATAATGAAATAATTATGTAAAGATATCAAAATATAAAGTTACGTAAATGAAAACTTTCTTGATTATCTATTACTTTGAGTTTTATTTTGTTGTTATTTTTAATATATAAAATATTATTATTTTAATAATTTTTTATTAGGTAAGAATATATATTAAATTATTATTTTTATTTAGTACCCGATTAGTTAATTGGTTTGAACCCGATAAACTATTATAATCCGATAATTGCCCACTGACCAAAATCCTGCATCCGCCACTGGTTGGACGTGCATTTCGAATGATGAGTACTTAAAAAATAATTAAATATTTTCCAGCCCTTCAACAATTAAATTTGAATTAATTGTTGATCCTACATTTAAAATACTTGATGACATGATATTTCTTAGAAACTTCAAAATTGTAATTCTTTATGGAATTTCCAGCTCGTTGCAATTTCCTTCTTGTTTTCTACTAACTTTTTTGAGATAAAGTTCTTGTTTTTATTAATAAACATCATTGTTCTCATGTCTAAGTTTTATTTATATATAAGTTCAAAAGAATTTAATTTCAACATACGTACCATGTTGATAACTGTGGAGAATGCACGGCTATATTAGTATGCAATTATGCATAATATGTAATGATGTTATGTATTAGTAATAGAAAGTTACTAAATCCAAAACCAAATATGCATTCGTATCCGCATCATTTTTGTATGGATAAGGAATGAATATAAATATGGTTAATTAATATTTGAATATGAATGATGTATTATAAATTTTTGGATATGGAGCGGAACGAAACAAATAAATATATGTTGTGAATTTTGCAAGCAGATAAATTTAAAACCTATTTCATACAAGAGGAGGCTGCAAGCGTACAATCTATCATGTAGTACTTAGATGTCGAACCAAAAAACTGTTGTAAATTATCGATGTTATCAATTTCATTAAGAAAAAACTATAAAATTTAGGGTTGTTTTAAACTAAGCAAGTTCTAAATTAATTAGGATTTTTTTTCAAGATTATAATCTAGCATTCCGTCATCGCTATCCACCTGAACATTCATTACACTAATTGTTATGTTTACTGCTAACTTTGTGAAGATTATCGACTAATATAGTACTAATTTTTTTGTTAGCATTTAATATCGTACTCTAATTAGATCAAACTTCACGATTAAGTACTTTATTCTACAAATTATAATCTGTTATGTTTTGATAATTCTAAATAATCAAAGACTAATTGCTTATGGTTAAATACTTTCAATTAATACTCTAATGTTTAGAAATAGTTTTATCTATTTCAGACTTAGCAGTTAAATTCTTGACCTAGAGTTGAGATACTGCTTTTAGGTCTGAATAACGTTGGATTTTGATTAGAAATCTAAATAATTTTTTCAAGATAATATGTAGTTTTTTTTCTAATATCAGTTGTAATTCTCTCAAGATACTTTGAATTGGTTCAATTTTAAATAAATAAGATAAGCACTTTATAATCCAGTTTCATGAAATTATTATTAATTAGCTTAATGCTTTTAATAATTTATTTAAATTACTTATCATAGATTGATCGATTTGTTTTGATGAGATCGATGACAATAATCTGCAGGAAAACACTAAAAGATTTACTAATTTGCTATCTATTTTATCGCCGTTCCTTTAGTATGTAAGTACATATAATAATTTCTATTTATATAATTATCGGCTATCAAACTTTCTGAGTCAACGCCAGTAACGTGGTTGCAAAGAATATTTACTGTAATGCGCGCTCACAACGCATATAATATAAAATCATTATGAAAACAATGAATTCTCAAATTCTGATTGTTGGACTCTATGGTTACGTTAGGGGACTTGATGACGAAGAGGAGGCGAATAAAGGAAACAAATATTAGAAAAAAATGTCCAGTTCCAAAAAAGGAAACTTTTGAATTGTATGATTGATTGATTTATTGGTTTGCTAACGTAACGGAACAGGTATTGCAAACTTTGCTTAAATCAAAATTCATAATGGGACGGATGGGAAGCTCAGAAGCAGCTGTTTGTGTTTGATTTTTAGGTCGGTGTGCACGGTGCCTCTAATATGGACCCATTTCAATCTGCTTATATTTGGGCTTCTTCAGTTTATGGTTGTGGGCTTATTTTGCAGGCCGATTTGTCTCATTTTTCTCTTGATTTTATTGTTGTTACATGTAGAGGCCGAAAAGAAATGAAATTTGATTTAAGATGACTTTTATTATTAGATTCTCAAGTCCGACATTTTACGTGATTATTAAAGTTTCTGAAAGAAATTCTTGCACAATTTTTGATACCACCAAACAAGAAATTTGTTTATTCACCAAATGTTGATCTGCCTATATCGAAGTTCCCCTGATTCCATAAATAAGTAAATTAATCAGAGAGAAGAAATATATACAATTAGACAAATAATGTTGCAAATTAATATTCTACTATTTTGTGAAATATTATTCAATAACATAATTTACTTTCTTAGTACAATTAGTTCACCTATCGTCAACTTCTTAGTTAAATTAAATAGGTTCCCCCTACTCCCATGAGATCCGCAAACATATCTGCCTAATGCATATATACCCGCTAGTAACAAATACATTTTGTTAATGATTAAACCGCATAATCCCATTATTCACCGTCGTACAAACACTTTTAGATAGAGCATGATACATTTTTTTTCATCTAAACAAATTACCCGCCGTACTTCTTGACGGCTTCACTGCTGTCAGTGACATTGCTCTGCCCATTAAGCAACCCGACTGACACCGGCCTTGCCTTCGACCTGGCCATTGTCTGAGCCATTCCTGGCGCAACATCATCACCAAGAGGCACGTGAGGCGGCAGTGCCCAGCCAGCGCGGGTCGGCCGGACCCACCCACCAGCAGTGTTGATTAAGGGCTCTGGTTGTGGTTTGCAGACGACACCTGTACACTCGGTCAAGCATGTGGTGGCATTGGTCATGTCATAGGAATTGGGTTCCTCAGATTCAGATTTCCGATGAAACAAGGCTCGGAGAAAACGAGACCTTCTCCCTTGAGTTGCACTTGGCCTATTAATGGAGTAATCCATAGTTCTTTGTGGATTAATTTTGGTGATTTTTCGGCTAGCCCTGAAGAAATGCAAGGTCCTGGTGGGTTATATAGAGGCCGTGAAGAATCCAATGCTGCACATCTTCTCAAGACAACTTTGACGAAACTAGATATTCACTTTGCTCATGCTACACATTACACAAACCGGATACTGACAATTGACATCCTGATTAAGTGGGGATGAATGATACTTAACATGTGTTACTTGTGCAGAAGACATCAAGAAAAGGCTCAGCATCTCCTCACCATGTCCCACAATAGTACTCCTACGGCAGTACATCATAGACATCTTATTAGTATCCGACATGCTTACTGACACATACGAGGACAGAAGACTGAGACAACTCGAATTCACCATATGCTTTTTCATCTCACATCTAGGAAAAAAGATGCTGGCTAATGAGGGGCGGTGTCAGAATTTTCATACAAGGGGCAGAGGGCTGAGATGTAAATTAATTATGTTATATAATTAATAAGTTAGATGAGAAAATACATCTTAAAAAAATAAAAATACATGATAAAATTTAATTTTTACATGTAATTTCCGTACTAAGGAGAAGAGGGCACCCATCAGTACCCTCTTATCTCCGCCCTTGAGGGAATCATTGCATAAAGAAAGGGAGCTGAATCCTCTACCCAATGGGGAGCAGGAATTTCGAAGAAAACCTCTTCCATTAACTTCCTTCGTTAAATCAAAACATTAATGTATGTATTAAACACTGTGTTAAGTTTGTCGTTAGAAGTGTTTAACATTGGTGAACTTGATGTTCTCCGTTAATAATGAAAAATCAACAAGTCTCCATCATATAATGTACTAATGTGTTTTTTTTTCTCTTCTTATAATTTTTATGAAAAACTGTAGATTAATTATTTGCTCTATTCGTTGCTAATCAATAGACCTGCTATCATTGAATTAATATACAAATAGATTCTGTAAAACAGAAATGACCTATCATTTTAATGAAATCAACTTTATACAAACTACGCTTATATTTTGTCATACTTGTTCAATAATTACAAAAAATATGTAACCACTATAAGTTATTAAGAAAATAAATATTATTTGTTTATGATTGTGTGGGGACTTATTAGAATTAGCTTTAAAAATATACGCAGAAATGATTTATTTGAAATATTTAAACAAATTGATAAAAATAATACATATAATATGTAAATATATAATGTTTCAACTGATTGTGTTCTGAAAGTTTTTAATGAAATAGTTGGGATTTATCATTGATTAAATTTTTTGATAAAATGAAGACAACAAATACTAATTATTTTTTACTTTCTTTAAGTTTTTTCACAACACTAAATATTAGTGAAATTAATTTCATTGATGGATTGGAATTTCAACTTTAACTAATTATATGTGAATTAATATACAATACACCCATAGTCTAAAATTAAATTATTTGATAATGTATTAATCAATGACCAAACTGAAATAAAACATAAAGAAAAGATTGGGCAAGTAAAAGGGTGTTTGTTGGAAATGTAAAAGATTCTCGACCTCTGCGCAAGTGCGCATTAATGGTGAAATAAATAGCTTTCTTTAAATACTTTCTTACTTTATTTTTCAATTAAAATTATAAGCCAAATGATAATCTATGATATAATAGTATTATTGTGGGCAGGAACTTCCAGCCCTCTAGTGGGGAGAGGATTCAGTTACATACAAGGATTGGTTTCTGATAAGGCTGCAAATGAGTCGATTTTGAGTGAGTTAGATTTAGTTCAATCTTAACTCATGAAAATTTAAGTTGAGTCCAGTTCGAGCTCGTAAAACATTTCAAACCGAAAAGTCTAGCTCAAGCTCGACTTATTACTATTCGAGCTGACTCATGAGGCAATACATATATGTTGACTCGGTTTGACATTTATATTTAGTATATTTATAAATTATAAAGTTGATATATCTACAAAAATGATAAAATAATTTAGTACAAAATGATATATCAACAAACTATATTTTTAATGACATCTTTACTACACTAATTTGAACGGATGGACCAGCGAAAAAACTATTGAGTCAGATATATGAGCCGAATCACGAGCGAGTATGAGAAGCCGTTAAGCCGCTGAAATGGTGAGATGATGAGAGATTATGAGAGATGAATTATCGGATTAGAGTTTAATAGCAAAAAAATAAATAAAATATTATTATTCGAGCTGACTCGAGCCACGAGTCGAGTCAATTCCAACTCAAACTCAACTTATTTAACTATTGAACTAAATTAGCTCGAGACAAATTAGCTCAAGTCAAATTAGCTCGAAACCGAATCAAACTCAAACTGAGTTATGAACCCGAGCTTTTTTATAAAGCCCTAGTTCACGACTATATCAAGAATGACATAACAATGCACAGGTCTGTAAAAGGAGCCGAAAATCTTTTTTTTTTGCTTTTGATTTTCGCATTTGATATTATTTTTCTTCTCTTTCCTTTTTAGTTTTTACACATTTTAAACTCTGTACATATTGATCATAATCTGGTGATTACCATTTAATGAATTTAGAGTATCCGTATTTCATTGTCAAATCTCATTTGATAATTATCACTTTGATTTCAGAGATACAAAGACTAGAAAAAAATAGATAATTATCTAAATTTGGCAATTCATTTGACAAGTCATATCAATAGGAGGAGCAAAAAATTAATCACGAAAGTGTTATTTTGACAATTTCATTATATTCAGCGACACCACTCTTAATTTAGTTCTAAAAGAAATTATCAATTTAAAGATGTCCTTTTCTAGGCAAACCACTACTCTCTTTGTAGGACAACCTCAACTCGTGAAAAATTGACTTTAAATTTTAATATTGACAATCGATACCAATATGGATACTCCAACACCATCCTCATTTTTTTTTCTTAAAAAAACTTTTACGAAACCAAGGTAAGGGCTAGATTCTAGCCCAAGAATAAGTTGCCTAAAGTTTAGTTTTTTGAAACCACCCAACTTAATTTAAAGAGTAAATTATATTAATAGTCATTAAAGTATGATTTTATATCAAATTGGACTTTAAAGTTTTAAAAATATATTTTAATCCTTAAAATTTCACTAACGAACAATTTAGTCCATAATTTCTTAACAAATTAGTGCTATTATTGTCAATGCTAAAAAATGAATACCCACATTAACATTCATATCTTATAATAATTATGAAATATATTTGCAAATATTAAAATAAATATCACATTAATGAATTAAAATAATATGAACACTAATTAGTATTTTATTATTATATTAATACTAGTTTCAATGCTAAAAATGATGTTATGATAAAGGATAATGTTATTTTTGAATGAATTTAAAATATAGAACAGATTTAATACAAAAAAAACATTGAAGATCAAAATAACATCTTTTGAAAATTTAAAACCAATTTGATAATAAAGTGATACTTTAGGTGTTAGATTGATACTTTTGAAACTTTAAAGACATATTTGACAAAATGATGATATTTTTTAAGGAGCATTTGTTTAATTTACTCTAATTTAAACGTTTATAAATTTCATCCAACTTTCAAATGCTATACATCTAAGGCAGGGAGCATTTTTTCGAACACAACTATTTTAATTAATAATATATTAATGTAATTTTTTTTGAAACGTTACTTTACAAAAGTATGTTAGGAAATCAATTTTAAGCTCAGAGTTGAGAGAGGAAAAAAACATGAAACATAGAGGTTGTGAATTGTCATGGGAAAAAAACTATTTCGCTAACGCCCATTTCTTTTCTGTTGGTGTCAACTGTCAACGGAAAAAAAAAACACAATGACAATACTGATAGGGAAACAACATAGCCATTAAGTTCTTGAAATGAATTTTGTAAGTTTATTCCTTAAATTCTATTTCTATCGTCAACTTTGTGCAAAAGAAGTGAAAATTTGGTTGTAATGAAATATTTTGATCGAAAGTTTTTTTATTCAATTTATATTATAATATTACTAGTATCTTGTCTGTGTGTTGCTACAGTGATATCTTTCAAAAATATAAAAAATCATATCTTCATGTGAAAAATAAGAAAATAAAAATAAAAATAATTTAGTAATTAATATAAATTTCAATCATGAATACATAATTAATGCAAAATAAATGTAAATTGAGAGGAAAGTTAACATTCAACGTTTAAGAAAAAATTAAAATTCATAATTGATGACAATCTAAGAAAAAAAGGAAACAAAATAGAACAATTATACTCCTAAATTATTTAGTATTTCGTGTAACAAACAAAATTGAGAGAAAATTCTAACTTCAACACAAATGATCATAGAGATAATAATATTATTTGATGAATAATTCAATCCGATGAGTGATATTAGCTCTAAAAATTTAATAAAAAATCTGGACCATTGCAGGATCAGAACACATACGTATTTAATAAGGAGTAGAGATAGAGATAGAGATAGAGATAATAGATGGTTGAATTTGTACTCTAAGATTTTAATCAGATACCTTTTAAAAAATAATAAAATGATGTAATTAACGCCATCGTAGTTCCAGTCGTTGATGTATAGCAAAAAAAAATCACGGCTATTTTTCAGGCTTCATTCTAAAAATAGAAAATTTATTGGAGGAAACATATATTTTTTTAGAAAAATCCAGTGCCACTGATTTTATTGGTATCCGATGCTAACTACTTACTTTGTAATTTATATTACAAATTTTAATAGTAAAATTCTAATTTAAGCCATTGATTTTGTTCAATGTATGCTTGTAAAAATTTCATAATTTTTAGAGGACATTTTATGGTAGATCAAATGATAACAAAATGAATAAACCTAGTTATCTATAATTGATTATTTTTTATGCATTCATTTTGTTATAATTGACGTAGCATAAAAGAATTGAACTGGCATCAACCATGCATATTAATATAGCCGTAATTGACTGAATCATGGGATGCAACAGAATCATTATCACTTTTGTCATGTTTTATTCATTTTCTTACGATGCAATTAATTAGTGTCAAAGAGGTGCAAACAGAATCATATTCTGATCGGAAGAGAACTGGCTAGCTAGCTTGTAGAATATATTCTTCGAGCACTAGCATTAATTAGTATTTAAACTAAGAGACCAGAAATTTTCCATGTGAAATGTGAATACACATTGGAAGTGTGTGTGTTTTGTTGATAGAGCATGTATCCAATAAATTCACATGCGTTGCCATGTTTTTTCTACGACATTCTGTCATAGAAAAAACTTCTCTCATGTAGTGTGGGGTTTATAAAAAGTTAAAAACTCACTATCAGTTAAAAAACTATGATACTGATGTATTATAAAAACTCACTATCAGTTAAAAAACTATGATACTGATGTACTATCGTAAGAATTTCTAATTCAAATTTCAGTCAAATTAATCATTTTGACTGACTGTTTTTACGTAGATAATAAGTAAAAAAGCAGTAGGAACTAGAATGAACAGTGCAGTAGCAATAAATGCAAGAATATTGACTTCCATAATCTCATTTTTCTTTTTTTTGTTTTTGCAATAACTCGGGATATATAATCCAATTTGAAATAAATAAGATAGGTATTTTATAATTCAGTTTAATGCAATTATATTAATTAGCGTAATGCTTTTTAATTTATTTAAAGTACTTATCATAAATGGATCGATTTGTTTTGATGAGATCGATGACAATAATCTACAGGAAAACACAAACGGTTTACTAATTGCTCTCTTTTTTTTTTCGGCATTTCTTCAGTTTGTAATCGCCGCAGAATTTGAACTTGGATGGTGCCGTGAATTTAATTGAACAATAATCATTTTAAAAAATATTAAATACTTAATAGAACTATGAAGAGTAACTAATAGCTAAATGTCTTACAAATACAAGTAAAAAGTCACAACTTTCACTAAGGGTATGAGTCCCCCAGCACCTCTTGGTTCCGCCTTTGTTTATAACTATATATAATAATTTCTATTTACATAATTATTAACTATCAAACTTTCCGGGGTCAACACGAGTAACGTGGTTGCCAAGAATCTTTATTAAACTGCGCTCATCAACGCATATAATAACTATCATTATTTCTATTTGGAAAGTTAGTTTGCCAAGCTCAAAGTATATAAAATCATAATGAAAACAATGAATTCTCAAATTCTGATTGTTAGGGGTCTATGGTTAGGTTAGAGGACCATGATGACGAAGAGGAAGCGAATAACGGAACAAATATTGGAAAAAAATGTCCATGCAAGAAGGGAACTTCTAGATTGTATGATTGATGAGGAAAAGATAAGAATCTAGCTCTTAAATTTCATTAAAATGGATCACAAAACTGTGATCATGAATGTACAAGAGGGTGAATCAAAGAAAGTGGAAAACTATAAATAAATACAACTGATCCAATTTGATTATTACTCTATGTCTCGTAGGCAATTTGATTATTACTCATGCAGTGATGGCCTCTGACCTTCTTGATGTTGTAACTGGTCACTTTGCATGCTGATCGGTACCACTAGGCATACAGCTACATCCACACAGCGCTGTGTTATGGAGGAAACCAATACTTGTGTTCCTTATGTATTTCTCTTACTGTGTCTATCAGTCCTTGGGATTTGTCAGCAAATATTCTTCGACACCGCTCTCTCCAAAGCACAAATACCGTTACCGCCTCTATTTGTCTCCAGAACATGTCACGACCTTGCAGAATAAGTAGTATCAAGGATTTCTGAAGTTGAGTACTCTGGGCAAAACCTCGTGTGTTGCAGGGATAGTATCCAAAATGTAGCTTCGGAGTTGCTTTGCATATATGCATTCACTGAAGATGTGCTTAACGGTCTCCTGATGCTGGCGGCATAGATAGCATATACTAACCATTATCCAACCTCTACTTATCAAATTGTCAATTGTAAGTATTTTGTTTCGCAACATTAATCAGAGGAAGACTTGCACTCGTAGTGGAGCTTTGATGTCCCATAATTTACATAGACTGCTCCTATATATGTGGTGCATTTTGCATGAATGCATAAGCTGATCGAGTTCAGAATCGCCCTGAGGAGTGTCGTAGCCATATGGACTCATCTGGATTGTGAACTACATTAACAAAACTAAGTTTATGTCGCAGAAGCATCATTTCATCTCTTCCCTGCTCATCCAATAGGCCGATTATATTGAACTGCCACTGATCCATTTGCCAGAAATCAACAATGGATCCATCTTTATAGCGGACATGCTGGTAAACATGTGGGAATTTTGATTTGAAAGCACCTTGTAACCAATCATCGTGCCAGAAATATATTGTTGTCCCCTGACCCAGCTGGAATTTTATCGAAGACTGAAATATTAGGATTAAAACTTTGATGTTTGTGCAGAATCTTGAAACATTGGCCATATCCCACGGTCTGACATGTGGAGCCAGCATAATTGTGGCTTCTTTCCACCAGCATGATTGTTTTGTATCCCATTACCACATCCATTTGAGCATTAACGAATGGTTCATGTGTATTAAGTCTTTGACTCCGAGTCCACCCAACTCTTTGTTTTGAGTAACAATTGACCAGTTTGCAAGGCAAATGGGCTGATATTTGAATATAATAATTTGATTAATCATATAATTATTAATAATAATAATAAAATTAAATTTTAATTTTAAGAATAATAGTTTATCACCGTAACTAGTGCATAAGATATGAGTCACTGAGACTGACGTATTTGAAAAGATGTCACTTCTCATAACGTCTTTTTTTCCCTTATCTAAGTTTTAAACTATGTTTCAACAAAATAAAAAAATTTTCGCCATTGAAAGTGCGCCACACCCACTTGCATGGTTCTCTTTTTTTTTTATAAAGCTATAAAAAATAATAAAAAACGTCATTATCTGTTATTACAGAGAGGGTTTGATGTTGATGAAAACCACCTCCTGATGGGGCACTTAGCGGCACATTTTTAAAGTGCTACTGACACTCTGTCATTTCTATAATTATTATTAATAATTATAATATAATTAATGTAATTATTGTATTAAAGAATCAGATATGATTGATGTGTTGGTTTGCTTAAATCAAAATTGATAATGGGACGGATGGTGGCTCAGAAGCAGCTGTTTCTCTTTGATTTTTAGGTTGGTGGGCACTGTTCCTCTAATATGGACCCATTTCAACCTGTTTATATTTGGGCTTCTTCAGTTTATGGTTGGTGGGCTTATTTTACAACCCGATTTGTCCCCATTTCAATCTAGTTTTTTTGTTGTTGTCCCAAAATAAATGAAATTTGATTTAAGATGACTTTTATAGTTTTATTGTTAGATTCTCAAATCTTACATTTTACATGTGATTATTAAAGCTTCTGAACGAAAGTCTTGCACAATTTTTGATACCACCAAACAATAAATTAGTTTATTCACCCAATATTGATCCGATTATACCGAAGTTTCCCTGATTCCAGAAATAAGTAAATTAATCAGAGAAAATAAATATATAGAATTAGACAAATAATGTGCAAATAAATACTCTACTGTTTTGTGAAATTTTATTCAATAACATCATTAACTTTCATTAGTCCAATTATTTCACCTACTCGTCAACTTCTTAGTCAAATTAAAAGATGTACCCTACTCCCCTGAGATCCACAAACATATATCTGCCTAATGCGAATACGCACTAGCAACTAATACATTTTGTTAATGATTAAACCGTATAATCCCATTATTCACCTTCGTACAAACACTTTTAGATAGAGCATGATACATTTTTTTTTCATCTAAACAAATTACCCGCCGTACTTCTTGACGGTTTCACTGCTGTCAGTGACATTGCTCTGCCCATTAAGCAACCCGACCGACACCGGCCTTGCCTTCGACCTGGCCATTGTCTGAGCCATTCCTGGCGCAACATGATCACCAAGAGGCACGTGAGGCGGCAGTGCCCAGCCAGCGCGGGTCGGCCGGACCCACCCACCAGTAGTGTTGATTAAGGGCTCTGGTTGTGGTTTGCAGACGACATCCGTACACTCGGTCAAGCATGTGGTGGCATTGGTCATGTCATAGGAATTGGGTTCCTCTGATTGAGATTTCCGATGGAACAAGGCTCGGAGAAAACGAGACCTTCTCCCTTGAGTTGCGCTTGGTCTATTAATGTAGTAATCCATAGTTCTTTTTGGATTAATTTTGGTGATTGTTTGGCTAGCTCTGGTGGAAATGCAAGGTCCTGGTGGGTTATATAGAGGCCGTGAAGAATCCAATGCTCCACATCTTCTCAAGACAACTTTTACGAAACTAGATATTCACTTTGCTCATGCTACACATTTTGCAAACAGGATACTGACAATCGACATCTTGATTAAGTGGGGATGTATGATATGTTGAAATATAAACTTAATTTTAGTATTAAAGTTAAATAAATTAAGAAATAAAGGGAGACTCTTTGGCTTCAGCACTTTGGCAGAATTTTAAGGCTGATTAATGACAGTATTTGAAGGGGCAAATGGACGTAGAAGTTAGTGTATGACCTATGGATGAAAAGCTATTGAAGTATAGTTTCCAATGGTTTAAATTGCAAGTAGTTTGGAGTTTCCTACAGAAAGTTATGGTGATTTTAGTGGACAGAGGTTAGCTGAAAGGGTGCTGTTTAGAATTTTGTTTTTATTATATGTTTTTATTACGAATTTTAAGAGTCATTTCTAAGGCTATAAATAGACTTGTATTCTGTTGTAAGAAGGTAAGAGAGAAGAAAATAGTGTAAGAGAAATAGAAGATATAGTTTGAATAGAAAGAAATTTCAGAATTGTTCTCTCTTCCCTCCACCGAGATATTTCATATTATAACAAATTGGTATCAGAGCTAGGTTCAGTTGATCAAGAGAGATCTACCATGGCGAAGAAAAAGAAGAAAAAAAAAGAAGAAGAAAAAGAAGAAGAAGAAAGAAGAAAAAAAAAGAGAGATGTCGGAAAAATATGAAGAAAAAAAGAAACCCGAAAAAAGAGGGTGTTGCCGTGGAAGTCGAGAAAATTATTACAGTGGTAGAGGCCGTGGTCAAGAAGGGTATTATGAGGAGAATGGGCAATCAAGCCAATAAAACAAGGCGTTGAAAGAGGCACGATCAAAGGATAAGGCGGCATAATGTTGTTATGTGCCGTTGATGAGTCGGGCTTTGAGAAGATTGTTGGTGCAACTACTTCAAAAGAAGCGTGGGACATTTTAGAAAAAGTGTTCAAAGGAACCGACCGAGTCAAGCAAGTGCGTCTCCAAACTCTTCGTGGCGAGTTGGAGAGCATGAAGATGAAGGAGTCAGAAAGTGTATCTGACTACATCACGCGTGTACAAGCCATGGTGAACCAACTCATTCGTAATGACGAGATGTTGAAGAAGATTTTGAGATCATTAACCGACAATTTTGAGAATGTTGTGTGCGTGATAGAAGAGTCAAAGGACCTTGCGAAGCTCACAGTCGACGAGCTTGCTGGTTCTCTCGAGGCACACGAACAATGTAAGAAAAAAAAGGAAAATTTATCAATCATGAGAGCTATGTATCAAGCAGCGAATGTTACAAAAATGTGGTGAAATTTTTGCCAGTGGTCTTCGAAGAATCGGTGAGTGAAGCCGACATGAGCAATGACTCATGATAGCCTGTGCAATGAGTGCCAGGATAAGAGAACTAGCAACATTATGAGATGTTTTGCTAGAAGTGTGTGAAGACCATGAGAAGATGTGGTGTGGAGCCACATGAAAAAAATGCGGTGTGGATCCGCGGTGTGGGTGTGAATCTCACACATACATGACCTGAAGAGTCAGGTAAATTGGATGGCATATGAGATGAAACCACGATTGATTTTTTGAATTTCCTAGATCAATGAATCGAGAAGAAGCCGTCAATGGGTGACGTCGCTATTCGCTGCGAGTTATGAAGAAGTTCAATGATGATTGACATGAAGGATGAAAAAGAAATTAAGTTTAAGAGGGGTGTTGAAATATAAACTTAATTTTAGTATTAAAGTTAAATAAATTAAGAAATAAAGGGAGACTCTTTGGCTTCAGCACTTTGACAGAATTTTAAGGCTGATTAATAACAGTATTTGAAGGGGCAAATGGACGTGGAAGTTAGTGTATGACCTATGGATGGAAAGCTATTGAAGTCTAGTTTCCAATGGTTCAAATTGCAAGTC
Organism: Schoenoplectus tabernaemontani; assembly: GCA_037127355.1. Classification (NCBI taxonomy): domain Eukaryota; kingdom Viridiplantae; phylum Streptophyta; class Magnoliopsida; order Poales; family Cyperaceae; genus Schoenoplectus; species Schoenoplectus tabernaemontani. The sequence goes on from CM073738.1 coordinate 11,092,597, forward strand.
GTTTGGAGTTCCCTACAGAAAGTTATGGTGATTGTAGTGGACAGAGGTCAGCTGAAAGGGTGCTGTTTAGAATTTTATTTTTATTATATGTTTTTATTACGAATTTTAAGAGTCATTTCTAAGGCTATAAATAGACTTGTATTCTGTTGTAAGAAGGTAAGAGAGAAGAAAATAGTGTAAGAGAAATAGAAGATATAGTTTGAATAGAAAGAAATTTCAGAATTGTTCTCTCTTCCCTCCACCGAAATATTTCATATTATAACATGATACCTAACATGTGTTACGTGTGCAGAAGACATCAAGAAAAGGTTCAGCATCTCTTCACCACGTCCCTCGATAGCATACCTAAGCCAGTACATCATAGACATCATATCAGTATCCGACATGCTTACTAGCACATGCGAGGATAGAAGAGTGAGACAACTTGAATTCACCACGTGCTTCATGCCTCGTCATCAGGAAAGAAAGATGCAAGCGATTATCTTCCGGGAATGGGTTAGCACAGTTAGCTAGAAAAAGAGTTCTAAGATCGTTGTCTATATATATATTCAAAAGTCGAGAGTTTGATATCCATTCATGACTTTGCAACGACTACAAAGATTAAAAGAGAGAGAGAGCAGAACATATTTTCTCACTTGAATAGAAGGATTGGTTCTTTTTTTTTTTTTTAAATTTTTTTTTTTTTTTTGAGCAGAACATATTTTCTCACTTTTCCCACGGCTATATCAGAAATGACATAACAACATGTCTGCGAATAATAGCCAAAAAAAAAAAAACTATTCTCACTTTTGATTATCTTGTTTGATGTTGTTTTTCTTCTTCTCTTTCCTTTTTACACATTTCAAACTCAGTACATATTGATCACAATCTGGTCTTCACCATTTAATCAAATTTGAGAACGCGATCCTCATTTTTTCTCAAATAAACTTTTACAAAAATAAGTTTAGGTCTAGATTCTAACCCAAGTTCAATTATTTTGAAATCACTGAACTTAATTTAATTAGTGATCTCTAAAGTATCATTTTTATATCAAATTGGTCTCTAATTTTAAAATAATATAATTTTCGGACTTCAAATTTTACTAACTATCAATTTAGTCCAATAATTTTTTATTTTGTAAAAAAATAGTCTTAGCATTATCAATGTTTTAAAAAAATGAATACCCACAGTAACATCCATATCATATGATATATATTGTAATAATATATTTTAATTATAATATTAAAATAAATATTATATTAATCAATAATTTGAACACTAATTAATATTTTTTTTATTATTATTACATTCATACTAGTTTCAATACTAAAAATAATGCTAATATAAAGGCGAATATCATTTTTAAATGAATTTTAAAAATAGGACCAATTTGATATAAATTAAAAACTTTGAAGACCAAAATGATACCTTTGAAAATTTGGAACCAATTTGTTAACAAAGTGATACTTTACAGTTCAAATCGATTCTTGTGAAACTTTAAAGATCAATTTGGTAAAATGATGATATTTTAAGGAGCATTTGTTTAATTTACTCTAATTCAAACGTTTGTAAATTTCATCCAAAATTTATCCAAGTTTCAATTTCTATACATCTAACGCAGAGAGCAAACGTTACTTAAAAAAAGTAGGTTAGAAAATCAATTTAACCTCAGAGTTTGCAGAAGAAAAAAAATCATGAAAAAGAGAGTTTGTGATGGGAAAAAAAACTATTTCACTAACGTCCATTTCTTTTATGTGGTGTCAACGTAAAGAACACAAGGATAATACTGATTGGAAAACTATATAGCTATTATGTTCTTGAAATGAATTTTGTAAGTTTATTCCTTTTATTCTATTTATATTGTCAATTTTGTGTTAAAGAAATCGTTGAAATATTTTTGATCAAAAGCTTTTTCATTCTATTTATATTATAAGATTATAATAGATGGTTCGATTTGTATTGAAAGATTTTAAGCAGATATCCTTCTAAATATTAATAAACTGATGTAATTAACGTCATCATACTTCCAGTCTTATTGTATGTATAACAAATAGCGATCACGACTATTTTTCAGACTTCAAACGCTCCACTGGCACTGGCACGCTACTATTCGTATATTTAAAATTTTACGTTTCTTACTCTTATTTTTAATAATATTAATTTAATAAAACTTATTATTACTAAAAACTGTTGTAATTTATATTTCAGTTTTTAATATTCAAATTCCGAATTCAAATAACTGATTTTATTAATTTTTATGATAGATATATATTTATAAAATTTTATGATTTTTAATTTTTATGGATTAATTTTGTTATGATTTGATGCATGCAGCATAAGGAATTGAACTGGCACCGACCATGCATATTAACATAGCTGTAATTGACCGGATCATGGAATTGCAACAGAATCATTATTTCTTTTGTCATGTTTTATTCATTTTCTTACGATGAAATTAGTGTCAAAGAGTGCAAACAGAATCATATTCTGATGAGAAGAGAACTGGCTAGCTTGTAGAATATATGCGGCGAGCAGTAGCATTAAGTGCTTCCCACTATCTAACCTATTTGAATGTGATCATACACATTGGAAGTGTGTGCGCGTGCGTGTTTTGTTGATAAAGCATGTATTACATATATTCAACAAATTCACATGAGCTGATATGCTTTTTCTATGATAATGTAATAGGTGTCAATTATTGATCTGATACGATGGGTTAAGTAGAGGCGGATGTAGGATTTTGATCGGGGAGGAGTAATTATTGGATTGTAATAGTTTATCGGGTTCAAATTCATTAACTAATCGGATACTAAATAAATAATAATAATTTAATATATATTCTTACCTAATAAAAATATTAAAATAATAATATTTTATATATTAAAAATAACAACAAAATAAACCTCAAAGTAATAGATAATCAAGTTGATGAAGAAAGTTTTTGTCCACGGAACTTTATATTTTGATATATTTGCATAATTATTTCATTATGCATGATATTAAATATTTTTTCTCAATAAAATTAATTAGACAATCCAAATGGGGCAAATTACCGAAAATCACTATTTTTCAAAATCTAGGGGGCAGCTGCCCCCTGGCCCAATATACATTCGCCCCTGGGTTAACCTGATCCGAACACGACCCGGTCCGAAATAACCCAAATATAAATGGGTCGGGTATGGATTTAACTTTTTTGACCCGAATCAGGTCGGGTCGGATTCGGATCAACCCGATTAATTATATATTTTTTAAAATATTTTTTTGATTTAGTACTAATTAAATCTTAAATATACACTAATTAAGATTAATCATAAATTAATTAATATTTTATTGCTTAAAATTATATAAAAATAATTAATAAATATTTAATTATTTTACACGGGTTAGATATGGGAGATTTTTTGACCCGAATTTAATCTGGTCCTGGTTCAAATCGATAAAATAAAATAATATGACCTGACCCGACCCATTTACACCCTGCAATGTACCATAAAAATTTGCCTCATGTAAACTCTGGGACATTAAAAAAAATGGTACTGATTAGAGGTGGTAATCGGGCGGGTCGGGTCGGGTTCGGGTCGGGTTCGGGTCGGGTCAGTTTGACTTTTTAGAAGAAATCGGGTTGGGCCGGGTCGGGTTAGGGTCGGATCAATTTATATGTTGTGTTTTTTCAGATCGTTGATAGATTTGATTTCGATTGGATTAAAGGTCATTTGATCTCGGGTCGGGTCGGGTCAGTTTGACTTTCTTACAAAATTGGATCGGATCGGGTTTTGATCGGGTTCAGATCCGAACGGGTCGGGTGAATTTCTCGAGTCGGGTCGGATTCTGCCACCTCTAGACTATACTATAATTTTTTCTAGTAGATACGGAGGTATTTTTATATTAAAAAAACAAAAAAAGTCCAAATTACAAAAAAAAAACATTTAAAAAGTTTTAAAAACAGAAAGGTCATATACCTGATGTGGCCCACAGATCCAGGCTGCATACTTGGTGCGCGGGACATATATTTTCTTTTTTCTTTTAATTTTTTCTTAAGATAAAGAATTTATTTAAGAAATTGTGTCAAAATTTTTATCAATATTTATATAGATTGAAATAATAAAAATTATAAATATTTCTTTGGGTTAATCGAAGAAGGAATCAGTTAAAAAAATATATTTTTTATTAACAAAATTAAAATATATTTTTAGTAATTTATAGAGATGATGACCGTGCCGCCGAAGGATTTTTTTAGATCATTAAAATGAATAGAAAAGTAGAAAATAATAGAAAAATGGAAAGAAAAAATTAAAAATGAAATTGATGTTTTAAACGGTCATACCTTTCAATAGAAATATCATGATAAAACACAATCACTTTTTAAAAGTGGCACAATTTGATCCACAGGCGGTTACCAATAAAAACCTATAACATGCACTTTTCAGTCCAGAAAATACTTTCAAAACTCTCTAATTTGAGGATTAAAATTTTATGGATTTAGTTTTTTTTCTATCCGAACAACAATGATATTTATAATCTTATTATTTCAATCTATATAAATATTCATAAAAAATGACATAATTTCTTAAATAAAATTGTAATTTTTGTAATTTTAACTTCTTATTTTTTAATCTAGAACGCACAATCATATGGATTTAGATTTTTTTCTATTCGTATTGATTCTTTTCTGTAATTTCAACTTTTTATTTTTTAATATAAAAATTATCCATACGAATCCTGTATCCAATACATGCAAATTTCATTGGCCTTAATCCCCAAAAAAGTAGGAACTTTCATTGGCCTTTCAAAATTAACATATCATGTCCATATTGCATAGTTGGGAAAAAGAAAAAGAAGTCGATGCACAGAGCATGGTGTGACATTTGGAACCAATACAGAGTAGACGCACATTTAACGAAGGCAAAATAGAATTTCAGAAACTGCGTGGGCCTGGATGGCCCGGATCAGTTTTTAACGGATAGGGAGTTGAATCAGATTAATTTTAAGATCGATTAATTTATTTAATAAGTTAAAATATTAATTTAAAATTGACTCATTAAATTAATGAATGAATCAAGATGATTCGTTAATAATTTATTACACTAAAAAAATATTTTTAAAAAATACTTCATATCAAAATTTAGAAAAAAATAATAAAAATTAATGATAACAAAATTTTATATATAGTTCATATACTAATTTCATTCAATATATATTAAATTATTATTTTATAATACACTAAAAAATTATAATAAAATAATATAAATAATAAATATTAATAGTTTAATAAGCTTAAAGAACTAAGTAAACCCAATCATATCTAGTTCAAACCCAATTTTAAACCCAATTGTACTTAGTTCAAACTCAATTCATTAATTTAACAAATTTAATGAGCCAAATTCGACCCGTCCTCAACAAATCATGAATGATACAGGAACTACAAGCTTTTCTCATAATCCTACCCACAGTTTCTCAAAATCCTAAAAATCTAAAGTGCGATTTTTTGGCGAGGTCGCCTTCTACACTCCAGAACAGGGGTGTCAACTGTCAAACGTTAAATTTGGTCCAATTCAAATTAAAACATATATAATTAAAGCGTTATCCAGTTTTCAAGCTACCAGTTATATTAAATTTAAAAAAATATCAACAAAATAAATAAAGGAACTCAATAAATTTAAAATTTTGTTCGATTATTTTAGTTAACTAAATTTATCTTAGTTAAAAATAATGAAAAGTGTTCTTAGTTCCAAACTTATAATAAAAAAGATAAATAATTCAAATAGTAAAATAAGCGAGCAAATAAATTTATAAAAATGAAAAATATTGGGATTAATTATCCTTAATATGATATTTACACATATAAAAAAATAAACTCACTTCATACATTTTGATCTAGTTTATTCAATTTATCCAATCTACGAAAATATAAATCAAACAAAAAAAATATAAAGATCAAATAAAATTAAACTTTTCAACCATGTTGAATCTTTCAAATCGAAAAATCAATTGAAGTAATCCAACAAAGCTTCAATCACCAAATAAATCGATCATCTAGATTGTGCAATTTGAACTTTGATCTTGTTAGATTTTTTAGACCAAAGCAAAACGTCTTTTTACTTCACGAAGAACCGTAAAATCATCCTATATATATATAGAGAGAGAGAGAGTAAAGATACCGTGAGCTTAATCTCACGGAGGCCTTCCGTGAGTTTAACTCAAAAAGTAAATCAAATCATCTCCAAATTTTAATTTATCATGCTCATTAAATTCTTTATATTAAAATCTTGTGGGATGCAAAAATTTGGAGTGTTTTGAGCTTTTTAATTTTCTAAAATAATGTTCAAATATTAAATATTTTATTATTATTTTTAGAGTTGATTTTCAAAAATTAAAAACCACGACTTAAAATCTCAAAACGCTCCAAATTTTTGCATCCCATGAGATTTTCATATAAAACATTTAATGAGAATGATAAATTAAAATTTGGAGATGATTTGATATATTTTTTGAGTTAATTTCACAGAAGTCCTCTGTGAGCTTAAGCTCACGGTATCTTTATTCTCTCTCTCTATATATATATATATATGCATAGCCATGCAAGTCTTCTTTTTCATTTTTTTTGTTCACTTCTTTTGCTTTTTCCTCATTCTTAGAAGGTTCTTATTGTAAACTTATGACTGAATAAGTTTTTTATGTTCAAATGTGAAGTAATGTTTATTTATTTAGCTAACATTGACATAATTTTCCGAATCAGTCCTTTTTAATAATTGATACATAGTTTTAAAATTATAAATTTTTATTAAGTATATGAAATAGTATTACTTATATTTATTGAGTAGATTTGGATGAGCATAAACTCATCAATATCTCCGATGAGTCATCTTAAAAAATATGAAAGAAATAGTTAACAAGAATCTAAAAAAACTATATCCAACAAAATTTTGTCATTTTGATATAATGGACTTTGTTGAGCAACATAAAATTAAAATTTTCAGAATGATAAATATGTTTACTGTATACTAGTATACTAAAATAACATTACTTATCATATTCTCATGGGTATATTATTTTCCATCCATGCTATGAGAAATGAGACTTTTCAAGTCCAATTAAAAAAAAACTTCTTTTTTAAAATCTATTCCGAAGCATATATTGCTATTGAATGGTAGTTATTATCCATTCCGACTTGTTGCATACTCAGCTGGAGACTTTTTGCATCAACGCTCGAGAGTGAATTGGCTATCCTATGATGATCATAACACAAATTTCTTCCGCAATGCGGCAACCATAAGGAGAAGGTAAAACATAATAATATCACTTCAAAGTGAAAATGATATCTGGCCAGACAAAGAACAACAGACCAGAAGACTATTAGTGCTACGGAGACAGAACATCCTGATTTGTTAGAAGAGGCGTCCTTACCAATAATACCAATAGACGTCCACAATCACTTAATATCGATACCAACTGAAGCAGAAGTTTTTAAATGTCTAAAGGAAATGGGACTTGATAAGGCCCCAAGACCAAATGGGTTCACGATGAGATTTCCAATGAAGTGGATGCTTAGCCATCTAGAGATCATCCCAAAGCATGAAAATCCGTCCAGGCCAGCACATTTTCGACCGCTGAGTGTCTGCTCGGTCTATTACAAACTCCTCATAAAAGTCACAGCAAACAGAGCTAAACTATTGCTCCCAAATTTGGTCTCCAGCACACAAATAACCTTTCTAAAAGAAAGAAGCATTAAAAAAAATGTCCTACTAATTAGTGAGGTCATCCACTATTTTCGTGGAAAAGATTTGGGAGAAAAGGCTTTTGCTCTAAAAGCGGACCTATTCAAAGCCTTTGGCACACTATGATGGGGCTACCTAAATGTATTGCTGCGGAAATTCAACTTTCTGCAGCAACTAACTAATTTGATTTTCTCTTGTGTTATAGGATCTAGATTCTCTATCAAACTAAATGGCATTCCAAGGGATGGTTTCATTGTACAAGAGCAAGGCCTAAGGCAGGGTTGTCCGTTATCACCTTATTTGTTCATTCTGACTATGGAGGTTTTATCAAGGGCTCTAGCGATAGCACTATGACAAGGATTTCTAAAAGGCGTCACACTGGCCCCCAGGGCGCCAGCCTTGACACATAGTATGTATGCTGATGATTTGGTGATATCCAGACAAGCAGAGGAAGAAGGGGTTCAGAAATATTTTCAGATTGAAAATAAACAATGAAAAGTAAGTGGTTTGGTTTTCACGGTCCACTACGACAAGGCTGCAAGCTCTAGTTACAAGTTTTTTTTTTCAGCACAAGCACCGGACGACACCACAACATATCTGGGCTACCCAACGCCTAAAGGAAGGGTAACAAGCAAACATTATGCCAAGATGGAAACACAAACATCGGGAAGCTCAGTGGCTAGAAGATGCACACACTTTCGCATGCAGGGCATTTAGCTTTGGCAAAACACGTTCTGCTTGCTCTGCCTGGCACACTCGCTGTCCAGAGTTTTATAAAATAGATTGGTGGCTGGGATAAGGAGGTTCTTTTGGGGCAGATTATAACAAACACATTATGTGGCCTATATCTCATGGGACCGTATGTGTTTGCCTAAGGAAATGTGGGTGGGTGGGTGGGGGGGGGGGGGGGGGGGTAGATTTAACTGCATATTTATATATATCATTAAAAAATAACTGCATATTATTTTTTTTATAAAATCATTAATTATAAAAGTAAAATACTAATTGTCTAGTAGTTCAAATGTATTATATTTAGCACAATTAGATATAAAATTAATTAGATTTATAGTATACACTAAAAATCTAATAAAAAATATATAGTGAAAAAATTTTAAATAGATATTCGAATAAAATCAGATAATATTGAGACCGGATACTTTTGGATAATGTCAGAAATGATCGGATATAGATTGATAATAGCAAAATCATATTTTTATCTGTTGAAATCTTACGAATGCGAATATAGATTCGGATGTCATCAGATACATATACGGATTGGATAATTTTTCAAATCAGATCATGGATAAATTCAAATAATTTATAATATATTTGCACCCCACTATTAGTACAATTAAACTTAAAATAAAAAATAACTGATTTCAATAAATAAAAGATTTAAATATGGATTGAGCTCCAAAATATAAATGAAGTCAATAATAAGTAATAAATTTTAGTGAATCTAAATTGATAGTGAAATAATAAATATTATCATAAAAATATTATAATTTTAAGATAGGGTTAAAATTCTTTTGAGCAAGGTATTATCCACTTGCTTCTGGAAAGGAACAGCCCCACGTAAAAATCTGATTCGATTTGCAAAATTCATTCGGTTAGTTCATATTCAAATTCGATGTGAATTGCATTGGATCAATCTAAACTCGATTTGTTCTGAGCCGATTTAAAACTAAAAAATATATAATTCAATCAAAATATATAAATTGATGCGATGTCGATCCATCCGACCCGACCGCTCAATTGCCACGCCTCACAGGACGACAAAACCCTGGGAATCGTGGCCAGCCCAACCCAGTTCTTCATCAAAAACTTGGTTTGTCGTACCAATGACAGTGTACCACCTGTATCTTCTGCGATCGCCACACAACACCACGTTCAGGTGGTATCGCTCCTTTCAGGGCGAGTAACGACAATTTAAACTATGGCAGTAGTCGGGAAGGTGGGACTCCCCTGAGTCTTGACCCAGTCGAACACGTCCTTTCAAGGTAATCAAGTTGATTTTTGAAAATCTAATCTTGATTACACTTCAGTGCGACAGTGCCTCTCAATTCGTCAATTAATTCGACATTTACTGGTACTTCGTATGCGGAGCTTTGAGTATGTCAACTTGTGGAATCACATTTGCTGTCATCCTTTATTTATGGCATAAACGCAGATTTTTTTAGTAAATAAAAAATATATATAAAGGAAAATAATAAGAGAGATCCAAAATTTAGTCTAAATAGACTGAACCGAGTTTCAAATTTAGTCACAGTTTTTTTTTTACATTTGTGTGTATTTAAAAATTATAGGAATCTGAGATTGAGTTTAAAACTCGGTCTAGACTCCTTGGACCGAGTTTTAAACTCGGTTCCAGCATCCTGCTAGTATATAGCACATCAGCTCCTTTCTCCTTCATCTTCTTTCAGCCAACCATTTTTTTTAAAATCGCCATTTACTGTTGTAAGAGTTTTCAACTGAATTTTTTTTTTGATAGATCTAGAGCCGATTCATATTTACCACTCTCGTCTCATCAAAGGAACAAAGTATGGAAATGAATATACGCATTCCAATGGTTATAGATAAAATAAAGAGTCGTATCTGCAAGCTGCAAACTCGAGGTCGAGCTCATTTTAGCAAAGCATTGATTTAGATTATCAGTGTGTTTATGTTTTTTATTGTTATATTTACCAAAATAATTGAATTTTAATTGTTGTTGTAATATTTTAATTCATTTGCCATTATTTTAGAACAATGTATTAATCGTGCGTATATTTGACTTTATAAAACTTTATTTTAATTCTTTTTGTAATATTTTACATCAATCTACTGACTGTCATGTTTTATTTTTAATATAACACATAAATATAAAAAAAAATCTAGGATCGAGTTTCAAATTTGGTCCAGGCTATCTAGGCTAAATTATGAGGCTCTCTTACCATTTTTCTTTATTTATTTATTTTTATTTACTAAAAAAAAATCTAGCATAAACGTGTCATAGTTTGCGTGTTAGTATGTAAATGCAGCCTACATAAAAAAAAACCCCTACTATCTAAAATTTGAACCGTCTAAATCAATCCAATGGGTTGTATTGAGTATGGCAACTTGTTGTCATAGCTTTTTATGATAGCAGATGGGGACCGGTCAACTTATAAGAGTGTCTCTCATTTTCTCAACTGATGTCTCTAGCTATTATGGGAAAGTTGTCTTAACAACAAGGCAACTTTGAAAACTGGTTTTCTCCATTTTGAGCATATTTGGATGGGCTTAGTGGGTTGGTTTAGTGGCTGATCACTTAGATTGTTTTTTAAATGATGAGGTTAAAGCCTTATGAGCATATTTTTTGTTAAAAAAGAAAAGTAAGCACTCACCCTTTAACCTAAAAAAATGAAAGAAAAACTGTTTTTTCGTCTCTTTCCTCCTCTTATTTCGAGGTTGATTCTCGAAGTGCAAATCAACAAATTAACTTGAAAAAAAGAAGAAAGAAATGCTTAAAGGAAAAAGAAAGAAAGAAAACAACCGTTTAAGGAACAATGGAAACTTAATCTCTGTTAAAGATACTGTTGAAGCAAAAATGCAGTGCAGCTATGATAATTGTGCTTCATTCGGCTCCTCCTCATACCAGATGTCTCATAAAATATAATAATTGGTTTGTTGCAAACTGTGGATGGGATTTTTCTTGAAATTAAAAAAAGAACTTCATTTGGTTGACTGGCTATTGATACTTTTAGTTCATCTACAATGTCTGGATTCCGGATCTCATAGTATACCAGTGTTATCAATGTGCACCTTGGCCATCTTCTTCGTGTCAGTGAAGGCAAGGGCTTCTGACTGATCTATTCAATATTGGCCGTCTTCTTTGTGTCATATTATTTGGTAAAATGACAATATGAGATGCACGGAACCTACTTCTGACAAGCATTTTTCAGAATTGGTCACATTGGGTACATTGAGATGTTTTCTTCTACAATTATATTGCTTTCGCCATTTATTCAGTTAGTCCACTAGTGGCTGGATATTTTTTGTGTACACTGGCATAGAAAGGAACTAGGGAGACAAAAAGATAAAGACAGCATTGAATAGGTCCCATGTTTGTCAAGGTTTAAGATATGCAATACCTAAAGATTAGGAACACAGCATTACAAAAATAAGCTAGATGTACTTTAAGATGATTAATAATTAGTATGAAATGTAAGATGATAAAAATGCTACAATTTGTTATGCATGAACTTGATATCAATTTGATATGTATGAGACAACTATTTTATATCATTAAAATAAAGAGCAAGAACAGGGATTCAATGATAGCCAATGACTGGATTTTCTTATTTAGCTAATTAGTAGACTATTTTTTATCGAAAAAAATAGAACAGAGAATTACTTAAATAATACAAGAAGGAAAGAAAGAAAATTTCTTGTGGGTTTTGCTAGTTCTCCTTCTACAAATACATGTTGCAAGAAATATATTTGCATATTGTTGATTACATTATTTACATTCATGCTTCAGGCATTAACTGAGTGTAAAGTTTGCACAACAAAGGCCATGGTAGGCCTCTTGCTGTGCTCCTCTTCCAAGCAAGAAACAGCTAATTTTACACATCCAACTGCTTCTGCAAGGTTGATATCACCTTTCAGTCTGGGGTCTATGATCTCTAGAGTGCAAGAAGTCTCGTCTTTTGCAAGTTTTTCTTTGAGCATTGTCATAAAATTCTTCAGAACCATGTTTACCCCATTATCAGTTATCCAATCCGAAACTCGAAATCCCATTACTAACTCAAGTAGCATTACTCCATAGCTGTACACATCAACTTTTGCAGTGATTGGAAGATTTGTTGCCCACTCTGGTGCTATGTAACCTCTTGTCCCTCTTATCCGTGATAACTTCGAGTTTCCTCCGGTTCTATGAAGCAATTTTGCCAATCCAAAGTCGGCAATCTTGGGCTCAAAATTTTTATCTAACAAAATGTTCTCGGGCTTAACATCACAATGAACGACCCATTCTAAACACTCATGATGCAGATATGCCAACCCTTTTGCCACGCCTGTTGCAATCTTATATCTCTGCTTCCACCCAAGCAAGGTACTCGAACTACTTGTTTCAAATAGAGCTCTGTCCAAGGATCCATTTTCAACATATTCAGTTACCAGGATTCGATGCGATTTTTCGGAGCAGAAGCCCCAAATTGTGACTAGGTTTATGTGATAAATTTTCCCAATAACTCTCAATTCAGATTGGAATTCTTCCTCTCCTTGGTTAACCACCTCCAATTTTTTCATAGCTGCTACTCTACCATCTCCCAATACACCTTTGTAAACAACTCCGGATCCTCCCTGCCCAACAACTTCCTGGAACTTGTTAGTAGCCTTCTCCAGTTCTCTGTATGTGTATCTTTGAAATTGATTCGCAACCAATTTATATCTTTCTTCTTTTACTAGTGGGTTGCTCTCCTGTCTGAACACGAACCAACAGCCGAAAGAAATGAAGAACAGTTCTATTACCAAAAATGCTAATAGAAACCAATACATATAGGACCATGGAGTTTTTCCCTTTGCGCTTTGTTGTGGTAAAGGAAGTGTGATGTTTTTAACTAATCCTTTGCAAATAGGAGTGTGAACTTTAAGGGGCAGTAGTTCCGAGGCGTCAGTTCTTTGAGGAAGTTTTAGGAAGATATCGCCTGGAAAGCCAGGACGATATTTTCCATTGAAGAGGAAGTTTTTGATATAACAGTCTCCTTTTCCAGGATGATATTCAAGGGCTTTGCAGGATTTATTGTAAGCCCTACAAATGTGCTTGCACTGATCGATAGAGATTGAATTTGTGATATTTATGTCAGAACCCCAATAATCAGTGCCTGGGAGATGAGCAAACCACCGTTTTGACCTTGCCGTGTGGTTGGACACCAGTGAGCAACCTTGACTCCAATCTCTCACACTATTCATTTTGTAACCAGGAGGGCAAGTGCATGTGGGCTGCGGTGCATACATGCAAATTCCATTCTTCCCACAAATCCCATGGATCTTACAGTGTTGAGCAATAGCTACCCATGAGATTGACCAACTACCATCAGTTTCATTCAGACTATACAGCCTGAGATTGCCATCAGGGTCTAGGGTCAGCCGTCTCCAAACCCGATGATGCAAATTTAAATCAGAAGCATCAAACTTTAAGTTGTCAGTGGAGGTAAAATGCCCAGTTGCATCAAAAGAGGCATTTCTGCTACTTAAAGAAGACACTCTCCCATTTCCATAAGCAGTTTTCACAGGATCTGGCCAATATTTGGAAGAGAGAGTGGGGTTTTCATACCTCAATGAAAGTATATAACTATCGTCAAAGTAGAAACGGTAGTAATTTGAAGAAAGCGGTGCCTGAAAGGCGATCAAATTTGTGTTTGAGGTAATTGGTTGATTAGGCAACAAAGTATCTGTAGGGTAATCAAAGCTTTGCCAGAGAATACTGTTATCTCGACTACTAATGACAAGATTTCCTTCTTCCTGGAGCTCTGCCCGAGCACCCTGTGTGCTCATGTTGGTGGCCCATGCCACTCGTCCATCAAAATCCTTCAAAACCAGGTTGCCATCTTTTGTTAATTTAATGATAGACCCCAAATAATAAACAGTTTGGTTGCGGTTTGCTGTCCAAACTACTGTATGGTTTGCTGATTTAGAGAACCAAATCGAGAAGGTATAAGCAGTTGGAGAGATGCTGTAGAAGCCGCATTTGAATGTACCGCTTGGAGATTGGAGAACTTTAGAAGGGTTTTCAACTGACAGATGGTCACCGATGTTAAGATAATTAATGGCTTTTACAGGAACAAAGAGTAAGAGAAAGAGAAAGTAGAAGTAGAAGAGAGGTGACATGGGTAGTAGGGAATTTTGCATTAGAGTGGAACAGGTATGAGACTTCTATTAGGCAATGAAATTATATATGTAGCAGATTGTAGCTTATAACTGATACATTGCAAGTTGTTTCCTCGTGGGGTACGTTTAGGTTGGGCGGTCAATTATCTCATGGCCATAATTTTTCTCAAATTCGTTGTAAATATTATTTTATAGCAATATCTTGACCAGTTTGTTTGGACTTATGTGAAAGATGACATGAATTGAACATGTGGACAGTACTTTTTCATTTTGTATGTTTTAGATCAGGGACAGACGAATGATTTCGTTCGGTAAATATCGGATTATAATAGCTTATTAGATTCAAATTTATTAACTAATCGGGTTTTAAATAATAATAATAATGATTTAATATATATTATTATATAATAAAAAATCATCAGAATAATATCATTTTACATATTAAAAATAACAACAAAATAAAACTCAAAGTGATAAATAATCAAGTTGATTATGAAAGTTTTCCTCTACGAAAATTTATATTTTAAAATCTTTGTATAATTATTTCATTAAGCACGATATTAAATATTTTTTCAATAAATGTAATCAAACAATTCCGAGAGTAGATTACCTAAAATATTATCTAAAAGTATTGTTTTTCAATAAATCCGCCCCTGTTTTAGATGGGTTTTCAATCTTCATCTTGCATTAAACAATATCCATAGGAATTCGGATTTATATGCTATTTTTGACTCGTACGATGGTATTACGATGTTACAACTGGCAGCTGCCGTCAGTCTGAAAAAAAAAAGACAAATGTTTTTTATTCACATATTATTTTATTACTTTATTTATATAAATTGAATATATATATATATATATATATATATATATATATTCAATTATATATAAGATATAATCTCTACACTAAAATAAAATTAAATTTTACTCATATATATTTTTTCAATTATATATAGAAAGAAATATGAAAGTTCTCTATTGATTACTATGTCAAAAATTTATATCAAAAATATCTTGAAGAAATATTTCTACATTTTCTGACCAAAACCTCTTATATTTGGATTGCTTGTTAATGATTGATCAAGCTTGACAAATTCACCATCTGAAACAAAAAGTTCTGGTGATACACACTTATATAGTATAAATTATACTAATTCCTATGTCAATAATTCATATCAAAAATTCTCAAAATTTCAGAAAGAAAAATAGTGAATGCAAAAATCATTTTTTTATTCTTTTCGAAAAATCATGTACGCAGCCAACTACGATGCACATATTCACGGAAAGGAAACTACCCAGGACGACAACTCTGCGAACCGGGCCAAAGGAACCCAGTTCTTCATAAAAATAAAAAAATAAAAACTGGTTTTCTCGAACCTTGCCGGAGCATCGATCATCGAGGGTCTCTATTGCTCCGATCGCCACACAACACAACGCTCAGGTGGTATCGCTCCTTGCACAGAGGGCAGCGACAATCCAAGCAATCGCACGAATCCAGAAGGTAGGGCTCCTCGCCACAGCCACAGTCATCCAATTTCGCAATTGAAGTCGATCTGAAGAGTTCAACATGACTCAGCCGAATTGTTTTCAATTCGTGACGCAATGATATGCTGTCTTTTTTGAAGGCTTTGCGACTAAGCTAGATTTTTATATGGTTTTTTAAGTTGTTATTAATGGTTTCGGAGCTATTATTAATTACTCAAGTCGGAGAAAAAAATTTTGAGCAGATTTTATTAAGAATCCTTATTCAAACTTAGTCAAAACTAAAAATATAATAATCCTAGACTAATTAAGACAATTTTTAGGTTTTTATACTCCATATTTTTTTAGTATTAACCTGCAAAGATAACTTACAAACAAACTTGTAAAATAAGTTTATTATTTAGTAAATCCTTATAAATTAAAGAAATTATTTAACACAATAATATGCATGAAGGTTGTACAAAGGAGACTCAGGTATCTTAAAGGAAGTCCAAAAAAGAGCTGTAGTATCTCAAAGAAAGTCCACAAGAAGAATTTTTAGATTAATCTAGGTCTTATTTTACCTCAAGATGTTATATCATTAACCAATGCAGTTTTAGAAGGCAATTTAGACTTGATACCAGCAGAGAAAAGGGCCTGGTTTGGAAAAAAAAAACTGACAGTTAGTCTCAGTATCTTCTTGAATATTAGCAATATGTTATCTGATAAATAGTTAATAATTCTAGTTTAGTTATATATTCAGATCTGTCTAGCCTTCAAAAATGTTATTAAAGAAATATAAGAAGGATTTGTCAATTTGGACAGAAAGAGAAGGTTGATTAGTTGGAAGTGCAATTTTGACTGAGACTATCTTACCAAACTTTACAGAATTTACCGTGATGTTATTTTTGTTGTTTCGGTGATTAAGAACTGTAGTCTAATGCTTTTTATCCAGCTATGAAAATTTAATATTGAATGAGATCGTGGGAGGTTGAATTCGGATTGGAGGCCTTTTGCGGATATTTACGAAATTTGTGGGCTTTACCTCATCTTTCTTATATATATATATATATATATATATATACAGAGAGAGAGTAAAGATACCGTGAGCTTAAGTTCACGGAGGTCTTTCGTGAGGTTAGCTAAAAAAATATATCAAATCGTCTCAAAGTTTTAATTTATCATTCTCATTAAATTATTTATATGAAAATCTCATGGGATGCAAAAATTTGAAGCGTTTTAAGCTTTTTAAGTTGTGATTTTTAATTTTTGAAAAATCAACTCTAAAAATAATAATAATATATTCAATACTTGAACATCATTTTAAAAAATTAAAAACGGTGACTTAAAAATCTCAAAATATTCTAAATTTTTTTATCCCACAAGATTTTTATATAAAGAATTTAATGAGAATGATAAATTAAAATTTCGAGATGATTGAATATATTTTTTGAGTTAAGTTCACGGAAGGCCTCCGTGAGCTTAAGCTCACGGTATCTTTACTCTCTCTATATATATATATAGAGTTGGGCTATGATGCTATGCATAGCACGGATTAATTCCGTGCTATAGACTGATTTTTTGTATATTTTTCAAACTGCTCAAAATATTTTTCATATGAATATCTAGCTGAAGATCAAATTTTATATTTTTAAACTTTTTTACTATTTTTTAAATAGTTAGAAAATCACTTTATTTTATTATTATTAGCCATTCAAAAGGATTGATTTTTTAACTATTTAAAAAAATAGTAAAAATATTCTTAAAAAAAATATAAAATTGGGTTCCCTACTAAATATTCATATGAAAAATATTTTTAACTGTTCTGATCGACTATTTAGACTTCAAAAATAAAGAACCGATTCATAACAAGAGTTAATCCGCACTAACTATAATAACATAGTCCAACTCTGTCTCTTTCTCTCTCTCTCTATATATATATATATATTAATGAGATCTTTATATGGATTTGGATAGAAAATGATATTTACCACTACTTTTCGAAAAAAGATGGCTTGAACCTAGCTCAATCTCCTAGCTTGTGCGACTGCTCCTATGTTTTTTTTCTTTTAATTTTTCTGGCAGTATGTTTGACCACAATGCCTCTGCTAGCTCTGTTGAGATTTTTTTTTTTCAGAGAAAGATAAGAATCTTAGTAGCCATCTTGAGACTTGATCACCAGAGAACGGTAAGTGGTGTGAGCTTCATGGGCATTGTGTAGGGTCACCATAAAAAAATTTAGAATATTTGACCAATAGCCCAATTAAGTTAAATTGGCCCAAGCAAAATGTATTATGGGCTTCTAGCAGAACATCTGACTATATATGTGAAATTTGAGAATCCCAGAGGTGGTTATGAGCCGTCTCCTCTTTCTAAAATCACTCCATTAAAGCGAATATGATGAGATCAGCAACTAATATAATATTAAAATGCCAGATTAGCTCAGGTTTCTATAGATTTTACGTTATTGAATGAGAAACCGATCAAACAATGAAATTTTATGATGCTGTAGAATATTTCAGGAGCTTCCCAAAATGTATAACAATATAAAATCTGGATAAATGACTCATATAAGGAAATCAGTCTTTAGATAAAGAACCACACTCCCACAGTGCAGTTTTCTTATTTTATAGACAACGAAGGTTCAAATACCTCAATTTTTTATATCTTAATTATGCTTTCATTTTTAAATGTTTAACAACTCAAAATTTAAAAGTGAAATATTAAATTAAAATCATTAGATTTGATTTAGATCATTTTATTTATGTATAGATTAAAATTGTAATATTTAAATATTATTTTATATGACAATAAGAGCTTGTAAAAAAATCACTAATATGATTAATTTTTGAACGTTGATTCTATAATTTATTGATTTACATAAATTGAAAGTATTTTTTAAAAAGAAAATATAATAAATATCAAGTCAAACGATTTTTTTTAATATCATAGTTTTAAATTTTAAATTATTAACAAATAAAAAATTTGATGTTATGACAAAAATTGAGGCATTTCAAACTCCTCTTTGTGGAATTTCTTAAAAATTACCCATCACTTTTGCTTCTCACGGTCGTTGTCCCATCCGAATTATGTTGACTTGTTGTCTCGATTTTAATAATAAACAATAAACTAAATGGCTACAAACTTTTAGATCATAAATTGAATTGATTTATCCGTGTCTGAGACTCTGAGGAAGCAAAGATTTTGTTAGGGAACAGAAAGTTGACACGACCGGCTCCAGAAATAATGTTTAGAGATATCCTCGACTGACACACGTGCAACTGTAAACCGAGTGCACCCTTCTTTCGGTTCCCCGGTCTTACTTTTGACCAGCCAAAATAAAAATTATGCAAGGATGTTGCCTTACACTTACAGTACAAGGGTCTCAAACGCAAATTCAAGTTTTGGCATCAATGAAGGAGAAAAGAAATTTTACAATCAACTAGACTTCGTCTTGCAATAATGGTTAAGAAGGACAATTAACAAAAAGAACAGGGCAAAGTAGCAACACGAAGATTATTCCATATAATTCAAGCATATAAAACATAAATACAATGGTAATATGTGCCATCGCGTATACAACATCCCCATTAAACAACAGTTACAGAGGAAATTAAAGGACACCCCAAAAGCGCACATGCTTGAAACAGAGTGATACTCTGCCACACAAGAGCACTCTGCACAGACAACTATGTAAACAGCAAATCGACATGTATGGAACAAAGAAAATAATATACAGAATGATACACATTAAAACAGAAAATCGAGACAGACAAGAGCACTCTGCACAGACAACCATTAAAACAGAAAATCAACACGGAATAAGTTGAGAACCGAGTTTTCTATGAACTCCACAATCTGAGCCGCCGTCCTCCTTGCGCCCGGTGACACCGCAATCACATAGGAGAGCATAACGAGCCAAATCCCCATAATCCACATGAAAAATGCGGCAAATGCAGAGTTGGGGTCCTGATTCACTGTAGGGTGTATTCCAAAGTAAATGAGGAAGTATGACATACCGTTGCTCATCGCGAGGAGGCCAAATTGACGCAAGATATTGCAGAGCCAGTCCATGCCGATCTCTATGGAAGACATTTTGTACCGATCTTGGGTTTTGATTCCCTCGATGTATGTATTTAAATACCGAAAGTGTTAAAAAAAACTAAATTATCAGAAGCTGTTTGAAGCAGCAGGAGGTGGAGGTCTCACATTTATATAGGGCCATAGGGGGGAATAGAAGCTGAAGAATATTTTTTGCGTTCAGTTCAGTTTCATCTAGAAATTTTTTTCTTTGGTCATCAGTGCGCACGTTTGGGATGTCATCAGTTGGATGGTTTATTCAATGAAAAGGAAAATATTCGAGCTCAACGAAACTCCCACAATGCTGAATAATTAAGTAAAATAGGATTAAATAGAGATAATGCCTCCAAATTTTATCATTGACCATTTAGTTTAAGAGGGGCAATATTAGATATCGCTTCTATCTAAAAACAGTTTTTTTTCCGTTTAGAATTATTAGAACACTTTTCATATAAGATTGTACATTTGATACATTCACATGTATATAAGACAATGTATCATTCTCAATAACGTTTTAGAAAAGCTATCAATAAAGAAAAAATTTCATCATTTCAATTCTCAGTTATCTCAAATTCTCAATATGGTATCAGAGCATGTTTCGTGATTCTGTTTCTCAATTCTGTGATTAACAACAATATTGTAGATAACAAAGAACTACAGCAACAAGCAACTGATTCAAAGAATTAGAAAAATCTCACAAATCAACAGAGCAACAAAACTGGTAAAATACCGTGAGCCGCAATAGCTGCAAACAAATCCATCAGCAAAAGTATAGTATCAGTCCCTACCAGTTCCCATATGTTCTCATCAATATCTCAAGAACAAAATCAAATAGCCAAAGAGAGGGCTAGAGCCGTACCAGCAAAAAAAATTGGTACCAGTACCAGAGACAGTAAAGACGACAGCAGTCCAGAACCAACAAGCAAAAGATTGTAATAATCACCAGTGTGAGAAGACTAGCACAAGATTGGCCCAACAACTCAACACAAGGCAAAAATTATAGCTCTAACTAAAAAAATAGCAAAAATTAGATACCAAGCAACTGGTAATTAATACCAGAACTAAAAAATCTGATTCTGTTGTTATCAAATTTCTCAAACAAAATAGCAAATCAAAAGAGTCGTACTGTTCTCAGATACCAGAAAACCAATAATAGTACTAGCAATTACCTAAACCCTAGATTCAAAGGGTGAAGATCAAAGGAGTGAAGCTATGGGTGACAGATCAGAAATTCGAGCCACAGAGGCAGCCAATCCTCGAGATCTTAGTGGTCTACATAGTGACAAGAGTTACAAACCCCCTTTCCGAAGAACTGATTTGAGAGAAGAGTGGTGCTCGAATTGCAATAAGATAGGACACGGGAGAGATAGGTGCTGATGGTTGCATCCTCAACTCCGACGATCATTCTCAAAACCGCTCAAGAAGGGAGGCGACTTCCTCCAAGATAGAAGAACATGCAAAGGGAGAACAAACCAACCGGCTGCTTTGTCTATTCACCGAAGGGCAAATAGAGAAGTTGAGCCCGACCCATATCTCTTGATCAAACAGAACTTAGATTCTACACGGCAAATGCTTCAACGACTACTTAAGTTGCTCCAACAGAGTATAAAGGAAAATTCTGGTATGGCTAACAACTTAAGTCTAGATTTTTCACAAACAAAATGAATATTAGATTCTGGAGTGAAAGATCATATGACGGGTAAAAAAGATTTAGCAGATAATTATAGAAAATATGAGAAAAATCAATTTATCGCTGTTGCTAACAGAGAAAAAAATGAAAATTCTTAGTTGTCAAATGTCTTATTTGTCCAAAATTATTCATCCAATTTGTTGTCAATTAGAAAAAATATAAATCAATTAAATTGTGATATTATTTTCTCATCAAATAATATAATTTTTCAAGAATTGACAACAAAGAGATTAATTGGTGAATGTTTTTTGTGAAAGTGGGCTCTATTTTTTGAATAAAGAAAAACATATTTTTAATATAAAAATAAAAAAAAACTAAGCACTTTTGGCATAATCAAATTGGGCATCCATCCCATAAAATTAAAAAAAAAAAAAATTTAATTTTAAGGAATTATATTGTAACAATTATGAAATTTATAAATTAGAAAAATACACTAGTCTACTATTTGATTCATCTAATTACAAAAGTAAAAAAAATATTTGAACTAATATATTCATATGTTTGGGGTCCTGCCCTGATTGCTTCATTTAATGGTTATAAATATTTTAGTATATTTATTGATGATTTTTTAAAAACTAATTGGTTGTCGCCCTGGATATAGGCATTCGCGAAGGTTACGAATTCTCGAAGAGTAGGGAAGGTGTACTTGCATGCCTCGAATCACAGGGGGCCTTTAAGCAAGCCCTTCCTCAAGGCTAAGACTGTTATCTTGTCATCAAAGTCAAACACCTGGTACGCTGACTCGACGAACCTGTTGACATATTGCCTGATGGGTTCCCGGGGGCCCTGCTTGATAGATAAAATGCTGTCGTAAGTAACTTCTGACCTCTTGATAGTCTCGAAGCGGGCTAAGAACCTCTGAGTGAGGGTGGCAAAGTCAGAGATGGAGCCTTTCGGGAGAGAAACATATCAATCCTAGGTAGTCCCTCTAGGCATGTCGGGAATAACTGACGCAACACCGCGTCTGGGTACCCGAATAGCTTTAGGCATTCCCTGAATTTGACTACGAATGCCATCAGGTCAGTGAACTTGGATTGCGGGGTTCCAAATGTTCCCACGCTCGGCAGGTCTGAATGCGGGGGACAAGTGAATGCATACAGCTCGAGCGCCAGCGGTCCCTCAGAGGATGGCAGCTGAGCGGTGACCGCGCACCCTGGTGTGAGAATAGGGGTAGATGAGAACAGGCTTCGGTACATGTTGTCCCCCGGGTTGACTCCTTGGGGGCGTTCAAAACCGGCTTTTCCTGATGGAGTAGCCGATAGGAAGGTGAGTGGGGCGGAAAATGGATATTGGGGAATGAAAGGCTGTTGTTGATACATTGTCGAGTGATGATATGGGTAGTATGTTGGGAAGAAAGGCATGTTGTAAGGTGGGGGAATGAGGGGAGGAGTGGAGCTGTTGCTAATGTTGCGGCCTGGTTCTGAGGAGGTACGCTATTGAGGTTTTCGGGTCGTGGCATCCCGAGAGTAGGGTCCAAACCAGGCTACGACGGTGTCGAGATGTTGCTGGCTTGTGGCCGGTGAGGAGGTGTGTAGCCTGGTGGGGTTGGGGAGGGATTCCCGTCGGGATCAAGAGTGAGTTCCTGAGCTGAGTTACTAGCAGTCATTCCGACCTTATCGCTTTATAAACACCGAAATGGAAGCTACTCTCAATTAAAGCAACAAATGATAAGAGTTTTCGATATAGGTATAGTATATCGAAGTCTTAACTATAACTGGAGAATGCAAGTGTGTGTGAGTAATAGAAATGTGATCCTTCTTTCAATAGGTTTGGGTCTTCTATTTATAGATCTCCTCTGAGACTGATAATCGTTCTGTCGGGGCCGAAATCCGACCAAATAGTTAGCGTTTGTACTTGTTGTCTTATTAGATGTCTGAAGCAGATTTAAGCCGAGATGAGACCCAAACATATTGTGCCATATATCTAGCATTACCGAGTTCTCTAAAAAGCGTACCTATTTTACGTTGTGTTGTGCTACTTCTGCTACTTCAACATCAATTATTCTCTCATGCGTCACAAATTATTGTAATACGGAACACGAAGTAATGGTTAACTGTCCCGGGATACTCTGATATGAATCATATGATCGCTCGGAAATTGACCTTTGGTTCTGAATTCCATGCACCCTTTATAATCAATACTTTATGTGGCTCCACATATATATGTAACATATCCACTAAAAGTTTCTGAAAGAAAAATAGAGTAATGGACACACAATAAAGTGCAATGAATTGAATGAAAACAGTGAACTAGTGAATAGTATAAATTGGAAAAAAAGTTATTTCTTCCGTAAAAAAAAATAATTTTATTAACATCTGTCTCTATGGCATATAAGATCCATGTATTCTTGATTCGTATCAGGTTGAGTTTTGTCCTTTTTCTTTGGATCACGTAGTGGACCCGGTCCCAGGAAACCATAACATTATTTAAGAGCAACTTGTATTCATTGGGAGCTGATACGCAATACACAGATAATCATTGATATCGTTGTTAATATCAATTTTTTTTATTCACATAAATAATTTTATTGTGAAATTTATTTTCTATTGTACTTTTTATTTATTAATTTAAATGAGTTATTTAAAATGCGATGTTAAAAATACTATACATACAAAATAAGTAGCATTAAAGTCATTAACATGAATAGTAACTATTTAATGTGAATAATAGAGCTAATCAGGGTAGAGCTAAGGCAAGTCTGGATTTGATTTTTGAAAGTATATATAAAATAGTAAATTTTTTCTGCGATTAAAAGAATATAGATAAAAATTATATGAATGCTTAGATTTAATTGAAAAATTAAACCAATCATATATAAATATTTGAGAATCTAAGACGTCTCTATTAATTATAGCTCAGGCTTATAAAAGAGGAAGTGAGGGAGATTCAAAACACTTTGAATCAAAAAATTTGTTCAAAGCCTTTTAAAACCGTTGATTTTGCATCGAGATTTGTACTTTCAATAATCATTACGAATCTCGATGTAAAATCAACGGTTCTAAAAAATTTTGAACTAATTTTTTAATTCAAAGTGATTTGAACCTCCCCACCTCCTATAAAAAAGACGTCAGTGGAGCTAATATCCACGATTGTATGATTTATGATATCTCCGCAAACATTTTGCTTTGAGAATTTATCTTCTATGCGGTACAAAGTACAAACATTAAAAATAAATAAATAAAACACTGGTAAGTAACAGGTTTTTACCTGCTATCAGTATATAGTAAAAATAAAAGGGAGAAAATCAACGGGTGTTTCATATACGAAACACCAAAATGGTATGGCTCTGATAGTCTGATTGTATTAGACGGAAAAGACACATGGCATAAAGTGGTATTAGGAAATTAGGGTGCAAGAATTCAAAACAGGAAGAAGCACATGTTTGACGGTTGTTCTTTGCACATTAGATTATGCTTCTGGTTCTTTAACTTGCTACTTTGAAAATTAACCTAATTAATTAGGGAGGAGTCTTATAATTTTCACAAGGGGAGTCGTGAGCAGCAAAGATCAGAGGATCAGCAATATACGGGACAGTAGACCGCATAGAAAATTATAGATTTTACAAATAATATGAATGAAAATTGTGTATTATTCAAGAAATCTATAAATAATGAGTATCAATTATTTAAAATCAATAACGCAATATGATACAAACATTATTTAAAATTTGATTATTGCGGCTTCCTTTCCGCCTTAATCACACGTCTTTCAGTGCAGAGATAAATATAAGAAAGGAAGAAAAAAAATACGAAAATACCGCTCTCTCCTTCATGACGTGGGTCAACAACTTTCTCTCCGAGTGAAAAGTGGGAAATCACCATCACATTCTTTCGTTTTCTCAGCACCAAAAACAAAAATACCAGATGCTTTTGCGAGTTTAAGAGCCCCGAGAGACGAAGTTTGGAATCGATGAAATCATTATACTTTATTTGATGCAAGTTTATTAAAAGAATTACGAAAAACAAAAAGATGTCAAACTGTAAAGGTTCGGAAAAAAAAACCGTAGACGGGGTAAACCAGACGAATACCAACACAAAATAGGTCCATAATATTCAAGAATATATAACACATAACAACTTAGCATGCTATTGCATGAATAATATCTCCAACAAACACTGTAAAATAGAAAATAACAGAACACACCAAAGCACACAAACATAGTTCATATCAACATACACCATAAGCAGAGCAATACTAATGAGTTCAAACTGGCAAACGGCTGCTACTAAGCAATATGGATGCTGAGAACGATCATTTCTGTAAGCTCCACAATCTGAGTAGCAATCTTCCTGCCGGCCGGTAAAACTGGAATCGCACGGGAGATCATAATGAGCCAAATTACCTAGAATCCACATGAAAAAGGCAGCAAATGCGGAGCTCGGTTCTTCAGTTGCTGAAGAATGCTTCTCAAAATAGTGGAGGAAGTGTGACATACCGAGGCACATAGCGAAGAGGCCGAAACTGCGTAATATGGAGCAGAGCTGGTTGAGGCGGATCTCTCTAGCATCCATTTTCCTTCCTATCTTGAGTTGTTTCTCTGTTGATGAACTCTAAGCTCTCCGTTCAAATAAATAGGCAGCAGCTCTCATACACGTACTCAAATAGGAAGAATGGACCGAGTTGGTCAACACAACCCCCTTAAGAATTAATCTCCATAGTTTAGCAACTCAGCCATTTCATACCCCTCCCCCCGAATTTTCATTTATGATAAATTGGTCCTTAAAAGTTCAATTTAAATAAACACTCTTCCAACTAGACAACTTGCGAGTTTCACATTTCCAACAGAATATATTTTATTTTCTAATACTAATTTTATAGTGAAAAAAAATAAAATACCTTATTTGAATATTATATAATATCTAAAGTGTTTGTGTTCTAAGAGCTTTTAATTTACAATAAGACGATGACCGATTATCTAGAAAATATAAACACCAAATAATTTTCTAATAAATAATATGTTTGTATTTAGCTTTTTTATATATCTTTATTAGGAATATTTTCATAAACAATTACCATTCATAAAAAAAATGATTTTGATTTTAAATTAATAAGCTTTTTTCTTATTTCATATTGTTTTCGTTTTATATTTAATATAAAATTTAAGAATTTCAATTATTTATGTAGTTATATATTTTTCTCATGATGATAATAATAAAGTATATAAAATCAAACAAGAAATGGTATAGTAAATAAATTATGCATTGTGAATATTGCATGAGTCCATATTTACTTAAATGGATAATTGGCTTTTATAAATTACAAATTCATGAAAGTTAAAATTTTAAATAACATACATATTAATTCAATAAATATTTAGTCTTTATATACTTTAATAAAGAATAAATTTGTCACAAATTGTATAGTTTGAAGAGTATTTGTTTAAATTAGAACTTCTGAATAGTTGAAAAAATCACGTTTGAAGAGTGTTTGTTAAATTAAAACTTTAGAATAGTTGAAAATTCAGGGGGTGCTGAAAAACTCAAGATCGAGCCAGGAGGTGCGGCAAAAGATGCCAAGGGAGGGATGTTCTCTTCTCAATATTGAGGCGAAACCGCGAAAGGGAAAGGAGAGAAAAGAAACAGCGGAGGGAGAGGTGTCCTTTATACTTCTCAATATTGAGGCAAAAACGAGAAAGGTACAGGAGAGAGAGATGCCAAGGTAAGGGTATTGAGGCAAAAACGAGAAAGGGACGGGAGAGAGAGATGCCAAGGTAAAGGGTATTGAGGCAATAACGAGACAGGAAATAGAGATGTCAAGGTAAAGGGTATTGAGTAGCGGTGTTAATGGATCGGGTTATATTATTTCATTTTATTTTATTCGATCTGAATTTGATTTTATTAAATTTAAGTCAAAATTTTTTAATCTATATCTAATCCGATCGGGTCACGGGTCGATCCGACTCGATTCGTATAAAATAATTAATTAATTATTAATTATTTTTATATAATTTTATGCAATTGAATATTAATTAATTTATAATTAATCATAATTAGTGTATATTTAAGTTTTAATTAGTACTAAAACATAAATTTACTTCAAAAAACACAATTAATCGGGTCAGGTCGGGTTGACTAAAACCTGACCCGATCTGATTCGGATCAAAAAAATCAAACTCATACTCAATTCATTTATATTCGAATCATATCACATTGAGTTCGGATCAGATCAGATCAATAATTGACACCGTTAGTATTGAGGCAACAATGAGACAAGAGAGAGATGCCAAGGTAAAGGGTATTGAGGCAATAACGAGAAAGAGACGGGAGAGAGATGTCAAGGTAAGGCTGTCACCGTCAATTATTGAATTTATCCGATCTGATTTGAATTTAATCCGAATTTGATCCGATTTGATATGATTTGAAAATAAATAAATCAGATATGAGTTTAATTTTTTTTACCTAATTAATTATATTTTTTTCAAATAATTTTATAATTTAGTACTAATTAAAATTTAAATATACACTAATTATATACTAATTAAGCTTAATTATAAATTAATTAATATTTTATTATTTAAAATTATATAAAAATAATTAATAAGTATTTAATTATTTTACACGGATCGGATCAGGTATGGATTAAAAAATTTTGACCCGAATTTAATCGGATCAGGTTCAGATCAAGTTCGGATCAGATAAAAAAATAAAAATAATAATGAAATAATGTGACCCGATTCAAAACTGTCCTGACAACACCCCCAGCCAAGGGGGATAAGACTCTAACAGAGAACTTTTTATTTTAATTTTTTTCATCCCCTTAACTCCTTCAGAGATCTGATCCGAGTCGGAATCAGAAAGCGATCCAACGATGAGACCTGTAGCAAAGTCACCTCATCCATTATATATATATATCAAAATATTAAGAAATTTTAAATTTTAAATTATAGATTTTACAAATAATATGGATGAAAATTGTGTATTATTCATGAAATCTGTATATAATAAGAGTATCATTTTATTGAAAATCAATAATGCAATATGATAAAAATATTATTCATAAAATTTTATTATGGTGGTTTATTTCTGCTTTAAAATCACAATATAAAGTATAAACCTATATAAAATTCAAAATCGTGGTGGAAAGGAAAATTATAGTCGTTCAAAATTTCAAGTTCAGAACGACAAAAAATCGAAGTACAACTATTCCTCGCACCGTCAGAAGTTAATTTTCAGTGCAGACATAATTATACGAAAGGAAAACTACGAAAATGTCACTCTTTATTGTTCGTGACTTGGCTGCACAAAGAAGTTCGGTTTCATGGCTTAGTTCGAGTTAATCCGGCTTGAACTAATTTAATTCGAGTTAATCTGATTCGATAGTTAAATGAACTGAGTTTGAGTTAAGATTGGCTCGGCTCATAGCTCGACTCTGCTCGAATAACAATACTCTATATATTTTTTCTGCTAAACTCTAATCTGATAACACGTCTCTCATTATCTCTCATCTCATAATCTCAACGACTTAATTACTTCTTGTATTTGCTTGTGATTCGACTCATATATCTAACTTAATAATTTTTTTTTTTGCTGGTTCATTCATTCTAATTAGAACAACAAAAAATTTATTGAAAATATAGTTTGTTGATATATTCATTTTTTATTATATCATGTATCATTTTTGTAAATTTATCAAATTTACAGTTTATAAATATACTAAATATAAATGTTAAACTGAGTTAACATACAATTATCACTACAATTATACTAATTAAATCTAATAAAACTAACAAAATTTTTAAATTTGGATTAAAAATAGAAAAAAAAATTACCTTTGAAAAATCGACCAAATCAACGAATTGACGGATTATTTTCAACTCTCCTATAAAAATTATGAAGTTTGACGCAATTGATTTTAAAAATGGAGTTGACTTGAGGGAGAGAACAATTGAAAAAAAAAATGGTTTGAAGGAAGAGGGAGGCAGAGAGGAAGGAGAGAAGAGAGTGGGAGGGGGAGAAAGGGGAGGAATTTTACACGATGGGTAACAAATCAGACTGGAATTGAGTTTTATTTTTCAATTCAGGTTGCTGGGACTAGGACTATTAGAAAAGTTAATAATACGTAATTTATTTAGTGTTTGATTCAATTTTAGTTCGAGTTCGATTAGATTTTTTATCTATTCGGTCCGATAATATTTTTAATGAACTAGTCTGAGTTCGATATGTAGTTATTTGTATATATTTTTAACTATTTAATCAATAATATATGTAATAATATATTATTTTATTATAAATTAATAAAATATTATAAATTTATTATTAAATTAATAAATATTAGTTATTTTTTGAACTTTTAATATAAAGTTAATATAATATTAATTATTTTAGCTCTACTTATTTATGTTAATATACAAATTAAAATAATTTAGTTCGTTTAGAATTTTATTTTAGTTCGAGTTCGATTTAACTCAAGTTCGATTTCACTCGAGTTCGATTAAGTTCAAGTTTGATTTAGTTCGAGTTTATTTAGTTCAAAATAATTTCAAATCAAACTCAAATTCTAGCTAGTTCGATCGAATTCAATTCATTTGTAGCTCTAGTTGGGACCGAGTTTAAAACTCGATTTAGACTAAGGGACGCAAAAATCGAATGTAATCATACTAATTTTCTATTTTTTATTTTATTTACCAAAAAAATCTGCTCATTCGCTGCTGCCACGCAAAAGGAAGAATGAGAAAATTTATGGTCTTAGTGCTTTTATTTAATTTGGACCATTATTGCTGACATTGGTACCCACAGTCTCTTTTCTACTTAATTCCGTGGAGATTTTCGCTGTTCGTTTGGCAAATTAAGAAATAGACTTCGGTAGAAAAATGATATTTTTGACTATTCGGAAGAGTAAAAATATCATTTGATGATTGTTAATCAGAATAGTTAAAATATAAATAATTATGATACTAACAATGATGATGAAAATAATAATAATAATAATAATAATAAATAGTAATAATAATATAATAATATAATAATAATCATAATCCATAATCCATAATCATAATCACAATCATAATAAGTAATAATATTCATAGTTGCAACCAAAATAATATAATAAAAATATAAATATTATAGTAAAATAATAATATATTAATAAAAATATATATAATTATAATCATAATCATAATAAAATAATAATAATAATTTTAATAATATTATCATAATATCATAATATAATATAATTAAATAATAAAAAAATAATAATCATATTCATAATCATAATCATGATAATAATAATTATAATCGTAATCATAATAATATAATAAGAAAAATTATAATCATAATATAATAATATAATATAATAAAATAATAATAATATGTAATAATAATCATAGTCATAATCATAATAATATAATAATATAATTATAATTAAAATATAATAATATAATAATAAATAAATTTATAATATAATAATAATATTAAATAATATAATAATAAAAAATAATCATCATAATATTAATATAATAATAAAACATATTCATAATCATAAGCATAATATAATAATAATAAATCATAATCATAATAATATAATTTAATCAAACTATAATCATTATTCCAATAAGAACTAATCCGATATATCATCTATAGCTTGATATATCAAATTAGTATTCTTCCGCACTCTTCGACTTAGTCTAAAATTCATTGACAAATTAATTCATGAGAATAACAATTTTTTTTAGTTTTTACTATTCTATCTAGTCTTTCATTCAATTATGGAATTGCACACCGAGCGTTTCTACTTTCTAATATTAATAGGCGTCCGGTGATAATTAAAAAAAGAAAAGAAAAAGGATTGGCAGGCTAATCTCAGATACGGCTTGCGAATGATGTTGTAGGCGGGACTGAATATGGTAAAGTTGCTGCAGACCGTTAAAACTTGGGTTTCAAATCTACCCATTAAAACTTCAATACATCTTATATCGCCAATAGGTAAGGCCCTTCAACGAGTGATTACGAGAGGTAACTCAAATACGAATCTATAGTTATATGAACTGAACTAACTCGAATCATCAAGTCTAATTTGAGTTGTTAACTTAGTTCGTATCTGACTCGAGTCGGCTCGTGGTTCATCAAGTCTAATTTGAGTTGTTAACTTAGTTCATATCTGGCTCAAGTCGGCTCGTGGTTCATTGAGTTAGCTTATTTTTATATTTTGATTTATAAATTAATTTCAAAACAGAAACTGAAATCAAAACAACTGATAAATTAAAATAAATAATAAATAAATTATATAATAGAAAAATAAATTACATAACAATAAACAAATTACTTAACGAAATAAGCTTAAACATTACAAATGATATTTAAATGAAAATATGAAAAATGACACGCTCAACAATATGAGCGAGTTGACGAGTTGCTGAGCGAGTCAACCCTATTTCACACTCGAGTCAGAAAATGTACGAGTCAGATTCAGCTCGAGTTATGATTCGAACGAACTACGAGTAAGTCAAGAGACACGAGCCATGATTTGTTTCTCCGGCCCTAATTGCAATCAGTTTAAAACTCTTTTATCTCCTCTATTTTGATTTAATCGACAAATGTTATCTAATTATTCTTTAACTTCTTATTGAAAGGTATATAACCGTTTTGCTCCTCTGAATCAACTGGACATGTTCTTTCTCTTTAATCTTCGAACAATAAAATTTCACTGGGAAACTTCTAAAGATCTGCTAGTTCATAAATTTCTTCTCGAACATGATCACAATTTTTTCAAAACTAGAATCGGACTCACGCCAAAAAAAGCCATTTTTCACAGATATTTATCAAAAAATGAAAACATATGTATAACAATAATTATTTCTTAAGATGAGTGGTTTATCTTAATCATGAGGCAAACTCGAACACAATGTGCATGTAAGAAGAATTTATAGAACGGACTTTTTATGAACAATTATAATTGATTAATTTTCCACAGGTAAAGAATTGTTATATTTTGTAAAAGAGAAAAAAAAAATTTATCCAAACTGTACCCCAACTAATTAACCATCATAACAGATCGCAGACATCATAATTGAAGCAAAGGTACCTTCCCCCACCCCCACTTCTCTCCCTCTGACTGACTGAGTGCATGTACTGCTTGGATTGTGCAAGTCAGTGCACACTGAGTTTTGCTATGCCAGATACTAGGTTTCTGGCATGTTCAGTACAATCCCATTTATTTTATATTGCTAATTTCTAGGTTCATATATTTGAACTTCATTGCAAAACCAATGGTCACAAGGGCGGAACCAAGGTAGATGTCAGCTGATGTTTGGATATCCTTTCGGTTCACTGAAAAATAAAAATCGTACGGTAAAAAAAAAATTTTTTTTATCTGAATATTTTATTTATTTGAACCGAGCATCCTATCGATCATTTTCTTATTCCGCACCTGAATGGCTACGTTGATACAAATATATATCATGACTTATGGGATAGAATTCTCTTACTTTATTAGTAACAAGTATAAATTTCTAGGTTCATACTTCTGCGCCATGTCGGTGTTGCCCAAGCATGTCGGTCTTTAGACTACATGTACTAAGACTTATGACTACAAGTGATTAATATTGAAAAAACTGAAAATATTTAGTCTTTAGACTATAATTATTAAGAATTGTGAGTACAAATATTAAGACTTAAGAATGCAAGTATTAAGACATTTTTTATGTGATAAATGTAGATGTTAAGAGTGAAAGGTGATGGACAAGCTCATGTGTGCCATTTAAAAGGTGAAATTATAAATGTCATGTAGAAGTTAGTGACATGATCATGACAATGCTCGATAGTTGGATTGTGCATCTGTTTGAGGGAAAATTCCAGAAAAATAACCTTGTGTACAAAAATAATGATGAGATTTTCTACAACTTCAAGAATATGGCAGAATGTGGGAATATGTTTCTAGAGATATGAAGATTTTTTTATTCATATTTGAAGAGTTCTAATTTTATTTATTAAGACTTGCATGATTGAACATTTTTTTTGTTTTCATTTTTTTTTTGACAATGCAGATTATTGAGATTATTTTGTACATTACAAAAGATACTACATTTGAAAACACTTGGTTCTTTATCAGTCCTTATAATGTGGTAAGTTATTTGTTTTGGATATTTTGTATATATTAGTACATTCATAATATAATAGAAAAACTTACTTAGACAATGTAGAATAAATTTATTGATATATTGTGATTTATATTAGGACTTAATTGTATACAAACTTACCAAAAAAAATTATAGCTTATTGATATACAAACTTAAAGTGATTGATATTAAGGGTTAGAGATATAACAATTAAGACTTAAAGTGTTTAATATTAAAGCATATGTTTTCACTATTTTTTAAGTCTTAATATCTATTTTGTTATAATGCAGATATAATCTCACAATACATCTTTTTCCAACTTTTAAACTGAGGAGCCGCATTTATTTAGCAATTAATTTGATTTTATCATGTGGTTGTTTGTACCTTTGTGTAAAAGTGAGCATATGTTTTCACTGTTTTTTAAGTCTTAATATCTATTTTGTTATAATGCAGATATAATCTCACAATACATCTTTTTCCAACTTTTAAACTAAGGAGCCGCATTTATTTAGCAATCAATTCGATTTTATCATGTGGTTGTTTGTACATTTGTGTAAAAGTGAGCATTAGGTACTTGCTATTGTCGACTTATCAAAGATAGAAATTCATTTGTATAACTCTTTAGGATTTTCAAATATCCTTTATTACATATTACATGTTATCACTATTGAATGGCTGAAATATTTCCTGTCGTGGAGATTTGGTGAGTACATTTATATTCATTTTTTAAGATATTTGTTCAGAATTGTGTTGCATATTGAGTCTTAAATGGATCGATATAAAAATTTGGGTCGATGAATATTAAGACTTAGAAAATATATTTTTAAGATGTTTGTTCAAAATTAGTACAATAATCAATTATGTTGTCTATTAAGATTTATATGGATGAATATAAAGACTTGAAGTGATGCAAAGACTTAGAAGATCAAGTTTTCTGTTAGTATGAGTATTGATAAATTGACTTCTTTTATTTATTAGAAAATGCAAAATGAAATGAGATTCAAACCAATTGGATGAATTGTCCAACACAAAGGGAAACATATAACTGCGCATTTTTTTTATATTGTGTTATGTTTTTAATATCATCACTAGACTTCCAATGAATTTCTCACGGGTTTTTCATTTTCTTAATGCATCATGTTTTTTTATTTTCTTATTGACTAAACATAATGTAAAAATATTTTTTATTTATTTTATAGGAGAATATAAGAAAGGAGCATCTCATTCTTGGCTATAAGATTCTTACACACGAGACAAATGATCAAGCGTGAGTACTATAATTGTTGTATTCAAAGTGCCAATATGAGTTTTAGAGACTTATTATTTTGGGTCTTAAGACTTGTTATTTTTTATATTAATGCTCGTTTATTTTATGATGAAATTCAGACTTCTAATTTGTGTTATTTGGCTCTGGTAGTGAGACTTATGATAGTTGGTACTAAAATGTGTTAATTCTGATATTAATACTTATTATTTTGTGATGAAATTCAGAGTTATTATGTGTGAGTTTTCAGACTTACAATTTGTGTTATTGGGCTGACCAATGATGAGAATTGTAATAGTTAGTATTAAGATTTCATATTTTGGTCTTAATATATTGATATAGGTATATATTCTTCCCACGTCCTGATGGCTCTCGAAAAAATGGCTTCATATTTTAGGTACTAAGATGTCATTTTCTAGTTTTAAGACTTCGAACATTTAATTTTAAAAGATGGAGGATTTTGTATATACATTTGCAGAAATCATGATGGCCGCTCTAATATAAATTCAAAATATCACTTATTATATTAGATATTAAGATGTCAAATTTTTAGTTTTAAGACTTGAAACATTTGATCTTAACATATTGAGGATTATATATATGGACTTGCCCAAATCTCAATTTAAAGTTTAAAATATCACTTCATTTATTAGGTCTTAAAACGTCAATTATGAAGTGTTAAGACTTAGAATCTTAGGTATTAAGACATGGAGTACCGCCTATAATGCGGTCATCAGTTTTCATCTTCATGAACGTGATTAACGATTTTTTCAGTTTAAAATATCACTTCGTATATTATGTATTAAGACTTTGTGTCTGGAGTATTAAGACTTGGGGTACCACCCATAGGCGGTCATCACTTTTCATCTTCGTAAACGTGGTCAACTGAGATCAACAACTTTTTCAGTTAGGGTACAGATCAAAATATAAATCTGAGGTACATTTAGTTAATTTCATCTATGAATTAATTCGATATCAAATAAAAAAAATCAGCAATTCAACATATCCTAATTAAACAAAGCTTCATACAACCATATCCTAATTACACTTGAAATTTGCAAGTTGCAACCATATCCTAATTGCAATTTGATCGATACTCAAATAAGAAGCCATTTTTTGAAATTTATTTACTGTTTTGCAACAACTTGAAAGCAAAATTTCATAGGTAGAATTTTGTCTCTTCCTTTCAACAGACATTCCAAAGAACTAAGCAGATATCTAGTCCGTATTTGGCACTTTTACTAAAAATGACAACTAAAATTAGCACAACTGATCACTATGATTCCATTATGCACCACCCCATCATATCAAATGAAAAGCCAAAAAATAGACTGAAAAAACTCACCTTGAATAATTCCTCGTGGAATCAAGTGCGCAGAGCTTACTCGACATCAGATTCTGCTCAATTGTGAACTAACTAAATCTCTTCAACTTGTACTGAGTGAACTGAGTGAATCTCTTTCCAAAGGCTCATCTAACTAATCTCATATTGTGTTAATAATCTTAGTACTTCACTACATGGTACAAACCTGCACATCTCAGTACAATTAATTAATAATCAAGCATTTCATCAAAAACATTTCAAGCATTTTAATTCTCTCATAAAAGAGCCCAACCGGCAACCATGTTAATTCTTGACCATTTTGCAGCAATACGACATTCTTTGCATCTTTGCTCTACCTTAGCGCGGACTCTGCAAAGGGAAACCAAATCCACACCACCGCACTATTGATATTGGTGAGCTTTGCACCCAAATCAAACGAATCGGGTAGTTACGATCTCTTCTAAATCGAGAGACATGACATTGGATTTAAGCTTGTAAGCTAGGGTTTTAAGGGGTCCAAGGAGTAGGAGGAGAAGATGTGAAAAGGATTAGAGGCAAATGACGAATTAGTCAGAGGTGCCATAATTCAACGAGAGCGAGTCAGCAGACCTAATCAAAGAGCGGAGAATAATTAAACCACAGAGCTCTAAATGCCATGGGCGAGTGAGAGCGAGCGAGAGGCCCATTTAGAAAATTAAACCACAGATCTGGGCCAGAGGGGGTCAAATAACTGATCCAGGAGGTTCAGAGTTAAATTTTTATATTTAATAGAATTATTTTTTTTTAATTCAGAGGGTCCATTGACCCTCCAGTATACTGTAAATTCGTCTGTGTATAAGAAGATACAAATATAGAGACAAAAAAATGGTGCAGTGTGAACAAAATGAGTTATTTTATCTTTTACATTCTAATTTCAAAATGACGAAAGTCGCTGAATTCTCTATATTGTACATAATAGATTTTTTTTTACTCTAAGTGTTTTAAGAGCTAGATTAGTCTTTAGATATGTATAGACATTATTTTTTTTAAAGTAACTTATTTTATATGTAAATATAAATTATTTTATTATTATTTTAGTGTTTGTTTAAAAATCTAAAATAAAAACTTAAAGTATTCAAGAAATAAATAAAAAAAACTTTCATATCCGGATAGAGTTTTGATATAAATAATTTATTAAGTAATATAGACCAAAATTTAAAAATAATTTGATATACATTTTAGTCAAGCTCGATGAAGAACTCCATGAATTTAAACTTAAAATTCCGCTAACTCTGCTCCATATAAATATGTTAAATCTTAGAATTTATTTCAAGATTGTGATATAAAAGCATTGTAATTAGAATTTTACTATAGACAAGGGATAATATTTAAAGGGAAGATATCACTTCATGATGGTTATCTTGACAATCTTGACAATGAATTTCAAATAAATAAGAAAAAAAGTTGAAAAAATTGAAAAAACTTTATGAATATGTTCTTTTACTTATAGATTAATGGTGATTCAAATTTCAAGCAATTTTATTATCTTTTGAATAAATCATAGTTGTAACACCAAAATTAATGAATCTAATTCATTTTTATTCAGTATATAAATAATTATTTTATGGATCAGAAGAAATTATTGTTAATTTATTAATTAATGGTAATGACTCTTACTCATCAATCTATTTTCTTTAATTGTAGCCCACTGCCCTTCTTAGGTTAAACGGGTAATATATCCAATCGCTACAAGAATTTCTGCCGCATAATACTAGGTTCTGAGTTCTGACCCAAGCGCACGATTCTTAACGGGGGAGTCATGACTCATGAAGCAAGAAAGAAAAAGTTTTCTACATGAATATTTTTTTGGAGAACTATTAATTTAAATCACTTATATTTCAAATTTAACTCAAAAGAATTCTTGTGCGCAAATAACATAATTCAAAATTTCAAATTATCACTTCTTGAGTGCAAAAAATTGCCTAATTAAACTTTGACAATTTTATTTCGAACTAAAACAAGGAGTTATCGTCATAAAAATACGGAGTACCCGCATAAGGTAGAGAAATTGAAGAAAGAACTAATTTGGAATGGGGTATATATCTTATTCAAAAGTTCAGAACTCTTATTACATGCACGAAGAACTAAATATCTATTAATTGTAAACTGTAATAATCACATTGTGTGGCTTAATCATTTTCTGTATGGATGCATGTCAATGCCATAAGAAACTGAGCTCACAGAGTGTGTGTGAAATGGGAGACTTAAGAAGTGGATGAGGTGGTGGTTTTTTTATACTGGTTGATGAATGGATAAAGATGTAGAGATGTCAATATTGGCAAGCTTTTTCCTTTATGCCGTTGAATCTTGGAGACAAATTTCGACGGTGTAGTCTTAAATAATGTACTTTGTCCACACGCTATTGTGGAATTTATAAGGAATAACTTAGTTTAATGCAATCAATATTCATTTTGTTATATAAACATTTCGAAGTAATCAAATACTTGCCTTTGGGTATCCTAGTATGAATTATCTTTTGAAAATTAGGCACTCGTCCACCTTCTATTCACACCTAAATTGCATGCTGGTATAGTTGATATTTTTGCATTACTTGTGAATCAAACTGGTATATTTAGTACACTCTTCCGTCTTTTAATTTTGTGTGCTTTGTCATCTTTCTTTCGATGAGATTATTTGTAACAAGCAAAAAGGTATTTAATATAAAT
This sequence comes from Schoenoplectus tabernaemontani, assembly GCA_037127355.1. Lineage (NCBI taxonomy): Eukaryota > Viridiplantae > Streptophyta > Magnoliopsida > Poales > Cyperaceae > Schoenoplectus > Schoenoplectus tabernaemontani. The sequence goes on from CM073738.1 coordinate 11,131,719, forward strand.
GCTAGATTCACTGAAATAATAGAAAATGAATATATCTACCTAATTCCTTTTTATGACTCTACTTCCAGCTGTTAACCAACGGTCCAGAAACTTTTCTGTTTACAACTAGAATGGCAAACAAACACCAAATAATAGATTCGGAGGAGAGTTTTCTTATCATCAAAAGAAATGCGATCTTGGGTTCTGATATAGAACTACATAAGTGCTCTGAGGATCGATGGAGACAACATTTTGAAAAAATAAATTCTTATTTGTGTTTCTGAGTACCAGGTGAGGTATCATCTGATTGCGCTATTAGAACTTTAAATTGGTAAGTAGGATAATATATATTAAAATAAATATTTTCTAAATATCCAAAATATATATTAAAAAATTCTTAAAAAATATGAAATATGGTTTATATTTGAATATAAAAATTATTTTGAGCGATCGGATCAATCATTTTAAAAATAAAAAATAATTTGTAACATATGAGTCATCCATACTGCACGCATCACGTAGCATAACTCTAAATAATATATATAAATCTCTAAGAAACATGGTATCTTATCCAAATCATTCTAGTTTCAATTGAAATCAGTGGTATATCAATTTTTTATTCAAAAAAATTAAATTAAAAAATAAAGTAAAAAATAAATCTCAGGAACAGAGGTAATTCTGAGCAGACTGCATTAATTAGCTTCGTTCTATTTCAATCATTTATTATTTGATGGCATAACTAAAGTTATGGAAAACTGGAAAATTTTGTATTTCAATCATTGTTTAGTTGATGGCATATCTAAAAGTTATGGAAAACTGGAAATTTTTGTATTTCAATCATTGTTTAGTTGATGGCATAATTGTCGTGGAAAAATGGAATTTTCTCTTTCAATCAGTGTTTAGTTGATGGCAAAATTAAAAGTTGTGGAAAAGAGAATGAGATGCACGGTAGGAGCCACAGAAAAAATAAATAAATAGAATAATCTGCAATCTATCTAAAATATATAAAAAAAAAAAGATAATATATAAATTGGCCCGATCCGGTCTGATTCTAACCCGATTTCCTTCAAAAAAAATCAAACTAAATTGAGCTGATTCGTCTGAATCTGAACCCGACCTATCCTGTCCGATGTCACCTTTACTTGGACCACAGCAATCTTTGGAGTCCGGAGGAGGTTCTGACCCAAGCGCACGAATCTTAACGGACGTCATAACTCATGAAGCGAGAAAGATAAAATTGAGAACATAAATATTCAACTCGTGAAATAACAGAATTATTAATTTGAATCAATTATATTTCAAATTTAACAAAAGAATTCTTGTGAGCAAATAACTCAATTCAAAAGTTCAAACTATCACTTGAGTGCAAATAACTTGCCTAATTAAACTTTGATAATTTTATTTCTAACTAAAGCAAGGAATTATCGTAATAGAAGTAAACTATACGCGCATAAGGTAGAAAAATTAAAGAAAGAGATATTAATTTGGAATAGGGTATATACCTTATTCAAAACTTCAGAACTCTTATTACAAGCACGAAGAACTACACAATATCTATAAATTGTGAATTGAAACAACCACCATTGTGTGGCTCAACAATCGCCACACTTATTTTTTTTATACTCACGACACAAATTCAAAACTAAAACAGACGGTACATTAAATCAGTTCCGTAATTACCAGCAAATTAATTGCTCAGTAATGACCGTTACCACCGCCACTACCGGATCCAGAACCATACCCGGACCCATATCCTGACCCGGATCCACTGCCTCCACCTCCTCCACTGCCACCACCTCCGCCCCCACCACTGCCATACCCACCACCATTAGCTCCACCTTGTCCATATCCAGAACCAGAGCCATAACCGGATCCGTAGCCAGATCCATTACCAGAGCCTCCACCTCCACCACTGCCGCCGCCACCACCTCCACCACTACCTACACCACCACCATGTGCACCACCTACACCACCACCATATCCGGACCCAGACCCAGAGCCATAACCAGAACCTGCTCCACTACCACCACCTTCCCCTCCACCGCCGCCGCCGCCACCACCTCGGCCATATCCTCCAGCAGCTCCTGTACCGGCACCTTCACCATATCCAGACCCATAGCCAGAGCCATAACCGGAGCCACCATTGTAACCACCACCTCCGCCACTACCACCACCTCCGCCACCACCCGATCCAGCACCATAAGCAGTGAGGGATCTGGCAGCAAAGGCAATGTGGCTAATGCCTAGAAGTAAAAAGAAAGCAAGTGCGAATGTCTTGGTTCTAGTAGCCATGATGTCTAAGTGTTAGAAGAAGATAGCTTGCGATGAGATGCTTGTAACTGGGAGGTGACAAGGGTTATTTATAGGGGTTTTGCATGGCACAAACTATTATAAATAAATGACATATGTAGATTTGAGTGGCTGGTTCTTCTGTGATACTTTCATGTGTGGCTACCCCAGTTGCAATTTTATAGTTATTCAAGGCAGCTTGCATGTCATATGTTATATAAATGAGTCATTTTCTGCGTTGATGCATGTCAACGCCATAAGAAACCGAGCTCACAGAGTGTGTGTGAAATGGGAGACTTGCAAGGAGTGGATGAGGTGGTGGTTTTTTCGATACATGTTGATGAATGGATAGAGATGTAGAGATGTCATTGGCAAGCTTTTTCCTTTATGCCTTTGAATTTTGGAGGCAAATTTCGACGGTGCACTCTTAAATTATGTACTTTGTCCACACGCTATTGAGGGACTTACAAGGATTAACTTAGTTTAATGCAATCAATATTCATTTTGGTATATAAACAATTCAAAGTAATTAAATACCTGCCTTTGGGTATCCCAGTATGAATTATCTTTTGAAAATTAGGTACTTGTCCACCTTCGATTCACACCTAAATTGCATGCTGGTATAGTTAGACATCTTCGCATTACTTGTGAATCAAACTGGTACATTTAGTACACTCTTCCATCTTTTAATTTTGTGTGCTTTGCCATATTTCTTCCGATGAGATTGTTTGTAACAAACAAAAAAAATTAATATAAATGCTAGATAGGCTGAAATAATAGAAAATGAAGATATCTAGCTAATTCCTTTTTATGAATCTACTTCTCAGCTGTTAACCAGCGGTCTAGAAACCTTTCTGTTTACAACTAGAATGGCAAACAAACACCAAATAATAGATTGAGAGCAGAGCTTTCTGAGCATGAAAAGAAATGCGATCTTGGGTTCTGATACAGAACTACATAAGAGCTCTGAGGATCGATGGAGACGTAGCATTTTGAAGAAATAAATTCTTATTTTTGTTTCTAGGTACCGGATGTGGTATCTTCTGATTATGGCATGAACCCAGTTACCCAGATACCGGGTTGTGCTATTAAGAACTTTAAAGTTGTAAGTATGATAATAAATAATATATATAAATCTCTACGAAACTAGGGTATGGTATCCAAATCATTCTAGAGATTTATATATAAATCTCAGAAACAGAGGTAATTCTGAACAGACTACATTAGCTTCGTTCTACTTCAATCATTTTTTAGTTGATGGCATAACTAAAAGTTATGCAAAACTGGATTTTTTTTTCTATTTATCATTGTTTAGTTGATGGCATAATTAAAAAGTTATGGGAAAATGGAACTATTTACTTCAATCATTGTTTAGTTGATGACAAAATTAAAAGTTATTGGAAAATAGAATGAAATGCACAGTAGGAGCCACTGAAAAAAGAAGATAAAACTACAAAACTTTCTCCTAGTTCAACTTGAAGTTAGGTCGCAAACCATTTTGCAACACAACCAGATCGACACGTCCAGTTGACTTGACAGCTTATTCTGTTAAGCGAACCCAACTTGTACCAATCAATTTTGATAAGCTCATAATCTCATACGGCACTATAATGCACATGCATAGTTTGTTGGTTAATAAAAATACTAGTTAGCTTTTTTTCTGATGAAAGTATGAATACGGATGGATGTAAATACCTACTAATTCCCTCTGTTTTCTTTCCTGGAAATCTGTTTATATCGATATTACTTTTGTAAGTCGGCAATATTTTGTATTATTTGCCGACATATATACTTTATGTAAGTAGAGAAATATAATCTAAGTTTCAATTCAAGTTCAGTGAAGAGTGTTTTTTACTTTTTCCTATTCAAAATTGACCCAATTATTATCATGATGAAAAGGAGAGATGAAACAGGCTGAGAAACAAATTGTCCAATTGATTGCAACTTGTTGTCATTGGCAAGTCAAATTCCAGCTACCATTAAAGCGTTGTTATCCTTAGTAGAAATATGTCGTTATCCTTAAGCCCCAGATTTCTACGTTCTGTGGAAATCAACTCTCAATAGAATTTCAGCGACACAGTGTAAGTACCAGAACCTATCTAATTTACAGTATATTTTTCAATATATATGTGATCTGTATGATTTTTTTTTTAGGAGGGATTGAACTAATTGCAAAATATTATGATATATTATGTCAACATATTTATTTCGCATAAGTAATCCAACATATTTAATGGACATGCATATTTATTTTAAATCATAGACTCAAAATTTTTCGAGGCTGCACTACAACAAAAAAGATATTTCACAACGGTTGTTGATCAAGTTTAACAATATTTTTTGAACCATTATTAAATGAGTGTTAGAAAACTTCTAAATAACCATTGAGCCAAATCACAATTGTTCTAAAAAAATTTAAATGACATTTAGCAATGGTTCTGTGTCAGAACCGTTATTAAAGGAGTATTTAACCATACTTTTGGGCTAGAAAATAGTTGTTAAATACCTCTTTAATAATGATTCTAGCACATAACCGTTGCTAAAGGTCTTTAAATTTCAAATTTTAATTTTCTTTAACTAAGAACATATGACAGAGGATAAGTATTGTGACATACATATTATTCATTCAATAATTAATTTGAAATATATAATTATTCATTCAATGAAAAATATTTACTCAATAATATATCTTGCTTATATAATAATATGAAAAATTATACAATTTTTTTAAAAAAACTAAAAAAAAAATCATGAATCTTCAAATGTATTTTTAAGGGTCAAAATGAGACTTTTTTTTGCTTTAAAAATCACCATAATGACTTAATGATTAACCATATAGGTCTTATTATAAGCTTTCTGTGCCCACTTAGAATGTCTTATTCGGAGTTTTCTATCAAAAATTATGATCGTTTGAAGTTAAGATGGTCAATTTTTTATTTTTTATTTTTTATTTTTTTCTCTCATATTCTCTCTCTTTGTCTCTCAACTCTCTTTTATATATGAAATGCAGGACAACGTAGATGGTAATTAGTGGGACTTTACTTTTTTATTTTTTATTTTTGGATCGTTGATGTACAAATGATGAGATAAAAAATATAATAATCCATGAGAGCAAATATTATTGGTGGAGATGAATAAGACAGGGTAAAAAAATATCACATCCATTTAGTAACGGTTGCTTAAAGAAATCATTGTTAAAATAGAGTTTAAATTTATTACAAATCAGTCAGAGCCATTCAATGACCTTTAACAATGATTGTGTCCAAAACTATTGTAAAGTATATTTTAACAATGATTCTTTCGAGGAATCATTATTAAATGGGTGCTTTTTGGTGATCTAGGATTGTATTTTAATATTTTTTTGTTATAAACTGTTGTTAAAAAACTTATCAATATTTTAATAATATTACCGAGTCAGTTTAACAATGAATTTGATATATGACCACTGTTAAAGGATGTTATCCAAAGTTATTTATGTTGCAACGTTATTTTATCACCGATAATAATTTTTGAATTATTATTAGGTACAATATCAAGAGGTGAAGAACTTAACGCAAAGAACTGATCGTAAGGGTACAGTAATTTTTTCAATCTTTTAATTATGTACTAATTGAATTCTGTTTGTTATAATTTATTGATTCATACGGATAGCTTATTTTATATATGTCACAAGCCAGGCTAAGTTCTTTTAATCTTGGTTTAATTTGTGTGACCGATCTTACAATAGCTATCGAATTTTCGAAAAAAAAATTATGTTAATGCTTCTAATAAATACATGTAAGTAAATTCAAATTTGTAATAGATCAGCCTATTGCGTGCCTTATTGGACCGGTCTTATGAGCAACAAACTACCATAGTCCAATCTACACTCTTGATTTGGTCAATAATGGCTTAGAATTTTTTTTTAATGATATGAATTATTCATCTTCTATGGCAGTTGAAAAAAAGATTTTAGTTCCATCTACTTGATCGTGACCGTTGTCCCTTACACATTATGACGCGCTGATTTCTAGTGCTCTAGTAAGAGCGCTGGAAATTAAATTTATAATTTATAATAATACATAAAAAATTAAAAATTAAGTTTCATAAATTTCTTGCTATATCACATCATTAATCATTTTGACTATTAATTTTGTTTAAATATTTTTATCTATTTTTGTTCAATGGCTAATGTATAATTCTTCTCTCCTCATTTAAAATGAATGGGTGCGGTATATGTGAGGTACAATTTAATACTTAACTTATCCATTTATCAAAAACAAATACTTAAAATAATCCAGGTTTTTTAATTTACTGTGTAAAAATTGTTATATATTTACTACATTATTTATTATGATTATAATTATTATACATCTTTAGAATTTTTAAAGAATTTGTGTTAAAATTTTGTCTAACATATATTTTTAAAAGTTATTTAACACTTTATATTTTTAAATGTTTATTCAATAACTTATTTTTTCTGGGCGAAACTCAAAGAACCCTAAATAAAAAAAAAAAAGTGGTGTTATCTCTAGTGCTTCTCAAACTTTTCACTCATGACAAATTAGTCTTCAAACTTTTAATTTGAATAAACACTTTCTTTGAACTATGCAACTTATGACAATCACATCCTCAACAGTTAATTTACTCTCTAATTCTACATTTTGAAGTGTGAAAAGATTAACATACTCTATAGGCATATGACATAATATCTGAAGTAATTGTCACAAGTTGCATAAATTATCACCAGCGAAAAGTTCAGAGAGGTGTAAAGATATTTTCCCTAAAAGAAAAGAAAGAAAGAGGAAGACATTTTAAGTTTTTTTAAGTATCACTATAACCAAATTTAGGTTCAATTATTTCTGTGGGCGTACCACAATGAAGTGGACAATGATGGAAGTACGTTAAAAATTAAAACTAGTTGCATGTGTGAATTAATTGCATCACGTTGGCAAATACTTTCACAAATATATAACTTACAATTGTACAAATACGCTTTGATTTTTTAGACAGTGATTTTTACAAGAATTTGGAGCAGCAATTTGGATCGACAAACTAGACACAAAACTGAGAATCTTCATATAATTATTGTTTTTCTATTTTCTGTATTTCTAGAATTTTATAGGCGTAATGATGATACAACAGTTTAAAGTGACATTGGATATTTAAAAAATGATTTTCGGAAAATCCAAGTCTTATTGCAAATTGCAAGTAGACCAAAAGAAGTAAGAGAAAATGTTCACAAATAATACTCGGATTTACCAAAAGTAATGTCACAAAATGGAATGTTATCTAATTGGTTCTTTTCTTTTTCTTTCTTTTAGATAAAGATGAAATCTCATAACTTTAAATATCTACACAAGGTTTGAAATGTGCTACTTAACACGAAAAGCACTATCTTGCTCTCTTTGATTAAAAATTTGTTCTCATCTAGCTTGTTCTTTTTAGCAACTTCGGCCAATTACTAACACCAACACAATTTTATGTACTAGTGAAGAGTTGAGGCCTTGAGGGAGCTAAAAGAAACAAAGGTCAATTATTGACGCGGAGAATTGAGCTTACACAATGCAATGATGGATTCTCTTTTGTTAATAAGAGGTTACAACTTATAATGGAGTTTATTGAAATTAAAACTCCAATACCCCAGATTAAACAACTTCAACATCAAAAAATTGTAAATTAGCTACATCTGACATCTGATAGCAGTTAATTTTTTTTAAATAGAACTCTCATGAATCTCGACAGATATTATTATTCATATGTTATTTTTAGGACTTGAACCCATGCCATCAGGTAGAGACGAGATCTATATTCCGAAATGTATAAGAAAGAGACTGTCAAGTACACCTCATAGAAAATTCTAACAAAACATTCAGCAAAGGATTGATAAGTTAAATATCCCTCAAAAAATAAGACTCAGGCAATTTATCTAAACAAAAAGAAAAACAAGTATAAGAAAGAGAATCAAGTCTCATTCAGACAAAATTTCTAAACATTGAACCCTTCGGCACGGAGGCACTGCTTATGTGCCTCAATCCATTTTGCACAAGCAGCCTCACCATGCTCCACTATACACTCGTCTCTCAGACGTTTTGTGTCTGGGCATGCACAGCATATCTTCTTCTTGGGCTTCGCATCGGCTGAAGCCGCAGTAGCAGTTGGATTGTTACCAGAAAGCTCTGAGTTTGACAGTAATCTGACTTGCTTGCTCTCAGCCATTTTGTCAGTGGTCTGAGTTATGAACAATAAAAGAATCGACAGATTAAGATAATTGTTTTGGACTAGAATCGAACAGTACCAGCTAGGGTTTAACAAAAATCTAAAAGGTACACTAAAAAATTCAAATTAATGCGAAAACCCGCTATTAGGCAACATGATCAAGTTTTATTAAGCCAACTCAGAGTACAGACAAAAACAATCGGGCAAGAAACTAAGCAAACACCATTTAACAGCGATTAGCAACCAAAACGTTGCAAAGAGAAGAGAAAGGGACAAGGGTTACCAGGACCGAGGTATCGTCGCCCCTATCCGCCGCCGCCGCCAACCCAGCTGGGCCCCACAACTCACAAGGCACGACGATCGTTTGAGAATTGAGAAATTGAGAGCGATTGTAAAATCATAAAAGAGAGAGACGGCCTCCAATTCCGGCAGTACCTGTTTGCTTGACATTTACAAATTGGACCTCTATTTCAAAAAAAATGACATTTACAAATTGGGCCTAACTGAACTCCTTTTTTGTGTTAGGGTTTGTTCAAGTCGGTTTGCATTCTCAGTGGTGTCGGTGTCCAAAAAAGCTTTACAGCCAATTTCTCTGTCTATGTATTTACTACTTTTTATAATATCAGACATTGTTTCCAGCATATATGGCATCCTATTTTTTAATTAGTAATTTGATGTTCATGATTTTGCTTTTGTTTACACAGTTCAAAAGCATATTAAGAGAAGCTACTGTATCAGCAAGTCAGGTTTTATTTGCTCCATTTTCACATCGGGTAATCTCGATCTCACATTTCAAGTTGTTTATTCTGTCATTTGAACAACTATAATTACAGAGGATGGTATTATTCATAGCCATATATTGGAAACATGTAAAATACTTTGCTTTGTTTTTCACCATAGTCGCTGTGGTTCCCACCAGCTTTAGCATCTTTCAAAATGTTTTTTTTTTTTTCTTTATTTAAATGTTGTTCTGATAGTGCATTGTAGTTACATTGAGACATTAGGTCAAGATAAAGTTCTATTTTACCTTTTCCTATTGCTAATTTGCTATTTTTTAATTGGGTTTTTTTATTTTCTTTATTTAGAATAGGTGATCTTCTCTGGTATTATAGGGAGCCAAAGCTGGAGCCCTGTTTTATATTTTACTGGTATCATATCAAGGTAATTTCACTATATGTTAACTTGATATCGGCAAAAGATAAGAGAGAAAATGGATGATTGTACATTCAATTGTCCTAATATTAATATATAGAGCTATTTTTGCTTGCAGGATGGTCATCAGCTGAAGAAATCGCCTTCTTTTTCCAGCTGAAGAAGTTGAAAAATAGCACTTACCAGGTTAGTTCCTGCGCAGAAAAATTAAGTCAAGACCCAAGTATGGAACAAAAACAACACTTTTGTCATTGACTACAATTTTTTCTTGGCATGTGATATTAAATCTTGGGTCTTTGACTACAGTAACAAGCAATGCCTTTTGATTTCACATGCCAAGAATGTCACAGAAGAAAAGCAGACAAAAACCTTTCGTCTTTGGGTACATATTTTGATTAAATATGTTATGTTTAATATCGAATTCTGCATTTCAAAATCAAATGCTGCAGTAACAAGCAATGCATATTTCTTTGGTATGTAATGTCTTTCCCTGTAATGCCTTTTCCTCAAATTTTGTGAATGTATTAATGGATTGTGATGTATATTGGGTTTGTAGTTGTTTTAGGGTTCAGGAATTTTGAATGTTGTTGTTGAATAGATTCTAGGTTGATTGTGATTTCACATGCTATTTATTGACAAAGAGCTAAGCAGTTCTAAATGCAATTGGCAATAGTGAGTACCGATTTCCTCCATCAAAAGATGGCGTCAAATGCTATAGACTATGGTGTATGTTTTTACTATTGTTATCTCTGCATTCTGCATGATGTACATGATTTGATTTGCTTATGTATATTAGCATTGTCCTAACATTTTTGAAGTCATGCAATAATTTATAATGATAATATAATTATCGGGATAAAATTGACATATTGTAAATAAATGCAGCTCTCACAGGCAAATTGAAAACGCAGCTGAGCGTGTCCTATTGCTAGTCAAGTAATGATCGCTCTTTTCTTTTTGCACCTTTCCCTTCTCACTTTTCGAAATATTGTTTTTACTGGTAGCGATGAATTGCTTCCAGCTTTAGCAAACAATTCTGAAATTTTAAACATAATTTTAACCAATCTGACATGAATCTCAAAACGAGCCATTAATGCACTTGTTCAAAAACCAATAGTCTTAGAAATATGAAATATGCCTATTTGACTACAATCCATCCTATATAGATGTTGTTAGTAAAAAGAGGAGAAAACAAAACAACAGTACCTGACTTCATAATGGGTTGGTAACTCCTCTAAGAGCTTGTCTAATAACGCGTTCACTTCTACCCCTACTCCCAACATAAAATGTTAATTTACGGAATAAACTAAGACAAAGAAAAGAGAACTTTATGTTTAAAAATAAATTGAACTTTATCAAAGACTCAAAGGTCATACGTACTCTGATGAATTTTAATTAATTTCTTTTTTCAATTATTCAGCCTGCCTGTGTGATTTTTCGATTTGATGATCCATTAACTTCTAAATTGCAATTTGCAAACTAAAATTATTTCAAAAAAGGTGAAAATCTCAATCACGAGGAGTTCTGATAAGAGAGAACACCCCTCTTAGGTAAGGAGTCTGTCAGCTCAAATGTAACAAGCATTGGCAGCTGTCAAAGTCATTATGCTTGCTTCAGCAGAGTTATCAGTAATGTACTGCAATGAAGTATATAATATCTAGTCCAGTGGAACTTCAGTATTCACTGCATGGAGCAACACGATAAAAATAGGGATCTATGCCTAAAAGTTTAAATAGAAACGGACAGAAAAGAGCAAAGGCTTACCTCTAAGAACCAAAGGAGATCTTCTGAAAACGAATGATACCAGAAGCACCATCATAACAAAGCCACCTTTCGATCCCTTTATTCTTATTCCATCTTACTTTGTGCAATGCCACTAATTTTGAAGGAAATGCACTGTGACAGTTATCACCATCTTCATGTGATATCTCCATAGTGGCATTACTTTCCTCATTACTCTTTGGTGGAGGATCAGTTGCTGAAACTAGGGCTTTGTCATCACCTGACCAAATTTCAGAGTTTAGTTGGTTCTACTGATTTTATGAAAATAAAAGCAAACATGTGAAAACATGTTAATTTACTTACCCATAATACCTATTAGGACCTTTAATAGGCTTAAGAGGAAGATTCAGTATGATGGTGTTTTTAAATGGGGGCCCAAGTTCCAGGATTTTTTAAGCGAACCGCTCCTCTTTTAAATGATCACAAAAAGAGAAAGGGGCGTATCGTGGCAAGGAAAAGGCTTCTCGGAATGCTTCTAAGAAGCATAACAAGGCCAAGATCAAATGTTTCAATTGTGGCAAGAAAGGTCACTATGCTCGTGAATGCAATGAGCCCCGTAAGGTACAGATAATAGAAAATATTTCATATTTTTCATATGTTTCCAGTTCTATTTTTATGGCTGATTCTTATCCTTTGTGGACTGTAGACTCAGGGGCAACAGACCATGTAGCCAAAGATCGTGACTTGTTTGTGGATTTTCGTCGAATTCCTCAAGGATCAAAATGGCTTTATGTAGGAAATAATTCTCGTGTACCGGTCAAGGGTATAGGCACATGCAAGTTGGATATGCGTGATGGTCGAACCCTTCTCTTACATGATGTTCTCTTTGCACCTGAAATTCGACGAAATCTTGTATTTGTTGTTGTTCTTCTTAGATTTGGATTTACTTTGAACATGTGCAGTACTAGTATTAAGTTGTATCTGGATGATGTATGTTATGGTTATGGATATGTATTGAATGGTTTTATTATTTTAGATGTTATTAATATAATGACTTCTTATAATACTCATTTTTCTTTAATTACGTATGCTAATGATAATACTGATGTGAATGTATGGCATATGAGATTAGGTCATATTGGACAACAAAGGATGGATAGATTAGCCAAAGAAGGCTTACTAGGCCATCTTGAACGGGTTAATCTACCAACATGTGAAAATTGTTTAAAAGGAAAAATGGCAAGAAAACCATTCGGAACAGGAACTAGATCTGAATTTCCATTGTAATTAATTCATTCAGACATTTGTGGACCAATGAATGTGAGGGCACGACATGGAGGTAGATATTTTATCACCTTCATTGATGATTATACACGATACGGTTATGTCTATTTGATATCTCATAAATTTGAAGCTCTTGCATGCTTTAAGAAGTTTATTATTTTTGTTGAAAATCAATTAGACAGAAAGATTAAGGCTTTAAGAACGGATCGTGGTCGCGAATATTTATCTGATGAATTCAAACAAATGTGCGAAGAAAAATGAATACTCAGGCAATTGACCATACCATATACTCCACAACAAAATGGAGTAAATTTGAAAGGAGAAATCGAACTCTTTTAGAAATGGTTAGGTCAATGATGGTTCAAGCAAATCTGCCAATCACTTTTTGGGGTGATGCATTGTTGACTGTTGTTTATATTCTAAATCGTGTACCCTCTAAATCTGTTTCTTCTACCCCTTACGAACTTTGGAATAATAGAAAACCAGATCTTAGTAATCTGAGACCTTGGGGATGTGTTGCTTTTATTCATGATATGTCTCATCAGCATAGTAAATTAGGTCCTCGAGGTAAAAAGAGTATATTTATACGATAATCTGAACATTCCAAAGGTTATGTGTTCATTGGTGAACAATCAAGTGGGAGTGTAACAGAATTTGAGTCACGAGATGTCGTTTTCTTAGAAAATGAATTTCCAAGAAAGGGTGAGATAGTTCAGGATTTTTCTCTATATGAGGTAGATGAACAAAATGATTTGATTGTTGCCAATCGTTTAGTACATATTCCTGAACCTCCAACAGTATCTCATCCAAGTGGGAGAAAATTAGCAGATGATGCCGAGCCAAGCTCAAAGACAATCACAAATTAGGCGAAGCAACCGTGCTAGAGTTCCTAAACGTCATTTTCCAATTGAGAATGAATCTTACATGATTGTCATGCAAGATGAAGAAGAGCCAATAAATATTCAAGAGGCTCTTACTTGTCCCGCTAAAGAGAAATGGATGAAAGCAATGGAAGAAGAAATGGAGTCAATGAGATCAAATAATGTTTGGGAATTAGTTGATCTCCCAGAAGGACGTAAGACAATTGGGAACAAATGGGTTCTCAAGATTAAACGTCTAGCTGACGGCTCAATTGACAGGTATAAGGCACGCCTTGTTGCTAAGGGGTATACACAACAAGAAGGGATAGACTATGAAGAAACTTTCTCTCCTGTTGTGAGATTTACTTCTATACGATTGATACTAGCTATTGTTGCCGGTTTAGATTTGGAGTTGCATCAAATGGATGTCAAAACCGCATTTCTAAATGGCAATCTGGAAGAAGAGATATATATGGAACAACCTGCAAGTTTTGTTGTTGAAGGTCAAGAGCACAAAGTGTGCAAATTATTGAGATCTATTTATGGTCTCAAACAATCTTCCAGATAATGATACATTCGGTTTCATCAAGTTATCATATCATTCGATTTTAAAATGATTGATGAAGATCACTGCGTGTATGTTAAGAGATCCAAAAATAAATTTGTGATACTATCACTTTATGTGGATGACATACTGTTGGCTAGTAATAATAAGGAGTATGTGCAAACTATCAAATAATGGTTATCCTCCAATTTTGATATGAAAGATATGGGTGAAACAGCATATATTCTTGGAGTGAAGATTGAAAGAGATCGTTCCAAGAAGATGTTAGCTCTATCACAAGAGCATTACATCAGAAAAATACTTGAAAAGTTTCGTATGCAAGACTCTAAATCCATTGATACTCTTATAGCAAAAAGCGAAGGTCTTAGCTTAAGAATGTGTCCAAAGACTCCAGATGAAAAAGCACAAATGGAAAAAGTTCCTTACTCAAGTGTTGTAGGCAGTCTCATGTATGCTATGATGTGTACTAGACCGATATCGGTTTACGTTGGAATGGTGAGTAGATATCAAGCTAATCCAGGACAATCCCATTGGAAAGCAAGTAAAAAGAATACTTAGGTATCCGAAAGGTACTTTGATTATTCATTATGTTTTCAAGGAGAAAATCTACAACTCATGGGTTATGCGAGATGCTTGACTAGGGAGGAGATTTAGATGAAAGAAAATCTACCTCTCGATTATGTTTTCTTACTTAATAATGGAGTCATCTCTTGGAGTAGTAAGAAACAGTTGTATATCCTTATCCACAATGGAAGCCGAATTTGTGGCATTTTCAAGACGACAAGAAGCGGCTTTGTCTTAGAAGATTTTTAAATCACTTGGGTTTCTGTGAGAATGAAACTGACCCAGTGTTAGTACATAGTGATAGTCAGACAACGATCGCTTATACAAAAGATCCCAAGTATCATTCAAAAACCAAACACATTGATACTAAGTATAACTTCGTTAGAGACATGGTGGCGAAAAAATAAGTTTGCATGTAGTATATATCTACACACAAAATGGTGGCAGATCCTTTTACAAAGGCAATACCTAGAGATATGTTTGTTGGTCATGTCAAATCTCTAGGGTTACGTAGATTATGATTTTATATTTTATTGAACAATATATCATGTATATTTATATTTGTGGGATAAATGCAATGGATGTTATTTTCTTAATTCATTTATGTGATGATTGTTATAAATTATTTAATATCAGTATATTTAGCATAACACATGAGATGAGATATAAAATAAAAGGTATGTTAGACAGTTGATTGGCCTTCTCACACAGGCAATCGCTTCTATGTCTTTGTAGTACATAGAAATGAGATTAGTTTTAAGCTAAATATGATACAAAACGTGAGAGCAAAGTGCTTAAAATAATATCGCCTTGATAAAGAATCAAGATGAGGTCATATGAATTATAATTATGACCGAAGGTGAAATACCCACTATTTACCTTAACTGTCTTATGCCAAGTGAGAGTCTTGTTATTGTATTTAAAAGTAAGTAGAGTTGTGGACTCAAGTTAGATATTTTATATATATCTGAACTATCACTTGTATGATATTAAATTTTAGTTTAGACATACGCTCCATAAGAAAATGGAGAATAATACCATAGCATATGTTTCATACCATATGTGCAATTGACCAATAGGGTAACAGAAGATATGATCTCTGCTTCTTTGTTGTGTGAGACCCGTGAGATAAAAAGAATCTCATAGTACTCTTTGATTTTTTTACTAAATACTTGAAGTTTCATTTCAATTAGTTATTTTGGAATGTTATCAATGATCATGATTGATGCGGTCTAATGAAACATATCTGGATAACAATTATTTTGGAATGAAGAGATTTTAGATAAAAGAAAAAGATCATTATAGTATCATATTTATTTATATTCATTGGTGCACCAATTATGTTTATGTGACATGATTGTGAATATATAAGTATGGATGTATCAATAAATAAAAGAGATCATATTATACTTAAAATATGATTAGATGATCTGGGTACTGCATATTTACTCTACTTAGATGTTGTTATACATACCTAACAGTTGGATAACAACATATGCTCTCAAATTCAAATATGCTGGTCACGGCCTATTTTCTTGTATGAATTTTAACAGAGATAAGAAATTATATATTCTCTTAGTTTATATCGGTTCTTCCATTTTATGCGAGTGGGAGATGTTGGATTTAATTATCAGTACGCCCATTATGGGAAACTCGAATCCAAACCCAACCCGTTATAAGATTGAACAGATGCACTGGAGAGGTGCATTGAACAGGTGCACTGGAGAGGTGCATTGAACAAGTGTATTGAGCGGATGCATTGGCTTATAAATATACACTAGTATACTCTCTCACACATATCATCAGAAAACGAATCTGTCACTATTATCAAAGAGAGAGAAAGAGAAAAGATACTCTGTTAAGACTTGAAGAATTTAGGTTGTGGAAAACGCAAGGCTTCCGGCTTCGGCTCGTGATTTCTTGTAGAACCAGTGATAGTGCTGTATTGGTCAGAACCGCTTCCGCACGAAGATTAACGGAGCAACTTGTAAGTTTTATCCGTTAAATATTACAACAAATATAACCACAAAGGATGATAATTGTCCACAAAATCAATAACTCTTTAGTTGTAATTCCATTGTCAACAAAAAACTTTTTGATTTGTCAGTAAATTCTCTTCAAAAATATTTCTATTTTTCTGCAACTGTATTTATTTTATTTCAGTACAATTATCTACAAGGCACAAAGATAATATCATGTACCTGATATCCCAAAATTTTAGACCATCAGGACCGGCAACTACAAAGAGATTAGCATCTTCTGCATTGACACTGGATATGCTTGATAATTAATACTCAATTGTAGTAAATAAGAACACAAAGTTAAGATGGGACAACACATACTCGTCATGAGGAGCCCAAGCAAGTGATGACCAGCAATGGCCTTGAGTCTGCAAGTATATATAGATTATAGAAACAGAAATAATTAAATCTAGCAACGTTGCAACTTGTTTATCATACAAAGATTTCAAATAATGCTCAAATACCTTCAGAAGAAGTATGAATTGCAAACTTCCATAAAGCAACCTGACATATATATGTTTAAATACCCAAATCTTCAATGCTAATAAAAATACTCATAAAATAACTTGAGCAACATATATCAAAATAGAGTGAGACTATGCTATAGATGCATCTGTGCATTAGCTCAAAATTTTAAATTTTACGTAAAATATAACCGATCCGAACCGTTCAATATAATCTTCATATCAAACTCTACTAGTTAGCCAAATTTTATATTTTTTTTGAAATTTTTGCTATTTTTTGCATGAGAAAATTGCTTAATTTAAAAATTTTGGATCGTCCAATATGATGATTTTCTCCTCATGCAAAAAAATAGCAAAAAAATTAAAAAAATATAAAATTTGGCTAACTAGTAGAGTTTGATATGAAGATTATATTTAACAATCGGATCGATCATATTGTACGTAAAATTTAAAATTTTGAGCTAATGCACGAGTACATTTGTGCATTGCAATTAGGGGTGCAAACGGATCGGATATAGTCGGATAGTGATCAAAACTGTATTCGTATTCGTTTTAATTTTTCAAATACGAATACGGATCGGATATTAAACGGATATGAATATGAATCGGATAATATACGAATATGAATACGGATACATTTAGGATACTAAATTAAAATATCACCAATTATAATTACATAATATTTTTTTCTAAAACCCTCGCTCCTAGAAAAAATTTTGAGAAACGCCCTCCTCAGTCCTCTGAAAATAGTTATGGAGAGTATGATGACCTTTCGTTAACAGGCTCTAAGATTCAGAAAGAGTCTTTTAGCAGTAGATCTTGTTTCCTGCTTAGAAAAGAGTTTCTTTGCGCTTTACAGATTGCCCTAAGTAATTTAGCCCATTGGCCTTTTCGTAATCGGAAACTACAAGCTGGGAAGAAATCAAGTCTAAAAAGGGCTACGACGGCATCCTTCCTGCTTCAACCCGAGAAGGGAGACCTCAAACCTGCCCTAATATTCAGCAATTAGAGGGTAGTAGTTTTTTGGTGTTGAATTTGATCGAATTATTTGTCGATCGAAAAGGGGTGCTATTTTAACCACTGAATCAGCCCATAGAAGATTTGCCAGGCCGGTGCTTTGGGCAGCGATAAAAAACTCCTGGAACAGCTTTAAAATTTCCAAATGACCAAATGGCCCTCTGCTCTCTGTCGGAACACTCGCCCAATCTTTGTTGTTTGTACATTTAATTATTTGCGGCATTAGCTTAGCTGTCAGCCCATTAGTGTAAGAACTGAGAAGCCTGATCAGCATTTTTATTTTTTCATTAGCAAAATTACACTTCACCTGTAAAATCCGGTCATATGAAAGATATTTAATTATTTATTCTTAACTTTTTCAAACTTGCGAATCAAATTCCTCGATTTTGATGTCCAGATTTTGCTGAAATATATCATTTCAAGATATCAAAATTTTGTTTTAAATCATTCTTTTATATTTATTTGATCCGGGTCACAAAGTTCTATCTATCTAGATTCATTTAGTTTAATTCAATTTATTCTAGTTTATTTTACATATTTTACAGCTATGCAAATTTACTCAAACTTGTTTCCAAATTTTCAGTATACTTCACTATTGTGATAGTAAATTAGGAGAAGATAAGGGTCCGATGATACTAGTGATATCGGATGTCACTAACTTTTTTTTTTTTATTTTAAATTTTAAATCTGAACTGTTGATCGTGTTTTTTTGTGATAAATATGTGCTGATAAAATTTTATTATTTTAAAGTCATTATAATTAGATCAAATGCTTATAAAATGAATGCATAGACATTATTGACATCCAATACCATTAAAGCCCCAAAACGTCTAGCATTTAACCAACTCTCTAGAAGGTATTGAATAGGGACAAAATCGGATTTATGGGAAAAGAAAAATATCTGGTGGGAGAATTTTTGTGAGACGGTAGCGGTTACATCTTCGTGGCCTCATAATCATTTATCGCTAACAATTAGCTGCATGCAACATTAATACTTACGTCTGAATTCAATTTATTTTTTAATTTTAACTTTATTATTTTATTTTTACTGTTCGAATTAAATATTTTCTGTCCATAGTCGCTCCCATTCAATTTGTTGTTTGCATTTCCCTTTGGCAAATCCTAGTTGCATACGGGACCTCTACGAAAAACAAAAAGATCCTTTTACATTTAGTAGCACGTGACGAAAATATGCAGGAAAATGCCAATATGACAACTTTGGTCAGAATTCAGGATAAACTGTTTTCATCTTGGGAAAAAACATAACATTTTGACAGTGAAATATTAGTGTAAATAATTAATAAGTCACTATAAATATGTTAATGTTTAATAGTTAATAGTAAAAGTAAATAAAATAATATTAAATAAAAGAGCGCATTGTTATAAAAACAATAACAAGTGTTAGAAATTGATAAATCATATCGTTATGACTTATATGTTTTGACTTTACTTCTACCTGCATGAAATGCATTAATTCGCTTGTCTGATGTAGTAAAACATCTTAAATAATTAATTAAATTATCTCTATTTTATCTACCAAATAGACAAATGCAGTCTCGTTTATTTTTATTTTTATTTTTTATTTTTTGAGGCACCGACAAAAAATATTTTATCACAAACGATATTAATTTACAAAGGATGTTAAAAAAATAGTTCAGTTGCGAATAGGACAGTTTTTAGTAATAATAAGTTTTATTAAATTAATATTATTAAAAATAAGAGTGAGAAACGTAAAATTTCAAATATACGAATGGCAGTGCGCATCGGCGATGCGCGCTCATCAAGCGCGCGCGTTTGAATTTACAAAACGCACCACGCCGCCATGCGCGCGTTCCTTTTTTTTTACGAAACGTGCCAGCGATGCGCGCGTTTCCTTTTTTTACGAAACGCGCCATTCGCGCGCGCGCGTTTCCGTTTTTTTTTTTTTTTTTTGAACGCACATCGCGCGCGCTGCGCGCGTTTACTTCTTATATATACAAAACGCGCGCGCAGCGCAAGTGAGATGGAGGCGCTTGCGCGGCGTTTCATTATTTTTTTTTTGAAACGCCACGCATCGCCAATGTGTATACCGCCATTTATATATTTGAAATTTTACGGTTTCACTCTTATTTTTAACAATATTAATTTAATAATAATTATTAATAATAAAAACTGCGAATCGGACATCTCTAGTGTCAATGTGTCATACAAAAAGGGGGACCGCAATTCCAAATCCATCAAACCGTCCATCCTGTTTTATTACCTTTTTGCCACCGTTATGCTTTCAGCTTTCTATTTTGTTTGACTTGAAAGCCAAGCTCTCTTGCCAAGTTTCATGAAGAACCTTTGTCATGCTTTTTCTATTCTTTTTTTTCAATAAACAACTCAATGTTCAAGTAATTATCCCTAAACTTCCATTCTATTAAGTACTTTGAATGTTAATTTTAAATGAATTGTAGTATTGGAATGTATATTAGCACAGTTATTTATATTTCTATAAAAAATAAATATTTTTTATTAAATGGAATCTTCATTTGTAGAAGACTCGAAATGAAAGAAATAGTTGTCACAGTAAATTATCTAATCAAAAGTAGAAAACTTTATAGAAATATGCATAATTATGCATAATTTTGTATATTCTTATAAAACCTAAAAACTTTTTATTAAACGGAATCTTTTTTTGCTGAAAACTTGAAATAAGGAAAGAGTTGTCACACTAAATATTGGCCTCATAAAAAAATGGAAAATAAATCAAGCGACTTATTGTTAATATTTATATGTATTTGTTAATAACATAATCTAGTAAAAAATACTTTTTTAAGATTTTTATCATTATAATTGACTTAATGTATACTAATATGACTTATTATAAAATTCATACGTATTTATTAATAACGTAAATTCATGGATAAATGTGATGAACTGGACCCTATCCAAAATCCATTACACCAAGTCACCAACCTAGCTCGTTGTTTCCGGCGTTGCGAAGCATTAAGATACTTGGCGATCATTATTATTTTACTTTCCACTTTGTTTCATTTGCTGATTTGTTTGTAGTTTTCTTTCGGGAAGGAATTTGATTCTCATCTCCAAAGGACTTTGTACACCGGAAAAGGGGGAGATCTGTGTTTGGATTCGGCCATTCGGGCCCCTTAAATGGAATGCAGCTATGATTGTTTGGTTGATTATTATTATCTTATCCGGCCTCCACGTCACTGCATGTATTATTGGCTTATTGCCATCCTAATTGCCTCGGTAGGATTGTATGCAACAAATACTTCTATAGTTTAATGGAATCATGGTGATCTACTGATCTTGGAGTCCCCCCCAACAAACAACAACCCAAAAAAAAAAAAATCAGAACTTGCATTTTTTGGTCATCATATCTTTTTAATCGTTTTTTTATAAATTTGTTGATTACTTTATCATGACTAATTATTGTTGTCATTTCAAACTCAATTGCTGTAAATTTGGATTCTTCATGCGCAATCAATCCGGTAGAATTTAGATTGACCTCACAAGTTGTGCTTCTGAGCGGTTGAAAGAGGTGAGCAGCTGGAATGAAAAGAGTAATGTACTCCAAATGCGTCTATATTTTAGTAGAATTTGATCATTAAAATTAATTTTTTACTTATATTTTACTTAATTTAGTTATGTTCCTAATTCGTAGTACTATTATATTTTGGTTTTGAGTTTAGATATTTAAAGTTTTTGGAGCACTTAGATGCACTCGAGGCATCAAACGAAGCAATATGGACACTGAAGTCAAGCATGTGGACGACGTATATCTCTCATGTGGTATGCACAAGAAGCAACACGTGGGAAGAAGTCATTTAAACTAATTTGAAGGCTATGTCGACCGCTCATGAACAGATCTAGCAACCAGATGAGAATCAGCAGCAGCCTTCTCTGGCGCCTCCTAGCTATTTGAGCAAGCCCTAGTTGTTTTTCTTGCTCTCTTTGATTATTCTAAATCTAGAGGAGGTTAGAGGACAGATTAGACCCTTCTCGGAGCGCGTTTGTTGAAGGGTAAAAAGCAATAGCTGAAGGGTAAAAAGCTTCGCTCAGATCGAGAGAAATGACATATCTAGTGTCAATCTCATATGAGCGAGATACATTTATATCAATTGATTGAACTAGAACGACAGGTTAGAATTGATAGATTGATAATTCGATATATGTTAATACTAAAGAATCTCAACCTAAGTCTTCACAAATCAGAAAAAACTACATTTGTTAGCCACTTTTGAATTTATCAGTAATGTGTGTGGACCACACATGTTAGGACCATATAAAAAAATTATCTGAAATACTAGGAACGCTTCTTTTAATTGTTGTTAAATCTTTTATTATTTCTCTATTATTGTTATCTTCTTACAAAATCAACAAAAACCCTAAAAATATATTTTCCTAATTTGAAAGTAGATCGAGTCTGATTAAATCCATGTCTTTATAGATTCAACACTCAACTATATTCTTTGAGTCGTACACTTGCGACTAAGACTATATATTAGATATAATTAGCTATATCATTTCGAGATATCAAAGAACTCTTCCCAAGTTTAATTACAGCAGGTGAGAAAAGAGTGAAAAAGGTTAACAAAAAACTACTATTCATTTGTCTCCAAATCATTCGCCCTCAATTTTAAGATTACAAAGATTAACTTCTCGTCCTTTTTCATCGTTTATCACTTTATTCTACGGAGTGCAAACGGATCGGATATGGATAAATAATGATTTTATTGTATCTATATATTTATAAATTTTTAATATGAATTTAGAAACGAATAGTCTCGGATACAGATATGAATAGAATATTCAACGGATATCAGATACAGATCAGATATTAGATGAATACAAATAAGAATACAGATATATTTTGGATATTAATTAAAAAATTATATGCATCATTAAAAAATAAGTTTTCAGATATAAATATAAATACATATTTTTTAAATATAAATATGGATCAGATATTTTTTTATTTTTCAGATCGAATCATAAATAAGATAAATATTTTACTATTTGAATTGCACCCTATATTATTCCATTCCTTCCCTTCCCTGTCGAACTCCGGAGCATGACACTAAATTTATATAACTTCATTCCAAAGAAGTTTAAAATAAATATTTTTCAGTCTAATGGATCACAATATTTAAAAAATAATAATCAAAAGTACGAAAAGCTGTTTTCTATGAAAGAGTTTTCATACGCATACAAAAGTTCTCATGCATATAAAAATTCCTTTTATAAAGTTAAAATGATTATACGTGCAATTAAAAAAGAACACACCTTTTGATGTTACCTTATATTCTTGTACCTTGACGCCACATACAATATATAGTACATTAGTTCAATCTAAAAAATAAAAGAATAGCTTCGGTGCATCCCGCCTAAAGATATACATAAAACGGCGCAAGCAATTATACACTATCTTAATACGCACGTCCTAATCAAGCTCTTAGATAGCCAATTAATAATTATAGCTAAATACAACAGATAAATGAGTACAAAAAATGGAAATCAATTTGGGGAAATTAACTTGACAAACGATTAGTCGAAGTTGCAAATTTGGTAAGCATCACCCCCCCCCACCCCACAAAGAAAAAAAAATGGATTGACATTCAGATTTTTTTTTTATTAAATGTTCTGATTCTACAACGATTCAGATTTTTATTAAACTTTTAGAGCTAATATCAATCATTGGATTGACTTATTCGTCAAATAATGTTACTATCGCTATGACTATTTATGTTGAAGTTATAATTTTCTCTCAATTTTGATTGTTACACAAAAAGCTGCATGATTTAGGAGTACAATTGTTTTACTTTGTCTTTTTTTTTAGATTGTTATAAATTATGAATTTTAACTTTTCTTAAATTTTGAATGTTTACTTTCCTCTTAATTCTGCATTTATTTTATATTAATTATGTATTCATGATTGAAATTTATATTAATTACTAAAATTATCTTTATTTTTATTTTCTTTTTTTTTTTAACATAAAGATTTTTTTTTAAAAACATCACCGTAGCTACGCATAGACAATATACTAATAAATAACAATTGGTATGTGCTCTCTCTCCAATTAGATGTCATTATTATCTAGACTTAATGATCTTCCGGTAGCATAATATAACTTTTTTACATGAGGTCATGAGATAATTCTTAATATACAAAAGAGTTAAACTTTTAATATTTTTAACTATATAACATCATCGGTTTTCTCCACCATTGATTTTGTTTAAATCTTTTCATTTACTTGAATTTAAAGGTTCATATAAAATAATTTATCTCTCTCCTCATTTAAAGTCATATGTGTAATGTACTTAAGATAAAATTTAACTCTTAAAATGATCTAACTTTTTATATAATCCTTTATAGATTATCATGTGTTTAAAAAAATATTTATTATAATAATAATAATTATTATTATTATTATCATCATCATTATTATTATTTAAAAATATCGTGCCTAAACTTTTTTTAATGTGAAATTTTATTAAATATATTTTATATTTTATATTGCTAATTATAGACTTGAGGACTATTTTTTTTAAAAACTAACCGAATTTTCTGTCATCTTTCTTGTAGAATAATTATAGTGTAGAATATTGAGTTGTCTTTTTATTTTAAAATTTTAAAGGACTCTATTTTTCCTACTTAGAAATAATATCTGAGCTTTCAATTGTTTTTTTAATTAGGTAAAAATGAATACATTTTGTTTTAAAGTAAATATATGACTAATATTTTTTTTATATTAAGTTCTGTTAAAAAAACAACTCATCACATAATGATTAATCTTTTAATGTTGACTTTGCCAAATACATTCCAGTTTTTTTAAAAGACTATCTTTTACTTCGAAATCGAATAAGCTTTTAGATATTTGTATTTTCTTACAAATACATATTGTATTCTGAGTACATATATGGCTTATATTTGTTTGAATTATGAATGCCTATATGAACATATTAATATTCATGTTCTCTACAAATAAAAGTCAACTAACCACATAGTAATTAATTGCTTGATGGTGAAAATCAATCTTTGATCCAGTAACACCCCTTCATATGGGTGGTTGCAGAGGATCTCACTCCCATCTGTCTTATAAAAAAATTCGCTCGATGGTTTCATAATTCATACTATTTACCAAGTACGTACCTTTTATAATACCGGTAAGAATCTAAATATAATAATGAAATTGAACAATTATGGTGTCACTTGTCAGGTCCTTTTTAAAAAAAAAATCACTTGTCAGTTGAAATGCGTCAATAAGATGTAATTGGATAGTAATTTTCACTCTCGTGGTTTTCTAATTTATGCGGATCAAAATCCTTGTATAAGAATGAATTTTCGGTTTCGGCAAAGAAAAAGAATGTATTTTTTGTAAAATAAATCTTTTGCGATCAATCAAACTTGTCAGCTTGCAGAGGGGGGCATTTAGCCATTTTTTCAATGGAATTTTGGAAAAATGTGAAATTGTATTGGAATAATAGTTGGATGTAAATGAAATTGTGAAAAAAATGGAATAACAATGAAAATACGCAAACTCTTTTTTGTTGAATTTTGTTTTTTTTTATTTCATCCCACTATTTTATGGGGATGTAAAATTATAAAAAAAAAAGTGACTTTTTCAAGTGTTGAAAAAGACTCAAATCTATTTTTTTTCACTATTTTAAATTTATTGGAATTGAAAAGAAGTCAACTTTTTTTCCCACTTTTCCTCTATTCCGTCCATTTGCGGAACGAACCCATACGATTCCAATTACTATGTTGACAAGTTTGAAATATTAATAAATAGAATTATATCTTTCATAATTCCATCACCCACATAGAACAGTGAGATGGAATAAAAAGATTAAAGTGTAAAAGAAAAAAGTTTGACCGTACATACATATTTTCTTTTTTCATGGTTTCATTTAATTTTATTTTAGTTCACTTCTCTCATAATTTTAAGCTCTTTTGAGTATTTTTATGGTGCCAATGGACAGAAGCGGAGTCAGAGATCCAAATAGAGGGGTGAAAATTGAATTTTTTTTAGGAGGTCAAAATAAAAAAAAAACTTCAATATAAACATTTTTTTTTCTAAAAATATACATAAATACAAAAGTATTTAAAAAAAAATAATTGGTCAGGAGGGGTCAACTAGTTCCCCTACAATTGAATGTCTCCGCACCTGTTAATGGATGAATGGATCAGGTACAAGTCGGGTCATTATTATTTTATTATTTTTTTTATTCGATCTGTTTAAAATTAGAATAAAATTTTGTCCAATCCGAATAAAATAATTAAGTATATATTAATTATTTTTATATATTTTTAAATAATTTAATATTAATTAATATATATAATTTTTTGTTGACATTAAATCAGAAAATAAATAAATAAAATTATAATTAAACGGGCTGGATAGATTCATATCTGACTCAACTCATGATAAATTAATTTTTTTAACTCATATCCAATTCATTTATTCTCGAATTATTTAAAATCAAATCGGATCAAATTTTGAGTCATTTCTATTTTTTCCTGCCGAACAGGCCAGTGGGACCACCTGGGTTGCTGAATGGCGCCACCAACCATTTCCTCACCTCTTAGTCTTTTTATTATTTTTTTTTCCAGTTTCTGCCGTAATAAGTAATAACTCCCCTGCACCGTCAATTGTGTTTTTTTCAACTGTCATCTCTTTGCCTTCTTTCTTTTCAGGTCTCCACCTCTTCTTCCCTGATTCCTTCTCCTGCCTCTCAATTTGGAATCCCAAAACCCCTCAAACCTTTGGCACTTTCCGCGTAAGAAAAGGAGAATGGATCAGCTTGTCCATCTGTAAAGCTCAATTCCAAGAATAGAAGAAGCTTCTCTTCTCCTCTCTGGCTTCGGTTATTCTCTTTCTCAGCACCCGAGTGCAATCATTTTTTTCTCCAGGTAAATTCTTCCAGATTCTTTCTCTTCTCCTAGAAACTGCAAAGTATTTCATTGATGCATTTGTATGCCTTTGATTTTGTTTTCTTTTATTTTGGTGTACTTTGTGCGCAGCGTTTCCTATTTTCTTATCCAAAATTTTGCTTCCCATGGTTTAAAATGACTAGTTTTAAAGAGATCTCTAATACCGTAATACGAGAGATACCAATTTTATCTGCAGTAGTTTAGTCTAGTAATGGTGGCGATGATCAGTGTCCAACAAGAAATTTCAAAGCTTTGCTAGTGTACCAGAGTTAAATAGTAAGAGGTTCTCCATTGTGCTGAGCACATTGAAGCTGCTTGGCATGAAATTAATTTTTAAAAAGAATAAAAGAAGAACAAGACGAGATGGAGTTGCAATGCTTACTAAGATAACGCAATTTAGAAGGTTATCTTTGTAAAAGCGCATAGATTTTCCTCTCTTGGATGTCTTCAAAATCACGCGCTTATCTTTTTCCTGAAACGGATATTTGCTTGTTCGTGCCAAATTCAATCAATATGTCAAGAGGCCCTCGTAATTTTCCCCAAATGCTGATATGTCAAGAGGTTGCTTATGGTTATATGGTATGAGTTTTGTTGCTATGTTGAGACATAAAAGTTTGTCTGGACATATTTGCAAAATGAAAGAAATATTTCCCTTTTCCCGGGCTATTAAGATTTCTCTATGATGTCATGATGTGTAAAGGATAAACACTAGATCTAAGATCTAACGCACATGTGCCCAAGATTGAACTAGTGAGGGGTAGAACTCGGATATACTTTTAGCTATACCGAAATACTTCATTATTTAAGTCTGATTCTCTACAGCCTACAGCTAATGAATCACTTTCTTAGTTTCCCTCTGCCATGATTGTTTTTACATATTCCCTTCTTGATGTCTAAGCTACAAAAAGAGGCCTAAGGTGCTAGACAAGAAATTTTAGGCTACTATGCAAAAGTATAATTGCACTTTGCATTTTCACACTAAAAGATATTTTCTCAAGTTTGTTTTGCACAAGAAACCCCAGCAACATTGTATCAAATGTCACTTTAGATATCACATCATAAAAATTGATCACAACCTTTCAATGTCATGCTTTGTAAAA
Source organism: Schoenoplectus tabernaemontani (assembly GCA_037127355.1). Classification (NCBI taxonomy): domain Eukaryota; kingdom Viridiplantae; phylum Streptophyta; class Magnoliopsida; order Poales; family Cyperaceae; genus Schoenoplectus; species Schoenoplectus tabernaemontani. The sequence continues at coordinate 11,159,854 of CM073738.1, forward strand.
AGTATTTGGTGAAATAGAAATTGGACGGTGTTTATAGAGCGCTAGGCATAATTTAGACAACATTTGAGTGAAAAAAGAAACAACAATTTTCTCACTTACATTTAGTTGGCAACCATCTCTTTTTCATGAATCCTCTTTTCTTGTTCAAGTAACAAGACAATCGCAGAAAAAATAATAGAAAACTCATAACATTTCTCCCTTCTCATTCTTTTTTGCTTTTTGGGGGGCTCTTTGTTGTGCAGCTAGTTTATTAGAAGAAATAAGAAGAGGGAAATGGGAGAAGCTTCTATTGACAAGATGGTAGAACAAGGCAAAGTCTTTTTTCCTTTCTTTCTTTTCTTTCTTTTCCCTTCCTACTCCTAACTATAGTAGTAATTTGGTTTTTAGTCTAAATTTTGTGTAACTTTGTTTGTTAGAGGAGATTATGGAATTGCGTTCAAGGTATCAGTTGCTAGATACAAAAAGGAGAGTGGCTCTAGACAAGTTATTAGACATCAAAGGTATTACTAAAATAATTATTTCTTTCTTTCTTCTTCTGTGGAATTAGTCCGGGGAGTTGCATTCATGCAACTTTATATACAGGTGGAAGCTTGATTGACAAGTGCACAAAAGAGAGTGCTTGATTTATATTTTTTTGGGTAGTTGCAGAACTGAGTCCTTAATTTGTTAAATCAGAGCTCCATTGCAATATATAAATAATCACTAAAGTTGGGGGCACCTACTAGATCCAAATTTATGGGGATTGGGACCAACTATATTTACAAATTTTAATTTTCTGCTAACTTTAATTTCAGGAAGTATAAGGGTATTTTGCCGAATTCGACCTTTTAGTTCAGTAGAAAGTTGGAGAAATAGTTTCCCAATTTCAGTTGAGACAGATAAAATTAAAATTAAATCTCTTGGAAGCAAGAAAGAATTCATTGTTGATCGCGCATTCAATCAGAACTCCACACAAGGTCCACATTTTATTTAACTTCACATTATTTATTTGAACATTTTGAACCTGTTAGTACCAATGCTTCTTAATATGAATAATATAATTATTGAAAGTTATATGCACTTACTAGTTGCTGCCGGGTTTTCTTACTGAAAATCTAAGCAGTTTACTCAAAATCAAGCAATCTAACATGGTATTTTTTTTCATTTTTTAATCTTTTTAGAGGATGTATACCAGGAAGTAGAGCCGATAATAAAATCAGCATTTGATGGACAGAATGTATGTGTTCTTGCCTATGGCCAAACCGGCACTGGAAAGACTTATACAATGGTTTGTCTCTGTTTATTTCAGTTTATGCATTACTATTGTCATACTAAAAATAAATCCAAAAAAACAATTAATTTGTGAATGTTACTGTCTCTCTCACTCTCTGATTCTAGGAAGGTGTTCAAGGAAACCCTGGAATTGTACTCCGGGCAATGAAAGAGCTATTTCATGAGATATCATGGGAAAAATGTGAAAATTACACATTGACTATGAGCATGCTAGAAGTTTACATGGGCAGTTTAAAGGATTTGTTGGCCCCAAGGCAACACAATTTAAGAATGGATCCAGCAACTAAAAGGTAGAATCATTTATATGATGATAGTAACGCGATAACTACCAATAATTGCTGTACAACTATACCACATGGTAAATACCTCTTGTCTTGTACCAGTTGACTCTCAGTTCAATGGTGTATGCTTGGATTTCTAGAGAGAATTATATACTGTTTGTAATTAGTTTCTCTGCAAAGACAAGGGCAAATGTTTGATCACTTGCCAGTTTAATATTTGATATTGTATTTGTTAGTTCCAGTACCAGTATATACCAATATATAATGCTAGCAGCAGGATAACCAGAGCTGGAATTTATGCAGTCAAAATGACCATTTAAATTTTGAGGACCTATATTACTCGTTCCATTCTTACGCTCGCTACTTAGTGCATCGTTTTAGGCTTGTTTTTGGTAGGTGGATTTGACCATGAATAAGATCACTGCTGTGTTCATATGATCAAATTACTCTTATTCTATTCAGAAGATAAGAAAAAGAGTCACAAAAAAAGTCTTGATGATTCTTATTACCTTTAACTCTTAATGCCTTTTCCTTATTTTGAAGCAATATAAGCATTATGGCAAGAAATAACAGCACAGTAGAAATTGAGGGCTTAACTGATGCTGAAATATTAAACTTCAAGCAAGCAAACTGTTTATACAACAAGGGGAGGCGGGCCCGTGCTACCTCTTGGACTAGCGTCAATGAAACCTCAAGCAGATCTCACTGGTGGGTATTCTCCAACCTTTAGCAAGCTTAGGAATTGAAGTCGTTGCAACATTGGATTTTAATATTATCTTTATTAAGTGTACAACTGGTTCAGCAGAAGTATCTTAAGTGCAAATTTTCATTGTCAGACACAATTGATGGGCATGAGTGACAAATTGAGGCTTAATCAGGGCATAATAATGCATCCAGTAAACCAACCTGGTAAATAGCACCAGGGTCGGTCAGTTAGCCTATACTTGATCCTTGGATAACATATTTATCCAAACATCTGCCCTGAGTACCTTGGTTGGTAACTTTGGTTTTATTTGTTCTAGTTTTGTCCATGCAGCTTGACTAGAATTACAATAAGAGATGGTGAAAATGGAAAAGTTGTAAGCAAGATATGGTTGGTAGATCTGGGAGGGAGTGAGAGGTTGCTTAAAACAGGTGCAACTGGGCATACTATGGATGAAGGGAAATCCATCAACCTCTCTCTCTCTGCACTTGGTGATGTCATAGCTGCATTAAAACACAAGAAGCATCATGTCCCCTACAGGTTTTCCCTTGTTTCAAATTCAATTTGGAACAGATGAAACATGATATAAATAAATTGGAGTAGCTAAACTGCTCAAAAGTCCTAATTCACAGTGCAAATGAGAACTAAACCCTTAATACAATGTTGTGCCAGTGGCAATATAGAAGTTGAAGTGAAGAAGTCTACCATTCTATATCGAACAATGATGATAATCAAAAGTCTAGCATTTCTTTCAAAGGGACAAGCATTTCTTCATATAGAGCTTGTTGTATTTATGCATTGGATTTTCAATTTAAATTTAATTGCTGACATGAAGAAAAATCCTAATGAACCTATTTGGTTTTCTGTATTTCAGGAACAGCAAGCTCACACAAATTCTTAGTGACTCTCTTGGTAAACCATTTTAATTAGATTTTTTTTTTGTCAAGTTTATTAAAACCAAAACATGTGAGTGCATGGTTCTGTCAATCAGGTGTATGTCATCAATAAAAATTGCCTACCTCTCTTTTCTGAGCTTAAGGGTTTCATATCTTAAAAGATTATTGGAATGCAGAAATTAATTTTCTACAATCAGTCTGAATTTTGATAATTGGGTTATTAGGGGAGAGATCGAGGGTTGTGATGATTGTGCACACAAGTCCAACTGAGGATGACTTATTGGAGACTATTTGTACATTGACCTTCACAAAACGAGTTAGATCCATTGAATCAAACAGAGAACTCTCAGAGGTAGATCCTTTAATTAATGCTCAAGCTGTACATTTCTTACCAGAAAATTCTTTTGTTTTCATGATATTTCATCTCAAATGGGATGATGTTGTTAACAACATCTCCTAAGACTTGTTAAGTCCTTATATTCCCCCCTTAATATTTTTTGTAAATTTTGTAGGAAACAAAAAAGATAAGGCAAAAGCGCATTGCAGAGCTAGACCACATAATCAAGGAGGCAGAGGAGGAGCTTCAAAATTTAAAAATGCAAATAGAGAAGGCTGAAAATCTTATCAAAGAGAAAAATCAGGAACAATTTGCAGATGAGTCCCCAAGAAGCCCACTGGTTCCAGAACAAGTGAAATTCACTGAGATCTCACAACATACTGAACAAATTTTGAAAACACTTGACCCCAAAAGGAAGCCTCGTTTCATGGCACCAACGGTTTCTAGCAAGCAGAGACAAAGTGTGACAGGAGAATCAATTAAAAAGCTGAAAAATTCCAAGTACGTAAACAAAAGGAATATGAATTTCTCAGGATCTCAGTCTCTAGGTGTTATGGGTCCCTTTACATCAAATTTAAAGAGTAAATCTGTAGATCAGGGAGCAAGAAGAGTCTCCCTCTCTAGTAACACTCCTACAAGAAATTCATTGCCACAGCACAGAAGAAGAATTTCTCTCTGTTGATGCTTTGAGAAATTATGTACAGTACAGGATATCAAGTTCAATTGCTATGGTTTGAGTGTGAGTGGGCTAACGCTACCTTTTTGTTTTTTCAGTCGTGAGCATGTTTTAAGTTATTTTGTGGATTGGTTGGTGCTTGATTGTAATTTGTAAATGTTCTGGCTCTTTGCTTTTTAATTTTTGTTTGAAACCAAAGAGCCTTAAAAGGGTTTTCTTCTTGTGAAAAGAAAACATTTGATGTGATGGAAGAATTGAGTTAATTGAAAGTCAGTATGAAATCCATTTTCCACGCTGATTGAATTTGGCAGCAATTTCATTTGCTATAAATTCGCAAATAAACAAACAAATATATGTATATCTTCACAAATCCAACACATACCAAGGATTGGCATCTGGCGACCCTATTTAGTAAAACATATAAAGGCGTGTCATGAGCTCGAAATTATTTATGATGTTTTTGAATATTTTGAGAAAGAGTAATCTAAATTTAATTTTATATCCTTAAAAGCATAGGAAACGTAACAGGAAATTAAAGAAAAAAGAACCACATAAGCTGTGCTCACAGGATGAAGCTGGTGAGTTTGAAGCCCATCTATGATCAAACTAATAAGGCCCAAAATATGAAACTGATAAATTCACCAAATGCAACAAGTCCTGCTAAAATTTCTAATGCCAGGGATAAAAGGCCCTTTTATATTACAGAGAAAAGAACAAAAATAGAAATTCAGATCCAATAGAGAGAAAGGCCTCTTTGATCTACCAACAGAAGTGGAAAACAAGCCGGGGGGCAATATGGTCGTTTCACAAGGCCTCGCTTACATAAATATAACTTCTCGCTCCAAACCCTAGCCGCAGCCTGTGAGAGAGAGAGAGAGAGAGAGAGAGGGAGAGGAGAGGGAGGAGTACTAGCCAAAGAAGGTCGCCATGCCAGCTGGACACGGTCTCAGGTCGCGCACGAGGGATTCCTTCTCTCGTCCTTTCAGGAAGAAGGGTTATATAGCGATCACCACCTATCTCCGCACATACAAGATCGGCGACTATGTCGATGTCAAGGTCAATGGCGCGGTGCACAAGGGTATGCCTCACAAGTTCTATCATGGACGCACCGGTCGCGTCTGGAATGTAACCAAGCGCGCTATCGGCGTCGAGATTAACAAGCAGGTACCGTCCGCCTTTTCTATTTTTGATCGTTTATTGTTATCGTTTCGTGATCTCGCTGTATTGTGTGCCACGAGTTGTTTTTTGGTGTAGAGATTTGTATTTTTTTAGTTTCACTTGCTGTGTATTTCATATTCATTGAAGGTCCTATTTTATCGGTAACTAGTGTGAGCAGATCTAGTTTGATGGAAATGGATGGTTGTTGTCAGGTTTATTGAATTTCGTTTTGAGAATTGAACAGTTGATGTCTATATGAGGATACATGTGGTGATGTGAAATTGCCTAAGTGTAGTTTAATTGAAATAGTGAATGCCTTTTGATGATAACGCAATATGAATTTATAGAATTTTAATAATATTGAATTGCAGTGTAGTAGTAGTTGTTATTGCTCCACTTAAAAGTTGTAATTCACAATTTTTTGTTTTGCATTCACTGCAAAATGTTCTTAGAGCTGTGAGATATTTTAAACAGAAGTTGACAAAAGTTATATGAACAATTTTAAACTCACGAGTTGTTTCATCAGTTTGCTTGCCAATCATCATTGTAGTATTTTATCATGCATTAATAGCCTGTTTGTCGTTAGTTAGCCACAATCTGGATAACAGCTAAGGTTCCATTCTATTTTAATTTTGTTAGATCCTCCTGTTTATTCAAGTTATTGAATGTTCCTCTATGGACAAAATGCAAGCAAGCTTCTTTGAAAAGTTAACTGATTATAATTGTGGAAAATAGGTTGGTAACAGGATCATTAGGAAGAGGATCCATGTGAGAGTTGAGCATGTGCAGCCATCTAGGTGTAACGAAGAATTCAAATTAAGGATAAAGAAGAATGATGAGCTAAAAGCGGCAGCCAAGGCCAGAGGTGAGATTATCTCCACCAAGCGTCAGCCCGAGGGACCCAAGCCTGGTTTCATGGTTGAAGGTGCCACCTTGGAGACTGTCACTCCCATTCCTTATGATGTCGTCAACGACCTCAAAGGAGGCTATTAGACTCTTTCTTTTGTTTTCTACTTCATTTTTTTTCTTTTTTTTCTTATGGTTCCTTGTTGAGAGGAAGCTTGTGTTGGGTATTTTTGTAGGTCTGAGATTATGACGTTACTTATAATTTTGAGTTGTTTTGTTAATTTTTCGCTGCTGTTAGAAACTTAGAATGGGCTGTTGAAATTGGGTAATTTCATGAACTGCTGTTCTATAATTTTTGAGAAAAATTAGTTATATGTCACTAAATTTATCTTTTGTTGTTTAGTTTTTTATACAAGTCCGCTATCTTAATTTTCTTGTTAGATTACCGTAAGGAAAATGGTTCTATTTATTTAATGCATGGAATTCAAAATTGATCTATTCTTTTATCTCTAATCAAATATTTGTCAGTAACATACAGTAAGAAAAATAATTTCTGCTCTTCAAAAACGTATAACCAATTGTTCGGAAATTAAGAAAATATCACTTTAAAGTTCAAATTTAATTTAATTTTAATGCCACAGTAAATTCAACTAAATTGTTTTTTGCCATCATAATCATATTAACATATAATTTTAATAATAAAAAATTAATAATTTATTTATTAACTAAAATACCCTTATTCTCCTCTCTTTGCGGCATGCATTTCTTTTCGAATTTACATCCTTTAGAGTACTTTATGAATACTTTATGAAGTAAAATGTCTAAATTTGCCGCAAATCTTTTTGAATTTACATCCTTTAGAGTACTTTATGAATACTTTATGAAGTAAAATGTCTAAATTTAAGTACTTTATGAAGTAAAATGTCTAAATTTAAGTGAGCCCGTAAATTTAAAATGGAGATAGTTCATAAAATGTCTAAATTTAAGTGAGCCTCGTAAATTTAAAATGGAGATAGAGTTCGGACAGGTTAAAATGGAGATAGAGTTCGGACAGCTTGTAATATAAATTCAAGGACCGTATTGAATTCGAACAGTTAGTTTCGTCATTGCAAATGTTTTTACCTGAAATCTACAACTCTCAAGAAATTAAAGCTGATTCTCTTTTACCTCAAGTGTGAGAATATCCGATCCGTCTTTGGAGATCGAGTTATGCGGAAAAGAGTTTCGATTAACCAAAGGAACAGAGATGCCAATGCCATGCTGAGAAGTCGGTAATCCAATTGGATTTGTATTATAATTTTTGAACTTTGAAATGACATAATTTATTTTCCCTAAATTTTTAAGTGAATTTGTTCTTCCTCTAAAAATATTCCCGTACGATCAATTGTTACGGACGATGAACTGCAATGATGTTTTGCATTTTATAAATAAGCAACTACAAATTGAACATATAGAGTGCACATCATTTTTTATTTTGTTCTAATAACATATTCTTGAGAAAGTAAAAAAAGTTTAGATTGAACCATATTCGTTAAAAATGGATTTGTACACTTTTACCAAATTAAAAAGTGGAAATGGAATTTATATAGTTAGGGACGGAACTAAGACCGGTGTCAACCGGCATTTGAACACCTCCTTTATCCATTAAAAAAAAAACTTCCCGTAACAAATAAAGCTTCTTTTAAATCGGACACCCTCTTTATTTGATCTGAACCTGTGTTGTACGGGTGCGGGTGCGGCGATACGGAAAAGTTAAAAAATACAGGATACGGATGCGACTATATATAATAATATAATATATACAAAATAATTTGACTATTATGATAAAAAAATTGAAGAATTTGAGATGAATTTGTAACTTTGTCAGTGATTTTAAAAAAGAAAAAATCTGCGATAATTTTTTAAAAAAATTGAATAAAATAAAGTAAAAATAACTAATTAGATTGTATCCAAACCATATCAGGGCATATTAAAGACGTATCAGGGCGTATCAGAGACATATCGGGACGTATCAGATACATATCAAGGCATATCCAAGACATATCAGAACGTATCGGGGTGTATCGGAGACCGAATTCGCTGATCAAAGTGAATAAATAATCGGATACGCCACCAGGGGTGGACCAACTGTCGCCCCCCCCCCCCACCCGGATTTTGAAAAATAGTGCTTTCGGTAATTTGCCCCCCCTGAAAAAAATTGCCTCCCGCCTGGATTATCTGATTATTTTTATTGAGAAAAAATATTTAATATCGTGCATAATGAAATAATTATGCAAAGATATTAAAATATAAAATTTCGTAGACGAAAACTTTCTCCATCAACTTGATTCTCTATTAAGTTGATGGAGAAATGTAGCAAAAGTCAAAACGCTTTTTAATTGCTCAATATCATTTCAACTTGGCAATGGAAAAAAAATACTATTTTGGAATGATAACTGGAAAGATGATTGATAAGCCAAAATCACATATATATTCTGATAGGATTTGGTATCTAAAACTACCCTTTCTATGCAGTTTTTAGTTCAATTAGTTGATTTAGTTTGGATATTGCACAAAGTTCGAGATACTGCCATGGTTTCTTTGATTTTAGGACTTTTGGAGCATTTTGGGAATATTTGGATGAAGATGGAGTAAGCTAGGCGCAACTAGAATAACGAAGATCTTGCTGGAGAAAAACTGCATGAACCTTTTGACCCAAAAAGTTATCTTTTCGGGTCGAAAAGAACTCTCTGCCAGGAAACTGCATGAACATTTTGGGTCAAAATCTTTTCTTTTCGGGCCATAAAGAGCGGACCTGTTTCGCTCCTGAAAGCATCTCTTCACCCTAGAAGGCTCCAGATTCGATTTTAAACAGAAGAGAACGCCTCCAAAGGGCCATAACCGCCCTAGGACAGATCTGAGATGAGTCTTTTGAGTTTCTTTGAGAGTTTTGGAGAGAGAAGAAGGCAGAAGAAGGAGAAATCAAAAATTGGGTGTAACTCTTATTCTCTTGATGATTTTCTTTTTATTTTTCATTGCTTTTATCTGTGATTATTTCTCTTTCATGGAAGAGTAGTCGTTTTTCTAGGGTTTAGACATGTAACTTGAAACTTGAAGTTTAATCGTACTTATTGTTGTTTTAATTGCTTTATTTTATGAATTACTTTTGTGATTGTATTACTGTGCATGGATTGAATTATTGTACGTTTGTATTAGTAATCCGTCTGGGATTAAAAACCCTAGATAACATAGATTCATAACCTGCAAACGATATTAGAATTGCACATGTATCTTAGAGAATTATTTAGGTTTCTAATCAAAATCTGACGGTTCTCCGACCTCCAAAAGCAGTATCTAACCCTAAGTGATGGACCTAACCATGAAGTCTAGGTTAGTTGAGACTTTTCTGAACATTTAGAGTATTAATTAGATGGACCTAACCGTGAATAATTAATCTTTGAAAGGTTTACAATATCTATTTACTCATCTTGTTCATGGAACATAGAATTACTCTAATATAATAGAAGAATACCTCTAACTCTGAACTCCCTGTTCTAAATTCAAAGGGAAGAGAGAAGAGAGAAGAGAAAAGAGAGAGCGAGAGACAAGAAGTTGATATTTGTGTATCAGAGTGTGTTTTTTAAAGACAACTCAACGTTCCTTTTTTTATGGATCTTTTACTTTCTATATTAACATTTTTTTTTAAATTTGAAATTAGGTCTAGATGTGGAGCATTTTTATGCTATATATAGCAATAAGCTCAGTCGTGTTGCTCAAAAATAGGGTTGATCACTGGTGAACCAAGTGCGCATAACTAGTAAGCTCATCATTCCTTTTTTTATGGGTCTTTACTTTCTATATTTAGATTCTTTTGAAATTTGAAATCTAAGTCTGGATGAGGAGATTTTTTATGCCATATATAGCAATAAGCACAGTCATGTTATTCAAAAATAGAGTTGATCACTGGTGAAAAGCACAACCAGTGCACAACTAGTAAGCACCAAAAATATCAGCAGCGAAAAATATACCGTTACAAACTAAAATAAGCACATTATTAAGTATGGCAAGTTTAGAACGGATTGAGGAGCTCCAAACACCTTATGCCGAGTATAATGTTAGCACAAGAGGAAAATAAGGACGGCAAGAAGATCGTGTATATCAGAGAATGCCAACATAAACCCACAAATCAGAAAAGAAAAATAGCGTATGCAAATCAAGCAAATGGCACCAGAAAAATATCCAAAAGAATATAATGACAAAATGATACGAACACCAGTCATCGACGAGACAAAATGACACACAAACGTAAAAAAAAAATCTGAGATCGAATTTGAAACTCGGTCCTGACATCTATAACTGAGTTTCAAACTCGATCCAGACTAATTGGACAAAAAACAGATTATTTTTTACCAGTTTGATTGATTTATTTTTTTTATTTACTTAAAAAAAAATCCGCTCTCCACCTCTATCCACCTTGAGCACAGCCTGCTCGAAATAAGTTGGTGAGATAATATAGATCGAATCTTCAAAACATCTGAACCGTTGGATGCATTGATATATTAAATTAAACTGAAAAACTAGTCGCCACTCGCCACCCAAGGAGATCTCCACCAGTCAAATCGATCTCTCTCCCCGTCGCCACCAGACAGAGTGCCGACCCCTTCTCTCTCTCCGTCGCCACTTGCCACCAACGAGACCGACCAGCCCCGACCCCCTTCTCTCTCCGTCGCTTGTTAAGGTATGTGATTTCGTTCTCTTTTATCGGTCGTGTGCGCCGTTGTGCCTGTTCTAGTGTTCCGGGGCTAAGCCCTTGTTAATTTGTGCCGTGTGACTTGCGTCACTGTGAATATTTGACAGTGTGCTGGGTTTATTTTATTCTCTTTTTCCTATTCCACTGTATGTTGTCGTTGTTAAATTAATTGAGACACAAATCAGTTCTTAGTACTGGCGTGTTAATTTTGGTACTGAGAAAGAGATTTTTTGGTCTAAATGTATTGTTTAGTTTTTGGTACTGGCATGTACAAGTTAATTTTTTTGTATTTTGAACTTTAATTTGTGTTTTGTACTCTGTAGACTATGAGCGTGCATGGTTGATGATATTGTATTAATATGCTAGATGAGTGACACAGACTAATGAGATTATACAGCGTAATTATTCTTTGAATATGCTACTTTTAATCAATTTTGAACTATTCACGAATCAAGTCTAACTACGAATCTCAGAAATCTAGTCTAAATAGTCTGAATCAACACAAATCGAACTTGAACTCTTCTCTCAGCTCAAAACTGAATTTCAATTTGAAATTCGTAATCATGAATCCAACTTGAACTCTGCTCTCAGCTAAAAACTGCTTTTCAATTTCGAACTTGAAATCACGAATTGAACTCGAACTATGGGTAGCTTGCTCGAGTTCGATTCGTCTGCAGCAGCCTTTAAAAAGACTTTTCTGAACTCACATCAGAAAACTCTAATTTACACACAAAAAAAGATTTTTGTGTAAATTAAAATAAATAGATGAACTCCGCTGTATGCACTAGTTTCTACACAGTCTGTCCCAAGCCAGAATAAAGGAGGAGGTTGCGGTGGGTGTGGCGAGCCCTGCACTAAAACAGACAATCTTTATGGAAATGAAACCCAATCAATTTTCGTTAGGGTCACCCTTTTAACGACGCGCCATATTGGAACCGGATATGGTGATAAGAGAACAAGAGTCGGGTCGTCACCGCCTTAGTGACGCGCCATATTGGAACCCGAATATGGTGACAAGTGAGCGAGGCGGATCGTCATCACCTTAGTGACGCGCCGCATCGGCGCCCGGATGTAGTGTCAAATGAACAAGGGTCTTCGCACTTGACTCGACGAGTGCGAGGGGCAAGGAAGCTAGTCGGGGAAAGTAGGATTCGTTTAGGTAGTTGGAATGTAGGGTCCTTAACAGGTAAGCTAAGAGAGTTAGTTGATACTGCGATTAAGAGACGCGTTAATATCTTATATGTTCAGGAGACTAAATGGACGGGTCAGAAGGCTAAGGAGGTGAAGAATACAGGCTTTAAATTGTGATACACGGGAAAAGAACGAAGTAGAAATGGTGTAGGCATCTTAATTGATAAGAGCCTCAAGAATGGAGTTGTCGCAGCTTATGAGACAATGGGACAGATCATCATGATCAAATTGATTTTTGGAGATTTGGTCTTGAACGTCATCGGTGCGTATGCCCCCAAGTAGGTTTGAGCGATGATGTCAAGAGACGATTCGGGAAGACTTAGAGGACATGGTTAGAGGAGTGTCTAGCGGTGAAAAACTCTTCATTGGAGGTGATCTTAATGGTCATGTTGGCGCGATTAGAGGGGGTTTGAGAGGGTACATGGGGTTTTCGATATGGCAAACGAGAATCGAGAGGAGAAGACATCTTGAACTTCGCTATAGCTTATGACCTCGTGGTAGCGAACACCTTCTTTAGAAAGAAAAAATCGCATTTAATTACTTTCGGCGAATGGCGACACTCGAGCGCATCGATTTTGTCCCGACTAGAAGGAGGAGAGACCAAACTGCATGGATTGTAAGGTTATACCTTGCGAGTGTGTTGTCACACAACACAAACTTTTGGTGGCTGATTTTTGTTTTCAGGTATGCGTTCGGCGAGATAGAGGTATGAAAATAACGAGAATGAGGTGGTGGAAGCTCAAAGGAGACGTTTCTCAGGTGTTTAAGAATAGAGTTATTGCAGAAGGATCGTGGAACGAAGATGAGGATGCGGATAATATGTGGAAGAAGATGGCGACTCACATTCGGAAGGTGGCTATAGAAGTGTTTGGAGTAACTAGAGAAAATAAACGTGAACCTAAAGACACTTAGTGGTGGAATGATGAAGTATAAAAGGCTATCAATGAGAAGAAAGAATGTTACAAACGTTTACATCACAACAAGAGTGATGAAAACATACAGAAGTACAAAGAAGCTAGAAGAAACGCAAAAAAAACTATGAGCGAAGCAAGGGGTCAGGCATATACGGAGTTGTATCGGAAATTAGATACGAAAGAGGGCAAAAATGATGTCTACAAGATGGCTAAACTTCGAGAAAGGAAGACAAGATACTTCCACCAAGTTAAATGTATTAAGGATGAGGCTGATAGACTTTTGGTGAAAGATGAGGAGATTAAGAACATATTGAGAGCATATTTCGACAAGCTATTCAACGATGAGAGTGAGAAAACCGCGATCGAGTTGGACGACTCAATTGACACCAATAGGTGATTTGTTCGGAGAATTCAAGAGTCTGAGGTGAAATAAACTTTTAAAAAAGATGAAAACAGATAAGGCGTTAGGACCGGATGACATCCCGATTGAGGTATGGAGATGTCTTGGAGATATAGGAATAGTGTGGCTCACTAAACTATTTAATATCATTTTTCGGTCCAATAAGATGTCTGATGAGTGAAGAAGTATATTAGTACGAATCTTCAAGAATAAAGGAAATATTCAAAGTTGTACTAATTACAGAGGAATTAAGCTCATGAGTCATACCATGAAGTTTTGGGAGAGAGTGATTGAGCACCGTTTAAGAAAATTGGACAACTGTCTCTAAAAATCAGTTTGGTTTTATGCATGGGAGGTCCACTATGGAGGCGATTTTCTTGATAAGACAACTTATGGAGAGAAATCGAGAACAGAAGAAAGACCTACATATGATATTTATTGATTTAGAGAAAACGTATGATAAAATTTCGAAAAATATCATATGGTGGGTGCTCAAAAGGAAACTAGTCCCAACAAAGTACGTTACAATTATTAAGGATATGTATACAAATGTTGTGACTTGTGTCAGAGCATGTGACGGCGAGTCCGATACATTTTCTATTAAGATAGGATTACATCAAGGGTCGATTGAGTCCATATATTTTCACCTTAGTGATGATGAGATCACAAAGGACATACAAGAAGATATTCCTTGGTGTATGCTCTTTGCTGATGATGTGGTGCTGATTGACGATAGCAGAATTGGAGTCAATCAGAAATTAGAGTTGTGGAGACAAACTTTAGAATCGAAAGGTTTTAGACTTAGTAAGACAAAAACTAAATATATGAGATGTCAGTTCAATGGGGAAAACTTAGTTGACGGAGATGTTAGTTTGGATGGACGAGTAGTACCCATGAATGACACATTTCGGTATTTGGGATCGATGTTGCGGAGTGAAGGAGAGATCGATGAAGATGTTAGTCATAGAATAAGAGCTGGATGGGTAAAATGGAGACAAACATCTGGTGTTCTTTATGACAATGTCCCAAACAAACTAAAAGTCAAGTTCTACAGGACGGTGATTAGACTCGCGATGTTGTATGGCGTAGAATGTTGGGCTACAAAAGGACAATACATCCAGAAGATGAGTGTAGCTGAAATGCGGATGTTGCGTTGGATATGTGGCCACACAAGGAAAGATCGAATCGAAATGATGATATTAGGGACAAACTTGGGGTAGCACCAATTCAAGAGAAGCTAGTCCAACATCGTTTGCGATGGTTTGGTCATATCCAACGAAGGCCTCCCGAAGCATCGATGCAATGCGGTATTTTAAGTCGTCCTAAAAATACAAGAAGAGAAGAGGTCGACCGAGATTGACATGGGAGGAAGCAATAAAAAGAGATTTGAAGGAATGGAATATACCCAAAGAGCTTGCTTTGGATAGGAGTGCGTGAAAGATAGCGATTCATGTACCTGAACCATGATTTAGGAGTTAGAGTCTAATAGTAGAGTTATAGACTTCATATTCTTAGATTTTTTAGGATTTTAGGATTTAGAATTTGGAAATATATTTGAGAAATAAAGGTTTAGATAGGATTTTAGGATTTAGAATTTAGAATTAGGTTTTAAAATAAGATTTTAGGAATTAGAAATAGATTTTATAATAGAGGTTTATTGTACTATTATTATTATTGTTATTATTGTTACTATTATTAGCATATTATCATTATCATTATCATCTTTATTTATATATTATTATTATTATTTTATTTTTATTTTTTTCATCATATTCATTTTTATCACTGATATTTGAAATTTTTAATCTTAATGTTTTCCGATTGATTTTCATTTCTAGCCTACCCCAATTTATTTGAGATTAAAGGTTTTGTTGTTGTTGTGTAAAATAAATAGATGGATTGTCTGAATTTTTTGGCAATGAATTCTATTTATGGTTAGCTTCATTTCTTCCGCCTTTCACCTTCCCCGACCCAGGTCCCAGGGTGTTGATATTTGATAAATCGAAACACAAGCTCATTTACTGCTCGCACTCTATTCCTCTTGGCCCTCTCTCGACCGATCCCGCTCTCCTCCCTCCTCTCGGTCCTCTTGCTTCAGTTTATATTTTGGAGGAACCAATATCAACCTCTCCTGAGCTGATGAGGATTGTGGGGCTAACTGGAGGGATCTCCTCGGGTAAGAGCACTGTCTCCGGCCTCTTCAAATCCCGTAGCATTCCAGTCGTTGATGCCGACATAGTAGCTCGTGTATGTCACTCTTTCTTGCTATCAGTTTATTTTTCCAATTTAATGTTGTTGCTTTCCTTTTTCCTTTTATTGAGGTACATGCCATATGATGGACTTGGATTTCTCCTTCTTTTTGTAAATTGGAACAAAAAAACCTGATCCATAAAAAAAATCAGGTAAGGTTTACCAACACCAAGAAACACTGAAATATAGGCCCCCCAACGGTACCAATCAAGATTTAGTTGAGCCTAATTTTCCTCCAGTATCGTCATTTAACATTTTTCCTTTACCATACTTATCTTGACTGTATTTTATCTTGATTTTCGGAAGAATTATACAAATTCAAAAAAGCTAAAGAGAGAATACCAAAGATATCATAGTGCAGTATTTTCCACCCCAATTCCTATTAATTGTTGTGGCTATAGTAATACTTTCTTATAATTGCAGAATGTTGTTAAAAAAGGAACAGCTGGTTGGAAGAAGATTAAGAAAGAATTTGGAGATGATGTCCTGCTTTCAAGTGGAGAAATCGACCGCGCTCATCTTGGCCAGATTGTCTTCTCTGATCCAGAAAAACGTCAAAAACTTAATCGGTATTTTATATATGAAATTCTTTATTCTTCTTTTCCTCAAGTTGTTAGCATATGATTTTGCATTGGCTGAAGATCAAGCGTTTCTCTAGTCAGCTTATATGCTGTTACCAGTTTACTGTTATCTAGGTTGATAGGCCAGTGTCATAATCCTTGGTGCTTCTGTTTATGTTACCAGTCTTCAATTTATTCAGTACATCAAGAGTTGATGCCTCCTTACCAGTCTGGTAGTCTAGCATAGTCTTTCAACCTATTTATCAGGAATTAATTAAACATAACTTACTGCTGTCACAACCTGTATCCCAAATAAACCTAAATAAGTAAAAGAGTTCCAACCACATAAAGGATATAATGCTAATACAAATTATTGTTTGGAGTATTAGTGATCCACTTACATATTCACTATCTTCATTATGCATATCTGTTGATGTAATATTTGGAGGCGTTGGTGTTAAAATTGTTTTCAAAAGGCCACGGAGTTATAGTGCTATTGCTGGCTATTCCAAAATATGAGGGAAAAATGGGTCTGCAGATCTGACCAGTAGTTATGATATGGTCTGGCTAGAACCCAAATACAACTCCTGATAACATTGCATGATGTCTTGGAGAACAAAAGCTGTTGACTGTACAGTTATGCTCCACTGTTCAATTAAAACCTGATGTCATTCTGTAGAAAATAAACCGTAGAGACTAATGACTGAAACTAGGTATTTTATGCTTGATCTTGCATTTAAATGCTTGTTCTATTTTTAAAACAATGTAGCCTTCTGGCTCCGCACATCTCAAGTGCCATTCTCTGGGAGGTAATCAAACTATGGTTAAAGGGATGCAAGGTTATCATACTAGACATTCCTTTGCTATTCGAGACAAAAATGAATATTTGGACCCAACCCGTCTTAGTGGTATGGGTTGACCCAGAAACACAAATCCAGCGGCTGATTGCTCGAGATGGAATTTCAGAGGAACAAGCGAAGAATCGCATAGAAGCTCAAATGCCGCTTGATTTGAAACGGGAGAAGGCTGCTTTAGTGATAGATAATTCGGGTTCGCTTGAAGAGACTAAGGTGCAATTCGAGCAGGTTCTTGCTCAGGTAAACAGCCCTCTAAGTCTCAAGGAGTGCGCCTTATCTAGAGATGGCTTTATATCTATTATCCTGTCTTTGGTTGTAGGGGCTATCATCGTTAAGAAAAATGTATGTTGATCCTTTTTCTTAGCACAAAAGAGGGTATTTATTGAATTACGGTCGGACTTGTAGTAGGTGGCAACTCCAAAATCCTGTAGAAATCTTTTTTTTTTTTCAAGTAATAAGTTATTGGCACATTTGTGCTGTTGGGCCTGTGTTCATAATCATATGTCAATTATTAAGTAAAATAAAAGTTAATTGTTTTTTTAGTTTTGTAATTAAAATTGAATGTAAGACTGTCTTTCGGATTTCTTCTTCTCTGTAATAATATTTTGTATTCTGGAAGTGAAATTCATATGCTCTTCTAGTCTTCTGCATATATTGGTTCAATTGCAAGCGAAGCATCGATGGATTTCTGCACCTGAATGAAGCGTATTTAACCTTAAGGTCACTTAACTGGACATGAAATTTATTTTCAGTCATTGTTGATTATATGTTTCTAGTTAATGAATTAAACTTCAATATTTTCCAAGTTCGGTCAGTCTTCTATTTTTTTTCCAATTAAAACACTAACAGTTAAGCTTAGCGACTACTGAAAATATATATTGCATCCGATATTTTTATTAATAACGTAAAAAAAATTTGAAAAGACGAAAGTAACACTGTCTCAGTGGAAATCACGAATGTAATAAGTCCACACTTAGTAAACGCGGACTTACCCATCCCGTCCGCTTTTATTAAACGCGGATTGGGTTTTATAATATTTTTTTAGTCCGCATTTACTAAAAGCGGACTCAATTTTTTTTCGGTCCGCTTTTAGTAAATGCGGACTCAAATTTTATTTTATTTTCATCCACTTTTATTAAGTTTTTTTTACAGATCCGAAAATTGAATATGAAAAATCATAAATAACTTTTTAATCAAATTTGTGAAGTTAATTAAGAAGGTGGGTGATACGGGTTATGTTATTTTACTTGTAAATATGAAAAAAATTATAAATATGTTATTTTACTTGTAAATTGATAGTGTTCCAAATTTCATATAATTTTATTATCGTTTGATAGTCCATTAAACAAAATTCACGCATCGATTTTTTTTCTTTAGTGCATCGATTTTTTTCTAAGATTTAAGTTGTTATATGATTTAGATTTTAATAATAATAATGAAAAAATATCATCAAGAGAAATCCATAATACAAAAGTACATAATACAAAAGTTCATAATATAAAAGTCCATAACATCTAAAAGATAAATAAAATTCATAACATCTAAGTGAGCTTTTCAGAGTCGGCTCATATTTTACATGATATGGAATATGAGATCGAAATCCTCTTTTCGAGCCGACTCATATTTTACATGATATAAAATATGAGATAAGTATGTCTAATTTCTTTTCCCTAATTTAATAATAAAATAATTAAATGTACTATATATTTTTTACTTTTGATATATATATATAAAGAATTTATTAACGTGCAATGCATAATGCATAAATTTTAATTCGCAGTTCATAATGCTAATAATTTATATGATAAAACATACTATTAAATAAAAAGTGCTTACATGGGATCGAATTCGGACACTCTATACTGAGAAAATGGCATCTGCAACAACAAAGTCAATGGCCGTGTGTCGGGATGAACCGCATAATCCGGTGCCAGCTCCGATTCCGATCTCGACATACTTCAAAATTTCAAATCATTTTTAATAAATTAGATTCTAACTTCATGCATAGTCTCATTTAAAATTGCTATTTATCCACGCAATTGATAACTGGGGTTATTAGTTGGTATTTTCTTGGCGTTGATATTTATTTATTTAACTGATAAATAAATATAAAAAAAAACCTGCAGTCTCAAGCTTGTGGCAGAGAGGGAGAGTGCAGACTTAAGAGAGGGAAGGGTGTGGAAGGAGGGAGAGAAAAAAGTGTTCCGCTTTTAAAATGAGCGGATTCCGCGTGGGGGACGCAGTCCGCGTTTGGTAAGAGCGGACGGATCACGGGTTGGTTACTTGGTTCCGCGTTTCCACATGGATGGGTACTCGGTTTCGCGTTTAATAAGAGCAGACCGGTCACGGGAATGGGTCAGTCCACGCGGAACTAAAAAAAATTAAAAAAAAACAGTCCGCATTTAATAAAAGCGGACGGGATGGGTGAGTCCGTGTTTACTAAGTGTGGACTTGTTACATTCATGATTTTCGCTGAGACGGTTTTACTTTCGTCTTTTTGAATTTTTTTACGTTATTAATAAAAATATCGGTACATACTTCGTTTACCTAGCAACCAAAACATCTAAAAAACTCTTGGGTGCTCATTTTTTTACTGACTAAAAGGGATCAAATTAATATCTCGGATTCTAACACGTTTTTTAGGAACCAAATTAATATTACCTATAGCCTGAATTGATATTTCGGACCCTCCGATTTTTTTTTACTCTGGTTATATTTTTCTAGAGTTTTCTGATTATATTTTATTAGATTTTTTTCATTTTGATTAACATATTGATAATTTTTCATTCTAATGTTCAAATAATATTAAAATGAAATAAAATAAAATACATTAATGTTTGATCAACATCGGAGAACATAATTAATTCTAACGCGGCTAATTATGAAAATAAAACTTAATAAATTTTAATAATGATAACAACAATAGTATTAGTTATAAAAGTTAGCATAATCTTCATCCCCTAGGTGAAAGTAAGAATGAAGCTGGAGGAGAAAGAAAAGTGGGTTTATATAATCAGAAAAACTCTAAAAAAGGTATAATCAAAATAGAAAATGGAGGGTTTGAAATATCAATTCGGTCTTAGATGAATTTTTTTCAAGAGTCCGATATGTTAATTCAGTTCCTAAAATAAAGGATTAGGGCCTGAGGTGATTTTTTTTTCAAGAGCCTGGTATATTAATTCAGTTTTTTTTATTTAAAAAAAAAGTTAGTGCCTGAAATATTAATTCAGCATCTTCTAGTCAACGGAAAAAAATAAATATTTATGTGAGATTTATTTTTAAAATAAAATAAATTTAAAAATAAGAAGGTTGTTCCATGATTTTGTAAAACCAGGATCCAAACTAGCGCAAGGCTTTATTAAGCACTACTTAACATTACATTAGCATGCCTCAATTAACATTTAATAACCATAGGAAAAATCAAAGCTATGTGCATTGGTTCCATAAAAAGAAATCAGTAAATACAAAGTAGACAAGGCGGTCCTTCGATGTTGTACACTTTTGTTGTGATCTATAAATTATTGTTTGGAATTTTAGTTCTTAACCTTCCAAATTACGAATCTAAGGATTGGAATTTTAAGCATCATTTTACGAATCTAAGTTATTTATTACTGCATGAAATGATACTAGATTGACGTTTTTTACATTACTATTTCATAAGAAATGTAATAGACTCTAATAATAGATCAAGAAATAACAAGTTCCACTGAACTAAAAAATTATCTGCATCATACTTTGACTAGTTTTGTAATTTACTAAAAAATTAATGAACTTTCCGAAATCCAAAGAATAGTATAAATCTAAGTTATTTATTTGGGCAAAGCATCATACTTGGAGGTTGAATATGTTAGCTATGCACATAAAATTGGAGGTTGGATCTGGGCGGAGCCAAAGTTCTGAGTAGAGGAACAAAAATTGAATGTTTTTTAGGGGATCAAATTTGAAAAATATATTTTTATATTTTTTTTTTGAAAATATCTCTACTCTTAATTAAGAACGTAAATGTTTTGATTCTGCAACGCTCATAATTGATTGAAATTTATTTATTAATTTTTAAAGAGAACATGAATCGTTAGATATATTAGAGATCTTTTCTGACTTGATATATTCTAATAAAAATATTAAAGTCTTTGTTAAGTTCATAATATATCTTCTAAAGTAAAATTTATATAATTGAAAATATTTTCTTAAAAGACATTATTTTGTTGAAAGTTTTATCAAATTTAAAATTTAATTTTACTTTCTTTTAAAAAAATTATGATTACTACATAAAAATAATTGATTAATTATAATTATTTTTACTTTATTTATTATTGTATATTGAAATAAATATATTTAAATTTTAATATTAAAAAATTATAATATAAAAATTACCTGTAACAAAGCGGATAACTACATAATTATAAAAGGTACTTTTAAAAAAAAAAATTCTCCGCGACCGCCATGTTCCGCTTCTGCCCTTGGATAATTTATTGTTTTTTTTTCTGTAAAACGTTGCAACCTTAGAATGATGGTCAGACAGATGCGACAACTTTTTTTTGACATATTTTTAACTGAAACTTTCACTGTACTCCATGTGCTTCCTTAATTCTGAGTTTAATATTAGGCCTACTGCATGGGCGGATCTAACGGGCTGGCACCTTAATTTTTAAAAACGTCTGATAAATATGTAAAATTTCATAAAAAAAAATTAAAAATTTATAAATTTGCTCCCCCTAATACTTTTTCTTTGTAGTAAATATCTGACCCCTCCAGTCCCGGCACCTCTCAATCTAAATTTCTGACTTCGTCCGTGGCCTACTGGGCATTTTGTATCCTCGCTAATTGAGTATGAATTTGTGAATTGCGATTAACAATTATAAAATGCATAAAAAATAGCTCAACCACCCAATATTTTATTAATAACATAAAAAATAGAAAAATAACACTGCATGGTCTGAAAACACGAAACTAACCAATCCGTGTTTGGTAAACGCGTATCTAGATCCACGTTTGATAAAAACGGGCTCAGGACGGACTTATTAATGCGGACCTGAATTTTTTTTAAGTTAAGAGTTAAATTGTATTAATTTTAATCGGCATATATAACTCAAATTAGGGCTGCAAGAAATATTCGAAGTTCGTAGTTCGTTCGTGTTCGATTCGAAAAAAGTTCGAAAAAAGTTCGTTCGATTCTAGTTCGAAATTAATTTCAAATCAAACTGATTCGATTCGAAATTATATCGAATCAAACTCAAACCATGGTGAGTTCGTTCGAAATGTGTTCGCGAACTATTTTTGTTTGAATTTGTATTAATTATTTGATTGTTTGAGACTTTGAGTAGTATGAATTTATATAAAATTTATTAATTTTTGTTGAATGAACTTTTAGTTTTGTATGAATTTATATTAAATTGACATTTTTATATTTGATTCTGTTATTTTGATATGAATTTTGAAATTTGTTCACCTAATAATTCTATTTCGAACTATTAACGAATCGAACCGAACAGTTCGAACTTTTAACGAATCGAACTTCGAACTATGATTTGAGTTTGAAACTGTCTATCTATTTCGAATCAAACTAGTTCGAAATAGGTTTCAAATCAAACTCGAACACACGTTAGTTCGTTCGTGTTCGATTCGTTTGCAGCCCTAACTCAAATCATCTTATAATGTACTAATAAATTCAATTCAAGTACACTTTTAAGAAATGTGGATTTTCGTGCACTGTCTTCCTGTAACGGATGCTATCATTTAATTTGATAGAATAATATTATATCATTGATAATCATAAATCCTAGTTTCAGTATTTAGTTGAGGGTTTGCCGGCGAGGAAAAACGGAGGGGTTTGTTTGATGGGTGTGCATCACTTGACAATTCTGAATAATGAACTTTTAAATAAATATTAAAAAAATTTAAAAATAGAAAAAAGTTATAGTTGTGTTTTTCAATCTATAAATTGATTATCATTTAAATTTCATGCAATTTCATTATCGTTTGATACTTCATCAAAGACCGTTAGATTAAAATCATTGTAAATTGTATAAAATTTTGTTAGTCTTTGATAGAGTATCAAACCAAAATAAAATTACATGAAATTTTAATGACCGTCGATCTATAAGTAGAAAAACACATTTATAATTTTTTTCTATTTTTAAGATTTTTTTTCTATTTATTTAAAAAATTCATTGTCAAGATTATCAAAATAACCATTGTCAAGTCATCCCCACCTTGTTTGATTAGCAGACTGTATATCAATTAGCTTAATTGAACTTAGAGATTCGTAATACATTTGGAGCATGTTTGATTTTTTTTTTGTTAATTCGAATATAAGTTCACACTTGACAATATTTCACTCATATAATATGCAGATTCATTCTAAAATTTTAGGGTACTTTTGAATCGTGCAAAGAATAGTCAAGAAATTGGGTTTGTTTGGTAAATCAAGGAATAGTTTTGGAAGAGTGCTAATTTTGGAAGAGTGATAGAATAGTATTTTTTGGAAGAGTGGTAGAAGAATGATATTTTTGACTATTCGGAAGAACGAAAATATCATTTGTTAATCAGAATAGTTAAAATATGAATAATTATGATATTAACAATGATGATAATGATAATAATAATAGTAATAATAATGATAATATAATAATAAAAAAATAATAATCATAATCATAATAAATAATAATATTCATAGTTATAATCATAATAATATAATAGAAATATAAACATAATCATAATATAATAATATAATAATAAAAATATATAATTATAATCATAATTATATAATATAATAATAATCATAATTTTAATAATATAATCATAATATAATAATACAATATAACATAATCAAATAATAATAAAATAATAATCATAACCATGATAATAATAAATATGATCATAATCATAATAATATAATAATATAATAAGAAAAATTATAATCATAATATAATAATAATAAATAATTATAATCATAGCTATGATCATAATATAATATAATAATATAATAAAATAATAATAAAATAATAATAATAATAATAATAATAAGTATAATAATCATAGTCATAATAATAATAATATAACTATAATAATAAAAAATAATCATATTCATAATAATATAATATAATAATAAATAATCATAATCATAATAATATAATAATAATTAATCATAATCATAATAATATAATAATATATAATAATAATATAATTATATTTATAATCATAATATAATAATATAATACTAAAATCATAATTATTATAATATAATAATAATACGAGATGTTAATATAATAAGAGTTTGGCTATGATGCTACGCGTAGTACGGATGGCCCGTGTGCTACGGACTGCTTCTCTGTCTTCAAAATTCAAATAGTCGATTCGACCGGTCAAAATATTTTTCATATGAAAATCTAGTTGGGGACCAAATTTATATTTTTTATATTTTTTTATTATTTTTTAAGATAGCTAGAAAATCACTTGATTTAATATTTTGAGTCATTCAAAAGGAGTCATTTTCTAGTTATCTTAAAAAATAGTAAAAAATATTAAAAATATATAAAATTTAGTCTCCAACTAGATTTTTCATATAAAAATATTTTGACTGGTCAAATCGACCATTTAAACTTTGAAGACGGAGAAACAGTCCGTAGCACACGAGCCATCCGTGCTACGTGTAGCACCGTAGCCAAACTCATATAATAATAATAATTATTATTATTATAATAATAATAATAAATAATTATCATAATATTAATATAATAATAAATCATAATCATAGTAATAATATAATAATAAATCATAATCATAATCATAATATAATAATATAATATAACATAATCAAACAATAATCGCTAATCTGACGAGAGCTAATCCGGTATACCACATATAACTTGGTATACCGGATTAGCACTCTCTCATATTCTTCTACTTAGTCTAAAATTAGTTTGGCAAATTAATTCATCGGAATAGTTATTTTATTTCAACTTTTTGCTATTTCACTAAGTGTCAAACAAACCCAACTGAGAATATCAAATAAAAATTGTGAAAAAATAATAATTTTTAAATAAGAGTTATGATTGTAAAAAATTGTGTTATATAAAAATGATAGAAATATTATTTGGATTATATATTCAGAATAATCGTTGTTTGAAATGATGAAAATATTATAACATCAACTATTCCAACTCAGATTGATAAATGCTTACTAATATGTTGCTACTTTGTCATCAATTTAAATGACAATTTGGTCTAAAGTCCGCATGTAAGCGGCACCATTTTCACGAATAAATTAACGTCAAATTGCATCTACCTAATTAATTGGCACTGTGGAAATTTCCTGTTCACATTTTTTTAGGTCACACAGGACTGCGACATATCAGTAAAATCACAAAAAACTGAAGTTCACAGTAATTTAAAGTTTTGTTTCTCTACTACTACAATTTCAAATAACTAACTGACAAGGAGTACTAATACCTTTCAAGATTTAATAACAACCAAACTTGTTATATATCACGAAAATTAATATCCGAGTTCATCGAAGTAAAATGTAAAATATAAAATTCACTTTCTGCTCCGTTATGTGACCTTTTTTGTCATTTAGATATAATGAATACTTAATTTGATGCAATTTGAGACCGTCATCATCAATCAAATTAGATTATCACTTTTCCGATTCACTAGATGAGTATAAATTTCAAATCCACTTTGTGTTCCATTTTTTAAATCACTCGATGAGTTTGGATGTAATTGAACTTTTTTCTTATAGTACTCATTTTTTTTTAAAAATTTGATAGTTTTTTTATGAACTATCAAATAATGTTTAAATTGCATGAAATTTTGAAACACCATCAAACTATCAATCTATATATTTTTAAAAAAATTCTAGAACTTTTAATTTTTATTTAAAATCTCGTTGTCAAGTGATATCTCCGGCCCTTAAGTACAACAGACAAGTAACATAAGGGTCATCTGTGTTATTTTTTTTTTTGAGTAACTATAATCAATTCATCCGTGCCATTCATTCCGATCTAAATAATAAAGAATGATATTTTTAATTTTACTTTTGTTCTTCAGTTTTGGTGAATTTCTGTATCAGGTTTCAATTATCAAATTAAATAAATTGATTATCGGTATAGCGTCACCCTTGTTAAAGGCTCCAACCTTTCTTCAAATTCAGAATGTTGTAAATTTAATATTTTATAAATCTCACAAATCAGTCATCGGCGCAAGTTGGTATTATTAGCTCTAAAAAAAGTGAGTCCTGATTTAACTTTGCAAAAAGTTGTAAAATGTTCAGTAAAATCATTTCTGATACCTACTCCAATAAGCACGTGCAACGTCCTTTTGGATAAAAATTTAAAACATTGAGGTGAGGTGGCTTAGGTTAGGGAAGATAAGGGATTACATAGTATTAAGCCTTTATCTTGTAGTAAAAAAATATTTTAATGACAATTAGAAATTTGTACTTCTTTAGGATTTGTTCGGCCTTCACTATCCATATGAGGAAAATAAAAATTCACCCAGGACCTGTTTGACTTTTACTGTTGCTCGTGAAAAAATAAAAATTCATTATGAGTGAATATTTCTCTCCACGCGCATAATAATTTTTAGCTCAATTTATCAATTGCTCGTAAAAAAAACGAGCAAGAAATTGCTCGTAAATCTGAGAGATCAAATTAACTCGTGTCATTCGATCCCGATGAGCAGGATCCTGCTCGATTTTTTTACGAGCAGCGGATCTCGTCGCCAATTTCTGTGCATGTTTCTATTTCTTTGTGTATGTTGAACCATAGTGATAAGGAATAATTAGCGAATAATTCATTTTTCACTCATAACCGAATGTTTCACGAATAATTCGTCAGTTTAATATACAGTGCATTTTTTTGATAAAAAAATATTTTATTCTCGAATTATTCGGCAAAAAAATATATTATATATTATTTTAAATAAAATTTTATATATTTTTAATATATTTTTAATATTTTATCATTATAATATATATTTTATTAATATTATATAAAATGAACTATTCCCGAATTATATCCGTATTATACCTGAACATTAAATTTTTGACCTCGCCGAACATTTCCCAAATCACGAACTTCTCACTATGTGTTGAAAACGCCCTCAGAGTGAATTATTTGTTTTCCCAGGGTAACAATGTTTTTTTAGTTTAAAACCCTTGACCAATCTCATTCTTTTACTCCCACCCAACAGACCCTTGTGGCCTATTCGGCCAGTCAAAGGAGGAAAGAAAATGGGTGAAGACAATAAACTCTTTTTAATGTTGCGTGTGAAAAAAAAATTACTTCAGAGAATTTTTTTCGTGTGAATAGTGAAAGGCCGAACAGATGCTTAGTCTCTAATGGATTTTTTTCGGGGACACGCACAACCACTGCGCAAATACTGCTTTAAGCTGATTTCATCTATTTTTCATGAATTTGATGCAGCTTAACAGAAATTTTCTTATTCGTCTCTCGAAGTAATCCAACGATTTGGTACTACGGCATTCTAAGGAACAGGGGCGGGGCGGGGGGATTCGTCTGGACTCGAATCTTAAAGAATTAGCACGAATCTCGAAGTGATCAACGGACGCCGCATTACTCGGAGGGGGGGGGCGCTCTACAGATAATTGCAGGCTTGCAGCATTACTGCTGAACTCAAAAAGTTTTAAGAAAAGAGCAAAAAATATTATGTTCTTTTCGTTACACAACTTAATGAAAATGGGATTGTACCGGAAGCGAAATTTTATTCCTGACCTAATTTAATTTGATTTTTTTATTATAATTAATTAAACAAATCTGCATATGAAAAACATAAATTAATCGAGCTTGAGCTTCAATATTATTTTCTATAGTTTATTAGCACGCTTTTTAAAAAAAAATCAATATAACTGGTGTCCATTCTATTTTGAGTGACAATTCCGAAATTAGTATTACTGTTGTAATATATGTTGATCTTATATAATAAGGTGCATTTAGCTGTTGTTTTTAGAATCGAAATAGTAATAGTGTATTCAAATATAAATCTACTATCCCAAATAGTAATAATTGTTGATATTCATTATTGCGATGGGAGATGGAATAGTTGATGTTATAATAGTTTTAAATATATTTTTAAATTTTTATATTTTTTATCACGAAAAAAATAAAACAAACATTTCGAATTTTGAAAAATTCAATATCATTTAGCCGGAAATCAACTGCATGCGATTGAGCTAAGCGTATGCTCTTAGATTTATTTTTTTAATTCTTTTAGATAATTGTAATTTTTTAATGCATAAAATGCACGCAATTAATTATAATAACATGATTAACGCATTTCAAAATTTGACAGAATTGTTATAAACTATTTAGAGCAAAGTTACTATGAGTTTAAGCACACCAAGCTCCACCAAGCTTTTGATGAGTTTGACTGAAAAAAAAATATACTTAAACATCTTCAAATTTCAATTCTGTTTCTTAATAAATTGTTCAGGTTAAAATTTCGTGGGATGAAAAGATTTTTCATTTTTATAATTTTTAAGTATTTATTTTAATTTTTTAAATGAAATATTCTCATGTACAAATATTAATTATTTCTGATATTATTCTTAGAGTCATCTTAAAAAATTTAAAACACATAAAAATTCTAAAAATGAAATTTCCCATGTGCAAGACATGCTTTGAGAAATTTCATTTGTCGATGACAGTTCTTTTAAATCACAAATTGATAACTATCATACATTCACGCAAGCGACGCAACCCACTAAAGTATAAATTTCAACAGCAGATTAGTCCCCAAATTACTGACCTACACATTACAATATTATAATAATATTGACAAACTGTGCTATGAATCAAATTAAACAATAGCCGTTCATTTTTTACAAATGAGATGGCTGAGATAATATAGCGTCTTTTTTATATAAAAAATAGAAATTAAGCCCTCAAATTTTATAAATATCCACAAAGTATTTCATTTGAGTTTTGAACTTATTACTTTTCACACAAAAAAACATTGCCTTTGATATAGTGTCTTTTTTAAGAGCATAATAGTTTTGTTTTTCACAATGAAGGGTTATGATGGATCTGAATTGAGTTTTACGGTAAAAGAGTTTGATCCAGAAGGCCTCTACAATATTACATTACCAATCATGAGTTGGGGGCTTGGGGGCGGGAGAGTATTCTCTGTGGATATTTTCTGTGCAGAGATCTTTGCAGGGAAATCACAACGGCTATGGGGAAGTTTAAACACGAATTTTGATGCACGGAACTGTTTATTACTATTAAATCAGAACCGTTGATAAATAATCGGACCGCACAAATTAAAAAAATCGCACCTACGGAACTTTTTTAGCTCCGCAAGTGATATGGTTCCGCTTGAGGGCTGGGGCTGTTTTTTTCTTTTTCTCCACCGATGGTTTCCGGAGAGGATCCGGAGTCGGATTTATTATTGATCTCATTCATCCTGTTAGGTTCTGGGACCCACTTTCTGAATAACACGCTGGTACAAATTTGTCAACCCGGATTGCAATTTGCAACTCGGTCATTGAGCTGGTAATATTTGATTTTAAATAGATATAAATTTCAGTACATATATGTAAAGAGTGGGGATACATTGACAATGAATTATTTTGATAATTTTGATAATGAACATCTAAATAAATAAAAAAAAATTAAAAATGAAAAAAAAAAGTTTATAGATGTGTTATTCTACATTTAGATTGATGGTCATTCAAATTTCATAAAATTTCATTGTCGTTTGATAGTCCATCAAAGACCGTTAAATTTGAACCGTTGCAAATTACATAAAAATTTGATGATTTTTGATGGACTATCAAATGATAATGAAATTGCATGAAATTTGAATGATCATCGATCTAAAGGTAGAAGAACACATCCATAAATTATTTTCTATTTTTAAATTTTTTTTATATTTATTTAGAAGAACATCATCAAAGTTATCAAAATAGTCATTGTCAACCGATCCCTTCTCATATGTAAATACCCCAAAATTTTAGAGGGGTACCCACCATCTCCGGTGACAAGGTGTAAGTAGGAAATGGATACGATCAGGTTAAGTTATTTTCATTACTATATTTATATTTCATCTTTATTCACTAAAATTAAATTTATTTATATTTATTTTTATTTGTTAAAATAACGGATAACAAAATGATAACAAATGCTAATAATTAATGTTAATATATTAATTAATTTTATCATCATCATTTATAAAAAAACATTTGAATTCATTCCTTTCAAATAAATATACATCTATTTTATTAATATAAATATAAAATCAATTTCAATTTAATTCATTTTAAAATAAAATTAAAAATAATACAAGCATCAACTAGAAAATAAAACACATTAAAAATAAAATTAATATCTTTTCAAAAATAAAGTCTTACATTGAGTATTCTATTATTTTTAAAAATACTCTACTAAATATTATTCAAATATTATAATTTATCAAAAAGTAAAATCTGAAAAAAATAATTACTATAATTACTGATTTATGATAATTAATTAATATGATTAGATATAATTAATACTGACAAAAAGTAGTTATGTTTAAAAAAATATAAATTATTTTTTAATAATTTACACTACTGACAAACAGGTACGAAACTACCCAGCTGTGATTGTGACTTGTGAGCAGTGAGCAGTGAGCCCGTCTCGCACTTTTTTAAATTATAGGGAGATTAGCCCATTCGTAACGAATAATTTGTTTTCTGTAGTTCTCTTCAATCGGTTACTTACCTGATTACCTCTCTCGTTCTAAAGTTAAGAGCCTCTCTCTCTCTCTCTGCGCGTATGTGAGCAAGCAATCAGTACACTCTCATCGTTCCAGCTTCGAGCTTAGGTAAAAATCTCCTTTCTTGGTGGAATTTTGATTTATTCAATGCTCTTTTTTCTAGTTTTTCCTGAATATAATTAATGCATTTGGGATTTTTGGGTCGAAATGAAAATAATGTAGCTGCCATTTATTTGGAATTTTAATTTTCTTTCGTTATTTCCCTTTTGTTGATTGAAAATGAAATATAGTATTGGTGCTTTTTTTGCAATTTTATGTTTGAAAAATCCTCTCAAGGAGATTTTTAGAAGGTTATACTGCGCACGCGCAATATGCTGCCAGCTTTAATTACACGCTTGAATTAAAGTTGGATGATTGTTTATTTTTCTTTATTTAAATATTAAGCTTTGAGCTTTCTTTCTTCCTACAATACTCTCTTTTTATGTTCAAAAGAATCAAATTTTGCTTCATAAGATTTCCTCTAACTGTTACTTGTTCTCTCTTTCCTCTCTCTCTTTTGTTATTTTTTTCACCCCTCCTGAAGAGGTAATTCAGTAATTCTCACTTATTTCTCTGTTGCTTGCTGTAAAAGATTTTGAACTTTTGTCATAACACTTCTATTTTTGGTAATGATTTCTCAGCAGATAAGAGTGAAGTTGTGAGCTAAAATGTAAATTGAACATGAAAGAACATTGCATGTGGCCATTGCATATTTTCTACAATCGGACTACAAACTTACAGTTTAATTTTAAGAAATGACCACCCAAACCACATGATTTTTCAATAGACGGTCTGAATTATTCTTTCATTAAATAAATCAAATAGCATCTAAATGGCAGGTCTAAAATATAATCTCCTGCAAAAAAAAAAAAATCTGTATTAAAAACCTGGTTGCTCTATTTTGGTTAAGTCATTTTTGCAAACATGGGTGTTTTCTGGTCTACTGCAAATCAAGTGAATTTGAGGCGTTGCCTTGTGACGTTTTTGGCTTTTGTTTTGCTTTCAATAGTAACAAACTGATTAGATTTTGGTCTATTAATTTTCTAATGTTGTTAGTTTTTCCGGACAGCTTAGTTTGTATGTGCTTTCCTACTGTTCTTTTTTTGTCTAATATGCTGAATGCTCTCAATTAAAAGCGTGCGTTTGGTATTGGGTCTCCATCATTTAGATTAGTTTGTTTAAACATTAAAGGGCGGACCATGATGATGTCCTTCACCTATTTATCATAGTTTGATTTTTCATAATTTGTTTTCTTTGCACAGATGTTCTATTTGTGTGTTTCTGTGATTCATGTAAATTGATATATTTAGAATATAGTCAGTTATCTGTTATAAAACTGACATTTGCATCAGGAAAGCCTGTCTAGACTATGATTAGGACAAAATAATAATAGAATAAGCATTAATACATCAAATTTTTAATAAAACTTCTGAAGTTGCATAAGTGAACCAAGAACATCAAAACACCCTGTCTAACAACAACCTTTTGGCACTTTGAAAAATTATAACTAAACTATAATGCAATGCTTGTTGCTATTTCAACACTGTCAACATCTTTACCAGCTCAGAACTAACTGCATACGGGCTTCTATTTATCATAGATACTACTAAAAGCCTCTCTTTAATTGAAATTCTCAGTACATGATGTGCAATTAAGCAATTAAGCCTTGACAGATGCTGATCCTTGATTCTAATTGCATGTCCTTTTTTCTCTATTTAGTACAATTTGAACACCTAAAAATGATGGATAGCAAGATTGAAGATGAAATGAACATGCAAAAGGTCACAGATTTTGAGACTTCGAGTGCGGTCTCAACCAGTGGCCATTTAAGCACAGCATCAGATGAATCAAGTATGAGAGGCAAAAAGACTGCACGATTCAGCGAAGAAGAAGTGGTGGAGATTACACTGGATGTTCGGGATGATACTGTGGTAATACAGGTAATCTTGAAGTGAAGAGCCTCTGATACTAACACATACTGACTACTGAGGATCTGTATATCCGACATTACTATGGTCTGTACAGCAGCATGAACGTCATATATTTGCTAGCTTGTTTTGTAAACTCGACCACTTTTGACTATTTTATTTTTTCTAAGATTTTGCTTGTTCATTGGTTTTTTGTGGTTTCAAATGTATAAGTTCGTAACTAGAGGTGTGTAAAAATTTTAAAAACCAAAGACTTAATGGACAATTTGAGGTCAAGTTGAGACATAATACATTAAAAATTGAGATCTTATACTAGTCATTCGGAAGCTTATTTGAAACAGAGAGACAGCAATAATTTAGTCTGGAGCAGTTATTGGTCAATTAAGGATGACTAATACCTTCTAATGGATACTTTACTATTTTGCAATACTAAAAACACTAATCAAGTGCTGGAACACTATATACTGCCAAAGTGGTAATTTTTTGCTCTGTCCTAGACCAACAAGGCCTAATCATGTATTGCAGGACATAATAGGAGCAGGAGATGACGTTATGGATCTCCATTCACAGTCAGTACGAGGAGGGAAGCTGGCCTCCAAATTAAAGCGGGTGACAAATGGGTTACGCCTGGGGGCAAGTAAGCATAATATGGGAGGCCCACCAGCAAGGCCACAGCGTCGCCTTGACAGGAGCAAGAGTGCAGCAGCAGGGGCACTAAGGGGGCTGCAGCTAGCAACGAAGTATGTCATAGACAGTTGGCCAGTTGTTGAGAAACGATTTGAAACCCTTGCAGTTGATAGAGTGCTTGTCAGAAGTCGCTTTGGAAAATGCATTGGTAAGCAAAATTATCTTTCACTGAAACCGACCCACTGTAATATCTGAGTTTTGCATTCAATAGAAATACCTGTACAAGAGTTCTAACTAATCTGTTACAAGTTTGTTACAGCAGCTAACTGATTGTTATATAAAACAATAATAAAACAAAAACTTCTGTTGTAGAACTATATAGCCTCCTGTACATTGGTCACTTGATCTGAATCATCACACGACTGTATATCATCGCTAACAAGGTGGCTTCCCATCACATTACACGTGCTTTCAACATGCAAATGTATTTGGGATTTCCTGGGTTTTACTTAGTTTTTTCTTTCTTTGTTGCTCAAGTCCCGCTTGGAAAATGATTGAGTTTGATTATTTTTTTAATTTTTTTATTCTTTCTCTCACTTCAGTTGAATTTCAGGTTTGAGTTAATTAGGTCTTGCCATCTTGGTTCACTTGATACCTATCATGACCATCCACTGTTCTGAATGAATGGCTTAATTTGTGTTGCATGCTTGAAAATGGAGGTAAGACTTTATTCTGAACACACGTTGTGTTTTGTTTTGTCTTGTTTTATTATTGTAGGGATGGAAAATTCAGATGAGTTTGCAGTACAGATGTTTGATGCATTGGCTAGAAGGAGAAACATAACAAAACAGGTGCTAACCAAAGAAGAATTAAGAGAATTCTGGGAGCAATTGACTGACCAGGGATTTGATGGCCGTCTTCAAACTTTCTTTGACATGTAAATACCAACTATAACATCTGTGGATTTTGAGTACTTGATCCTCTATCAACCAAAAGCATTGTGATATGTTCAGCTCTTGATCATGTCTAGGCTAGATGCCATAGTTGTACGACAGTAAAATCATTAGCAGTCATGTCTGGATTGATTTTTTGTAATAAGAGTTGGGCTTTGGTCTTGGACAAAGAATAACGTGCCAACCAACAGAAGGTCGGTCTTTCCTGCACCGAACTAAAGGTTATCTATACCCTAGTACTAAGATGAGCATAATGGTACTGTACATTATATCATTGTACGATTAAGCTATTGTTAAATTGTTTTAAATTAATTTATTCAGGGTTGACAAGAATGCTGACGGCCGGATCACAGAAGAAGAGGTCAGAGAAGTAAGTCTGTAGTTATAGAAGTATATTAGTGAACATGAAGCATTCCAGTTGCAACTGATAAAAGTACTGGTTACTTGAACTCTGCAATACCACAATTGCAAGCTCCCAATTCGTGGCTATATATTGGAATTAACCTCAATCTAATTGAATTTGCATTAATTATCTGGAAACTCTGTATGTAAACTCTTTGTTATGATTAATAATTTAACTTATTCTCAGTCTTGCAGTTAACACCATGAATACAAAAAATGAACCAAAAAAAAATGGAAGAATTTCGGTGAATATTGTTTTGTCAATATGGTACCATACGAAATAAATTGCTACAGATTCCTTATATGTGATTCAAAGAGAATAAGAAGAGCTTATTTAATTTACTTTCAGATCATCACATTAAGCGCCTCTGCCAACAAGCTATCAAAAATTAAAGAGAGAGCTGAGGAATACACGGCCCTTATCATGGAGGAGCTAGATCCTGATGGTTTAGGTTATGTAGAGGTATAAGATTCTCAAAGTTTGCTATTTTTTTTTCTCAAGTACATGCTTCTCTCAATTTTATGAAATAATTTTATTTTTAAACATACTTTAGTTCCATGTACTTAGATTTTGCAGTAGTGTGAAATTTGCCATGGCCAGGTATCTCTGAACTAGATTTTTATACCATACTATATAGTCCTGCAGTATTGACCAACCAAACTGTGGGACTACTTTTTGAGAAACCAAAACTCTTGCAAGTCACTTCAGATTACCAGTACATAATGTAAACAGAGTAAACCTAAATAGTCATTCTGCTAGTTAATTGAATGTTGACTTATGACACCTATTGCATACATAATTTTGAAGCATCTTTATTAAAGAAACTTTCTCCACACTGAACTAATTTATGATATAGAATCTACTATACAATCCTGAATCGACTATACATATTGTGCTGTTTTGATTATGAATTCTAGATCTTTTTTTTATCGTATTTTTTATTATATTTATATGATATTTCACTACAGAAGGTATATGTGACTTTACTTTGGTGCTGCTTGATATTTCATGAATTTAATTTTTATCTTTTAAATATGCAGGTGGAGAATTTGGAGACGTTGTTGCTGCAACCAGCGGGCCCAGTTGAACCAAGCAACACCCAAACCCAAAGCTCAAAACTGAGTCGACTTCTGAGCCAGAAGCTTTTACCAGAAAAAGACGCAAGCCTATTTGAGCGCTTAATAACCAGTGTCTCTTATTTCTTAGAAGACAACTGGAAGCGCATGTGGGTCATGGCCTTGTGGATCTGTATATGTATTGGCCTTTTTGCATGGAAATTTATGCAGTACAGGCAGCGTGCTGTTTTTCATGTCATGGGGTATTGTGTTACCACGGCTAAAGGGGCAGCTGAGACTCTGAAGTTTAACATGGCACTCATACTGCTACCAGTGTGCAGAAATACCGTGACTTGGATTCGATCAAAGACCAAGCTTGGAATGGCCGTGCCATTTAATGACAACATTAATTTTCATAAAGTAAGTTTGGTAATGGTAGCCTATTTGTGTTGAAGATTATTTGATTTGTGCACTACATCACTGGTTTCACCAAGTTAAAATTGAACACAGGACCACCAACATGAGAACACATCACTGGTTAATTTTTTTGAATCTCAATATCCACATCACATATAACTTTGTCTTGCAACAGGTAGTGGCTGCCGGTGTGGGTGTTGGTGTGCTTCTGCATGTGGGTGCTCACCTGACATGTGACTTTCCCAGGTTACTCCATGCCAGCAATGCTGCCTATGAGCCAATGAAACGTTTCTTTGGAGAAAAAAGGCCACCAAACTACTGGTGGTTTGTGAAAGGAACTGAAGGATGGACCGGTGTTGTCATGTTGGTTATTATGATACTTGCATATACTCTGGCACAGCCCTGGTTTCGTCGCAACAGGTTAAGTCCGAAGAACCCCCTGAGGAAGTGTACAGGCTTTAATGCTTTTTGGTTCACACATCACTTATTTGTCGTGGTTTATGTATTGCTTGTGGTGCATGGGTACTGCCTCTACTTGACCAAGAAGTGGTACAAGAAAACAGTAAGTTTGTTCTTCTAAAGAATATCTCTGGTTTTAGTTTCCATTGTGCAATCTGTACTGTTGGGTTGGTAGCAGTGCACATGATGCCAATGACATTAGTATTAGTCCACTAATACATCAAGAAACAAAAAAGGAGGAGAAAAAAAGAGATCAAACATGGAAATTACTAAGCTGTTGCTTAACACATGCATTTCTCCATTTCTGGTTTCATCCTGTACAGTAATGCAGAATGCTAATTTTTTTGTATTGAACTGTTAAGTGTTAACTAATATAAATCGAATTGGTCTCAGACATGGATGTACCTTGCTGTTCCTGTTCTACTGTATGCTTCTGAGCGCATTATACGAGCCTTTAGGAGCAATGATGCTGCAAAAATTCAAAGGGTAAGCTTATGATTCATTTTTTAACTTCCTTTTCTTATATCAATTCATTGTTTTTCTTCTTATTTAATTGAAGTAAAAATTAATCACACACACACACAAAAGAGAGAAGAAAGAGAGAATAGAAACTAAAAGTTGGTAAAATCAGAATCTTCTGGTTTTGCCTCCCAGGCGAATAAATTCTGTACTGACATTTAGTAAATGCTTCAAATGTGTTGGAATTGTAGGTGGCTGTATATACAGGGAATGTGCTGGCACTTTTCATGTCAAAACCACATGGTTTCAGATACCGAAGTGGCCAATATATCTTCATCAACTGCAAGGCTGTCTCACCATATGAATGGTGATTGTTATACTTTGCTGTTGAATGATATGTAGAACTAAATATATTTGTTATTTTTCCTCTAAAGACCCAAAACCCTAAGTTATGAACCATTCACGAACTGGATTGAGAGGCAGAATTCTTAACAGACTGTAATTAACTGAACGTACCATTGTACCAGACCAACATATTGTTTTTGATGTTATCTGACAGTATCTCACTGGATATTGGGTGTCAATTGTGAGAATGACAAATGGTTGTGGGGCCTTATTTGCAACCATTCCAAATTTCAAGTATATGTGAAAACCCTATTTATTACTATATGTTCTTATAAGCGCTAACTGTTAGTATCATGTCTCCCTTTTTCAGGCATCCTTTCTCTATTACCTCAGCTCCAGGAGATGATTATCTTAGTGTACATATTCGCACAAGAGGAGACTGGACCTCACGTCTTCGAAATGTCTTCTCTGAGGTAATTAAATAATTCATGCATTAACCCATTTTAATTTTGGCCCTTGGGACCTGTTTGCTTCAAACTTCATGATTCTGTTAGTGACAACTTTTGTTGTACCACATATTCTTCTAATGCTTATTTTACTTTGTTGAGTTCGATTTGCAATTTAGTTTTGTGTCACATGAGGCTCTACAATGTATACACCACCTCTTTTTGGGACTATGCAAGAGTGTTGCAGGGCATTTACCAGGTTCAAAAGATGAGGAGACCAGGATATAAGCAAAGAAAATAAATATATAAAAGTTTAATGAGGATGAGATAACAGTAGTAAAATTGATATTGAGTTTGTAGCAGGGTATATGGAGCCTTATGAACATATAGTTCTGTTTATGGTTATAATGAAAATTGCAAAAAAGAACACATGAATGCCGCTGACAGAATTAGGGTTTTAAAATGAAACAGGCATGCAAGCCACCCACCAATAATGAAAGCGGTCTACTGCGAGCAGACTTTACCAAAGGAGGGAACAACCACAGGTGCACATCTTCTTTATGCATCTCACTTGGTACAGTACCGATTAGGTCTGATGTAAGACCTGTATGCCTCACGAGCAAAACCAAGTTCATAATATAGGGTTTGTTGTTATCATTAGCTTTGAAGT
Source organism: Schoenoplectus tabernaemontani (assembly GCA_037127355.1). Classification (NCBI taxonomy): domain Eukaryota; kingdom Viridiplantae; phylum Streptophyta; class Magnoliopsida; order Poales; family Cyperaceae; genus Schoenoplectus; species Schoenoplectus tabernaemontani. The sequence continues at coordinate 11,198,444 of CM073738.1, forward strand.
TTATTGTTGTTGCAGTTGTATTATTATTATTGTTATTATTGTTACTGCAAAGCTCGATCTGGAAAGTATTTTTTCTGCATGTAATCTGTAATCTAATTTATGAGTGAAATTTGTTTATCATAGGTTCCCTAAACTCTTGATAGATGGTCCATATGGTGCACCAGCACAAGATTATCGTGAGTATGATGTCTTACTTCTAATTGGACTTGGAATTGGTGCTACACCATTGATAAGCATAGTCAAAGATGTGCTAAACCATACTCAAAAAGGTGGTGAGGGGTCTACCAGTGAAAGTGGATCCCATGCTCACAGAAAACCTTTTATGACAAAGAGAGCCTATTTCTATTGGGTCACAAGAGAGGAGGGTTCATTTGATTGGTTCAGGGGAATTATGAATGAGGTGGCTGAAAAAGATAGGTACCAGTTATTTTTCCCTTGATAATTTTATTATTTATTAATTCGTTTTTGTTTTCTTCCCTGAGAACTGAGGCAAACTCAAATGACATTTTTAGGTTCTGGCTTGTACTTGCCCAAATTGTGTACATATATGTTTAATGATTTTCTATTTGTATTTCATAACAGTGATGGTGTGATTGAATTGCACAACCACTGCTCAAGTGTCTACCAGGAAGGGGATGCCCGATCAGCATTGATAGTGATGCTCCAAGAACTCCATCATGCAAAGAAAGGGGTTGACATTGTCTCTGGGACCAGTGTGAAGACCCACTTTGCCCGACCCAACTGGCGCAATGTCTTCAAGCACGTAGCAGTAAAGCACCCTGATGAACGTGTTGGTGAGTCTCTCTTTCTCTCTACCCCCTTCTGTCCCATCTTAATTTTACTTTTTGTATAAAATGTCAAACTTAAATGTCAGTTATTCAATTATGAGATCCTTGTGATAATCTCTCCATATTTGACCACAATTCAATTAGGCATCAATTAAGCAGCAATTGAACATTTAATTAGTTGATTGTGGATTCACTACTTATCTACTAAGGCATTTCTGTCGTACTTTTATTCATTGTACTCGAATATTATTTCATTTCAGGGGTGTTCTATTGTGGGGAGCAAGTTTTGGTGAATCAACTGAAGCAATTGTCCCAGGATTTCACACACAAAACTAGCACAAGATTTGAATTCCACAAGGAGAATTTCTGATTAGTTGTCCCCTTGAGAAAAGTTGTAAAAAAAAAAGTACAAGACTGTTTTTATGTTTTTTTTTTTTTTTGTAATATTCTTCGATTTTGTTGTTCTGTTGAAGCCTCGTAGTGTAAGTAATCCGTCTCTTTTCTGAGAGCTGTAACATAGTAAAACTCGAATTAAAAATGTACAATGATGGGAAGGTTTTCTACAATCACAGGTACTTGCTAATTAAGCACGATCTATTATTTTTTTTAATTTATTGAGTTAATGTAATACACTATTCTACAAATACCATTAAATATATTTGGGGGGTTTTATAATTAGAAAACATTGAGGTTTGAAGTGTAAATTCTGGAAATCATATATGGGCGTGATACAATGCCCCTCTTAGGCCCTCAGAGTTATCAATGAGTTGTATTTTGATAAAAAAAAAATGAATTATATTTTATAATTGCTATGTTGGAAAAATTTTGGATGGTAAAAATTTATTGCGGACATTGTGGTCAGGAAATATTATTTCAAATGCTTGTAGTTTGTACAATTAATTCACTAATAAAAAATTATATGAGTAATTCGGTTAGAGAATATTATTGATGGTAAAAATTTACATAATTAATTTATTAATAAAATTTTACATATGGACAGTTCAATCAAAAAATATTATTATTAATAATTTTTTTATTAAATATTAACTATATTTTAGTCACTTTATATTCTCACGGACAACACATCAATAATGCTGACACAGGACTAGAGCGCTGTATACTTACCATACATTCTTTCTTATTTGCTCTGATCGGCGCCCATTCTTCTCTAATTTTGTTGGCTTCTACAAGGCAGGACCCGAGAGCCTGAGATTTGGCTCCTGAGACCTTGAGGGATTATTTTGCAAAATCCTCAAAAATCTATGCGCTGAAAGCGTTGCATCTCTTCCTTTTGTAATGGCTGATCTCTTTTTGTTTCATCTCCTCTTTGCCAACTGATTTGCTGGCGTGTCCTAATGGAATATTTTGATAAGACATCTTACTGGTAAACCGTCTTCTTTTGCTTTTAGCCAAACAAAAATGTTGCAGAAGAAGAGCTGTTGCGAGTTATTGCCTTTCAGCGTGAATTATTCAAGACGACGAGATAAGATTTGAGAACACAAACACTATTAAATTGCTGAAGACTTTGCGTGCACTTGTTAAACCTATTGGACAAATCATCATCTCCTGATAAGTTTTGCGAACAGGTAAAACTTTGGACCGATTTTGTCATCCAAAGGGTTTGGGGTTTGTGTGTCGTCCGATTCACCTACGAGACTGATATTGAAAGTAATTCAAATTTATACGAGAAGTACAGAGATTGTTAGATGTTTTAAATATTAATTAAGATTCAGTTTGAGTTCTAATCCACAAGTAAAAGGAAAACAACCAAAATTGATGTATTTGGAGCAACCGTTGTCCAAAAGTCATTGGACCAGCTCCGAACCTGTTTTAGAGTAAAAGGTCTCTGCGGATTTTTTCTGTGCGGAGATCACAGCAGGGAAATCACAACGGCTCAAGGAAATCACAACGGCTGTGGGGAAGTCTAAACACGAATTTTGATGATGCAATTGTTTATTACTGTTAAATCATAACCGTTGATAAATTATCGGACCGCTCAGATCAAAACAACCGCACCTGCGGAGCTTTTTCAGCTCCGCAGGTGATATGGTTCCCCTGTTTTAGGTCACTATTCATCTATATTAGATGCCTTTTGACGTCAGATCTTCTTTTGGAAAAGTTGTTCTTAGGTTTAAACTTCTATTCTTGCTTTTCATCTTATGGGTGTATAAATATTTGTCTGTCTAAGTGCGTCTGTGTGTTTTGTGTGTGGGATGTAATCAGTGTGTTATTGGCACATAAGACATTATTATGCTCTTTTTATCCAAAATTAACTGGTTATGCTCTTTTTATCCAAAGTTTTTTAATTGTTTTCTTCTTTTAAAGCACGACAGAGATTGTTTAGACATGCAAATATGCAATGCATATTTGTCCAAACGGAGAGGTAGCTGACCTCCGTATCGAATTATCAGATTGATGTATTGCACATGCAATGAAGCTTAAGACATTATTATGCTCTTTTTTTTATTGGTCCTCATGAACTCTAACAATCTGGCACCGGTCCAAATATCCCTTTTGCTTTTGCAGCACTACATGGTTCTCTTTTATCGCTGCTGCATATCAGTGCATTGCCATTCAATCTTTTGCCAATTAATTGAAGAGGGCAAAAAAATAAAGAGAAGCAACATAAATTGGCTCGGCAATATTACATGTGAAGGGTACCAAAAAAATTGCAATGCATCAAAATTAAAACAAAATTGAACTAAATATTCGATTTACGATCCACCGGGTGGAGACAAAATTTTGATCAAATAGTAATCGAGTTATAATAGCTAATTAGATCCGGTAAGATCAAAATAGCAAAAACTTAGTTTAAAATCACTATTTTTCAAAATTCAGAAACCGACCACCTGAAACCATATACATCCGCCCCTACGATCCACAGCAGCTTGAGCACATGAAATGGTGTTTATAACTCCTTCCTTTATATTTCCAAAAAGAACATAAACCAATTACGTAAAATATTTTATTTCCTCAATCTGGCCATATTTACAAAGAATTGGAATTCAAGTATGTCCAACTTAAAATAAAATGAAACTAAAATTTTGATCTAGAGCATACAATGATGATTGTAGCACTCAGTCTTTCTTTATCTTTCGAAAAGAACATAAACCAAACTGGGCAAGGGTTCACAGAGTTAGTACAAAGGAATACTGGTTTCCTCTCTTTCCTTAAGCATAATGTTTTTTTGTTCGAATGATTCTCGGACCGTTGATTTTAAATCGAGATTCGTAACGATCATTGAAAGTGTAAATTTCAGATTTGAGATCTTTAAAAGTATACGAATCTCGATGCAAAATCAACGACTCAAAAACCATTTAAACTAATTCTTTGATTTGAAGAGTTGCGAACCTATACCCATGCAGTAATGTTTGATGTTGCATGTGGTGTAAATATTGATCTTTTCTGTATATTAATCAAAGCACCTACAGGCTTTTAATTATCAAAAAAAAGAAAGAACATAAACTAAACAATAAAAATAAGGAAAATTAGTCCCATGCCACCTCAAAACTTTAAATTTAGCAAAATGCCACTTCAAAACTTTAACTCCCTCTAATGTCACCCTAAAATAAGTTTATTTAGTCTTTTGCCACACTTATATATTTTTTGTTCATTTTTAATTAAGTTCAGTAAAATATCACTGTATTTTTGGGATGTATTTTTTTAATTCCAAAAATACCCTCATTTATGTCTGATATATCTTTTCCTACTAATTTCGTCTGTTAAAATCGTTGATATCTCTGTAAAATGCGTAATTATTTTAGCAAATGTCAAACCAAACACTTTTTTATTTTATTCTAAAATAGAGAAAACAATCAACAAATAAATCATACTAAAATCTTCTATCCGAATGACTCATAAAGAAAATTAAAAAAATGCATTTATATATGCTTACGAATAGAATTTTCGCTTTTAAAGTTCTGAATCATGATACTCATAGTCTGAAATTTGCTTTTTGTATTACGCATTTTGCACAAATATCAATGATTTTAACAGATGAAATTAGTAGGAAAAAAATATATCAAACAGAAATGAGGGTATTTTTTGAATTAAAAAAATACATCCAAAAAATACAGTGATATTTTACTGAACTTAATTAAAAATGAACAAAAAATATATAAGTGTGGCAAAAGACTAAATAAACTTATTTTAGGGTGGCATTAAAGGGAGTTAAAGTTTTGAAATGGTATTTTGCTAAATTTAAAGTTTTGAGGTGGCATGACACTAATTTTCCCATAAAAATAATATCATTTTATTTTCTCGTCTCGCCGCATTAAATAGTATTCTTTAGTCGAGATACTATTTTCAGGGGTTTTATACTGGAAGAGCAAAAGTTTTATAAAGGAAAAGTTAATTGGAATTAATTCCTCGGAATTCCGAGAGGGATAACAGGGTTCTTTTATTTCAATGATGAGAACTGTTTGATCAAAAACGAACGGATCGATTGTTTTATTTTCTTCTCTTCTCTTTATTTTCTTCTTCTTTTCGAAATACATCTGATATGTTCATTTTTTATCGGACGGTCTCCATCAGAATAATCAAACTTTGTTATCCCTCTCGGTATAATAAAGAATCATTTCCAAGTTAATTAGATCGGTTCTAAATTAATTAGTTGTACTCAAATATGAAATATCCATATACATGCAAGGAAAATATTCTCGAAAATCAAAAGTTATATTACCTGGGTATTTCATATACCCAACATAATAAATATTGGGTGCGTAGTATAAGTCGGGTACGGTACGGGTACGAGATACGTCATGTGGCATATTTAATTATTTTAATTGGTTTGACCAGCCCATACAATTTCTGATACATTTGGGTACGGTTGGGTGTAGGTTCCTGTACAACTAAGTGCGGCCTCCAGTTCGATTGGGTGCGATCAAACAAAAAAAAATCAGAAAATTAAGTATACTAGAGTGGCGCACCCGCGCTTCGCGGCGGGGTTTTACGCTTTGTTGGGGCTGATGTATATTGCATCCACAATTATCATCAAACTTAGTTGTGACATGAGCTAAAAAAAATCATGTATATTAATAAATCATTGTATAATGAGATGGAGAATCTGTACATAATATTTTCAGCATAGAAATATTTGTAAATATAAATAGTTAGTTTAATCATGTCTAGATATATGTTGATGGTACATGCACTATTACTTCTATCTCTACAAAATACATGCATCTTTGAGGTAATAATAGTAGCTTGATTTTAAAAAGTACAAAAAAAAAAAAAAAAAATAAGGGCATCAACAATTTTGCTACCGTTGCGTGATCATTCTGGAGTAATCGGAGATGAATACTACAGTCTATGTTGATGCTTGATTCAGATTCAACGCGATTTTCTATGTTGAACATTATTATAATCAAGTGATGTATATATTTTGGTTAATATATATTGATAAGAACTTATCTATTACCATTTGAAGATGTCTGTTTTGCCAATAATGCAGGTTGTAGAAGGGACTTCAGCTTGCTGATGTCTGACTTGCTACTTTTCTTCATGACTGTATTGCAGAATAGTTTTGGTAAAATTATTTAAGCACTATAAAATATATTCTAATTGTGAGCCGTTCTTACCGCCCTTGTCTCTAGTCTTATTGTCGATGATTTGCTTCTTTGTCTTGTGCACGGTATTGCTAGAAGGTGTTGGTGCATTTTTATCAACATGCATGAATTCTGAACGCTGTATTTGATCTATTGACAAGTATGGAGGAGATTTTGTTTTGTCTGCAATTGCTGAAGAAATAGGTTGCCAAGAAGAATGTTGTCGTGTGATCTGCACACATTACTTGGCGCCCTATAAGCTGCTGAATGTTGTTGTGAAGTTTGGTGTTCTCATTAGTCACATGATCTCTCTCAGCCACTACAGCAGCAAGTTTTGCATCGAGAGCAGCCAATTGCGATTGCAGGTGAAGAAGCGAAGTCTCGCAGGCCAATCGATTTTCATGTTCCTTGTCTAGATCATCAAAGAGCTGAGCTGTTTTCTTCTTTTCCTCTTCGAGGACAGCCTCAGCAGAGTTTTTGGCGTGCACTGCCTCATGCAGCTTGGACTCCTTAACCTTCCTCTCTTCATCAGCCTGGCGGTATAACTGCTCAGCAACCTGCCTTGCAGCGTCTGCCTCCTCCAGAGCAGCCTCGGCATCCTTGAAGTCAGATTCAACGACATGTAAAGCAGCCTCTGCCTGATGACGTTGATTCTTTTCTCGGATGACTCTATTCATTTGTTTTCTCACACGGCCCCTAACAACACAGTTTTTTATGCTGACAGGTTCGCACAGATTCACCTAAAATATCTTCGAGACACGCGATTGCATCAGAAACAGCTTCATGCTGAGCAACCTTGTAGGAGGTCTCATGTTTGCCTGTGAGGCAATAAGAGCAGTTGTTGAAAACACCATTCTGTTCCTTCACAACTGAGAACCAAACACGACAAACAACATCTCCCGACTCGTAGGTTTTTGCGATGCGCAGCCCACCACCAGTACATTTTGTGAGCAATGTTTGGAGTAACGGACGTTCATCGGCATACACCACCATGATGAGTTGATGACTTAACTGCAAAGGAACGCCAAGAGAAGGAGATGCAAACGACGGGAAGTTATAAACTCGAATGGTAGAAGCAGGATTTAAAAGGCAGAAAATACCAATGCATAGCCAAAAGAACCAGAAAAATAGGGAGCAAAAAAGAATAGGACGAAAAAAGATATAGAGGAGAAGAGGTTATATATTGAAGGAAGATGCTGAGTATGAAAAATGCTAGATAATGGAGTATATAGATCAGTTTAGAAATGCGAAGGAAGTGTGATATTTTTCCCATGGCATACAGAATATATAGATCAGTATGAAAAACATTATTATTTCTCTCAGTCGCTGGTTATAGAAATAAATCACAATTTCTCCACTAACTAACATCTACAAAATTAAAAAAGAATAAAAGAAAATGATGGCTATCCAGCCTCCAGGAAAATACGTATATTAATTAGTTCTTAAATTACTTTTCGTTTGAAGAATCATTAAAATATAGGAAATGCATAAAATCATCAAAAACAGAAGAATCGTGAAGGAATTCTATCCATCTGGAGAAATATGAGAGTCTTAAACATACCAGGCAACTGCCATCTATTGATAGATGTTCTAGGTTCCTCGGAGATTTAAATCCTAAGATATCATGAGGAAGCTCGTACACATACAAAAATCAAAATGAATAATAGTGAAAATAATATCAACAGTAACTAAACCAATATAATATTTATAGTATGGAAAAAATAAAATAAGAACATAATTGAATTAACCAACATACAAACCTTGTCAAAAATGATATCCTTTCATAAGGTGAATCCACCTCAAAATACAGCTCTCTGAGCCTTTTGATTTTTTTTAATAATAAACAATGCTTTCATCATTAAAGCACCTAACAAAAGGTTAGCAGTCAGTGTAATTTTATCATTTAAAAGTGTTCATGCTAATATAAGAATTAAATGATATTAGAAAGTATACATCACTAACTTAGAAGTAGTGGTGTACAATTGAATTACTGAGAGATAGGAAGCATAGTATTGTACCATAACTTCAGCAATGGACATGTATGCATGAGTACCAGTGTCATAGGCACTTCACTCATAGTACTGGTCCCATAGGTCCACCAGTTGAAACCATCTAACTATATTTGAACCAGGTGTTTCTGACAGAGAACTTGTTTAGTTTAAACATACAGCCCTACATAAGAAAAATATTTATAAGAAACATTTCATATTACAATTTGATCAAGATGATCGATCCACTATGGTTTGCAAATAAGAAATATATCACAACCTTGTCTTATCTCTTAAGGAGGCGAGAAAAAATAGTACCTTAAATAGTACTATCTATCTAAAAATAGTACCTTAAATTATCAAATTGGATGTCCCTGTCACAAGTAGAAAATCAAGAATAACATAAAAGGAGGCGAGAAATGTGATGAATTAAGGGAGAGTTAAGAGGATTCATGACATTAAACTTATATATTGATGATAAATAAAATCATCAAACATAATTCATTAGTATTGTAAGCAAATCAAAATAAGCTTAATACAATGATTAAATAAAATTTAAATTAACTGACTCCTTGCAAAGACAATTCATCCATGCCTTATTCATTACCTCCTGTAAATTATCCTGGATCAACTAATTGTAAAATCAGAACTCCTGGTCCTCAATTATTAGTTCACTTAAATGATATGTATTTGTATTTGTATTAGTATTAGTTCGCTTAGCTTGTACCTGATAGAGATAGACAAAGCCACTGAGTGTTATGGCCAAATGAGACCCAGTCTCCAGGCAACTATGCTCCTTGCTCCCCTCCTAAAGGTGCAAATTAATGCTTTAAATATACTGTAAATTATATCTGATATAGATGAGAAACAACGATAAACTAAAGTGGAAAAAATAGAAGCAAAACCTGAAAGGACGAAAGAAGTGGTGACCAAGAGGAGCGCTCAGACTGTGCTTCCCCGAAGAGAGAAAACGAAAGAAGTCATTGTCTTTGCAATGAGTTCCGAAGAGAAGAGAGTCCCAAAAACACAAATCTCGTTGATTCTCTTGTATACCTCTCAGCGCATCAGGAGAGATAAAGAGATAGATAGAGAGAGAGACTTATCTGAGAAGGCGGTGTCCTACGGCTCTCGACGATTTCGACTCGGGGTAGAAGAATCGAAGAGGGTGTGGCGCGGCTAGGGTTTGGGAAGGTGGGGTGAGAGACCCGAAGGGGAAAAGGGGAAATAGAAGAAATCGCGAAAGAATCTGAACCCTAGGTGAAAAGGCGGAGCAGATCGATGGAGCAAAACAGGAGGAGGGGGAAGAGAAAAGTGGAGCGAGTCGCTGAAGAAATGGGATTGAGTATCGGACCGAAGCAAACCTTATAGCAGAGACTATACCGTACTCGATGCACCATCAGAAAATGACATTGGTCCACAACCTTTTCAAGTACACCGCGCCTCAATCTTGATCACACATCTAACAAGTACGAATCAAATCATAAATCAGACGTCGCTGGTAAAAGAGGTGACGTGTACCGATGGAGAGATCGTTGTTCTCCCCGCCCTTTAGGGGGGATATATGAGTGAGATTTGAACTCAAAAAATGAGTTATACCCATTAATTCATGATAGCGCTACACAATCTATTTGCTTGTATTAGCAGTAATTGATTTATATATATTATAGTCATTAAAAGAAACAATGTACTTATCTTTTTTTATTTTTTTATATATTATATATGTATTTTATTTAAAAAATATTATATATTTTTTCGTATCTGTATTTTAAATTTTTTAAAATTGACGTACCGCCGAATTCACACCGCATTCAATACGATACTCACATCTGCACCCGTACAAGACAGATAAAAAACAACCGATTTAGAAAAGAATCTATCAGGAGCACCTTTTTTATTTTCCTTTAGTAAAGATTATTAATAATTTATAAAAGATGACCTTTTCGTGCAAATGGACCAGGAAGAAACTTCTTTTCCTTCAGCTCCTTTCATAGAAGTAAGATATAAAAATAAAAAATTAAAGAGAACGGACATCATGCACAAGCATGATCTTGTTTCCCTTTGCCAATTGGCCTTTGTTGTCCAAAAGTTTTTAATTAAAGATGAGGTTTATCGTTGTTGAGATTAACTTTCTTTTTGGTATTTACAAATAATGCATTAGGCTTTTTACCACTTGGGTTAGAAGATAGAATTAATTAATATTATACTATTATCCGTTAAAGAGCGACGTGTACCATAGTGTATCCGTAGTCCATTTAGCGGTTGGGAAACGTTGTCAAGTCATTGCTTCAAACATCACTGAGCTGTGCAAAGTGGCAAGGCAGGCTTAAGATACATTGACAGCAAAAATCTTTGTTAACCATGCCAACCATTTTTTTTCTTTGAATAAAGATGAGAGTTTAAGTAGTTGCTTACAAACTCATGGTTAGGATGAATAGTTGAATACAATACACTTATTTTTAGACCGATGATGCCTATCCGAGGTCGCGACCGCCAACCCGTCCTGTGATCTCTCCCGTTGGACTCGTGACCCGTTAGAATCGACAGGTCTAAAATGGGCGCGAACAATTATTTGCTTCATGTTCAACTCATTTGCTTCAATTAATACTTATATTAAAACGATTTCAAATGTTGAATTAAACCATTAAAATCACAAGTGATGTCTTTATATATAAATTTTATTAATTTTACTATTTATAAAGCCAAATAGTAAAAGAAAAAGCATTGTAAAATAATTTATAAATATTTAACTTTTATTTCACTGAAAGTCAACCAAATTTTAAAAAAATGTACATTAAATATTATATTATTTTAGTAAATAAGTCAAACATTAATATTGATTAACTTGATCTCTTATAGGGCTAATATCTGTCTATAATTGCTCATTGCTAAAAATAGTTAAGTCAGTATAATATTCTATTATTTATGCATTTATGTATTTATCACATTAGTTTATTACAATAAAAATATAATTTGTATGTAATTGTGTATAATGTCCTTGATGTATAATTTGATACTCATGATATAATTTATTATATAAATATTTATACTTAATAATAATAATATTATTAGATGTCAAAAAGTTAATTATTTATAAATTATTTTATAATATTTTTTTACTATTTGGCTTTACAAATAATAAAATTAGCAAAGTTTATATATGAAAACATCACTTATAATTTTAATGGTTCAATTCAACGTTTGACACTGGTTTAATGGAAGTATTAATTGAAGCAAATGAGTTGAATGAGAAAGAACAATTAATGGATGTAGGATCCACATTTGACTAACTTTTAGGCAACAATAACTATATATCTTATATTTTGCTTAGCAATGAGAGTATATTATATAAAATTGTATACCACCACGCGTGTAGGCTAGTGTTTTAAACACGGATCGGGTCGGATCGGGATGAGTTTTGAATTTTTTTTTGAAATTTGTCCGCACCCGTTTTAGACCCGTCGGTTCTAACGAGTCATGGGTCCAACAGGTGGAGCCACGGGACGAGTCGGGTCGCAACCTCGGATCTAGCAGGGGAATGGAGAGAGGAGAGAGGAGGCGCATGGGGATCCGTCGAAATGGGGCCAGGATGAAAATAGAGTTTCTGTCTTTGTTATTTTCATAAAACCAGCTCTTCTATGTTACATGAGTGGAATGTATTTTTTATTTTGTTATTAATAGAAAATTCGGGTCATTTGAGTTCTATGGCTGGATTTTGTAATTTGGTTTTCGTTGGATCTTAAGGGTGCTATAGTATATTGTATGATGTTTTTTCGGAATGAAGAAACATTGTTTTGAATCACTTTTGTCCAAAAGAACGGGAAACAAAAAAATGATGCTAATTGATTCATAAAGATATAAAATTCTTAATTGTCTCCATCGGAAGAACAAAAGCGTGTGGAGAAAGAAGCTGGCATGAATTTGGAGCAATTTTGAGTTATGTTCATTTTGTACTAGATTCATAATTTATGGAATCAAATCTAGAAAAATTGGTTAATCCAACGATTCGTCTCCCTTATGAAGATGATTAATGAAAATCAAATCTAACCAAGTTTTTAAAAAATTAAAAGTTTTAACAGTTTTGATAGATTCTAACGTTAAGTTTTTGAGAAAAAACGGATTTAACGGGTTTTTTGTGATTTAACCGTTTTATCTCACGTTAAACACGTTAATTTTTTTAAAAACGCATTTAATGACTCAATTTTTTATTTTATATCAATAGTTTGTGACACTAATTTTTTTTTTGGATGTAAATTAATGCTCTAATAAAAATAAAAAGCAAATACATCATGTAATAGTTTAATATAATTTAATTTTTTTAACATTTAAGTACTTAATTAATGTTATAATTATTATTTTTACTTAAGTTAGTTAATTATTAAGTACTAATTATATGAGAATATATTTATTAACCTTTTTAAATTTCAATTAATAGGTAAAAAGTGATTGACCATTTTTTTAATTTAATAGCCGTATAAAACCGTTAAAACTGTTAACTGATATTACCTCACCGTTAACAATCGTTAAACGTTTTTTAAAAGCATGAATCTAACACTACTTAAGTCAATTTGACTATGTGATAAAGATCATATTTTCAATCATATAAAAAATAAAAAGATTATATCTTCAATTTAGTGTTAGTATCAGTAGGAATTATTGAAAAAAAAAAGAACGTTAATTCTTCTTAATGTGTTTTCCTCAAAAAAAAAAACTTCTTAATGTACGTAAATTTGTTAGAGATCGTTTGACGATGAGACAATTATTATAACTTTTCAAAAATGTTCAAAGAAAATTAAAAACTGAAGTAAATTCATAGGCACATTAATTGGAAGTAAATTTTATGCAAATTTAATGTTGTCGTTTGACATATGAAGGATCGTTAATTTCGAACACCTAAAATTTCAAATCTAATCATTTTTATAGACAGATCTCATTAGGAATTTTGAATGTGAAGAGATCTGGAATTTAATTATAGAGACACATACAAAAATTAGTTATATAATATTTTTTTATAAATTAAAATAGTATTATTCATTCATTGGGACATTGAACCCGGACAGACTAATAAGGTTTGTGTTCAGATGTTGGACCTGTCGGGTTGATCCAGTACCAGTGGGCTTTGGACCTTTGATGAAATAACCTATCACTTATGCAATTAATAAACTATCAGATTTTTTTAAATATAATAACTATAAAAATTATATTATTAATAATAAGAATGATAAAATTTATATCTACGAATGACAAATGCGCCACCGGTGGCGCAGCAAACACGCCACGCGCCGCGTTGCGTCTTTACTGAAACGCGCCACTACCAGTGACGTCTTTACTGAAACACGCCACTGGCAGTGGCATATTTGTTAACTACAAATATCAACCGCGCAGGTATTTCGTAGATAGATATCTGCGCGTGCATTTATAGTGATAAAAAACTCATTTTTAGGCAAACGCGACACTGCTAGTGGCGCATTTCAGTAAAGACGCCACCGACAGTGGCGCGCGTTTATACAAAAACGCCATTGGCAGTGGCGCGTTTACTCTGCGCCACTAGTAGTGGCGTGCTGCCATTCGTAGATTTAAAATTTTACTTTTATCGCTCTTATTATTAATAATATGATTTTTATAATTATTATATATAACAAAATATGATAAACTATACATGATATCAAAAGCTCTCGTAACTCATAATTCTTGTTTTAAAATATTACCGCCATATATGTACTCATGCTACGTACATAAAAATATATATATGTATATTTAATAGTATATGATAATTTTAAATTTTTATCATATTATTTTTTATAAAAATAATTATATAATATATTTTATAAAAAATTTAAAATTATACTAATATTTTATTTTTTATCAAAATTCTATAAAAATAAATAATCATTTTAAATATTTATTTTTTTCAGAGTATATATTCGGATTGTAATTCACATATTAAATTATATGTACACTCCCATATCATATATATACTATACAACAATCAATCTTAGTCCTTAGAATTCACATTTTAAAACCATGAAATTGAGTAACGAATCGATTTCTTTTTCTTTTTGGGTTCGTTTGGCAAATCAAGGAATAACTATAGAATAATAGTAATTTTGGAAGAGTGATAGAATAATATTTTTTTGGAAGAATGATATTCTTAACTATTCGGAAGAGCGAAAATATCGTTTGACAGTTGTTAATCAGAATAGTTAAAATATGAATAATTATGATACTAATAATGATGATGATAATAAAAATAATAGTAAAATAATAATAATTATTATAATAAAATAATCATAATTCATAATCATAACAAATAATAATATTCATAGTTGTAATCATAATAATATAATAAAAATAAAAATATAATCATAATATAATAATATAATAAAAATAAATTATAATTATAATCATAATAATAATAAATAATTTTAATTTTAATAATATAATAATATAATAATATAATATAACATAATTAAATAATAATAATAATCATAATAAATAATTATAATCATTATAATATAATAATAGTCACGACCTGGGAGGGATGACCCAAAAGGCGGTTCTGAAAAGACCTACCCGTTGGCAGGAGATGTTGAAGTTGCGCATGAAATAGTCTATGAGACAAGGGATGGATGTAGCTAGGCTAGGTAAACTCTCAAATTAGTTTAATGTTTCCTTATCACAAATATATGTGCTGGGGGTAAGGGTCTAATTACCCGAGACTGAAGGAGGAGGAAAGAGAAAACCATTCCTTGTTGCAGATTTGGAGACTGTCCTAAATTATGAAAATTTACATATGGCTTATGCAGCCGGTGTTATGAAATGTTTAAACCTAGTGAGGACTCTTTCATGTTTTCCAGCTTTGAAGGTAGAAGTGAAAAGGTTCTCTTAGATATATTTTATCCTAAAGTTTGAAGCCATTGTCAAACAAGATAAGGAGATCCAAGTGATCTACTTCCACAACTTTTCTCGCTTCTATGGGATTCTTTTAATAAGACATCTCCTATCTCATCATAAGTTCAAACGCTGCGCGCCTTGATGCGAAATAATGTTCTGTGCGAACTGGTTGTTTATGTTGAATATAAACGGCTGGCTATTCACTTTTCGTGATTCATTGAAGCTTCTCCCATCCAGCCTGGACAATCTCGCCTCAAGTCTATGCCCGGAACTAGGCGCGCAGCGAGGATGGGAAATTTCTCAGTCTCAAGTAACAATAGACAATCTCTGTGGCCAGTCGATGGGAAGGAATCAATTAAGTAGATCGAGATCCCGGGGCATGGGGACTACGGAATCCTTCGGCACCTCAGTAGAAAAGAAAGACAAAGGGAATGTGAAGACTGGCGTGCGTGGAAGGCTAGGGGTCGTTGAAAGAGGATTGGGCTTTGATTTATAAGCCTCAAGATGGTTTATTTGACGCCTTAGTACATGTATAAGTTGAGTTACTTTAATATGTTTTTCAACAAAGCCAGAATTTTGTTTGGGTTGGGTATCCACCAGAGATTCTTCTGGTAGACTGCTTCACCTTTGGTATTGGCTTTCATCCAGCAATCTTACCCGAAGACGCGCATTCTTTTATAACCATAATCAAAATATAATAATATAATAATAAATAATCATAATTATAATAATATAATAATTAAATAATCATAATAATAATAATAATAAATAATAATAAATAATTTTAATTATAATAATATAATAATAAATAATCATAATTATAATAATATAATAATAAAGTAATCATATTTATATTCATAATATAATAATATAATACTAAAATTATATTATTATAATATAATATAATAAATAATATTATAATACTAACGGTGATTGATAAAAAAATAATAATCACAATATATTATAATAATATAATACTAATAAATCATAACCATAATCATAATTATAATTATAATAATATAATATTACGTAATCAAACAATAATCACTATTCCGACGAGAGCTAATCTGATATACCACCTATAACTTGATATACCAGATTAGTACGCTTCCACACTCTTCTACTTAGTCTAAAATTTATTTGACAAATTAATTCATGCAATATTTTAAGTTTTTGCTATTCCATTAAGTGTCAAACATACCCTTTGTGAATTAGTATGTGTCCGAACTAGAGGTGGCAGAACTCGACCCGACCCGACCCGATTTTTTAAGAAAGTCAAACTGACCCTACCCAAGATCAATTGGCCTTCAATCCAATCGAAATCTATCAACGATGTGAAAAAACACAACATATAAATTGACCCGACCCTGACCCGACCCGGCCTGATTTCTTCTAGAAGGTAAAACTGACCCGACCCGACCCGCCTGATTGCCACCTCTAGTCCGAAGTCCGAACTAAAGGTGGCAATCGGGCGGGTTCAGGTTCAGGTCGGACGGGTCGGGTCAGTTTGACTTTTTAGAAGAAATCGGGTTGGGCCGGGTCGGGTCAGGACAATTTATATGTTGTATTTTTTCAGATCGTTGATAGATTTCAATTGGATTAAAGGCCATTTGATCTCGGGTCGGATCGAGTCAGTTTGATTTTCTTAAAAAATTGGATCGGATTGGGTTCGGATCGGATTCAGATCCGAACGGATCAGACGGATTTCTCAGATTGAATCGGGTCAGGTTGTGCCACCTCTAGTCTGAACCATTGAAAAAAAGAGTATAACGTTTGGACACTCGAAATTTAAATGAGAACGAATTTGTTGTTTCGCCAAGGACCAAATAGTGAATTCAGGTTTCTGTCCAAGTTCCAAGACCACCAACAAAATCTAGTGAGAATAAATTTGCGTATCTTCTCCTCCGCAATGTCAAATCTCATGTACTACACTGCCTCTCATGCTCTCTCTCTCTCGTCTCTGCTCTCTAGACTCTACTAATGTACTCGAACACTAGCCAAAAAGTACATTCTTTATTCTAGCACTAAATCTTTCCTCTCCTCTGTGCTCCTCTCTGTCTCTCAAGCTTGGCAGTGGCTGCCTCTGTGCGCATCTCTCTCTCTCATGGCATCTGTTCAAGAAGGCCCGGAACCACTGAAGTACCAGGTTTCTCTCCTCTCTCAAGGCTCTGTTACCTTGTACTCTGTAATGTTTTATAATATCTTTTAATTTATAACAATATATCTCTTTGAGTCTTTTGAGAGAATGGGTGGTTAACTGAATGTCCTTATATTATTTTGCTTTAATTTTGTTGTCCTTAGACCTCGGCTTTGAAGGTGTCAATACACTGTGAAGGTTGCAAAAGGAAGGTGAAGAAGGTGCTTCAAAGCATAGAAGGTAGCACAATCGAATAAAGAGGAAGCTCAAATTGGTTCCTGATCAGAGAATTTACTGCTTTATCTTCTACACTCGATTGAATTCGCCCAAATTTTCTGAAAAAAAGAATATTTGTCATAAACACAGTATATTTAATTTTGTTATAAAGAAGCATATATCACAGTCGAGCTTGTGCTTTTCGTTTAATCGACAAGAGCATACCAAAATCTGGCATTAAGTCCTTAGAGCCAAAAATTACTAATCACTTACCAACTTACCAAGTCTTTCAATGTTAGTTCTACTTTGCTTTCACCTCCTCCATCTGATCATTAATTTCTGTGTTATTATGGCTAACTGATGAATTTCAGGTTAAGGTGCTTGTTTAGAAATCTGAATGTATAGGTAGTTGACTATAAAAATTGAAGTCCAAAAGTGCCCCATTATCTATCTTTGATTTATTATATTAAGCCAAAATTCTGCCTATTGGATTCGTTAAATACCCTAAATTTTGTACCTTTTTAAATTAGAAGATAAAAGATGCTTACGGAATATTTCTCATGAGCTTTAACCAACTAAATAGTTTAGTTTAATCGCTAGTGCATTCATGCTTAGCAACCATATCTCTTTATCATAAGCGAATTAACCAATACTCTTTTACCATTTGGCATCTCTAAAAGAAAAAAAAAATGCTACATCCCACCATTTGGCATCTTTAAAAGCTTTTAATTCCATATGTATTTTTAGGATTTGGTTTGAATAGTGAATATGCATTACAAAAAATCCTTGTGAACCTTTCTTTATATCTGTGACTATGGTTAATTGTAGGCTTTATAGCCTATGTTTGATCAGTTTGCAATTTAGGTTCTGTTTGTTCAGTATAAATGGTCCAGCACAGTCCGCTTTATTTGATCAAGTACATTTTTAAAATTTGGAGTTGTCTCATTTTGGTATCCTGTAGGCTCTGGTCTTTTGAGAAGTTTACTACTTTTCCTGCAAAAAATCTAATTAATTTCTAAAATTTTCTTCTATAGGTGTCTACCATACCACAATAGACACCCAGCAACAGAAGGTTACTGTGATTGGCAATGTGGATGCGAACAGCCTTGTAAGAAAGCTCAATAAAATGGGAAAACATGCGGAGCTCTGGCCTGAGCCACTCAATCAAAATCCGCCAAGTGGAGGTGGAGGTGGCAAGAAGAACAAGAATAAGAAGAAAACCAACAACAATAACCCAAATGAGCCTCAGAAACCAAATGAGCATTCTGAACAGCACCAAGCTGGTTCATCTGATGAAGCATCACCAGAAGAGAACTCTGAGAAACCAGAACAAGATAGAGATAATGAGAAGGAGAAACCTGAAGGCAGTGCTGTTACTATTATTCAAAATCCCATGTTCACTCCAAATCCACCACCGAATCTACCTCAGCAGATCATCCAGCAAGTTGGTGGTGGACCTGGAAGTGGTGGCAAAAAAAAGAAAAAGAAAAAGAAGAACAATAACAGCAACAACAACAACAATAATATGAATACTGGTAGCAACAGTGCTGGCGGTGAAGGCACTGAATCAACCACACAGGAGATGCCAGTTAATGCCATTGTGAGTCATGGTTTTGTTGGTGGTGGTGCCGGAGCAGACCTGGATTCAATTGGTTACCCTGGCGGTGCTCTTCCACATATACCATCTTATGTCGTAAGTTACAGTGCAGCACAACCAAGTGTGACTTTTGGTGGATCATATCATCATCCACATGGAATAGCCTCACCTTCAGGTACAGCATACAATGGAAGCTGCTTCTATCCGCCGGTTGTGGTGACAACTGTGCCGTCTGGTGCAGGGTCATATTATATGTTTAGCGAGGAGAATGCCAATGCTTGTCTTGTCATGTAAGACATGTTTTCAGTCTATGCAACAATATAAATATAATTTGCTGATATCTGTTGCATATCACTGAGACAATTTAGTTAGCTTATTAAGTAAAAAAAAATGGATATTCCCGGCAGTAATTACAACTGTGCTTGAAGTGCAATTTACATGCGCAACAATATATGCAAACTATTTTTTTTAACTATGCAATTTAAGATGTTTATTCTGTGGATATATTTTTTGTTTTAGTTTTGTAAAAAGCTCAACTTGATGAGTTATCTGTCTTAGTTGACGAGTTTGAGTGGTAATGAAATCCTTTTGTAAATCTAGGGGTGTTTTCTTTGTATCGGGAAGATGATCAATTTAATTTCTTAATTGGAACCACTGCTGAATGTTCTTATTCATTTTGATATGTTATGTAGCATTAATTTTGGTATAAATCATGATATGAATAAGTGTCAGATATACAATTTTCCTGTTCTCGTAATAGGTCAGAAGGTCAGTGATTATCGTTTGCAAATTTAGAGTATAAATTCCGCCCATCTGAATTTTTTAAGATGAAAGATAATCTAAATCAATCTACTTTAGATATTCATGAAATACTCCTTTCTCGGATTTAGAATCTCTTACACGAAGAGTGTTAATTTAATTTATCCCCAGATCCAAAGGTTGGTTTTGCCACTATCTGAATTTTAAACAGATCGAACAGATTAAAAAAATCTTTTCAAAAATGAAAACTAAATCCTTGAATTTAACAAAACGATTAACTAAATATCTAAAATTATGTTACGCCAGCTGCATAAAAAATGTTCCGAGCTAAATTTTTGTATCTTTTTTTTTAATTTCCTGAAAACTTCAGGAATGAAACAAAAGTTTTTCATTTGTTGAAAATGCATATTTTGCAGGAAGCCCAGTTTTTAGTAATAATAAGTTTTATTAAATTAATATTATTAAAAATAAGAGTGAAGCACAGTTTTTAGTAATAATAAGTTTTATTAAATTAATATTATTAAAAATAAGAGTGAGAAACGTAAAATTTCAAATATGTGAATGGCAGTGGCGCGTTTTTATTATTTTTACGAAATGCGCCATTGACAGTGGCGTGTTTGCTTCTTATATATACAAAACGCGCAACGCCTCTCCATCTCACTTACGCGGGATTTGGACGAAACGCACCACTGACAGCAAATCAAAAAGCGTGGTTACGCTCACTTGGACGTACCCGACACAGGGGAACTGACCAAAGGCCCAGGTGGGGTCATGAATGAGAAGCTGGAGAAGAATGAGAATGATCAAATTTTAAGGTTCTCACTCTTATTTTTAATAATATTAATTTAATAATATTATTATTAATAAAAACTGCAGGAAGCCGGGAAGCGTTTTACAGGGATTATGGTTCAATACTCCTTTATAGAATCGTGCATGTTTAATATTTTTTTATTGGCTTTGAAAAATGTTACTGTCACATGCAAACAGAGTTATGCTATCGATCTCCCCAAGTTGAACCGGAGGTAGGCATTAGAATATTAGATGTTTACTTTTCTGTCATTTAAATATGAACAACTTGAAATGTTTTTTTTTTATCTTCAGTTTCCGAGATGTTATAATTTGAAAATTTTTAATAGCTTATACATATTAATTATAAATGACGTGATTTTTTCCGTCAATATTTATCATTTTTTTACGTTCGATTTCATTTTATTTTTGTTTCTTTGTCGTGTATTACATTTCAATGTAACAAAATGACGACTTGTTTCACGGAACGATCATTATTTCTTATTATTTGATGAACAGATGAAGCAATTGCTGTTTTGCTATGCTAAAGTATAGAATTTTATGAATACAAGAGAAATTGGAACACCTGAATATGGGATTCGGCAAAAGTAACAAAAGAGATTGCAACGAAATTGAGTTGAAAAAAAAATGATAAAGAGAACTTAAAGATGACAAAATAAATTCACGTCACTGTTAGACTATTGGTATAAAAAAATTATATCTCCCTTGATTATTAGTGTAATTTTTGACGAGTCGTGGTTATTTATTAAATAAATTCAGAAAAAAAAACAGACTGGATAAAATGTGGGACAGCAACAGAATAAAAGTTTTTTTTTAAAAAAAAATCTTTATTAAAATGGCAGAAAAACATAGTTTAACAGCGAGATCTTTTTATTTCTTTGAGAAATCAAATTGCTGTGTTGTTGCACTGAAATGTGGGATAGCAACGGAATAAAAGAAATTGCAACAAAATTGAGAAGAGAAAATGATAATGATAACAACAAATAAAAGAAAACTAAATGCTGAGAAAAGAAATTCATGTCCCTTTGTTGTTTGTAAAAAATAGTATGCGCCATGATTATTTATAAAAATATTTCTGAAAAAAACCCAGCTTAGGGCAAACTTTTATATTTTCCTCTGTATTAATATATAGGTGGGAGGCTGGGAGCAAAATAAAGAATGTAAGGTCAAAATATGGGCTCATTTGCTAAAAACGAGAATAATTAAACAAAAATTCTTCTGTTCTTAATATTAGCGCCTCTTAGTAAGAGTAGATTAGATAATTGCTTTTCCAAATGGAACAGCTAACAGTTAGGCTATTTTGCTTAGAAAATTGTGTTATGAATGTATTACATCGAGCCAAGAACTAATTAAGATTTAGCGGTCAATTTGTCCCCCAATATTTGACACTTGGCAAAGTTTGCTTTAAAATCAAAATTCATCTCTACCTGTTCAAAATAAATTACAAGGACTTTGACCGTTTTGATTTCCAGAACGAAATTCATCTCTACGTGCTCATGCAAATGATGAGCGAATTAATCCAATTACATGAGTAGCACATGCAAATATTTACTTGGTTATTTTCTAATGTTAGAAAAAAAAATTACTTAATAAAATCGATTATGACAATTGAAAAATTACTTTTATATCAGTATCATTTAAATTTCAATGTCTTAGAAGCATAGCATATGCATCCAATCGAATAATTACAAAACATCCAACAAAACCATGGTCTTTTGGAACAATTTTAAATTTAGGTTTTCAATCAAATTGAAAAAAATAAAATAAAATCCAGAACTCTTCAGATAACTGATTATGTTTCTCTAAGAATTTGATTATTTTAACTCTTAATCGTCATTTTACTGCTCAACTTTTAAATCCTATTGCGTCATAATTCGTCTCATAAAAATACCAAAGTAGATAACTAGATATGGTGTAAAATGTGGAATCTTTTTACATACCCCATTTCCCAAATGTTATCTCCATCAATGGAAGGACCACTATCATTCGAGATAAAAAAAAATAGCCGGAGATAAATAAAAATATAGAATATAAGATTATTTGTTGTCGCTTTGATTAAACTGTCTTTTCAACATTTCACAACAAACCCTGCTAGTGACCAAATTTGTCATGTTTAATAAATTTTGGCATTTGGATATGCTTAATGAATACTTTAGCATCTTCCCTGAATATGGCGATAAATGTCCACCTTGAACTTGATCACCCTCTCTTTTAATTTCCAAGAAAGATTTTGATCCTTGTTCATTGTTCCTTCATGTAAATATCTTTCAAAAAATAAAATAAAAATAATAGGTGGTTGATATTTTTCAGCATATTCAGGTGTTACTGTCATGGTATGGATGTACCTAGCTATCAATATCCATTCACGTGAATATTTCGGAAAATATTGTAACCGTCATATGAAAAATTATATATTTTTAACTGTTTTAATTTTGTGAAACACTCTTTCTTTTGGTGCAATTAAATTTATCTTCCTTTATTACAAATTATGTATGAAATTTAATTATGTCTTAGTTAAGTGCCCTTGTCTCTTAATCTATTACTAGCTATATACCCGCGCGTTGCAGCAGAATTTTTTATTTAAACATTAAAATATTATAAGATAAAAAAATTCACATTTATCTAATATTAAATTATAAATTCACCAAATTATAGAGAAAACATATAATAAAGACTATATTTAATCTTGGATGAGATTTTTGCACAATATGAGTTAATGATTCATGATTTTTATGGAAAGAAAAGTAAATTATTCTAACATATATTATCACCATTAATTCCTTACCAAATATGCACAAAGTTGCTAAATAAAAAACAAAAATTATGGAAATAATAGTATATAAGGGAAAGAAATGGAGAGAAAGAGGGGATCAATGGACGCGATCACATACGTTCGATCAATCAACAATAAATATTATCCGTCTAATTGAGGGATAAAATGGATATAATAAAAATTTACAATGACAAAAAATGGACCCTCCAATTCTTAGATGCTTTTATATAATAGTATAGATATATTGAACGTCACTACTGCTTTCTTTCCTTTTTTTTCTTTAGGAAACGAACATCACTTTCTTAGTATAGACTAGATTTTAATATTCAAAAATCTCTACCGAACGGTCTCCTAATTGTTAACTTAATTTGATTTCCGTCTTGTTTACACTTTTCTAAGTTAATGATAATTATTCACTTGTCAACTGAAAAGTATATTGTGAAATTAACATAAATATATATAAATAAGAGCTTTTATATAATAGATAATAACTGATAATTTTTAAGAAATTCCCATTGACATATAAACAGATGCCATTAACAGATAAAAATATGTGTAAAAAATCAACAACAAAGATGGTGAACTATGAGAACGTGTTCTTACCATATAATACCATTTTTTTTTGTCTTTTCGATATGATCATTGGTCTGCTTTTGACTACTTGCAACTCATAAATAATAATAATAATAAAAATACAAAAAACGAGAACAATCTCTAGTGCGAAGTTAGTAATTTTATGTTATATTTAATATTTAGAATTTTTAAAATTAATGTGCAGTATATATATATATATATATATATATATTATAACAGTATCACATAATTACTTTGATTAATTCTCATAATATAAGCAAGATGTTTTGTATCTCAATCGGGCCACATCTCCTTAACTTGGGGACCAGTTAGGTGTACGAGGGAGATTTTTTTTTATTCAGGTGCACAATGAATATAATCCATGTCACCAGCGTACAGAGAAAATATCCATTCATTTCGCGCTAAAGATATGATTGAAATCGGTAGCTAATCGAGTTTTGATAGTGATAGAGATAATTAATATTTATATAATCAAATTCACTACTTAATCAAGTTCAAATCATATACTAGATGTAATATTTATTTTTTTCGGACAATTATACAAATATGTTATTTCTAAATACTAAAAATAAGATAAATTTACGTAACTCCCGCATCCGACTTAAACAGATTCACATTCAGACTTTTAATTGTTTAATTTTCAACTAAAGCAAGAAGCAACAAAACAAACGACAAAGAAACACACAAAAAAAACAACAATACCACATTTTCTCACCTTTCCTCTTTCACTCGCATCTCTATGGTGTATCAAAAGTGAGAGAGAAGAGTATTTATAGAGGTTTCCAAGGCGCTATATGACAAAGCACGAGGCAAGCACAATTAGGGCTGCAAATGAGCTGATTTTGAGTTAGTCGGACTTAGCTTAAACTCAAAAAAATTAAGTCGAGTCAAGTCAAATTCGTGAAACGATTCAAGCTAAAAAATCTAGCTCAAACTCAGCTCATTATTATTCGAGCTAGTTCGTGAACCGAGCTGGCTCAAGAGCCAATACATGTACGTTGACTCAGTTTGACATTTAAATTTAGTACATCTATAAACTATAAGTTAGTATATTTACAAAATTGGTACATGAATTGATACAAAATCAATATATCAACAAACTATGTTTTCAACGACATCTTTGCTACACTAACTTGAACAGATGAAGCAGAAAAAACTATCGAGTCAAATATATGAGTCGAGTCATGAGTGAGTAAGAGAAGTCATTAAACCCCTAAGATGGTAAGATAATAAAAGATAACAAGAGATGTATTATTGGATTAGGGTTTGACAAAAAAATTATAAACTATTATTATTCGAGTCGATTTGAGCCACGAGTCGAACCCACTTTAACTCAAACTCAGCTCATTTAACTATCGAATCAGATTAACTCGAATCAAATTAGCTCGAGCACAAACCAAGTTCGAATTGAGCTACGAACCCGAAATTTTTTGTGCGGCACTAAGCACAACAACCTTTATTTACTCGAGCTAGAAATACATAAAAATATAAATGAAACATAGCGATAAAGTTTACCGTTGGTCTTGACCCCAATCGCGAGAGTTCACCACCAATCAAAATCAATTACAAGCGATGCCGATTGAACTTTATTAAATCGGGTTTTCATAAAAAAAAACTTTATTAAATCGGTCCGATCTTATATAAAATTTGGTACAATTTATTTTCCGTTTTATTTTTCATGTTTTGTTTTTGGTCTTATCCGAAAGAGAGAGATTGGATGGTGATCAATTTAAATGACAAACGTCAATGCAATAGGTACGTGTCATCTTCTTGTTTTGTTTTATTTTATTTTACTTTCTTATTTCTTTAATGAGAAAGGTAGAGATTGGAGTAAAGATACTGTGAAATTAACTTAAAAATACATCAAATCATCTCTAAAATTTAATTTATCATCCTCATTAAATTTTTTATATGAAAATATTATATAATGTAAAAATTTGAAGTGTTTTGAAATTTTTAAGTCATAATTTTTATTTTTTGAATATAAGCTTTAAAAATAATAATAATATATTCAATACTTGAACATTATTTTAAAAATTTAAAATGACGACTTAAAAAACTCAAAACACTCTAAATTTTTGCATCCCACAAGATTTTTAAATAAAGAATTTAATAAAAATGATAAATTAAAATTTGAAAATGATTTAATATATTTTTTGAGTTAATCTCACAAAAGATCTCCGTGAGTTTAACCTCAACGTATCTTTACTCGACAGATTGAGATTGATATGAGTATAAAGAACCACTCCTACGTGTCACGTGCTAAGTGAAAATGGGTGAGAGAATGGGTTAATTTCCCAATGACTTGGGACCAAAATTTGTCCCAAGCCTTGTTTTAACCATTGGATTAGCATTGAGATTGGAAAAAGTATAAAATGAAAAATGAGTTTGCATCAAGATTGGTGAAAAAAATTGATCTTATAGTTAAAATAAGGCTTGGCATAAATTTTGATCCAAGCCATTAGGAAATTAACCGATTCCAAAGGTGAGATGATTGTTTTTTTATCTTTTATAATAAAGACCCTCAAGTTATTTGACATTATAAATTAGTCCAAATTTTGTTTACCTTATTTGTGAGTGATTATCTAACATTTAATCAATTTAAATAATTTAGGTCTAATAAAAAATTCAAACAACGGATAATAATTAAATATAAGTTACAGAAAAATCTGATTACTTTGTACAAAATGATCTTGATTTATGATTAAAATCCGATTACTTTGTACAAAATTATTATGATTTATGATTTGATCCGCAGCGATGATACTTGAATTTATTGCGACATTTTTTATTCTAAACTGAATCGCGGTGTCTATTTAAACCATGAAGATATTTATCAATATAATTATCTTTTATTTTCAATTAAAATATTATTTATTCTTAATCTTAATTAATTAACTAACAAATCTATTATCAATTATTACTTTTAAAATCCGATGCACGGTACATCTACCTAATCCAAAAATATATGTATATGTAGTCTAGCATGAAGGTAATTCATTGTTTCTATTATATTTCTTTAATTCCTTCCAACATGTTTAAACTGTTTCATTTGATCTCAGATTTTCAGTAAAAAATAATCAAGTCCTAATAAACAAACCTTACTACCTAATATGCTTATACGGTTCAAGCACATCAGCGAACCTTTCCTGAAATCATGGCTGGAGTTCGTCAATTTAATTTGAAGTCTCGATTGGTCTCTTGATTCTTTTCCATTTATTTTTCTTTTTCATTTTTCCTCTTTCTTCTCGGTTTCGCTTTTTCTTGCGGTTCTTTATTATTATTTTTTTTTCTTTCATGATCATCGTATTTAAAGAGAGAGATTCAGAGAGAGACATATATTAACTACATTTAGCATGGTCCACGTGCCCTCTCTAAACCCATCGTGGCACTTCATCTTCATTAATGCTTAGTCACCATTAATGAAGATCTTCGGTCCAGGTGAGTCGATTTTATTTTGTTGTTTTTTTATTGCAATTTTTTTTACAGAATAGTCGATATTAGTTGTAATTGCAAAATAATTCAAATTAAATAAAATTCTATTTTCTAGTGTATTACAGTGGAGATCTCAATTGTTCGCTTGAAATCATGCGTATCTCAATCGATTCCCGTAATTTATTGGCATCAAGAATATATTAAAGATATTCCAAATTATATTTGAATTTGAATATTTTTGTTCAAAATTCAACATTGTAAGATTTTTTGGATGTTTTTGTACAAAATTTTGAAATTGTGCACTAGTTGTGCTAATGAATTCCTTTCTTAAGTCTCTAAAAGATGATTTTGCAGTTTTAGAAGGAACAATAATGTGATAATAATTATTAATTTGAAAAAAAAATATTATATAAATAGTAGGGTGTACAACAAACCGCAATTCGTCTAACCCATTCAATCAAGCTGATTCGATTTTTTTGTTGAATTGAGAAGTTATCGAGTTAGATATGGATTGTAATTTGACCAATATGTTATATTAAGTTTAAGTTAGATTATAAATTTGCTTTTTAAAACTCATTTAATCCATACCTAAACGTATAATCATATTATATATATATATATATATATATATTTAACTATTATATATATAATTTATTACTATTCAATCAAATAATTATTTAAGAGTTAAAATTCTTCATTACATTATAATTATTATCATAGAGTTTTTATTATATCTTTATTTTTGATGATATATATTTTTATTAATTATTATTTTTTTTTTTATTTTATAAAATATGATAAATATTTAATTTTTAATCTATTTATTCATATCTAATGTGAAATTATCATTATTTTTTCATATACTTTTAATTTTTATCCTTAAATTGTGATGCTATTAATAGAAGTATTTATTATTTAATATTAAAAATATTATATAAAAATTTATTTATTTAAAATATTAACTCGTTTAATTCATATGATCTATAAAAACCTGCATACAAGAAATTTATGAGTTGAATTAAATTATAGATGAGTTATCTAATGAATTTTTTCAATCATGTATGATCGGTTTGGATTTAAATTTTGATAAAACATCCTTCAATTGTACACCCCTAATAAAAAGATGTCTTTTGAACAATACATAATTGATGCATATATAATATCCAAAGTACTGAGGTTTTATATGCAAATTCGCATAAAATAAATTTTGAATTTCACTTTCTGTCGCTTCAAACGTTTCCAATAGCATTTATATACCTACATTCATTTCCTAGGAGGCTGTTGTCTCTCTCTTATTTAATACAAAGTTCATTACAAACCGAACCAATTTATTTTTTATATAACAAGATACGCGTTTTTTTAATTAAAACCGGTGAAATAATCCGGTTTTGTCCAGTTTATAAAATCGGTTCATATGCGGAAACTGGGAAACAGCCCAACCGGCCGGTCCGGTCCGATTCTTGTAAAACCGACGAAAAATCTTGTCAATAGTTATTACTTCAATTAAAAATTTGTACATTTCTCACAGCATAAAATAAATTCGGGAACTTCTGTACGCAAATATTATCAATGAAATGTAAGCAGACACAAAATCACTTTAACAACCGTAAAAGATCATGCATTTATAGCATCAAATAAGTACAACGCGATCGTATTTTTACATTATGTACATGGAAAAAATGAAAATTTATGTAAGTTTTATCATTCATCTTTAACAACATTTGATAAAATATTAAATAAAGTTTAAATTACATAAAAATTGACACAGGATATTAAACATAGAAAAATTTCCCCTCATTTTGATATTTCATTGTTTGCAAAAAGATACATAATTTGTAATTACCATTCTTTAGTTGTTTACAACTTTGGAATCCAGCATGTTGCTAATTTATCTATCACATACCAATAAGCTGGACGTTAAAATCGGAAGAAAGAAAAGCTTCCTTCTCCTTCCCATTTATTATGATCATTATTTGTTTTTGGGTACTAACCTCTTTTTCATGCTTTGCGTGGAAATGAAATTTACACTCTATCATGTCATGGGATAGTGTGTTGTGTCTAAGGGTGTCAATGGGTCGGGTCGGGTTGGATCATATTATTTTATTATTTTTTTTATCCGATTTGAACTCGAACCGATTAAATTCGGATCAAAAAATCTTGATCCATACCTGACCCGATCGGGTCATGGGTCGACCCGACTCGTATAAAATAATTAAATATTTATTAATTATTTTTATATAATTTTAAATAATTAAATATTAATTAATTTTATAATTAATTTTAATTAGTATATATTTAAGTTTTAATTAGTATTAAATTATAAAATTACTTAAAAATATATAATTAATCGGGTCGGTCGAGTTAACCTGAACCTGACCGACTCCGATTCAGATCAAAAAAATTAAATCCATATCCGATCCATTTTTTTCAGATCATATTAGATCGGATTAACCCGTCTGGTCAAGTCAATAATTAACGCCCCTAATTGTGTCCAATTCCGGGAACCTAAATAATCACCGTAAATCCGTAATATGTTTTGTCCGTAATAAAGATCACAAAATACGGAAGTTGGGACCTCACAGACGATATGCGCACGGGAGATTTTTATTTTATTTTATTCTGTTTCTGAATTCAGACTCAGTGAGTTTGCGAGATAAAATCAGAAGTGCTCTATTTTCGCGGCTTGTGTTATATATTTATAGAGGGGATCGGTTGACAAAGGGTTATTTTTACATCTTGATAATGAATCTTTAAATAAATATAAAAAAAATTAAAAATAGAAAAAAATTATAGATGTGTTCTTCAACTTAAGAATTGATGGTTATTCAAATTTTATAATTTTATTATCGTTTGATAATCCATCAAAAACCGTTAAATTGAAACTATTGTAAATTGTATGAAAATTTAATTGTTTTTGATAGACTATCAAACGATAATGAAATTTGAATGATCATCAATTCATAAGTAAAAAAATATACTATTTTTTTTTCATTTTTAAAAATCTTTTTATATTTATTTAGAGATCATTATCAAAATTATCAAAATAATTCATTGTCAACCGATCCTAACCTTTTTACAGTGGTGGTGAAAAGTAGTGAGTGGATATTGAATTTACGACCTCCGACTCTGTGAGTACACAGCTTTAAAATGTTTTTCTATTCACTGCGCTACCATTCTTCTTTCCCGGCTTGTGTTCTCAGAGTTTTCTTGTAATTTCACCTCTCAAAAATAGTAAAGAAAAAAGGGGATTACTAGACAATGGTTTTTGACAATCTTAAATTTTCAAATAATAAAAAAGTCAAAAAGTCAAAATATAGATATATTTTCTTTATTTATAAATTAATATTGTTTTATATTTTTATTAATATTTAATTAATTATTAAAATCATCAAAATTTTATATAATTTACAATAATTATAATATAACGATCATTGATGAATTATCAAATGTTAATAAAATTATATTAAATTTAAATCATTATCAATTTATAAGTAAATTAATATATCTATAATTTAGTTCTATTTTAAGACCTTTTAAAATTTATTATTAAGATCGTCAAAACAACCATTTGTCAAGTGATCACTCCAAAGAAAAATTTCCAAAAGAAAAGCGTCCATGAATAGAGAAATATGAGTAACATTGATATGATCAAGTTCTAAACCCTAAACCACATTTTCTTTCGAAACATCACAAATTAACAATCCCAAATATCCATTATCTGCATTAAAATATTTTCTCCTTGTTGCATTCGGATCTCGAGATCAGATCCTACATCCTTTTCAATGATCTTCATCCACAACCGACCCGGACCTAACCTAACCCCATCCATCGCTAATTCGCTATTACTGTACTCTCCCGTTCCACTCTCCACTCTCTCTGTCTCATAGAGTATTCATTCCAAAACCAGAGATCAGCTATGGCGACGATCATCGATGGTAAGGCTATCGCTCAATCGATCCGAGATGACATTGCTACTGAAGTCAGAGCCCTCTCCGCCGACCATAATTTGGTACGATCTTTCTCATTCTCATGCCTCTTCATCTCTCCAATGGCACCACTCAATAAAAGTTGGTAGTTACTCCAAATTGTTACTATTCTGGTAAACTCTGATGCCTCCACCAGAGGCCCAGCCAAAACATTGTACCATAGGTTAATAGGACATCGTTTTGGTGGCAAATAGGCAGCGACCTACTGCAGTATTTTAATAACAATTGAATGAGGTTTTACAAACGGGTTTGATTGTACAGGAATATATTACAAATGAGAGAAAGAAAGACAAATGAGATTATAATATCCTGATACATAATCCCTATTAACTAAAAATGACAGGCAAAGCCCTCTGAGAGCCTCAAATTTGAGGGTTTTTCTGTTCTACTTCATCCATGTAATTATAGTGGATAGACTCAAGTCCCATCTCAGATTCCCTTTTGATGCGAAGATGGAGATCCTGATGAATAACTAATAAAACATTTATTTATAAACAAGAATTTGTTTTTCTGACTAGAAAGATTGCACAGTTCATAATAAAATATTGCCATTATTTCTTTGTCGCTGACATGTTATAATAATTATCTTATTTAAAAGGTGCCAGGGCTGGCAGTGGTGATAGTTGGTACTGACAAAGATTCTCAAACCTATGTCTCAACTAAGAGGAAGGCTTGTGCTGAGGCTGGCATTCGCTCTATTGATGTAGACTTCCCCAAGTCCATCTCAGAATCGGAACTTGTGGACCAGGTCCGCCAGCTCAATGCCAACCCCAATGTACATGGTAGGTTTGATGTTTTTTGTTTTTATTATCATACTGGTATTAACCTGAATGCTTGTAGTATAAATCAACATCAGTCAATGCCTCCCAAAATATTTACAATTTGCTGTATTAGATGCATATTTAAGGTCTGAATCCATCTGGTATTTACTGGCTGCAATGATGCCGATGGTTGGCAGTATGGCAATGGATGTTTCACATACTGCGATGAACTTTTGTACTGCACTGCATACAACCATACTCCTGGCACTGTACTTGATTGAGATGGTGCTGGCCAGTGTTGTTTTGATCGTAAATTATTGTGTTTCCTTGCTCAGTCAAGTCTTTAACATTAGTCAGTTTGCTTTGCTGTGTGTGATCTAGTTTCATTATGGACAATTTTATAAAATGCCCTTCCTTCTAAAATCATCAAACAAAATACCCCTCCTTCAAATTTATAAACAAAATATGCTTTTGGACCCTCACATATGCATTATTTCACTCTACTTTCCCTCCTTTCACTCTCCTTTTTCTTCCTTCTCTTTACTTTCAACCATGTTAATATTTATTCATTGAACTAATATAGTAATATGATTTTATATTCTAGAAATGATGTGCACTAATTTTCACTATGACGGATAAATAGAAAATTAATCATTATGTTCATACAATTATTTGTATGTGGTCATTATGTTCATCAAACAAAAATAGTCATTATGATGTGGTGATCTTCATATTATTTTTTTCTATTTATATCTAGAAATGATCAAAAAATTATTTGTATGTTCATATAACAAATATAGTAATATAATTTTATATTCAGTATTAAAAAATAATATATGCACAGATATTAATATGATGTGCACTAATTTTTACCATATCATATTCATTGTTCTTCTATTTATCCTTCACATATGATACAGAATCTGGTCTCCAATCCTTGTTATGGCTGACCATTGTAACTTTGATTTTTTAATTTTAAACAATTAGGCATAAAATTTTCAACATCGTATGCTTGTCGATTAGCAAGTTATTTCTCATGTCTCATATATAGTCTAAAAATTATTATATATGTCAACTGAATCATCATAATCCCTCATGGACAAAAAAGTAAATTAGAAATAAATCTTTTATTCATTTTGAAAATATATATTTAAAAATTTATACCAAATTA
This sequence comes from Schoenoplectus tabernaemontani, assembly GCA_037127355.1. NCBI lineage: Eukaryota > Viridiplantae > Streptophyta > Magnoliopsida > Poales > Cyperaceae > Schoenoplectus > Schoenoplectus tabernaemontani. Next base: position 11,231,893 of record CM073738.1, read on the forward strand.
TGATGAGAAAATTTATATGCTAAATTTTTTTCCGTAAAACATGTGAAGAAGAAATAGAGAAAATAATAAACAGAAAGTATGTATTTTGATGATGCAAAAAATTAGTTCACAACATATTATTATTGTTCATATATTATTTTTGAAGTTTGATTATAAAATCATATTAGTTATTTTAATATACAAAGATTTTTCAGAATTTCTATAAGTGTAATTAGTAAATATTAAAATGGTTGGAAGTAAAGAGATGGGAGAGAAGAGAGTGAAAAGTGTATGTGTGGTGGTCCCACAGGATCAGAATTCCCCTTGACAAGCCTATCACACCAGATAGACAAAGTAGGAAACAACGTGTTTTTGTTGTTTTAACTTTTATCCCGAAGTGGATTATCTCGAACTCTTTGAGCTCGAAATACTATCTCGAGGTCCTCGCATAGGTGTTCACTCTCTATATGCTCGAGAACAGGTGACGATATTTAAGAGGAAATGATACACTTCTCGAGTGGGAGAAGGGAGAGATTGCCCAGAAACAGTTCTTTTCTATTAACTCAAAAGAATATCTACTCTAGCCTAGGTACATGGCATTAAATGCCTAGCCATACTTCTGTCACTTCCATTACTGCTCCCATCAGTTGTCTCTGACACATGCGGCAGATGTCAAAAGTGTCTTGTTCATCATTCGGGCAAGGGCTTCTTCCCGAGCTTCTTGATGTGACTGAGCTGTTAGGCTCTGGTCTATCTCGAGTTTTGCTTTTGGCTTGTGCTCGCTATTGTTCCTCGAGCTCCTCTTCTCGAGCTGCTCTCCTCGAGCTATCTTCTCGAGCTTTCTTCTCTGGCTACCTTCTCAAGCTTTCTTCTCTGGCTATCTTCTTGAGCTGTCTTCTCGAGCTGTCTTCTCGAGCTTTCTTTTCGAGCTTTCTTCTCGAGCTGCTCTTCTCGAGCTACTCTTCTCGAGCTATCTTCTCGAGCTATCTTCTCGAGTTGAGACTTGGAGGTTATAATTTCCAACAGTTTTTGTCCTACCTGGGCTGCGCACCTAGTCAAGCCTCTCACACCAGATAGAAAAAGCAGGAAACCCCGTGTTTTTGTCCTACCTGGGCTGCGCGCCTCGAGAGACTTTCTGATTGTATGAAAAAGTATGATCACCAGCCCCTGTTCAAAGTCGGGCTAGACATCCAAACACTCACAAATAAACTCGGCATCTCTGACCATTTTTGCATCACTAAAGTGCTCCATGTATTGTACTGTCTTCTCAAGAGTTTTCAATTCAGATTGTCACAAGTCACGGAATAGAAACTTTCAAGTTGGAGGGCAAATTGAAAGGGCATGCAATGACCATATTGCTAGATAAAGGAAGCAATACCTTCTTTATTGAGCTGTGAATGAAATGTTTAGATCAAGGCATCAGACCAGCCAAGGAGCAGCTAATCTTCGTGGGGCAGACAAGAATGGTAAAGAAAGGAAAAATGAATCCACTGCATATGAGGAAATGCATGACTTTTATAGTTCTAGTAGATTAGAGAGAGGCATAGAGTTTTTATTAATAATAAAGCAGGAGATTTCGCTTCTGTACTCCCTTGTTAATAAATTTGAAAGAAGGGTATTTTGTTCTATGATTTAAGAAGGGAAGGCATTTTATAAAATTGTCTGTTTCTTTATTTTCCAGTTCATTGAACTTAGAAAATTTTATGTTGTCTAGAAAAGATTAGTATTTTACAATTGAATCTTTTGTGGTTTGCTTTTGTTTAATGGCCTGGTGTAATTTATTGACTTGATTGTTCATTCAGGTTCTTGGCAAAAGGAACCTGTGAAGAACCTGAGACTTTCTAATTTTTTAGCTGATTTAGATGCTAATCTTATTATATTCTGTTGTACTCTTCCAGTGGGACTTTAAATATCTCCATCTCTAGAAAAGCTCTTAACTGGGCTAAAAAACTGACACAATGTTTCCTTTTTATTTTTCTGTTAAAACTAATTAGGTATATTGATTCAGCTGCCATTGCCAAAGCATATAAATGAGGAGAGAGTATTGGGAGAGATAAGCATAGAAAAAGACGTGGATGGATTTCATCCGCTGAATATTGGAAAACTTGCCATGAAAGGGAGAGAACCCCTCTTTGTCCCTTGCACCCCGAAGGTATTTATTGTATTTTCTTCTGAACCAACTTTTGTGCCATGCCTAATATTCAAAATTAGTATATATATTAGTAAAAACTATGAGGTTTTTGATTCTGTACGGCAAGGTGCTGTATTTGTTATCTTTCCATCGGTACTAATTTTCATTTTTGCAAACTTCATGCTTATTTACCTTGAAATTTTTTATTTTTCATTTTTCACATAGAGAACAGATGTTACAGGGATCATTAAAATTAGTGGGACCTTTCCTTTTGGCAAATTCTTAACGTTGTTCTGAATTGTTTCCTTTATAAAGGGTTGTCTAGAGCTCTTAACACGAAGTGGTGTAACATTCAAAGGAAAGAGAGCTGTTGTTGTTGGACGGAGTAACATAGTGGGCTTACCAGTCTCATTGTTGCTGCTGAAAGCTGATGCAACTGTGACCATTGTTCATTCACGCACAGAAAATATCGAAAGCATTGTACGTGAAGCTGACATCATAATAGCTGCTGCGGGGCAAGCTTTTATGGTACAGATTTAGTTAAATGTCCTTTTTTTATGGTTTATATCCAGTTGGTTTAGGAAACTGCATTTTTTTTGAAAACTATTGAACGGTAGCAAGAAGTATACAAAGAATTTAGGATAGGGTTAGAATTTGATACAATACTTAATCTTAATAATTGTATGAAAGTACGTTTATTAAGAAGGAATGGTTGTCAAGACTGCATGCTTAATTGAGAATAAAAAATTCTTGACCTCATTGGGTAATTTATACAATTTTTAATTTTGTTGTATTATAGATCAAAGGAGATTGGATAAAGCCAGGTGCAGCTGTAATAGATGTAGGGATGAATGCTGTGGATGACCCAACCAGAAAAAAGGGCTATAGGCTAGTGGGTGATGTGGATTTTAACGAGGCAAGCAAGGTGGCTGGATACTTGACACCTGTCCCTGGTGGGGTTGGCCCGATGACTGTTGCCATGTTGCTCAAGAACACCGTTGAGGCTGCTAAACGTCAAATTGTAACGTAAATGATTTAGTATGTGTGTGGTTATTGTTCTTAAACATATTGTGGTCATGTGGTGTTGTTTCATTATTTCGAGGCGGCCTCCCTCTCTCTCTCTAATAATCTTTAATTGATGCACTTTTGTTGATTTAATGCACTTGTTTTTAGGCTAATAGTATGTTCAAATACTACATTAGATAAAATCAAGCAGGATTACACATTATGCTGGAAATTGAATTTTTTATATGTTTGTTCTATTTCAATAAATTAGAAGATGACATTTCGGAAATGATTCTTATGCACTGATCTTGTTGGTAAATATGAAATGCCCGATGGCTAACAACAATATATAAAAATAAAAAAATTAGATAATTTATACCAAATAATGTAGAAAAACGTAACATATTTAATTAAATGAATTAATAAGAAAGCTTCTACAACTTAATTTAAGTAGGAATTGAAGCTTTGTCATTTCACCGGGAAGCTCAAATTAGCGAGCAACAAGAGTTGGATACGAAATTGGCGCAGGCTCCTACTACAATTCATTGTAGATATGTACATAAAGATTGTAACATGCCGTTTGTTGTAACACGAAGGGCTAAATATAGAAGACGCAGGCAAAAATTGTGTCGTATATTGTTAATAGAATGCACATCTGTAATTGATCTATAGAATAAAATAAATGCTGTATGTATTACTAAATTTAGATTTGTATTCAAAAATAAATATAGCTTAGTATGATGTATAGGATATACAAGAAAACAGAGAACAAAAATAATCAGATTGTAACTTCGTTTTTATTCAATAAAATTAAGGGAGGGAGGGAGATTTTTTTGGGAATTTTGTGTTCTAATTTGAAGATGGTATCAGAGCTTGTGTAAGATCAAAACTCTTCCTCTCTAGATTGATTTGTTGTGAGAAAAAACCTTGCAGCACCATGGCCGATACTAACACCTTGATCGAAAAACTAACCGAACTCATTAACCTACAACAAAACCAACTAACCGTGATGGCGGTACCAGGGATGCTTGCGCCAACAGGGGAGATGAATCCAGCGCCTCTGGTACCTGTGCCGGTATATGGTTTGCTACCAGCAGGGACAAGTTGGGTGTTGTTTGGTACCATGTTTGTCCGTGTAACTGCAGCAAGGCCTCTTCCTGACCCACCATTCTTCTCCTTACGTCTCTCCTTGAACCAGTCGGGGTATCCCACTAATTTAAAGCACTGATCTCTGGTGTGTTTCGTCATTCCGCAGTGAGTACACTTCAAATGTGATTTGTCAACGCCTTTGTACCCTTTCGAGTACATGGCAGCAGGGGCTAAGTGCTCGGTTTCAACCTCTGTGTTCATCACACCTTGTCGTGTTGCCTCCTTCCTCACCCTTGCAAAAGCCTGTTCAAGAGTCGGAAAGGGAGTCATTTGCAAAATATTAGCTCGCTCAATATCAAGCTTATCATCAAGCCCATCAAGGAATGTGTGAACCCTTGATTCTTGCACAAACTTGTCAAAGCTCTCTATATCAACTGCACATAGCATCGGATTGGGACGTCGAAAATCAATTTCAAGCCACAGATCCTGCAGCTCATTATAGTATACTTCAAGTCGGTCGACCGGCCTGTTTGATTCGGTTAACCCTCTTGTTCAGATCGTAAACTTGAGCGGAGTCACTGCCATCATAGAAGGTGGTTGCTATTGCGTCCCACACTTCTTTTGCGGTTGGATATCGAAGGAATTTACCATACAGGTTCTTGTCTAAGGAATTGCATATCCACCCTTTAACAATTGTGTCTTCGATGTCCCAACGGTTGAATGTTGGATCAGTTCTTGCTGGAGGTGCTTCAAGGATGTGTCTCAACCTTTCTCTAGCCTTCAAGCACATGCGAATCGATTGAGACCACAAGGAATAGTTTTTACCATCGAGTTTTATGGGAATCATATTTGCGTGTAACACTGGTTCATGAGATACAATCACGGTGTGTGGTGTAGTATGGGACTGTGCCATCACGGTTAGTTGGTTTTGTTGTAGGTTAATGAGTTCGGTTAGTTTTTCGATCAAGGTGTTAGTATCGGCCATGGTGCTGCAAGGTTTTTTCTCACAACAAATCAATCTAGAGAGGAAGAGTTTTGATCTTACACAAGCTCTGATACCATCTTCAAATTAGAACACAAAACTCCCAAAAAAATCTCCCTCCCTCCCTTAATTTTATTGAATAAAAACGAAGTTACAATCTGGTTATTTTTGTTCTCTGTTTTCTTGTATATCCTATACATCATACTAAGCTATATTTATTTTTAAATACAAATCTAAATTTAGTAATACATATAGCATTTATTCTATAGATCAATTACAGATGTGCATTCTATTAACAATATACGACACAATTTTTTTCCTGCGTCTTCTATATTTAGCCCTTCCAATTTTGGACCGTGCCAGCAAATGTGCCAGCTTGGCATTCTTGACAGAATTGTAGTAGGAGCCTGCCCCCAAATGAAACAAACTTATTGTTGTACGTATTTGGAGCTTGTATGCATATTACTCCTGCATAGTAATTATTGGCCTTGATTTTCGTGTGGAAGAACCTAAAATAATAATGGATTTTTCATCATTTTCTATCATTTATTTATATATACTAGCTATATATCCGCGCGTTGCAGCAGACTTTTTTATTTAAACATTAAACATTATAAGATAAAAAAATTCATATTTATCTAATATTAGATTATAAATTCACCAAATTATAGAAAAAATCTATAATAAAGACTATATTTAATCTTGATGAAATTTTTACACAATATGAATTAATGATTCATGATTTTTATGGCAAGAAAAGTAAATTATTCTAACATATATTATCATCATTAATTTCTTATCAAATATGCACAAAGTTGCTAAATAAAAAAATAATATTATAGAAAGAATAGTATTTAAGGGAAAGAAATGGAGAGAAAGAGTGAATCAATGGACGCAATCACATACGTTCGATCAACCAAAAATAAATATTATCCATCTAATTGAGGGATAAAATGGGTATAATAAAAAATTACCATGAAAAAAAATGGACCCTCCAATTCTTAGATGCTTTATATAATAGTATAGATGAAATCAATATCATCTTTGTTGTAAATAATAATGGATTTCTTTTCAAAGATTTGCATATTTGGTTTCGAATTTAGCAACTTCAGCACTTACTTTTTTCATGTTCATTTTCTATATATAGCAAATAATATATGATTTTCATCAACTTCAAGAGCTTTTTTTATACCTTATTAAGCTAAACCGTAATATATGATGCCTTTTAATAAACTGAATTAAATTTATAAAATGTTTTTTGTATAGATAATGGAATAAAACAAAGACCGTCAAAAACCATGAAAATATAAGATGTTTCGTTTTCCATTAAATTAATATCATTTAGATTTAATTTAAAAGGGTTATTAACATATGAGTTGGCCTATTAAAGCTAAATTAATTTTCTAGCACTGTATTTAGAAGTTGATTGTTTTCAAATATATAGGTGTATAGATATTTCCTGGTACTTAAATGTCTCATGTCAATATTTATAGAAAATAAATAAGTTACATAATATACAGGGGATTTTATATTTTTCTTGGCACTTCTTAAGCTAGATGTTTTATATTTAAACGTAACATATATGCTGCTTAAAAAAGTTTTCATTCAATTGGGTTTGACTGAAATAATTAAGTTTGGACCACAATATGCTGCTTAAAAAAGTTTTCATTCCTACTGCATGCTTGAAGCCTGATTAAATCTGGATTCTACTGAATTATCTTATAGGAATTTGGTTGTATTTTTTGGTTGAAATATCATATGATTACAAAAAAAAATGCTGCTACTGTTGGTGCTGTATTTTACCCTTTCTCTATCCCAATATTGGATTTAATTCTTCAACTTCATGGAAACAACTAATATTTAATATATTAGTACGTACTTTTTAATTTTTACGCATTGTGGTTTGAAATCTTATTAGGAGGAATTTGAGAAGAAAACTGAGTCTATAGTAGCAAAGTCAAAATTAAAATCTGAGATTAGATTCAAGGCCGAGGTTGTTTCTCCTGAAGAATGGGAAAGGTAAACTTTTCCTTGGTTTATTTTTGTTAATTTTTTAAATTTTGGTGTAGTGAATTGATCAGATGGTTGTTATGCTTATTATCTAAGTTGACATCTATAGAGTTCTTATTTTTATTAATATCTTTTGAGTGAACTATATAGTTCTTACTTTGTATCCTTTTAATTGAATTAAGGTGGATAAAGGATCAGCAGAAGTCAGAAGGTGCTAAACCAGGAGAAGATGTGTATATTATTTTGCGGCTTGATGGTCGTGTCAGAAGATCTGGCAAGGTACATCTCTTTTGTATGTAACACTAAACACATCCAGAACTTTTTCATTGAACGTTTTATTATTAGACGTAAGTTAACATGTTAAGCCTATTTTTAGATTAGTGCAATACTAGTCGGATCTAACTTCTATTATTCTAAAATCTGGCATGAAATCTTTGATAACTATTTAGTAAAGGAGCCAGGTAGTAAAGGAGTTGCCACCTCTGGAGGATTTGCTAAGCAAACTTGAAAGATAGTTTGTTTCTTTCTTTTTTCCCTTCAGATCTTTGTTGTTTTTCTTTCTTATTTTGAGAGCCATTTAATGTATCGTTGCCAGTATTTTGTAATATGTTTTTTTCCACTTTTTTCGTTTTTCATTATGTGCAATTGCTTTATCAAATTCTTTCTTATTTTGAGAACCTTTGTTCGCTCTCCGTCCTATAGTGGTGGTGTTGCCGAGTAATGACATATATGCTGAAAGCAAACCTTATTAAAATAAAGCATTTTTGTTTTGTGGAAATTCATATCGTTATCCATTTGTTGCAAATCTTAAGACGGTGGGCTGAAATGGCAGTTATATTTGTTTTTGTTCTCCTAAGGAGGTGGTGACTGAAAAAAAAAAGAGGAAACAAAATATAGTGAGGTGGATTTGGTAAATCATTGAGATGCATAGATTCTCTATCATTAATGATTTGGTTTTGGCTTCTTTTCTTTTCTTTGCAGAGAGAATAAATAAGATATTGAAATTGAAATCCCCGTTGTTTTCCATTGTCAAACTCAGGATCCTATCATGATATATAGTTTAGATCAATTCATCGGATATAAAAAAAAGTTACTCAAAAAAAAAAACATTGAACAGACAATTCTTAATGTATTAATTTAAATTTTTAAAATTTTCAAATATACTACATCATCATTAATTTATTTAAATCTTTTTATCTTCTTAAATCGAAAGGTTTCTATAAGATAATTTTTTTCCTTATTTATAATAATATATAATATATTTAAAGTGAAACTATTATAATTATCAATATTACTTATCATTTAAAAACATTGTGTCTAAAATTTTCTTAATGTAAAATTTTATATTAAATATTTATTTAAAAATTATATTAAAACGAAAATTATTCCTATTTAAAAAATAAATCATTGGACAAAATTTTTTGCCGTAGTTGAAAAAAAAAAAATTCATTGGCCAGAATTGTTTGCCGTCCGCCCCTCTGCATGCTGAGAGAGAAAACTATTAAACCAGCCCCTATCCAACTTTGCCGTCTCCACGAGACCACCACCTTGACAGTTGACACCGAAACCAGATCAATGAAAGTTTTTAGAACAACCATTTCTCTGTATCCAAAGTAGAATTCTAAAATTTTGTGTTGTACCAGAGGGGACGAGAAAGAGTAAAATTAATTACTTCACATGGGAATTGGGAAGTGTTCCTCATTTTAGCATCTATGTTTTAACTGATAAATTAAATTTTTATTGATAATGGTGGATGTAGAATTTTGATCAGGGTAATTATTGAATTATAATAGTTTATTATGTTCAATTTAATTAACTAATTGGGTACTAAATAAAAAAATTAATAATTTAATATATATATTATTACCTAATAAAAAAATATCAAAATAATATTCTTTTACGTATTAAAAATAACAACAAAATAAAACTCAAAGTAATAAATAATCAAGTTGATGATGAAGTTTTTCACTACGAATTTCGTATTTCGAAATCTTTGCATAATATTTCATTATGCATGATATTAAATATTTTTTTCAATCAAAATAATCAAATAGTTCCGGAGGACAAATTTTTTTCCAAAGAAGCATATTACCAAAAATATTACTTAAAAATACTAATTTTCAAAATTCAGAGGGCTGCCCCTGAATCCGCCCCTATTTATTGGTAATATAAGATAATCGATATATAATGTCATGTCAATACTATTTGGAGTTTCAAATGAAAAAATAACGGAGTTGGTAAGTATGAATAATTATTAAAATTCAGTGATTAAAATGAACAATTTAAAATTTAATAATTAAATATGATTAAATCTGGATAACACGTGAAATTGAGTTGTCTCTCAGAAAAATTTATCAAATAATATACCCATATCCTATTACAATTTACAATAAAATGAAAGGAAAAATGATGAAGAACAAAGCTAATATAAACATAAACTCGGAAGAAATTATAATTGTGTTTTCAAGAAATGTTAAATAAACTTTAATTAGAAACTCAAATTGTTGATCTTCAATCAATTGTACTAACCATACTTACTTTAACATCCCTAACTTTGTACAAAATTAAAAGGTGGAAATTTATTTGTTTTCTTTTAAAAAGAAGGTGTACTTGTACTTGACTTCTGAAAACCATCTACTATGTATTTTATACTAGTTTAAGAACTCTCTGTGGTCCCAGAGAAGAGAACATGCAGGTGCCGTAGGAACAGAACAGGCACAGTAGCGTTGTAACGTCTTCGGGCTCTTTCCCAAGGAACGGGCTTGGTAGTTAGTACTTCTGGTGTTTGTCTACGTGTAACGTCGTTTAGATATAGGCACCACAGATGAAACACAAATAGTGAAGCAAGAGATCATCCCTACATAAAAAATGAATGGAGTTTAGCTGGCATTGGGGATCAGTCCAAGTATTGAAGTAATGAAGTGTCCAATTCCAATTTCCAACCCAACTCCAGGACGCGGAACCGCCTTCGCTCTTTTAAGTGGGCCATACACAACAGCTGTCCCTTGGCGTATCTGCTCAGGGTTGTCAGTCTATTTTCATGCTTCCTCTGTTTTTTTTTCCAATTGTATAAATGTTAATTTCTAAAAAAAATGTATATGTTAAGTTCAAGTAAATGTTTTTTCTTAATAAAAAAGATAAAGAAAAAACATAAGCGGCACTAAATTACCACTTACTTTGTTTAATTAATTCTTAAATTTTCAAATACAATTTTGGTTCTTAAATTATTCAATTTGTCTATTGTCTTATAAAAAAATAATTTTGTATCAAATAAACTCTCTTATTATCGCTAGCTTAAAAGTTAAGTGAAAATTTCTTATTACCATCAATATCATCTCAATATCTATTATCACATGATGATACAAATGCAGGTATTATTATTCATATAATTGATATGAAATATTCAATTATATGAATATTAATATATCACTTGTGTAATCAGGGCCAGAACCAGAAACGATCGATAGGGGTGTCCGATTCAAATAAATAGAATGTTCAGGTTAAAAGAAAATTTATCTTTTTATTGTATGATCTTTATTTTTCAGTGAACTTAGAGGGTGTCCGGACGCCTACCTTAATTCTGCCCATATCTGTAACTATATTTATATAACTATTAAATACGTAGCATCAAAAGCAAAATCAAACTGATTAATGATAATAGTTTATTTCTTATGACTTTTTTATTTAGATTTAAAGTAATAATATTTCCCAGTACGTTAGATAAGTTTGAAAAAATAATAATTTTAATATTGCTTCAATAAGACATTTTCATTTTGTTCCTTAAATTTGAAAGTCAAAACCTCCTCATAATTTCAATAGTAAGAATGAGATACCACGTCCATATTATACAATAACAGCAACTTAATATAATTATTAACTATTAACTAATAAACGATCCTGCATTTTAATTGTAGAGTACAACCAAACAGAAGACGTAGATATAGGCTAAACCGCGTTCTCTCAAATTAAATCTCTCGTATGTGATTTAAATCTGAAAGTAATATAAACAGATAGGGGACAGTCCACATAGTCGGACAGCGAAAGGGTGAGAGTTTCACACTCCAAACTTCAAGTTCTCTGTGAGGCATTAAACCAAACACCTCACCTGCACGGAGAGAACAGCTCCCGTTCCACCTCCTCTTCTCCGAAAAACCTTTCAACCATAAATTATACAACAATGGAGGGAAGCTACCTCCTCCTTTTGATCTTCTTCTCCTCCCTCTTCTCATCTCTCCCAGTCTTTGCTCATTCCCTCCAATCCAACGGATTAGATTTAGATCTAAATTTCATCAGGAAGTCGGATGCGTTTAATTTGAGCTATGAGGAACATACTCGGCGTGTGCTTGCCAACTCCCGTTACATCAGCTACGGTGCATTACGCCGTGACAGTGTGCCGTGTAGTTACCGCGGTGCTTCCTACTACAACTGCCGTCCCGGGGCCCACGCTAACCCGTATGCACGTGGTTGCTCCGCCATTACCCGGTGCCGTCGCTGAGAAAGAGGAACATTTAGAGAGATGGATAAATCTGTATTCGTGCAACATACAACTTTTCTTGTTCTTTAGAGGAAAGGCACGTATCCTGGGTGCTTGTAGAAAAAATAAATCGGGGAGGGGCATGGGAGATATTTTCGTTTCTTGTTGGGGGATAAATTTGTTAATTTGTGAGAATATGTGTTAAGATTTTACATAAAGCAATGTATACATGAAATTTCATCATCTATAGTGGATTATTTATTTATTATTTTTTTTCTTTTTGATTGTAGAGACTCCAAAGTCACTTTGCTTAATCCATTAATCCTTGAAAAAGTATAACGTTTTGGGAAATTAATTACATCGTCTGTTTGTCTTGGATGGCTTATGTTTGTTGGTTTTCTGAGATAACATTTATGATTGATTGACATGTCTCATGTTGTTGTGGGATGGAAAATGTTGAACAACTTTTCTTAGTTGTGATGGATTAAATAGGAAACGAATCACTTGACAATAATAATTTTGATGATTTTTGACAATGAAGTTCTTTGAAAATGTATATCAAAGTAGGGAGGAAGAGACAATGTTTACAGATCGCCTGTTCTCTCGACTTGATATGTCTAATGTCTGGCTGGATTTGATCTCAAGTTTTATTATTATTAAAGCTTGGTTGATTATGAGGCATTACTTATCTTTCGTCAAGATCATAAATTATAGGGAAAATTAGTCTTAAGATCATAAATTATAGGGAAAATTAGTCTTATTATAGAGAAAATTAGTCTTATGCCATCTTAAAACTTAAAATTTAGTAAGATTCCACTCTATTCTCATCTTCCTCTAATGCCACCCTAAAATAATTTTAATTAGCAAAATACCACACATACTGTATATATCTTTAATTTATATACAAAAATATAATAATTGAAAAAAAAACAAAAATATCCTCAATCCAAATCATCTCTTTTAAACCCCGCCTAACCGAGTCTCGTTCATACTCTTTGCATCACCGAGTCTGCCACTCAAACTCACCCATCACGCCTCTCCTATTCGCCCCTTCTCTCCACCGTGTAAGAGAATAGATCATGAATTCCCAGTGGGTAAGGCTTCATTTGATTGTATTAATATTAATTGCATTAATATGCAACTCAGTAGCCCATCGCGCCTTTACTATTAAAGCGGTTTCAAATTCAAAATTCAATACCAATCAATACACAGTACACTGTTTTGTTACAATACTGTATAATATGTGCGATTTCCAATACTGTATAATATGTGCGATTTCCACTGATTTCATCAGTTAGCGAGATTTTTTACCAACTATAATATGTATGATTTCCATTAAGACATTTTACCTTACGTTTAAGTTTAAGAATGATTTCTAGTTTTTTATGTTGATGTTTTGAAATTGTGATTTTTTTCTTGATACTGGACCAAGCAAATTGTCAATTATTTTCTTGAAAATTACGTCTTGATGTTTTTAAAAATTATATAGTAAGCACCCTCTCTTTATCTCACTGAATTTCATTCCCCAAAAACCATTTAACACAGCTAATGCTTCAACCACAACATAATCAACACATTAATAGTAAAGTGAAACCAAAATAACCATCCAAATTCAACACGAAGTTAAATAACCATCCAAAATAACTCATATGTCATGAAGAAATTTTTCAGACTCATTCTCCAGCATATAGAATTTACACTTGAATATTTTTTGCAATTTTGATAAAAACGACAAATTAAATATAAGTAGTATACAACTTGTATGCAATTAAATTTATTGTCTGCCATTCCTTTTGTGTGCTTACTAATTGAAATTATTTTGAGCACTAATGTACTTTATCTCAACACTTTACAAATTCAAAAAAAAAAATGATTCATTATATTTACTTCTTGGTTCAGCACCGTTGGTACTGATCTTGGTACCAAAAAAGAACAACATTACTACCAAATCAAGACAAAGATTATTTATCGGTCTTGATTTTGATACTAGTCATTTACTTCTCGGTTTGCAAATTAGTGCTAATCATGAGTCAGTCCTGATTTTGATTTTGGTACTGGTCAAATTGAAAGAACACCAATCGAAATTAAAACAACACCAATCAAATTGAAAGAACTCCAATCAAATTAAAAGAACTGCAGTTAATACTAAACAAACTCCAATCAAAAAACTTGGTACCGATTTATATTTTTCACATTGGTAAAAGGCATGGCCTTTATGGAATACTCTCCTGGAACCTTCTGTTGTGTGCCTAACAAGTCTAAGTAGTTGACCGCCGCAGTCAGGGCATCCAACATTAGGCAAGCGGTCAAGATCAGTTAAAGTACTTATTTTGAATGGTGACGAGGATCAAAGGGCAAGCTGGTTAAGGCGAACATGAAGAGAGGCGAACTACAGACGAACTTGAAGAGAAGAGAAGAGAGTAAAGAGGAGAAATTGGAGAGAGAAATGAAATGGATGATTTTAACAAGAAGTTAGAGAAGATAGTATAGAATGTGATATAGGGGTATTTTTGGAATTCCGAAAATACATTTAGAAAAGACACTCATTTTTTTTACTAAACTTAATTAAAAATATATAAAAATTATATAAGTGTGACATTTTGCTAATTAAAAATATTTTAGCGTGGCATTAGAGGGAGGTTAGACTTTGGTGTGGCATTTTGTTAAATTTCAAAATTTAGGGTGGCATGGGGATAATTTTCCCTAAATTATAATATAGTAGTTTGCAACTTTAAATTTAGGGGTCAGAAGATGGACGAAATGTTGGAGTCGACAAACAAACACAGTGAAAGCAGAAGATGCAAATTATAATCAAAACGGGCTTGAACGTTTGAAACAATAGAACCGCATTGGATTTAGCAGGTCCGATAATTTGGGCCCGAGTCAGTTATTATAACCCAAGACGTGTCACAAAAGGCCTAGTCGACACCGATGACAAATGGACCTAAATATAATGCGAACCAAAAACCGACACGTCTCATAGGAAAAAAAAAATTCTCCGTCCCACATTGCCTGGTAATGTGTCTCACGGAATCATATGAAAAAGGTCTCTAGGTCCGATTCTTTTGATTTCTGCGGTTTGATTATTTATTAACGATTCTGATTTAACAGTAATAAAATATTTTATACATCAAAATTCGTGTTTATATTTTTTCACAGCCGTTGTGATTTTTTTTAACCGTTGTGATTTTCCTTCGAAAATCTCCGCACAGAAAATATCTGTGTGTCACCGACTTATGGGAACCACAGAACAATGAAATATTATGTGGGACCCGCATATCGGTTTTTCTTTAATGATGATCGCGTCGGACTCGGAGAGAGATTGGATCCAATCCAGCAAACAATATCGTCTTAAACCAAAACCTCGCCATCAGAGCCTCGTCGTTTCTCCTCGCTTCCACTCTCACTCCCCTTCTACGCGGCTTCTAACCCTCGCCGGAGAAAATCCTGAGAGAGAGAGAAAGATGGCCTTGAGGAAGAAGCTGGGATGGTCAGAGGGGGAGCTGATGCGAGCAGAGTCCAAGCCGTGCTCCCGCCTAATGCGCCAGACCGCCGCCCTCTTCTCCTTCGGGGGCGCTCTCTCCTTCTGGGCTCTCTGTAGGCTCCACTATGGTATCTCTCTTTCTTCTTTTGTTTTTACTTCTCATCTTCTTTCTTTTTCTTTCCTTGTCTTATTGTAAGCTCGTGTTGGAGCGAGATCAGCTAGATTCTGGTTCTGGCTCGTGTTTTTCCTAATTGAGGGACAACGGGGTTGGTGGGAGTTTAATTGAGGAATAATTGCATAACCTTTGGTTTATGTGGAAATAATTGGATTACTATTAAGGTTTAGTTCCACTGATGCATCTTAATTGAAGGTTTGTAGGTTATATATCAGCTGACAATTAATTGTACTAAATATTTTGGTTGATGTAAGTGAACCAAAATATAACTAAATAGCTCGCTGAAATAGGGTACATCTGCATAAGCCTGATCCAAGGTTTGACTTTCTTGAATTTGAATCTAAACCAAACCAAGTTCTTTTGATTTTCAATCAGTAAAAACTGGACATAACATATTCTGAACAACCTCTGACCTGAAATACCAGAGCTGATATAGAAACTCCTTGCCAGAGCAGGTGTCGGTCAATCTGTTAGTTGAACGGACCTGAAGAAAGAGCATCTCAAAACGTGACAGAACATAATCCTTTTATTTTGCAAACTATGAAGAAGAAATATATGGTAAGAGCTGGAATGGCAAAAGTGTAAGCAGCTCATAGATTGAACTGTTTCCTGCCTTGGACCAAAATGGTTTCTGTTCCTGCAATAACGCTGTTAATTTGAACAAACTGTACTTTGTAGAATTGAACACACAGATACTGGTAGAGTTTGATTCCTGATGCCTTTTTTTTTGCCTTGAGTAGGTCCAAGAATAACAATACCACGAAGTCTAAGATGGGCATCAACTGGTGCAGTTTCTCTTAGTGCCACATCAGCATTGCTAGTTAGGCTTTTTAGTCCAGAGTGTGAACCTCAAAATATAGCAGCTTATGACAGACCAACAAAAAAGTAGTTTTTGTCAATTGCTGTTATTTTCATAAAAATTTAACCTTTTTTTTATCTTGGGTTGAGGGGAGATAATTTGGCATTGGTTGTTATGCAATGATATCATACTTTCTCACAGTTAGTGCTATTGGTTGGGGGGTGGGGGCAGGGAGAGGAGTTCACTTCAGCTTGAATGATTGTATGGATATGAAACATAAATAATCCTAGAATTTAAGTATGGAGTTTAAGTTGCATGGTGTTGATTCTTTCCATGCATGGAGAATTTTCCATGGTCTTCTTGTTCTATAGCATATCATCTTTAATTAGCTACCAGAAGAAATTTCATCTATTGTTTGATATAGTTTAGGTACAACTGCGTTCTGTTTAAATTTTTACATTATTTATCATTTTTGTGCATTGTTGTACAATTTTGTATTTTGCATATATCTGATTCTCTTGTATGTTTCTCTTAACTTTAGATAACTAGTTTTGTTATTGAATTTTGTGATATCTTTGTGCTTGTGTTTGGGAGCTAAAATTTAGGGATTTCATATTAGGAGAACAAAAATATGTTCGGACAAATATTAGTTTAGTTCTACATGAATTAAATGTTCGAGGTATATATTACAGCATATAAAGAACCAAACATAAAACACTTCCGCCATTTGGTTTACTTGGACTTCCGTAGTTCTCGATGTTTTAACTTCTATGATAGACAGACACAAACCTTTACCATATACCATGTCTCTCTGACTTCGCCAGATGCCCAAATACGTGTTTGCAGAGGAATAAAACAGGGTGAGGATGATTAACTATCATTTAGATCTATTACAGTTTGGAAAGGACTTCCATCATTCTCAACGTGGTCGGTAGTCGGTACAGCACATTACAAACACTACTACAGTTTTGGTTTATTTGGAGTTTAGGATGCATTTTACAGAGACTCAAAATACTTGAACATACCATAATGCTCCCATTTCTCTCAAGTTTGTCGGTATGAGGTACATATTTGTGGAGGGTTGAGTAAATATCATGTAGATCTATTACAGTTTGCAAATGACTTCCATCATCGCTAAACGTGGTCGGTACAACACATGTAGGGGAACAGCCATAGGAAGGGTCAACCCCGGGTTGCCCTCAGCCAAGCTCACGGGTTCATCTCCGACACTTTTCCAATCAAAACACTGAATCAGGGTTGCCAGTACAAGACCCATTGTGTGCATCGCAAGCACATCTCCCGGGCACTTCCTTCTCCCCATGCTAAAAGGTATCATCCACTTCGCATCCATATCTTCTTTCTCGAACCTCTCTGGCTTGAACTTTGTAGGCTCATAACAATTTTCTGGATCCCGTTGGATTTGATAAATGTTTACTAAGAGCATGGTTCCTTTTGGAATGTTGAAACCTCCGACAGTGACATCTTCACGGGATTCGTGAGGGGGTAGAAGAGGAGTGATGGGGTAAAGACGCAGAGACTCCTTGAGAACACATTGAAGAAATGGAAGATTGGCCATGTCAGACACTTGTACTAGTCTTTGGTTTCCCACGTGAGTATCAATCTCAGCTGCTAATTTCATAAGTACGTCTCGATTGTTAAGTAAATTAGCCATTGTCCATTCCAACGCTGTTGTTGTGGTATCAGCTCCTCCTAACATCAAGTTCTATATAATTGGTTAACAATAGATAAATAAGGTAACATCAATAAAGAAATACGAAAGCATAACCGAGCCCTCTGGCTAGGCTAAGCTGAAAAATATTTCTCTAGTGCTTCTAAAACAAATAAAAACTTCACTGGAGGATTTAGCATAGATAAAGCTCTTCAAAATCTTCCATTATGAACTGCACTTCCTTCATATATTTCTATTTTCTGTTTCCAAACTTACTGGTAAAAATACTTACCACAACACCTCTGTAAATAAAAAGGCTATATTGCAAATATAAAGAATTATGGAAGCAAACAACAGTGGACTTCATAAAAAGTCTAAAATGTTTTTTCAAAATAGAGCTTTCAGACACTTACTATACATATGTTTTGGATCATGAAATCACTATAATTGTCAGGATTCTCCTGTTGCAACTCTAGCATACGGCCAATTACAGTCTCTCTCTTTTCTATTCCTCCTCGTCGGTGCTCTTCAATCAACTTCTGAACCTTGACTTCATTCACATCACTTGCATGCCTCATTTTCTTCATAACCCCACTCAAATCGAGCATGCTCAAAAGAGGGAAAAAGTCTTCGACTTTAGTGGCTCCACTCAGTTCAAACCAATCCTCTATGGCTTCTCTGTACTGCTTCATATCCTCTAAGTCCTCGACTTTGGCACTGCTTAGTCGCTTTCCAGCCATCATCATCATCGTCATATTTAGCATTAACTCGAACAATTGGGCTCTGAAATCTAGTCCTGCGTAGTGGTTTGATCCATTCAAATTTTGGTCAGAGATTTTGCGAGAGGCAGATAGCTGGTGCACCATGTTTCGGATTTCTTTGGTCCGTATCTCTGAGGTAGCTTGGACCCATTGGGTCGAGAGAAACTCCTTTGCAATATAACGGGAATTGCGCCAATGGGGACCATAATTTGACGTGCCAATCAAATATGGCATCATGGTAGATGGAAATTGGGGTCGGTTTGCAAACACCAAATCATGTGTGGTGAGACATTCTTGAGCCAAGGTTCTTGAAGAGATTACAAGGACTCGACGAGAGCCAAAGAGGAGGAAGGTTGCTGGGCCATAACGATTGGATATGCGGATAAGCGTGTGGTGTAGTGGTTGTTTTAGGAGATGAAGGTGACCGATAAAAGGCAGTGCCGGTGGGCTTGGTGGAAGTTTTTTCTTGTCGTCTTTATTGACATAGGAGAGGAGAAGTTTGATGAAGCATAGTGAGAGGATGGAAAATAGAATAATTTTGAAGGAGAGAATGTTGTCCTTGTCCATGGCAATAGAGCAATAGAGCAATAGAGGTGGATGTGTCATCTTGTTAGCATATAAATAGAGATCGATTATTGACGTGCAGAACTTAAAAACTACTTCAAAATTGTAAAAAGTACACATGATTGATATGACACCTTTCATTTTTATCATCATGCTGAGAAAAAAAGAAAGACAGACTAAAGAGTGATGTCGACGAAAATATGATATTAATATGTACAATAATGATTTGGAATTCTCGATCGTCATCATTTTGACTTTTATAGTAAAAGTATAAAACATAGATTGGACAAATTCACACGGTTTGAAAAAATAGACGTTGAAGACGTCAGACATAGGTAATTGCGACAGATGGGGATAATTTGATTGAATAGAGAATATAAACTAAAATAGATAATCTTATTTGAGGAGATACACAGTTCTGCACTTCTGCTGCACTATCTTTATTCACATTTTTTTCTTTTAGTAAATAAAAAAAAGGGAATTAATAATATTATCCATTTTTTGAGCTTTAATGGCCTGGACCGATTTTGAAATTTGGTCTCATTTTTTTTTTATTTTTTATATATTTGTGGGTATTTGAAGTTGGGACTGAGTTTAAAACTCGGTCCCAGATGTCTGACCGAGTTTTAAATTCGATCCCGACATCCTGAAACTGAGTTTGAATCTCGGTCTAGACTAATAAGGCTAAAAAACTAGGTAATCTTATGAGTTTACTATTTTATTTTATTTTATTTACTAAAATAAAAAATTCTGATTTTTTACCCCCGATGCATTGATGCTATGAAAACTCATGAGTGCAATATATGTGGTGTTTATGTTATATTAGTAATATGTTTATATTTGTCGATACCAGTGATTTCATTAATAACGTTGGGTAGAATTGCCTCTGAATTTATAAGATTTCTAATGGAATTCCACTCCGTCATTTCCATTGATGGTACCAAACTAGATGATACTAAAATTCGTACAAGAAGAAATAGAATTAGAGAAATTCTTGTCTCGCCTATTATTATGATCCTAAAATTCCGAAATAGAATTAGAGAAATTCTTGTCTCGCCTATTATTATTATTCCGATACTTCCGATACGTGGCAAGAACGTTTCTTTAATGACTTCACACTTTGAAAATAATATAATTTAATGCCTATAGCATATTGTTATAGCACAAAAAAGCAAAAAAAAAAGGCGCTTCATAATCTCAGTTTGGTTGCTAAATCTGAACTAAAAGAAAATCATCTTGCATGTGATGTATAAAACAATTTCTGCTCAATTACCTTTATTTACAATATTATGTTTTATTTTTAATGTATCAGTGGCGGACAGGAGGCCACTGACCCCCTGAAAATTCTTTTAAAAAAATAAGCTTGTAATTTGATTTTTTTTAAAAAAATGCTTAATTCTAATAAAAAATTATAAAAATATACCTTACTCTAGAAATATTTTCAAAAATACACCTCTAAAAATATACTTTCATTATAAAAATTATAAAAATATACTTAACTGTCAAAATAATTATAATATTATACTTATTAATTTTTTTGACCCCCTATCATGAGGACTGTCTCCGCCCCGATTAACATCATAATATATACCACAAAGTAGATGTGATATCCTAAATAATTGAAATGTACTCTTGCAGGCTGCTATCAAAAGTTAACTAAATAGTTGATACCAGTAGGGTTATAAACGAGCCGAGCCGAGTTAAGTCAATCTCGTGCTCGGCTCATTAGCTTAACGAACTAAGTCGAATTGACTTACTAATTATTTCGAGACAAAAATTTTGGTTTGAGATCGGCTCGTTATAATAATTTAAATGCATATCATACTTGAACCATTTACTATACTAAAAAATTATAATAAAAAAATATAAATAATAAATATTAATAGGTTAACGAGACAAAAGAGCCGAGTCAGCATAAGCTCAAATTCGGCTCATTAACTTAACGAGCCGACTCGTTAACGACTTGATCCATTAACGAGTGAGCCAATAGCGAGTCGATCTCGAACGAGTTACGAGCCACAAGTTTTTTTGCCAGCCCTATGTAACAGATTGAGATCGGGGAACATCGTTGGGGAAATAAGGCACAAAGCGTAAGAATTAATTAATTATTTGTAATTTTCCTCAAAAAAGAAATTGTTGGGTTCAAATTGTAAAAAGTTTAAAAAAATCATAATACATAAAAATAGTTAAGCTTCCAAACTTTTTAATTATGTCACATCATCATTTTTCATCATTTATTTTGTTTTAATCTTTTCATCTTATTAAATCTAAAAGTTAATATAAAATAGTTTATTTCTCTGTATTTAAAATAATATGTATAATATACTTAAGGTGAAACTTAACTCTTCATAATTATTATTATAGTTATTATTATTATTTAGCATTTAAAACTATTATGTCTAAATTTTTTAATGTGAAATTTTATTAAATATATCTAAAATTTTATATTATTAATTATTTATTTGAAAACTATATTATCGGGCAAAACCCGAGTTACAACCTTAATAATAAATAAAAGAGTGAAGGAAGCATGCTGCCACGATGGTTCTTTGTGTTAGTAACACGTGAAATCAACCAAAAATAATCGACCTTTAACTTAGGAGTATCAATAATATCATTTTATCTATTAATCTGATTCTTATTGGGTAAGATTTTTTTCATTAATTTATTTAATATGGGTTAAAATAAAATTGAGAAAAATTGAAACTTCTCAGAAACCCAGAAATCAGGAATAGAATTGAGAGAAATTGAAAATTCTCAGGAAAAGATTAATTGTCACTGCCTGAGAAATTCGAATCGAAAACCACATCAAAGTCAAAATTCTCAAAACTCAAATTTTATGAGAGAATTATATTCTCCATAAAATACTGAGAATTTTCATATCTTGTTCGGTATTTTTGGAGTTATAGAAGTCGAGGAAACATGAAAATCATCAATTAATCAAATTAAATCAATTAATTGGGGCACCAAAATAATTAATTGATGATTAATCGATGGGAAATAGTAGAAATAAAAATTATCATAAGATTTTTCATGATTTATAAGATTTTTGGTGAATTTTGGATAAAGAAATGTTTTAAGAAAATTCAGAAATTGAACTAAATGATGAAATTCGAAATTAGTCAAAAGGAGTTGTCATTTAATGCAAGCACCAATGAAAGGAGGGTTAACCTGTCAGTGTTAACAGATCACTAGCTCATATTTAAACTACACGCACCTTGTTCATCCATAGAAAAAGAAAAACAAATGGAGGTGTAAACTCGGTTTACATGAGCCGCATCCCTGTCACTGGCTTGGTCTACCATGAACCGAGTCTATCCCTAGAAAATAAAAAAATCCAAATCCTTTAACCCATCTCCTCACTTGTCTCCTCTTGCCCGACAGAACCAAAACAAAAGAAAAAAAACCCTTTCGTCCCGTCTCTTTCTCCGACAGCCAAAGGAGCAGCCACCAAATTCAGTCGAAACCGGAGCAAGCCACTCTATTGCACTCAAATTCCGAAAGGTCTCAACCCACTAAACTCAATCCTGTCATCAATTTCGGTGAGAAAACGAGAGACTGTAGAAGAGATTCAAACCCTAGAAATGGGGGCAAAACTCAAAGGCCGAGTGCAAGGGGACTGAAGCAGCCCAATATACGACCCAAGGGGTGAGGCCCATGAGATGAAGGCCGTGAGAAAGCCCGATCAACCCAAGGTTGAGGCCCGACCCATGTCAGCAAGGTGTGCGCCAGTAAAATCTCCCTCATGCGTTTTTGCTGAGTCAACACCTTCCCCAGGTAACCCTTCCTCGGTTAAATTTTTGGTGTGCTGGCTGGGTAGATGTGGCATTATATGATTAGAGGAAGGGAGATAAGAAGGGATTTAATTAGTTGATTTAGTGTCAGCTTGGATGAAGAATGCCCTAACCTAATCAAACCCGAGCCAGTAAATCCTTAACCAGAGTTGAGAAAACCTAACTGCACCCAAAACAAAAACCCTAATTGCTCTCTATATAAACCTAGCCAGCAATCAATCTCCTCGGCCAATTACAAAAGAAAACCATAAGCAGCCAGCAAAAATATTCTCCCCCTCACCTACTTGGCAAAAGACATATATCAAAACCCTAATACCAGCAAACCCCTTAGAGGCAGATAGCTCCTCACACTAGCAGCCACAATTCCATCCAGCTATTATTAGAAAAAAATCTAAAACCTAGCAACACTAAACCCCCTCTCCATTTCAATTTCAGTTTAGAAGCAAATATAGGTTGGAGAGCATGTAAAGATGTTTTAAATGCTTGTATGAAATTGCAAACTCCTTTGTTGGCCTATACATAATAATCCAGATTTATAATTATCAAGCTGTGTAATATTATTTTGACAATTTGAAATTGTATATTCTTTTATGGACTGTATCTTAATCATAAAAAAATGATGATGAATTACGATGATTTAATGATTCTTGATAAATGATATATGTTGCGAAGTCTTATGTATAGATTTACAAGGGCTGCATATGATTATTTTGTTAAGTATGTGTTTCATAATTTGAATGTTAAATGCATGTATACTCTCATATACGAATTCTGAAATATGACAAGTGTCGAATAAATAAGTGCTTCTGGACTTCTTTCAACAGACTATGGATCTTCATATTTAAACTCTGTTTAAAATTCCGTATGAAAACAAATTGAAAGTAAAAAAAAAAAGGAGGAGCCACATCCGAAATGATGCACCGCTATCTTTTATTGACATCGCATGATTGCTAAAGCTCAAACCAGGAGCAAACGAAAATGCAAAAAGAATAAAAAGGCCCGAAGTTAATCTAGGGCCGGCGGAGAATAACCGAGAAGGAAAGTGAGAAGGATGAAACTTCAGTCTTAAGTACAGGAAAATTAAGTACAAAAAAAAAAGATTGTTGGGGGGGGGGGGGGGGGGGGGGGGACAATCCAGTACGGTAGGAAAGAAGATCGTCTCAAAACAAAATAAACATTTTGATAAAAAGAAAGTATGTATATATACAAGCTCTATTCTCCTTTCTAATAAAAAGGACATACAATAATAAAAAATAATGCAATCCTCTTTAATAAAATAAATCATGAAGCGAAAAGTAAATAATAATAATAATATATTTCATATTCTATAAACAAACTTTAAAAATAAAATAAACTTCAAATAAAAATAAAATAAAATAAAATAAAAATATATTTTTATTCAATAAATCAACTCGAAAACTTAAACAAACTTTAAACAAAGAAATAAATATAAAATGAAATAAAAAATAAAAAATAGAAATATATCTCTCTTACTCAATAAATTAACTATAAAACAAAATAAACTTTAAATAAAAACAAAATAAAAATAAAAATATACAACTCTAAAATAAATTAAATCATATAAGCAAAAATAAATATGAAAGTGAAAGAAAAATAATAAGGGAAAATACAATAAATAAATAAAATAATAATAAAATAAAAATATAACTCTTTTAACTTTCAAACTAAATAAATTTCAAATAAATTAAAATTAAAAACATAAAGAGAAAAGTAAAATAATTATCCTTTCCCCAAAATTAAATAAACTTTCAAACTTCAAAATTAAAAATAAAAAAAGCAAATAAAATGAACAAACCCAAATAAAATAAAAATAATAAAAAGACATCATCATTTTCATGAAATAAAATAAAATTAAAATTCAATCTAAAAAAATAATCAAACTCAACCTGAAACAAAATCAATTCTTGATCTTGATATTTGAGTTAGTAAGGAGCTTTAACTCAATATCTCGTATATTAAAAATCATTCAAGTCTCTATATAGATCATCGAGACTCTGAATGCCTAGATTTATGAAATAACGTAGCGCTTCAAATTCATAGTCTAGAAAAAATCAGTAAATACCAAGAAAGAGGTCAAATCTCGTCTTTATGATTCATCGGATCTGGATGTTGAGCGAGCAGAGTGCTTGCATTCATATCCTATATCTTGGAAGATTCACCTTGATCTTGATATTCAAGTTGGTAAGGAGCCTTAACTCAATATTTCATATCTCGGGAACCATTCGGTATCTCTATATGGATAATCGAGATATCTGAATGTCTAGGTCCATGAGCTGACATAGCACTTCATGTTCATGTTCTAGAAGATCAATTAAGACGATCAAAATCTTCTTCGTCTTTCTGATAATCAATCATTGGTGCTGAGCTGGCATAACACTTCAAGGTTCACACTTACGTACTGACATTCACATGGTCTGAGCTGCCATTAATCGAGGCTCATGGTCTGAGTTGCCATTAATCGAGACTCATGACCTGAACTGTCATTAATTGAGATTCACAAGGTGTAGGCTATCTTGAAAAGTTCATATCTTCCCTATCCTTACAACAATCATTTAAAATTGTTTAGTTATTATGCTTGTTTTTTTCTTAATTAGGGGTTCTTCGGGTTCAAAGTCCAGAGTAATTAACAACGGGGGTTTGCGCCCATTGAAATCTTAAAGACCCTACAATATCTAAAAAACTTTAAATGTACATTCCAAATTTATATAAATATACCCCAATGCATATTTAGAGCGATCTCTATGTCCTTCGTTCACAATTCATCGCCCACTTCATTTTTTAGGGCGGTGAGAGGCACGAAAAAGTGGTGTACAATAAGGTTATGAATAAGGATTATTTCATATTCATTTATTTTATAGAATAAATTATTAAAAAAAATCAATATAATTATCTCCTATTTTTTCTCTATTGAGTTGTATGAGTTAATTATTATGAATTATGAATAATATTTAGTAGTATATTTCTTAAAATAATAGGATGAGAAAAAAATACAATTTTATTTTAGATAATATATTATTTTTTAATACGTTTTATTTTCTAGTTAAAAAGATTGACGAGAGATACTTGTATTTTTTTAATTTGTTTGTTTTGAAATAACTCAAGTAGAAATTAATTATATTGTTATATTTTGATTTCATCTGATAAAATAGAGATGTATTTGTATGAAATGAATGAGTTGGATTCTTCATTTTATAAATGATGATAAATTAATTGATATTAATATTATTCGTTAGTAGTCGTTACCGTTTTGTTATCAATTTATTTTAATGGGTAGTAAAGTATGAATAATATTAATTTTAATGGATAAAAATAAGATATAGATCAGAGTAATTTCAATTAGATATGATAATAAAAATACTTCTACCGTTATTTATTATTCTGTATCCATTTATTCATTGATATCCCTACCTTAACCTATGTATAAGACTCCTCTTTATTTCAACAAGGAATGAAAATAAAAACATAAAAAGAAAGGAACGTTACAGAATATGAAATCGACTGTGACCGGGTCTTTATTTGTATTGGTAGTAGATATTAAAGAAAATTAGTTAAATATCACATCAAAATTTTGAAACTAAAAAGTATTATTTTAAATTTAGTTGTTATTCTTGAAATAGATTATGACTGAGTCTTTATTTGCATTGATCGTAAATATTAAAAAAATAATTAAATATCACATCAAATTTTGAAACTAAAAAAACATTATTTCAAATTTTACGTTTAGTCTCATTTTTAACTCAAATAAATTAATATTTGATCATTATAATTATATAAAATATATAATTTTAATATTAAAAATATAATAATTTATTTAGTGACTAAAATATCTCTTTTCTGCTTCCTTAATTTCCATCAATACTCAACGGAGGTTGGCCACTTGGCCTTGATCTGACCAGTGTTAATAAATAAATTATCAGGCTAACGTAACATTTCAAAATATGGAGGTGCATTGCCCATGTCAAATTTGGTAAACGTAACATCATCATTTGGATTCTCCCGACGGAGCAGTTGCTCTTCATCCCAAGTGAGTCGTTGCTCTTCATTTGGATTCTCTCTCTCTGGTTCCATATCACCTACCTCGACGAATCTGACAATTTTTCAGAGTGTCAGTCTCTCGTCTAATAGACTCACCGAAGAAATCCTCTTTGAATTCGGCCGATTGCATAGGTTGAAGTTTCTCAATTTGAGCTTGAATTCCATCCATGGCGCTATTCCATCAGCCCTTGGGAACATCTCAAGCCTAGAGGCAATTGATTTGCGCAGCAACCGGTTGCAAGGTGAATCCCGACGACTCTACTATATCTTTCTAATTTGCAAGTGCTCAATTTGTGGAGTAATTTAATTGAAGGGAAGGTTCCTCCTAATCTTATCTAATGCGGACATTTGGAAGTTCTTAGCTTGAGAAGCAACTCTCTTGCAGGGAGATTCCTCTTGAATTTGGTTGTTTTTCAAAGCTAACTCAACTATCATTAGGTTACAACAACTTGATAGGAACAATACCAGCAAGCTTAGGCAAAATCACTAGTCTAGAAATTTTTGATCTCCCTTATAACAGCCTCATTGGTTCTGTACCAAGTTCCCTAGGTATGGGACGAAGAGGGTTTTTTAATTTGGTTATCGTACCAATTAACATTATGGTACGATAATGGAGGATCGAGTTTATAGCGTATTAGTCTTATGCAGGGACGAGGAGAGCCGACACAGAAGAAGAAAATGCATTTTAGTAGATGTTTAGTAGATGTGGTGCTGATTGATGAGAGTATAATTGGAGTCAATTAAAAATTAGAGTTGTGAAGATAAATTTTAGAATTGAAATATTTTAGACTTAGTAGGATCAAAACTGAATATATGAGGTGTCAGTTTAGCGGGAAAACTCAGATGACAGAGATGTTAGTTTGGATGGACGAGTAGTATCCATGAATGACACATTTCGGTATTTGAAATCGATGTTGCAGAATGAAGGAGAGATCGATTAAGATGTTAGTTATAGAATAAGAGTTGAATGAATAAAATGAAGATAAATATCTGATGTTCTTTATGATAAAGTCTTAAACAAACTAAAAGACAAGTTCTACAGGACGACGATTAAACCCGTGATAATGTATGACACAGAATATTGGGCTACAAAAGGACAACACGTCCAGAAGATTAGTATAGTTGAAATACGGATGTTGCGTTAAATATGTGACCACATAATGAAAGATCAAATTAGAAATGATGATATTAGAGATAAACTTGGGTAGCACCAATTCAAGAGAAACTAGTCCAACATCGTTTGCGATGGTTTGGTCATATCCGACGAAGGCCTCCTGAATCATCAGTACGTAGCGATATTCTAAGTCGTCCTAAAAATACAAGAAGAGGAAGAAATCGACCGAGACTGAGATGGGATGAAGTAATAAAAAGAGATTTGAATGAATGAAATATATCCAAAGAGCTTGCTTTGGATAGAAATGCTTGGAAGATGACGATTCATGTACCTGAACCATGATTTAGGAGTTAGAGTATAATAGTAGAGTTATAGACTTCATATTCTTAGATTTTTAGGATTTTAAAATTTAGAATTTAGAAATAGATTTTAGAAATAGAGGTTTCGAAATAGAATTTTAGGATTTAGAATTAAATTTTAAGATAAGATTTTAGGATTTAAAAATATATTTTATAATAGAAGTTTATTATATTATTATTATTGTTATTATTATTTGCATATTATCATTATCATCTTTATTTATTATTATTATTATTATATTTATTTATTTTCCTTATCTTTCTTCATATTCATTATTATCACTTATATTTCTATCTTACATTGAGTTTTATTTCTATCTTATACTTTCCGATTGAGTTTTATTTCTATCTTACCCCAATTCATTTAGGATTAAAAACTTTGTTGTTGTTGGGAAACACCATCTCCATCTAATGGGAAACACCATCTCCATCTAAAGAAGTCAAAACCTTCCATTTCCAACCAGTTGCCTTCAAATGGAAGTTGTACCCAATCCCTACCGGAACCGGATCCACTGCCGCGCAACACCGTGCAGTGCAGCATGTGATCCGTTCGATCACTTCAATATTTATTCTAACTCGAATCTCAAAGTACTATCTCGAATCTCGAAGTAATCAAACAAATCACGTGCGCGGCAACGAATCTAGTTCCAATCCCTACCTGTTAATTCAGAATTACGAACGACGAGAAATCTCTAATAGAAATAATGAAAACGTGATCTTGTACGAATCTTGTAAATTGAGCCGGGTGCATACATAATAATATCGAAATTCATTGATTAGACGGAACTTGTTCATAGGAGTTTAGAAGCTTTCCAGGAGCTTTGGATGCAGGAGAACCTGGAGCTAAAAAAAGTCATTACAAATGTTTATGCTGAGCAATAAATCAAATAGCGCAATGAAGACGATATTAGTTCGTATATACTTTTTTGCATACCAGTAGGCTAATAAGACAAAATACCTACTGTTGGCGTACCTGATCATGCCAAATTAAACCTTTTTAGACTGAATTTTAAGTGAGCAATAAGACTTTAATGCTTTTAACGGACTTATAGTATATAACTATGACAAGATATATAGCTACGATGGTGGATTTGAGACTCAGGGTTTCAAGGAAAGATTGCCAGAATGAAACAATCCAATTGCGTTCATCAAACATCTTTTTCGCAAAACATTCTCTGATCCAAAAATTTTCCAAATTAATCTCCACATTTAACGCGAATATCTGGTGGCAACAATAACATTTTTAACTTCTCTCGCACTTGATCGGTCATGCATGGAAGCAGAACTTATTCGTAATTCATCCATACGACTGGTACATACAAACAAACAAACAAAAAAAGCAAATTAAAACCCATGTGCCGATTGAATTAGGGGATACTAACTGTTCGAATTGGAGGAGACGGAGAGAAGCACGCTGGCTTTTGGGTCGGTGTGTTGGCGAGGCAATCGAGAAACGGAGAGGCACTCTGGTTCTGGCGTCGTCTCGACGAGCGAGAGACGGGAGAGAGGGAAATCGATGAGTGGGTTACTCGAGTGAGTGCAAGTTGTGAGAGGTTATTTTGTTTTGATCGAGAGGGACAGAGAGGTTATTTGAATTATCAGAGAGCCAACAGCGAAAAAGAGCGAGATCAAACTAGAGAGTCCTCATAAGTCACCTCTAATATTACGTTGATTTTTCATAATTCTGAATCTGAACTTAAGATGCATTGAGAGGGGCGGAGCAGAAACTATCGATAAGAAATATCCGATTCAAATAAATAGAATATTCGGATCAAAAATAAATTTATTTTTTTATCATATGATTTTTATTTTTCAGTAAATCAAAAGGGTGTCCGGACGCCGGCTGACGTCTACCTTGAATCCGCCATTTACAATGAGTATTTATAAAATTTCACTTAACAAAAAAAAATCAGTCCAGTTCTTAAGTATTTTTTTAAAATAGTAAGACATTTTAATATGACCAGACAGAAATTTTTTTACGAACTGCGCTGCTACAAAACTAAAAAACGCTGATCATGAGAATCGACTCGGACAAGGTCATTGCCTAATATAATACAGCTACCCATTGCATCACTTCCTTTCGTTATTTTAATGATTTTTTATTGTATACATAAGATTTGAAGTTCTTTCATTTTTTATCATATGTTTTATTATTATAATTTTATATAAAATTTATTATATATAGCCATATTTAAATTATTATTATATTTTATATGAATTTTATTATATATCCGCATTATATCCTCATTTTTTTCTTTTAATTTTCTTTCTTTCATTTTTATCGGATTTATTATTATTATTTTATTTTTATATAAAATTTATTATATATAATTGTATCGATGTATCTTTATTTTTCTAAAAAAATCTTAAAAATTCTGTATTGCCTCATCTGTATCATATGACCGTATCTATGACACAGCACGGCATCCGTATGGCATAGCATCCAAAACAGATCTTTATACTGCGTAGAGGTGTTAATTAATTGATCCGACCCGACATATTAATCCGATCCGAGGTATTAATTAATTGATCCGACTTCGGTATTAATCCGTCCGTTATTAATTGATCCGACATATTAACCCGATCCAAAAATAAATAAATAAGATATGAATTAATCTTGTAACCTGATTAATTATATTTTAATTGTAATTTTATGATCTAATATTAATTAAAAGTTAAATATACACTAATTATACATATTAATTATTTAAAATTATATATAAAATAATTAATTATTTTTTAATCCAATTTAAACTTATCGGATTTGAATCGAATAAAAAAACCCTAACCCATTGACACCCTGCTTAATAAAACTATAATATATTTGAAGCCTATTATCAAATTGATAGGGTCCCCGACCAAAATAAACTCAAGACCGTGGGCCACGGGCCAGTTCTCCAAGCCAGTGATACTGCTCATCAGGCTCAACTCAGCAAACTGTTAGTACCCAAACTTCACACATATCATAAGCAAGCAGGCATCGCAACTAATGATTTATTATAGGCAATAGATTTATAACTTCTAAAGCATATTATATGTACTTAGTTACAAACGATACAAGTGCAAACCATACGTACACTACCCATCCATTCTGAGAAGATTGAACGATAAAGAACTTAAGTAAATACTTTATTTTATTCTGACATCATATAAGCTTATAAGTGAACATTGCAAGAAACAGAGCCCAAGCAAGGCACGGCACGATAAGGTCTCCCGACGAAGGATTCACCCGTCGGAAGAACCTACTGCATCCAAACAAGCAACCCAACATTGCCAGCGCAACCGCAAGGCCTAACCTAGCGTCCTGAAGCCTTAACACCATCGGGCCCCATGCCAGTCCCAATAAGAGGTGGCCTAAATAGAAAAGGAGGCCGGTGGGCTGCTGATGGAACCCGCCCTTGGCCCAGAAGAGCCATGCCGAGAGGCTCATCAGTGCAGCAGTTGTGATGTTTCCTAGATGGAAGGCTATGATTGAGGGTTGCAAGCTAGATTTTGCGCCCGGTCGACCAGGGTGTGTCGTTCCTGACAGGTATGCTGATGCGGCAGAGAGCATGATAGGTAGAGCGAGTGCGGCAATCAATGAAGGTAGGCTGCGCTTTGCCTTTGCTATCTTTTGATCTTTGTCCGATGACTTGGTGCCACCGTCAGTTGCATCGGTGTCGGTAGAGGGCGGCTTCTCTACAGCCCTTTGCTTGATCCCTTCTGAGGTGGCCATTTGATAGAGAGATCAAGAGCGAACGAGAGAGAGAGAGAGAGAGGAAGTTGCTAGATAAATATTGAACAGGCTAAACTA
This sequence comes from Schoenoplectus tabernaemontani, assembly GCA_037127355.1. Taxonomy (NCBI): domain Eukaryota; kingdom Viridiplantae; phylum Streptophyta; class Magnoliopsida; order Poales; family Cyperaceae; genus Schoenoplectus; species Schoenoplectus tabernaemontani. Next base: position 11,264,131 of record CM073738.1, read on the forward strand.
TTTGTATGGAGTTTTGCCATTGGTTTGGACTTTGGAAGTGACACGTGGAATGGTATGTGTGAAGGTGGCTTAATGGGAGAAGACACGTACGAAGAGAAAAGTTTCCGGATAACTCCAGGGTTTTCTTCCTTCAGAATGAAGATATGGATGTATCGGTTTTTAAATCGGGAATCTCTTATATATTAAAGAGATCATGATTCATGATCATGAACAAACCATTTTGACATATGCACTGCACGTGTCCATATTATTTAGTAAAGTGAAAACTATGTTATAGTGGATGAGATGAAGACAAATTAATTATATCTTCTTCAGAAATTTCGTGAAGCTGATTCCATCATAAATCAATGTACAAAGATTAATTCGTGTTTGGTTATAAAATGAATAACACCAGTCGGTTACTTTTGATTTTTGAATTTTAGAAACCATTTAAAATATTTGGCAGATAATTAATTAAATGTTTTTTTTTTGTCCGATGGGTAGAAAGGCCGAAACTTGAGCCTAAGGCCATCTAAAGAAATCGAGGTAAAATACAATGATTTAAAATACGAATTTAAATATACGTGTGAAAAGATATCATAAAATATATATACGTCATGCTACCGTATATAAAATCTTCGACGTAGTGGATTAGTATGTATTTAAGCGCTGAAATTCAGAGTTCGAATTCCACTCCACCCGATTACTGTATTTTCCAAATACATTTTATGGATTGCACGCACGGTCCACGCGATTACTATTTTTTTCTTTTGCTTCAAACAGATTTAATAGGCTACACTCACGATTTATGTGTTTCCCAAATAAATTTATGGGCCGTATAGCCCTCTGACCTTGCATACAATTAAATCTCACATACTCCAGGCTGCATACAATTGATTCAGTTGATTTATTTAACCCATATAATTGAATCCGCATATTCCAAACAGCATATCAACTTGGGTTCAGGATTTAGACCGCCTGCACTAGTGTTTTAAAAAAACCCGTGCGGGTCAGACCCGACCCGCTATATTTGTGGCCATGATCCGATCCGTCCTGACCCGTGACCCGTTAGAACCGACGGGTCTAATACGGGCGCGGGCAAATTTTTTTTAAAACCCGTGCTAGACCCGATCCATTTTGGACCCTTCCCGACCCGCCCCCGACTCGGAAAACCCGAAAAAATTCAAAAAATGTTGGGAAATTAAATTTTTTTGGTCAAAAATATAAATAGTTATATATTTTTAATATTCTTAATAATTATTTTTGAATTTTTCAAATTTTTGACAATTTATTTGAATTTTATTGGGTTATTTTTGAATTAAAAAAAATCGCCGACCCGTCACGTTCCCGCCCTGGACCCGCCTCACCTTTGAACCCACCCGTCTAACCCGACGGGTCTAGGACGGATCGCGGCCTAACCTCCCAAAAAGAATCCGTCCTAATTTGTCCCGACCCATCCCGCCAAAATCCGCCAACCCGTATAAACCCACACCATTCCAACCCGACCCGTCTCATTTTTAATACACTAGCCTGCGCATATGCGTTCGTATTTTTTCAATACACTCTTTAGCATGTGCATATGATGAAACCTGACGCACATAGGATGGCTGTAGTATAAGTCGCATTTTAAATTATTGATGAAATGTCGATCTCTTTATTTTCTATTCTCTTTTATTATCTACGGTTTTTTTTTCTCCAAATTAATAGGGCGAGGTTGCATTGACAATGGTTTATTTGATAATTTGAAAATTTTAAAATAAATTCTAAAAGATCTTTGGGATCGGAATAAATTCTAAAAATAATGTAAGCTGATAAACATTTTTTGAATAGGTTTTTAAATATATTCATAAAAATAAGCAAATAAATAAATTTTGAAACTTATATAATAATTGTGCTTCAAATTCAGCAATTTAAAATCACTAAATGTTTCATTAAAAATTTTATGAATTTATAAGTCTCCTTTGAAATTGAAAACGGATATGTCGGGAACGTGATCCGACCAAACAATTAATCTTTGTACTTGTTATTTCTTTAGAGCATCTGAAGCTGATTTCCTAACAGATGGTCGAGACCAGACCCAATGTAATTGGGCTATATCAAAGAATATGTTTAAAATTTTATTATTTTGGATCTTTTTTAAAATACTGTTGAATAATTATTGTTTACAGTCAATGAATTTCTGACAAACCAGCAATAAGATTAGTTTCTGATAGGTTTACTTTGGACTTTCATTTTGTAGAAATAAGTTTGGACCTTTTTTTTTAAGTTTTTAACCTCCTACAAATTAACTACAAAAGAATAGAAGATATGTAGCCTATATTGAACGTGGCTCACTTTGAGAGGTGGCTCACTATTTTTTCTATATTGGACATGCCTAACCAACCGAATGAAGAAGAATAGAAGACATAACCTGACACTGAGGTCACGTTTAAAGCCACGCAATACATACTTGTTAATGGAATAAATGGAAGGAGATGATCAGTATTGTGCATTAAAAGATTTTTAACTAAAATATGTATATCAGTTTTGTTTAAGATTTAAAGGAATAGAAAAGAAACTAAAATCTCTCTGAAGATGAAACCTCCTTATGTATGAATCATTGACTTTTATCGCATTGCTCCTTTGTTCAAAAAAGAAAAAAATAATGATACAGTTCAACGAAAGAGCTCTATATCAATTAGTATCCTTGAAATATGGGAGGCGGAGGTGACGCATAACTTGTACCAGTGATGGGTGGGAGGAAGATGTCTGGTGTATCAGGCTCAACGTTTGGTGGGGATGGAATACTAACTGGAGATGGAGGAGACGTGGTTGGTGGTGGTAGGGTGGCGGTTGGTGATGGTGGTGAAGCGGTTGGTGGTGGAGGTGAAGTATTTGGTGGTGCAGGCGAAGCGGTTGGAGGTGGTGGTGAGTAAACTGGCGATAGAGGAGATGGTGAAAACTTTGGAGGTGGCGGAGAGTAAATTGGGGAAGGTGGCGGCAGTGAAAACTTTGGAGGTGGAGGTGAGTAAACTGGGGAAGGTGGGGGTGGTGAAAACCTGGGAGGTGGTGGAGAAACAGCTGGCGGAGGTGGTGAAGATTTGGGAGGTGGTGGTGAATAAACTGGAGGAGGTGGTGAATAAACTGGTGGAGGTGGTGGTGAATAAACCGGTGGAGGTGGTGGAGAAACAGTTGGCGGAGGTGGTGAAGATTTGGGAGGTGGTGGTGAATAAACTGGAGGAGGTGGTGGTGAATAAAATGGTGGAGGTGGTGGTGAATAAACCGGTGGAGGTGGTGAAGCAGTCGGTGGTGGTGGTGAAAACTTTGGAGGTGGTGGTGAATAAATTGGAGGGGGAGTGAGTGTACTGGAGGAGGCGGAGAAGCAGTTGGCGGCTGGTGGTGAAGATACTGGAGGTGGCGGTGAGTGTACTGGTGGAGGAGGTGAAGCGGTTGGTGGGGGTGGCGCATAAACTGGAGGTGGCGGTGAGTAAATTGGTGGAGGAGGTGAGGAAACTGTGGGTGGAGGCGGTGAAGATACGGGGGTGGTTGTGAGTAAACTGGTGAGGGAGATGGTGAAAAGGTTTTTGGAGGGGGTGGAGATACCTTAGGACCTATCGGGGGTTTATCGGTTGTGGAACTAGAGAATCTGATGAGACAGGAGATGCATATGGTGCTTGGGGCTCTGTAACAGGAGCAGGAGATGGTTCATAAGGTTCTAGAGGAGATGCCCATGGAGCACGGGGTTCAGAAGCAGGGGCGGGAGATGGCTCAGTCGGTTCCAGTGGAGATGCCCAAGGTGCGCGTGGTTCGAGAGAGGGTGATGGTTCAGATGGTTCTAGTGGAGATGTCCATGGAGCACGGGGTTCAGAATTAGGAGCAGGAGATGGTTCATATGGTTCCAGTGGCGATGCCCATGGTGCACGCGGTTCAGAAACAGGAGCAAGAGATGGTTCATATGGTTCCAGTGGCGATGTCCATGGTGCATGTGGTTCAGGAGAGGGTGATGGTTCTAATGGTTCCAATGGTGATGCCCACGGTGCACGAGGTTCAGGAACAGGTGTCGGTGATGGTGATGGTGAGGTGTATTTTGGAGGGGCTATTGGCGAAACATCTGGCGTTTGTACTGAAGGTTCTGTTGGTATGGCTGGAGTTGGCTCTGATGGGATGGGCTCAGGTTTATAAGGGGTGGGGGTGGGCTTCGGCACCGATGGTGTTGGAGTGGGCTTCGGCACAAAAGGTGTTGGAGTGGGTTTCGACACAGATGGTGTTGGAATAGGCTTCGACCCTGATGGACTTGGAGAAGAAGGCCAACCGCATTTTGCCTTGTAACAATCTACCGGGTGGCTAACCACTGGGTAACAATCTACTACCAACCTTTGTTTAGGCCGCTTTGAGCTATCCAAACAATTATTTCTATCATCAAGCACCACACCAGTGCTTGTTGTTGTTGGCGCACAATGTTGGTCTTCGGATTGAAAGTAGTTGTAAGAGAATGTGAAGTTTGCAAGCTTTGGAAGTTGGCAAATTACTGATGGTACAGATCCAGTAAAGATGTTGTGAGAGATATCCAATTCCTCAATCGTTGACAAACTAGAGAGGCTCCATGGAAGTGACCCAGTGAGATAATTGAAACCGACATCGATCACCGATATATTGTGTAGGGAACCAAGTTCAGCGGGCAAACAACCACTAAGACCATTGTTTAGGAGAAGAAGCTCATTCAACGAACACATGTGGCCTACACTTTTTGGGATACATCCGCCGAGTTTGTTATTTGCAAGTACAACAACAGAGGCAGGTGAGTTACCGATGTTCTCTGGAATTCCTGATGTAAAACGATTGTTGTTCACAAAAATTGCATCTAGAGTTTTGTCAAAAAGCTCAGTTGGAAGAGGACCTTCAAAATCATTGTACCTAAGGTCAAGGTACATGCAACGAACATACAGTTCATTAAATAAATAAAAGAATAAATATTGCGGCCTGAAGGATGTAAGAAGATAAACATAAACCATGATAAATATGTCGTCCTAAATTTATAAAATATAGTTACTAAGATGAAATCATTAGGGATGTTGTCAACATACTTGAGTGCAGGCAATTGGAGAACAACTTTGGGGAACAATCCTACAAAGCGGTTGTTACTAACATCAAGCTCATGAAGGATGGTAAGACGAGAGAAGGTGTCAGGGATGATGCCACAAAAACGATTGGAATTGATATGGAAGAGTGCAATGTGTCAATAATCCCAACTCAGGTGGAAGATACCCGGCAATGTCTCCTCCATTCAAATCGATACCAGCCACAGTTGTCACAGAGTTGTCATCTAGTGCTTGGGCACAGAAGACACCTGTGTAAGAGCACACATCTTGGCTGACCCAATTGCCAGTGAAGTTCTTCGGATCTGAGTAGATGGCATGCTTCCATGCCTGAATTCAGTTGACAAGGTATACATGAGGATGCTTTTTCCTCTAAGCTAGGCAATTATGTATGATTTTGTTTTGGAATGGAGGGCATTAGTTGCTTCCAAAATTATGTTGAATAAAAGTTTGAAATGGTCCTATGAATTTTATCCATTGCAGTATTCAATTCACAAATAATGAGTTATTGACCTTATTATTTTCTATAATAATCAGAAACTATGAATGTTTAATAATTATTAGCCTTAATGTTGATAGCATCCATTTTGTTGAGAAAATTTGATGATTATTCATTAAATTTTCAACACAATCTATATATGGTACCACAATCCTGAATTATGTTGGTAAATCATTTTATTTTTTTAAGAAAGAAAAACTTTCTTTTAATCTCATTTTCTCATTACTCAGGAATCGTCGGATAGAGAACAATTAGATACATTTATTTTGATCAAGTTTGTTGCATGCATTTGGAAAACATAAATTGAAAATAGCAAATCAAAATTTAAGAAAATAGCTATCATTTTTGCATCTCTTTTAAACTTAAAATTATTTTAGGATGATTTATAAGTAGTTGAAACCTGTAAAGCAGTGTAGGCATTGCGGAGACGCTCATTGGCAAAATGCACACCTACTTGTATGTCAAACTTGTAATCAGACGACAAATCGCCGTCTTTAAGCCGTAAGTTTAGAAGTTGCCGACGGGCAATTGCCGCAGCCTCAGCATCTGTCAAAGCTGAGGCTGATATAAGTAGAGAGGAGAAAAATAAAAGATGGAGGAGAGGTTCCATTAACATTGGCAACAGCTCTTGGTGAATCCAAGGCTGCTTAAAAAAGAAGAAAAAGGAGAGAAAAAAAAGAAAAAAAAATACATAAACGGACAGAAATGAGCAAATTGGTGATTGACAACGTGGTGTACTGGAGATTTAAGAGAGAAGAAAATTGGAGATTTGAATGGTTTACCATAACTGGAGGGTAACAGTAATTAGTTATTTTTTGGTGGCTGAATGGCTTTCAAGAGCTGTCAGTTGATGGGACCTCCCCTCCGCCTCCGCGTAGAAATCAGAGGTATCAACCAAATGAATTACATAGTTTCTTCTTGAGTTTAAATTATTATAGAAACTCTTTTTTGATTAGGCATAGTCTGTAGTGTTGATTTCTCTAGCAACAAGTCTTGAAAAATTTTGGGGTTTTGTTTCTATTAATTTTACGACATCCTAATTTTGGAATGGAAGTTCCTACAGAATTGTAATTTCCTTGCTGTCAGTAGCAGAATTTTTATTGTACACAATATATGAACAAATTTAATGCGTAATAACAATTTTCTTCTTATTATGAATTAATCAACATTTGAATGAGCGTATGTATGGTGCTTTGTTTAAAATAACAGTAAAAAAATCTACACTACTTAGAGATAATTCTGTCTTTATTTTTCTAATCATGATCAAGACAGAATTATCTCTATGTAGGTGTGCATAGAGATAAAGACAGAATTATCTCTATGTAGTGTAGATACATTTATTTTGATCAAATTTGTTGTATGCATTTGGAAAACCATAAATTGAAAATATCAAGACAAAATTTATGAAAATAGCTATCATTTTTGCCTCTTTTTTAAGCTTAAAATTATTTTATGATGATTTATAATAGTTGAAACCTGTAAAGCAATGTAGGCATTGCGGAGACGCTCATTGGCAAAATGCACACCTATTATTATTATCTCAGTTAATAATAATAATAATTTTACAAGGTTAAAAAATTCGAATAATTTGCTTATAAACCAGCGGATGTATTTAAATTTAAACCATTTTCATTTTCTAATTATCATGAAACCTAGAAGAATAAGTTAGCTAGAACGAAAAATAAAAGATGAATATAGAACACTATAAAAAAAATCAGGCCCCTCGACAGCTATAAATTTGACAATCTTAACAACAACTTTAAACAAGTTCATAAAAAATCTTAAAATAGAAGAGATTTCATGAACAGAACTGAGTGAAAGAGAGAGATCGTGCGATGACTTGAGTGTCAGATTGAACGACAGCGATTTAAATCTCGAGGTACTTATTATTCACAGAAAATTGTGCCAAATATGGACATCAAACAACACCCTACACAAATTTGTTACTATAAGTGGGCAGATGTGTGAAAGAAAACTATTATATTACGGAATTAAATGGAGTATTTTTACTTGCTTTCTAGCACAGGAAAAAAAAAGGCACAGACAGCTGCTCTTGGATATTTTTGACTTGCTATTTAGCATTGCTCTTTTGTTGATCTTTTAATTATCCAATAAGCATGTTACATGACTGCAATAACCGAGCTGGATTTTAGTGCAGTATTCAATAGAGATGATATCATAAGTTGCAACCCATGAAATTTAGAAAACCAAACCCACCAAAAAGATCCTACTGGGCTGTATCCCAATTCATCTGAGGCTCTGAGCAAAGAGCAACGGCATTTACCCTAAAAAAAAGGCATTGAGCCTCAGCCAGGTTCAGATTATAAATCAGAAATCTTTAGATCATGCAGGATTTCCGGATTTTTTTAGTAAATAAAAAAAATCAATGAAACTGGTAAAAAATAATCTGATTTTTGCCCAACTAACTTGGATCGAGTTTCAAACTCGGTTTTTAGGTGCCGGAACTAAGTTTGAAATTCGGTCCCAGGTTTTTTTTTTACGTTTGTGTGTATCTGAAAATTATAGGAAGCTAGACCCGAGTTTAAAACTCGATCCCAGCTTCCTACTAATATATAACAACACTCGGTCCCTTTCTTCTTCATCTTCTTTCAGCCAACCATTTCTTCAAAAACGTCATTGTTACTGTTGCAAGAGTTTCCAACTGAAATTTTCTTTTTCGACAGATCCAGAGCTGATCCATATTCACCACTCTCGTCTCACCAACATTGTAACTTTTTTTTTCTATTTGGACTATTATTTTTTGTTGTAAAATTAAAATACACTAACAGTAGGATTTATTGTTCATATTGTAGAGACGAAAATGTTGTTGATCAATGTATATCACGGAGGTCAAATCCTGAACACTTCAACTGGCATGGGTTACGATATTCGTGCCGCGTGCACATTTTCTACCGTTATTGTACTCAACACATTGCACAAAATATGTATAAGGACTGCCATATGAAAAAATAAAGGCTCTTTTCAAATAAGCTGTAAGACATAAGAAGTCATGGAGGTACGAAGAATATATGAAAAAAAATTAACAATATTAGACCGGTATCCTATAAATTCGTCAGAAAAGAAGGAATCATGCAAGAAAATCTCCCAACGGAATAAGTGTTCAATAGAAGGACGCGAAATAACAGAAACCGCAATAACCAACCCGACGCAGCTGAGGAATTTCATTACGAGGAGTTAACCCCAGAGAAAGTGGCTGCATTGCATCAAGAAAGATGGGCACAACATCTAGACGGCGATTTCAATTGGTGGGGAATAATGACAAGCAACGGTTCAGAATCATTGAACAACGTTTTTAGGATCGCCAGATAACTTCTGATATGTGCTATCGTCGAGAACACGTGTCACAAATGTGTTGAGTGGTTCTATAAACGTCAAGAAGTTATAGCGGCTTGGGAAGCCCAAGGTCTGATATTCTCCCACAAGGTCACCGAACTGATAAAACATCACGGTGATAAGGAAAGAACTTACGATGTCATACCACTGGATTGAGGTATCAACAACTATGATGTTTACAACAGAAATGGACTTATCAAGACGGTAATATTCTATACTTATATTATTTTTTTATTTAACTATAAAATTTAAGCATTAATTTATAATTTCTATTTGAAATAATAGAGACAAAGGGGTGAAATAAAATATGAGGTTGAATTAGCGATGACAGGAATTGATAATTATTTGTGTCAGAAATCGTAATTAACCGGCATCCCATGCGACCACTTGTTTGTTGTTTGTTCATTCAGAAAGCTGAATTACACTCAGTACGTTAGTCCATATTATATCATCCAGTATTACATTAACACATTGTCTGGTCATTGGCATAGTTATGTCAATAGACGAAATTGGCCAATGTACAATGGTCCGATCATTAGGCCAGATTCAGCAAAAATCAACAAAGGAAGGAGAAGGAAGATATACATTCCAATAGTTATGGATGAAATGAAAGGTCGTATCAACAGGATGCCAATTCGAGATCGAACTCGTTCCAACAGAGTATGATTTAGATTATCAGTTTGTTTATGTTGTTTGTCATTATATTTGCCAGAACAATTGGATTTTAATTGTTGTTGTAATATTTCAATTTGTTTGACATTATTTTAGAATAATATATTAATCGTACTTATATTTGGTTTTGTAAACCTTTATTTTAATTCTTATTATAATATTTTAGATCAATCTACTAATTATTGTGCTTTATTTTTAATATAATACATAAACGTAAAAAAAACTGGGACTGAGTTTCAAAATCGGTCCCGAAACTTGAAACCGATTTTGAAACTTAGTCCAGACTAGTTGGGCAAAAATCAGGTTATTTTTTACCAGTTCCATTGATTTATTTTATTTACTAAAAAAAATCCGCAAGATTTCAGGACAACTCTGAGGGAACATACGATTATTCTCGTGTCTATTCTGATAAAAACATGGTCAGGTTATTGTGAACCATCTGATTTGAATTTTTTTTTTAAGAAAATCGAATTCCCTCAATGAAGAGGAAAACTAGTTTTCTAAATAACCATATATTCTTTCTCTCTATGGAGAAATGCAGGTTCAAATTTAAAATAGCACACAAGCTATTTGTTATTTTAAATAATATTGTTCTTATGCTGTGCTGGTATTTTAGTTAATGTATCAGGTATTTCCTTCATATCTAAGAAAGTAAATTTTGCACAAATCAGCCGAATAAAAATATAAAACCCAATGAAATGTTATTGGAGCATAATTGCAGATGTTAGGATAATTTATGCAAATTTGAATCCAAATTGCACTCTATGAGTGCTTGAGTTCCAACTTGGATAGAACTGAGAGCAACGATTTCGGAATCAATACCCTTCCACACCAGCATCATTTTTTACAGTGAAATTTCAAACTTCTGTATAATCAAAATTATATTCTGGATGTTTGCTTGCAACTGAAATTAAACTCAAATTACAGGTAATTATTTTTACAAATAAGCGTATGCAGAGGAGGATGCTGGAAGAAGCTACACATGCATTTACTTAGCTGCAAAAAATTATGAAAAGGAAACTAAGATAGTTGAAAGAGAAAGTGATAGATTTTTGGGGGGAAAAAGCAAAATTTTGATTTTGGATGAGGTGAAAGTAGTTCAAATGCACCAGAAAGGATTTTTTTTCGTATTCCACGTGTCAGCTCTTCAATATTAGTGTTGTTTCGGCTAGTTTACAGGTTTAATGGAACACAGAAATTATCAACCATTGGTCGTTTCTGAGATATTCTTGATGCATATGCTACGTGTAGGGGTCACAATTATTGATCCGACCCGATAGGTTAATCATATCCGATCCGAACCCGACCCGACATGATCCGAAAATAAATGAGTCGGATATGAGTTTAATTTTTTTACCATAATCGGGTCGGATCGGGTTCGGGTCAACCTGACCCGACCAGATTAATTATGTTTTTTTGAAGTAATTTTATGAATTAGTACTAATTAAAGCTTAAATATACACTAATTATACTAATTAAGATTAATTAATATTTTATTATTTAAAATTATATAAAAATAATTAATTATTTTATATGGGTCGACCCGTGATCCGTTGGGTCGGGTATGGATCAAAATTTATGTGCTATTCTCATATAGAAATTAATTTGTTCGCTATTGCATTTATTCTTTTTTCCCATCTTTTTTCTGCATTTATTACCGATGATGTTTAGAAGTAAATATTTCATTAGCGGGCTGTCATATTTATATTTGAAAATTAGTTTCCTGTCTCTCATTGTCACGTTTCTTTTGTGGTTGTAATTTCTGTACCGTTAAAATTTTCTAATAGAATTGAAATATACATATTAACTAAGTGAGAGAATTTTTTTCAATCAGTTGTGTGCACAAAATTTCATGCAATTAATAAATATTAAAACATCAAACTATAACTAAATTATATAAAATTTAAAACAGTATTGATCAAAGTTGAAGAATACATGTATGGACTTCTTTCTATTTTTAAGATTTTTTTATTTTTTTAAATATCATTATTAAATTTATCAAAATAATTTATTGTCAAGAAATCCTCTCCATACGTAAATAGTTGTCCAACACGTTTGTGCTGCGCCCAGTTCTCTTTCAATTGGAACTTAGATTTAGACTTTACAAATATATTCTTCAATTTATGGGATTGAATGTAATTCAATTTTGGTGCAATTTTAGTATTTTTTATATATTTCATCAAAAGTCACCCAAAATTATACGATAATTTTAACGGTTTAAATTTGATGGCTTTTGATGGAATATCAAATATCAAATGACACTCAAATTATATCAAATTAAAAAAAAATCAATCCATAAGTTTAAAATATATTTGCAAATTTACTAGCTCTTAGCGAATTGTTGACTAATGGAGGTATATTTTGTTCTTTTATAATTTTAATTAATTATCAATTTGATTGTTATGAGGATAATAGTAGTTTTGGATAAATATATTTTGATATTTTGAGGGATAAATATCTAATTTTCAAATTTGAATGGATAAATATTCAAATTGAAATATGTTGAGAAATATATAACCAATTTTACCTTATTCTTTTTGTCCCAATTTTTTTTCTGCATTTATTACCGATGATGTTTAGAAGTAAATGTTTCATTAGCGGGCTGTCATATTTATATTTGAAAATTAGTTTCCTGTCTCTCATTGTCACGTTTCTTTTGTAATTTCTGTACGGTTAAGATATTCTAAAAGAATTGAAATATACATATTAATTAAGTGAGAGAAATTTTCTTCAATCAGTTTTGTGCACAAAATTTCATGCAATTTTGAAACACCTACGTGCTCTGCTGGCCATCAAACTATAACTAAATTATATAAAATTTAGAACACTATTGATCTAAGTTGAAGAATACATATATAATTTCTTTCTATTTTTAAGATTTTTTTAATTTTTTTAAATACTATTATTAAGATTATCAAAATAATTCATTGTCAAGAAATCCTCTCCATACGTAAATAGTTGTCCAACACGTTTGTTCTATGCCCAGTTCTCTTTCAACTGGAACTTAGATTTAATAATGTGTCAGTCCTATTTGGTATATTTTAAGGGTTGGGATGCCATAAGAACTATTTATTTTTATCTTATTTTGATAAGCTTGACAATTAATTTTATATAAATTCATAAAAAACTTAAAAAGAAAAAAACTTTACAAATATATTCTTAAACTTATGGGATTGATTCTAATTCAATTTTGGTGCAATTTGAGTATCTTTGATATATTTTATCAACGGTCATCAAAATTATATGATAATTTTACAGTTTAAATTTGACGGCCTTTGATATATATGCTTGTGAAAATAAAAGTTCGGATGGCTGTTTGTCATGTATAGAGCAAAATTCAGGGGTTTCAGAGAAGCCTTTGAATTTATTTTATCAAGAATTAGAACCTAATCTGCTACGGATAGATAACTTAATAAAATTCACATGTATCCCTTTTCATTTTTCAGGTGACTAAAATATCAAATACTTCGGTGTTGAGCAGCAGGGTTATCTGTTTATCACATAATTTCTAATTTTGTGATATAATCCTGAGAAACTTCACAAAAAAATGACAGAGAGGAAAGGAAAAGAGTGAAAATTAAATAGATGATAGGAAGAGAGCAAAATCTATCACTTAATTTTTTTATAAAATTTCTATAGATGATTTTCGTTTCTTTTCTATTCTCGCACTTTTTTTCCTCTCTAAATTAAATAAGTTAAACTGGACAAAAGAATTATCCAATCACTTTTTGTCCCTCCATTCCTCCTCTCCTCTAGAAAAAGGGGGCACAATCTTAGGGATCGCTCCTTAATCTTTCAAGAAAGAAACTATCAAAAACTTCTAAATTCGTCTAATAAAAAAGAAATGGAACTGAAAGGGAGAAAGAAGGCCGAGCAGAGGAGAAAAACTGTGCATAATTAATTAGTACCATGAGTGGAATAAAAATTTAAGATGTACCAAATTTTATCCCTATGATGATCAATAGAGGTGATAATTAGGTGAGTTGGTTGGAGTCGTATTCGGATTCGAACAGGTCACGTCGAGTCAGTTTGAATTTCTTTTTTTAAATTGGATTTAGTCAAATCGGGTCAATTTATATGTTAATTTTTTCAGATTTTAAATTAATTTCGATTAGATTGCAGGTTATTTGATCTCGGGTCAAATCATATCAGGTCGAGTTTATATCAAACCAAATCAGTTTGATTTTTTAAAAAATAAATCAGATCTGAGTAGGTCGAATAGATTTTTTAGGTCGGTTAGATTTTATCAGCTCTAGACTGTCTAATCTGCTTTTGTCATTCAGTTAGTTGGATTGTGATGTGATGTGATGATGGACTTTAATCTCTCCTATGTTATATTTTTATTGTACAACTAGACAACTTGGACAAGTTTTGCATGAATTTGTCAACACGGTTAATTAGTCCCTCCTCTGTTATATTTAAATTTATATGTACCAGTTCCACAAACTTGTCAACCGTTTAATCCCTCCTCTAGCTATCATCAATCAATGAAACGCCATCCTTATATCCCCCTCCATTTACACCCCTATGGTGGATGCTTCTCAATCGTCAGAAAACTGCACAAAAATTCAGACATCAAGCAACAATCCTATACATGATTTACCTCAAAACAAACATCCTATACATGATACATAGTTCTTATAAAAGGGCCCTGGAAGTGCATTCAGCCTTTGGCGTAGCGTGTGATTCTTCACTTTTGTTAAAGAAATAATGTATCGATACTATGGACGGCGGCGCGGCCTTTGAAGTCCCAGGCATCGGGGATTCAGAGAGGGTTTTTCTTCTTTTTTCTGCTTTTCTTTCTTATTTTTTTACTTCATTGAAACAAACACCCACTCCAAATCTTCTCTGATGACTGAGACTTCAAAGGCCGTGTTGCTGTCCGATTTCCAAAACGGTCTGATGCACGAATCAACTAGCTAGAGAAGCTTTCCAATCGGTTAGTGGTATACTGGTATTTCTATTCTGTACAATGCTCAGATTCAGGTACTTTGATAGACCTCAAGAGAGCAAACTTTGTGACTGATGCGAATAAATCACCGGCTTCTCTCATACCAATCAGTTTTAGTGCTCTAATTAAATTATATTGAGGGTTTCACCTTAATTATATGCACTAGTTCAGAACTATTAATTGCCGGTTTTTAATCCGACACTGATTTTTCATGGTGTCAACGCTGATTTTATGATTTCAATTGTCAGATTTTACATAAAACCGACACTGAAAATTCTTAATTTTTAATGTCATTTTTTTATAAAAAATTAATACTGATTATCTTTTTTTCAGTGTTGGATTCTACACAAACCGACACTAAGTTGTTTAATAATTATTGTCGTTTTTTTTATAAAAAATAAACTATTTTTTTTTCAGTGTCGGATTTCAGAAAAACCGATAATGATAGTTGTTTAATAATCATTGTCAATTTTTAATAAAAATTGACACTAATTTTTTGATATTAATGTCGATTGCGACTAAATTCCGCGCTGATTTTATCATAGGGTTTTCTACATATCCGGCACTAATTGACCATCTTATACTAGTGATGGTTCATTGAGCATGCTGTTAATTCATTTAAACTGATCGTACAGGTTAATTTCGTAACAAGTGCCATCTTGGCATGTCCAATCAAGAAATTATATGGGTTTTATATTGTATAGCTTGATAGCTAACATTTTATAATTTTAATTTCTCTAGTTATATGACATGTTTCTAGCATGCTGTCATGTTCTGAATCTCTAAGATTCATAGTTTGCAGATTCGTGCGACTACATTTGTTTTGAAAAGAAGATCAAGAGGACTAGGTTTCTTTTGATGTGAGCCATATATATGATATGATAATTGTCAATGACTGAGGTAGAAATAGAATTCAGTGATGTTATTATATGTATTTTGTATTAATTTTAAAAAATATTAGATGAATTATATATATTTATAAGATAAATTTATGAAATTCAGTAATGTCATTTACATTCATAGTTGTGTATGTGGTTTTACCACTGATGATTGTGTTTTTATTTGCATGAGAGCAAAAGGGGTGGGACCTGGGAACTATATACGATTTGTACAATTCGATTTTTTTTTAAGGGGCGGCCAAACACCTACCCAATTTTTCATTTAAAAATAAAATATTATGTACAAAAGCGGGGGAGAGAATTAGAGAGTAGCCAAGTAATAGTAACTTAGCTCAGCCCTAATGATAGTATAAAAAAAAGAAGAATAGGTAAACACAATGGTATGTACAAAAAGAAAGGATTCAATTATTATTATTTTGGTGTTCATGATGTCTATTTATTTTTTTATGTATAAAATTAAAAATGTGAACGTTAGATATATTCTACCTCAATTATATGTATATGAAATATTATAAAATTTTAATTTTATTTGAATATTAAGTAAGGTGTCTAAATTATAAAATTTGGTCCGTTAATTTTATTAATGTTTGATGCTTATATAAATAATATCCAAATGATATATTTTTTTGTATACATATATAAGATGATATTTATAAAATATTCCTTCAATTAGTTTTGTTATTTAAAATTTTAAATAATAATTATTTGATATTTAATTTTAATGGCACCGATGTGACACCAAAATAATAATAATTAAATCTCTTCTCATGTACAAATAGGTAAACACAACGGTATATACAAATATCTCTATCTAATAAACCGCTAGTAATCTTGTCAAATATGCTCCCGAAGCTGGCTCTCTATTATGGTCATGCATTAGAAGCCTTCCCGGTGTCCTTTCTGTTATTTGAAGTTCATTTCATAATAATATTAATTGTGCATGTAAGAGCAATGTTATCTAATGGGCGATTATAGCATTGAACATGATGGACAAGAACATGAGATGTAAAACAGCATAAAAATTGATAGACTTCCGGGGACACGTCCCTTGAATTAAAACGAAAAAAAAACGTGTAAGAGCAACTAAAACGCTAAATAATCACGCCCCTGCATATGATCATATATACAGGGGAGCGATCCTTAACAACTGGTTATTTTGACAATTTTTCAAATAAATATAAAAAAAATATAAAAAAAAAAATTATCGATATATTTTTACTTATAGATTGATAATATTTCAAATTTTATATAATCTCATTATCATTTGATATTTCATAAAAAAATGTTAAATTAGAACTATTATAAATTGTATAAAATTTTAATAATATTTGATGAACTATCAAATAATAATAAAATTATATGAAATTTGAAAACACTATCAATTTATGAGTAAAATGGCATATTTATAATTTTTTTCTATTTTAAGAACTTTTTTATATTTATTAGAAGTTCATTATCAAAATTGTTAAAATAACTCATTGTCAAGGATCCTCCCCTGTATATACAATTATATCCAGAAAGAAATTGAAAGTACAACCACGTGAGTTATTCAGAGGAATAAACACGTGAAAAGTTTTGAATGAATTTTGCCGCTTAAACAATTTTCTTGTTTGTAGTCTTGTGTAGTATAATATTTGTTTGAAGGGAAAAAAATAACTACTTACAAAATATATACTAAATTATTATAATTGAAATTACTTAAAATCTATGTTCTTTAACTAAAAAATGAAAGAAAATATTATCAATTAGGTCGGCTCAAATTCAAATTAAGACAAGATAAGATTTTACCACCTCTAAGATCAACCATTATGATGATTAGAGGTGGCAATCGGGTGGGTCGGGTTCGGGTTCGGGTTTGGACGGGTCGGGTTGGGTAAGTTTGACTAAAAATGTTATCGGGTCATGGGTCGGGTTCGGGTCAATCTTATCCGGGTCTGGTCGGGTATTGGGTTGAACATTGTCTGGTTTTTTCAGGTTTCAAGTCGGACCGGGTCGGGTTTTGGGTTATTAGTAGCTTAGGTCGTTTTGGGTTACGGTTCATTCGGGTTCGGGTCGGATCGGGTTTCAGATCATCAGATATCGAGTAATCTCGGATTTCGGGTCAGGCCGGGCCGGGACGGGTTCTTTTTTGTAATGTTTTATTTTGGGTCGGATCGAATTTCGGGTCGGGTTGGATTTCGAGTCGTCAGACTTTAATTTTTTTTAGAAATTCATTTTAGACAATGTTAGGTCTAGATTATTAATTATGTTATAATCAATTTGACTTTTCAAATAATATGGATATGATTAATTAATTTGGATCTAATCAGATCAGTTCCATGTCGATATACTTCATTCATTTTATTAACAAACTGAAGACATGCTACTTATGATAATTCTGATTAATATATATTATTTTTTTATGATAATTGATAGTTCTAGGATGGTAGTATTTTAAAGCTAAAATAGTGCAAGAATGTAAAGAACCTAAGGTAGAAATGTATAAACCGATTTGAGCCTTAGTGTTCAAGTGTAATGACAGTGGAAGACAATTCAATTTGATACAATTCTCACAAGAATATAGCAATCAGAGAAATGAGAGAAAAGAAAAGAAAAGAAAATATCAAACAAGAACACAAGATGTAACAGAGTTCAGCTTAAAATGTTCACGTCTCCGGGACTCCCAACCTCCAATAATTGAGGTTGAGCCGAAACACTAAAAAATAATTTTACACTTGTAGAACTTGGTCCCTTACACAAAAATGGATTGTCAAGTTTATCGATAATAAGAGTGACAACACACTCAAAAAGGTGAGTGATAACACACTCAAAATAAGAGATGAGTGACAACACACTCAAGAAAGGTAAGTACTACAACTCAAGAAAGGTGATGACAACAACTCAAAAAGATTTACAAGGAGAATAGATCACAAATGATCAAGTAAGGAGAATTGAGAGAAGCTAGATTGAGCTTAGATAAGGATTTCGCTAATTGAATGTTTCTATTTTTGACTTATCTCTCTTACTTAGTATATGGCTAGTAAGTTTTCTGGAGTAATGATTTACCTAGATGGATCAGATACTTTTTTTAAATCATTGAGAGATGTGATCCTTTTAAAATAGATTTTCTAAACAGCTGAAGAAACTATTTTCGGCCTGAACCGTTATAACGATTTGGGAATCGTTATAATGGCTTAGAAAGAATAGCCGTTGGATCTGAGTGAGCTGAAACATTATAACGATTCACTGAATCGTTATATGTTTCATAAATCATTGCAACGATTACTGAATCGTTCCATAACGATATGCTCTGGCTTTTTTGAGAACTTTTATGCTTTAGAATATTTTTGAGTATTGAGATGAATCGTTATAATGATTACTGAACCGTTATAACGATTCACTAGGCATAAACATTTTTTCTTTGTTGTTTAAGCTCAATTTATCTTAACAAATTCAACCTAGTTTGAGTCTAACTAAACTTAAGCCTAATGCAGTCTTGATTAAGCTTTTGTATCCCACAATTAGTCTTGGTTCTTGTGCACTAATCCATTTACATTTTAATCCTTGCACAAAACTCAAACAATGCAAATTGTATATATATATATATAGAGAGAGAGAGAGAGAGAGAGAGTGAGGCTATGGTGCTTCGCGAAGCACAAAACCTCCTGTGCTTCGCGTCCGTATCTCAAATTTGAAAGTTCAAATGGCCGATCCAAACCATTGAACATGATCTTCATATTGAAATATACTTGGGGATCAAATTTTATATTTTTATGATTTTTTTTGCTATTTTTTTAAATGGGTACAAAATTTGTTGAACTAACGATTTCAGCATCATCCAAAACTAGCGATTTTGTACCCATCTAAAAAATAGCAAAAAAATTCAAAAAAAAAATATAAATTTTGATCTCCAAAGATAGTTCAATATGAAGATCATGTTCAATGGTTTGGATCGGC
The DNA here is from genome assembly GCA_037127355.1 of Schoenoplectus tabernaemontani. NCBI lineage: Eukaryota > Viridiplantae > Streptophyta > Magnoliopsida > Poales > Cyperaceae > Schoenoplectus > Schoenoplectus tabernaemontani. The sequence continues at coordinate 11,283,496 of CM073738.1, forward strand.
CATTTGAACTTTCAAATTCGAGATACGGACGCGAAGCACGAGAGGTTTTGTGTTTCGCGAAGCACCATAGCCTCACTCTATATATATATATATGCATGTAGGTAATTTCTTAATTAAAATTATTAAAATTGTACGTGCAACTATTTATACGTACTATATTAATAAAAATATTTGTTAATTTATGTTAAAATAAACAGACAGTTCATCGTTGTTTATGAAACTCGTGCTTAATCCGGTCCTCCTCTAAACCCGTGCTTAACCTGACCTCCTCAAACTATACTGACAGTCAAGTACAAGTTGAATTTATAAATATAAGTTTAATATTTATGCAGTATAATTTTAAAGTAATTAGATACATATATGCAGCACGAATCGGGTCGGGTCGGGTTTCGGGTTGTCTAATCTCGGTTTTTGGGTCATTTGATCTCAGGTTATCTCGGGTTCCGAGTCATTCGGGTTCAGATCGGGTCGGGTTTTAGATTGTCTGATCTCAGGTCATCTCGGTTTCCCGGGTCATTCGGATTCAGATTGAGTCGGGTTTCGGGTTGTCTGATCTTAGATCATCTCGGGTTTCAGGTCGTTCGGTTCCGGGTCGGGTCAGATTCGGGTCAGTTTGACTTTCTAAAAAAATCAGATCGAGTCAGATTCGGATCCGAACGAATCGGACGAATTTCTCAGATCAGATCGGATTTTACCACCTCTTATAATCCTTTTGTTGTGCCTCATGGGCCCTCCTCTTGACACGGGATCGGAATTGGATCTTGTTGGGCTTCTTAAAAATGAAACCGTCTAGAGGTGGCGAGAACCCGACCCGACTCGACAAATCCGTCCGACCGTCCGGACCGAACCCGACAGGCCCGATTTTTTAAGAAAATCAAATCGATCCGACCCGACCCCGACCCGACCTCGACCCGACCCGACCCGAGATCAAATGGCCTTCAATCCAATCGAAATCTATCAACGACACGAAAAACACAACATGTAAATTGACCCGAGGCAGACCCGACCACGACCCGACCGGCCCGACCCGATTTCTTTCGAGAAAGTCAAACCGACCCGACCCGCCCGACCCGAACCCGAACCCGACCCGACCCGCCCGATTGCCACCTCTAAAACCGTCCTTTGCCAATTTGCGAATGTTCTGACGTGCGGAAATTGTCTGAATTGATCTCTCTATTGTGCTGCACCGTGCAATCCTACAGACCATCCCTTAAATTTGTGTTGAGATGTGTGAAGTTACAATTTCAATATCCCCAAAAATCTAAAGGTGGATGAAGCATACAACGCAGTATGCGTAGTTGAAAATAAATTCAAATCTTTTAGAATATTTTATAGGATAAAGTATTCAGATTTGAGTGGATTTTGTGAATTTAAAAATAAAAATTAATTTCAGACAATCCGTAATATAAATCTGACGGCTCTAATGAGTTTGAACAATTACTTTATCATACAGTACTTTAGACTCACTCGTAAAAAATAGATAGATTTCCAGTTAGTCCTGTTCAAAGTCCAGGAATTGCAGATAGTGCATGCTATCCTTGTGCAAAGAGTTATAATACAACTATCCAAAGAAAGATCCGACTGAAATTGATGGCTAGGGATTAAAACCTATATATGCCTTGCTTAGGGATGCAATGAGGTGGATAAAAATCGGACTTATATATATCTCAAATTTTAGATCTTGTTTTTTTTTTTAAGTAGTGGATATCCAACTGAGTTCAAAGACTAAGCACTAATATTACAACATCATAAAAGACTAATTGCAAAATCCAAATCTAAAATTCTCTAATATCCTCTTCAGCCTCAGATAACACAATCTCTTCACTGCAAACTGATCTATCACAGCTGAAAATAAAAGAGAGTGTAATATCAAAACAAAATATAGTCTTGTTACTAATATGCTGCATACATATCAGATACTATTTTAACCATAGTAGTTGAATCGTAAAATGTATCGTGTATCGTTGTATTTTGTATCGTATCGTGTATCGTGTATCGTATCGTATCGTTAAGATACGCTAAGTTATTTTTAAAATAACCAAAGAAATTATAGTAAATTAGTAACTAACAAAAATACATATTAACTAACAAAAAAAGCTAACAAAGGAACATATTAATTAAGAAAAGAACTTATCATCATATTCTAGTTACTAATAAAATAATCTATCATCATTTTTACACTGATTCAGTATAATTCACACTGATTCAGTATTATGCTAGCTAGACTAATAAATAAGCTGTACAATATGGTGAAAAATTCCATGCAAATAAGCTATGCAATAAGTTTAAACAAAATCCACACAAATACACAGTTTCCATTAAAGGCTTAATTGATTTAGGAAAGGATAAGAGAGATGAGCTAGAAGGAAAGCTACTAGAGGATGATCCCAATGACTATAGTCTGAAAAGAGGTTCATTCCTTTAAGGCTTAATTGATTTCCTTTCAGTCTCAATTATCGTCAAGTCGGACTCGACTTTCTTTTCTCTGCTTGCTCGGAAGCAACATCTTTGAACTCGAACGCGGTGAAGCCCATCAAACCATAAGTTTCGTACCTGTGATTATCGAGTGATGGCGACATGCTTCTTTTCTCGGCACAACGGCGACGAGTTCTTCACTCTCGGCGCTCGCGACGGCGACGGGGCGATTTTCAACCTTAGCACGCGACGGGGCGATTCAAGAAAAAGGCAAGGAAATGCAATTATCGAGCGAAATTTTAACTACTACTTTGGAATGTTAATCCTGCACCAATTAAGTCCTCATGCTCTACCTCTGTGTGATCTAAACTTAATGTTTCTTCTAAAATTTACAATGATAAATTGATAACATCAGAGGGGACAATTAAGTGTAAAATATTTTCTAAACTTCATGTTTTTTTCTAAAATTTACAATGCTCTACCTCTGTAAGATATTTTAAATGAGCTATGTTTTACACCTCCAAATTTTAACCATGAATAACAACTGTTGGGACAGAAAATTTTATTTATTTTCCATCTCCATATATAAATGTCCTCTGTTAAATTAAAGGATATTGTTGAGAGATCAGTATATAGTATGTGTAGTTAGTTTTAATATATCATTAAGTGGTCTAGTGAATTTAAAATAGCAACTGTTGAATTTAAGATAGTATATGTTGTACTCTATTACCTGAGCTACTGCTACATTCTAATAAAAATTCGATTAGATATTTTGCCTCCGGCTACCTAAGATTTTTTGTAAGATAATTTAGTTATTGCATTCGCTAATAGACTCGACATCATTAAGTAAAGAGAACCTATGGCAACGGGCCGTTTTGTATGGCACCCAAATAAAAAGATACTTGAAATAGCATGCAAAGCATAACCAAACCGGTGAACTGGAAATCAGAAAAATCCTTGAGAGACCATTCTCATATATTCCCGAGTCTTCTCTTTTGGGTCTTCACTTTTAGTTAGAGCGGTAAACAAATTAAATTCGATAAAACTAATTAGTTTCAGAATTTAATTTAAAATTAATTCAAACTAAATCTAATTTAAATTAAATTGAACTCAAACTAAATTGAATTCGAAATGAAATTAAATTCTAGATTAACTCAATTATTTTAATTCTTACATTTAATTTCATATTATCATAAATAATTAGAGCTCAAAAATTAGTATTTTATTAATTTTATATTAAAATTTATAAAAATAACTAATTTTATTAATTTCATAATAAACTAATAATATCTTATTAATTTTATAATAAATAATTATATTATTAAATATATTATTGACTAAATAGTTAAAATATATGTAAATAATTACATATCGAACTATTATGAATCGAATTCAAACTAATTTGTTAAAAAATTATTGAACCGACCTCGAATTGAACTGACACAAAATTCTAATCGAACAAATCAAACTAAAACTAAAACCGAATAAAAAATCGAAAAAATTATGAATTATTCTTACCCCTCTACTTTTAATACACAACTTGCACTTAAGAGCATAGTAACAAGATTCACTCGTTATTCAAGAATAATTCGTTTTTCATCCATAGTTGGATGTTTCATGAATAATTTGTCAGATTAATATACAATACTATTTTATTCGCGAATTATTCGGCAAAAAAACATATTATATATTATTTTATATGAAATATTATAGTTTTTAATATATTTTTAATATTTTATCATTATAATATATATTTATTTATATTATATAAAACAAACTATTTCTAAATTATATCTATATTATATTCAAATGTCAATTTTTTTATTTCACCGAACATTTTCCGAATTACGAACTTATTTCTTAATTTTATGAACTTAATACTGCAATTAAGCATCTCCAATAAAAAAATTTAATGAGTTATTAAATCTTACCTATCATTAATCATTTTAATTTTTTTAGTTGAAGAAGAGTTTCTAATTTAAAAATTGACGAGAATTACTAAATTAAAAATCATGAAGTGAATTTCTATAATGGAGCGATTTTGTCGATTTTAAAATATCTGATTAATTCTAAAAAAAACTGACATGACAGTTATTAGCCATATGAATTGCTGAATTGGAGATGCTCTAAAACATACTCAGAAATTTAATACCTGATCATCAATTTACACTACTAAATGCCCAGCATTCCCATCACAATTTCAACATAAGAAAAAGGACATTCACGTCATTCACATATAATAAACTAGATGCTCATTTACTAGCCAAAAAGATATTTTAGAAATCGTACAATTTAGGGCACCAGTTAACCAGCATAACAGAAAACAAAACAACTTTAGATATACATAATACATATAACCCTATTATAAACATATCTGGTACTGAACTATTAAATTTAAACCTAATCTAACTGCCAGAAAGCAGCCATCTCAGGTACTCGGATGCATTTTCCAACGGGACAGAGGGATCCTGACCATGAGAAGAATCAGGCGATACAGCCACTCTCTTTCTTAGCAACATTTCAACTGTTACTTTCTTTCTCTTTCTTCCACCTCGCTCTCCAGAGTGAAATTCCTCATCTGCTTCCTCAAAGTCCCCCTGTTACCATCAGGAAACAAAGAATTAGCGGCACTATTCCAAGTCTGACCTACTACAAGATATCATCAAACATGTCATTTAAGCAACTATACATACAAAATTATCATATATATAACAATTATGCATAAACACATGAAGACCACATGCCAGACTCAATGATATTTATCCGCTAATAAGCAGGACTCTGCATAGCTTACTATCGCTCACAACCCTCTACAAGTTGTGCGAACCACCCCTTTCGGGTTAATGAAAGGGTTACTTACGACATGTACAGTTATACATAATTCAACCATTTTATTTATCTTTATATGTGCTCAAAAAACATTCAGCTACTTAATTAACAGATTACCATATATGGTTGGACATGTTAACCCTTGAAAGATCAAGCTAATAATACTACCACGCATATTCATTCACATAGGATTCAACCATCTAGATCCAACTGAAACTCTTTCGATCTCACTGTTGTTATTAAGGTAAATATCACCATGGATAACGAGGCGCAAGGAATGTTCAGGTATTAAATTGAAGGATGGCAATCACATGTTTCTTTAATTTTTTATTTCATTGAGAAATATGTTTCTTCAGTTTTTTTTTTATTTCACAAAATAAAATATTAAAATGATGTTTCTCATAATAATAGTGGATGCACAAGAACAGCAGCTACATGAATTGATACATAAAACATAAAACACAGCTGAAATGATAAATCACTTACATGACAGCAAAGATGCTTAGCAGTCCTCTCATGGTTGTCCCTAACATGGCGGTAAGCAAACCTTTCACTGCATCCAGACAAACAACAGGAAAAAGGCCTAGCATCTTCATGCACAGCCATCACATGCTTCTTTAGGTTTGATTTCTGCACGACCATCACCAAATCATAAACCTAACTAAGAACTATAGTAAAACCAGAAGGCAACAATTTGACAGATTAATAATCTGGATTTGGTACTTTACATTAGAAAAGGTAGCCTTGCAATTTTCAACAGAGCATTTGATCAATGGCAAAGTAGTCCCTTCTTCATGAGTGTGTTGGTGGCGCTGCATGTTCTTCCTCAATTGTTTTTTCCCACATGTCTCACATGTAATGTAGCTGTGACATGATTTCATATGCTCCTTGAGACACTCCACGTTTGAGAAATGTTGCAGACAGCCTTGTTCCATGCAGATAACCTCACAGCACTCTAGTTTCACTGCCATATCATTCACAGAACATAAGGTAGTTCCAAATAAATAATGGTTTCAACCTAGTATAAGACCTCTATAAAGAGAGGACATCTAGTGGGTGTTCTTTTTCCCATTTAAAAAGTGGATTTTTCAAGGATACCTACCCTGAAGCTCTTTGTAAAGGGTTATGATCTCACCAGTAAAGAATTGGAGATAGGACAAGCACTTCTTTTGGGAATAAAACAAACATACAAATGATAATTGATTTCAAGCTTTAGACAAATAAGACAAGCACTTCTTTTGGGAATAAAACAAACATACAAATGTTAATTGATTTCAAGCTTTAGACAAATAAGACAAAGCAATAGTAAGAGAATAATTTCTTCTCTCCAGAAAGATATGGATTTAAACTCAATACGAAACATTTTCATCAGTTGCAGCTTGCATCAATTTTTACAGTCGGTGCTAACTGCTCAATTTTTACTTTTGTTTCTAAAAACAGTTTGTTGCTTGCATTAGAAAATGAGATCAAACAGACAGGTCATCAGTCAAGTACCATGTGATTTCTCATGTGTTGCAAGTTTAGAAGGATATCTGAAGGTTTTCCCACAACCAACCTCCGGGCATACAAACTCTTTCTGTTTCTGCTTGTGCTCAGGTGATATACACTCATGAAAATATTTAACATGCCTGTTCATGTTAGCCTTGATCACAAACCAACTGTTGCAGTTCTCCACAGGGCAACTGAAAGTCTTGCCTTGGTGTGACAACAGATGCCTATTCAGATGGTCTTTTCTTCCATAGATTGATTTACAATCTTCCATAGGGCATGAAAATGGCTTCTGCATTGTACAGAATTTGTTTAATACAATTTAGAGATCCTCATCAAAAGCAAGCCCTTAGAATAAAACATTATGTTCCAATAATTCAAAATATTGCCATGTAATCCTAAATATTTTGTAGAGTTGGGACTGCAATACAACTTTTTCCCATTCTTTTGCAAACAAATCCCCCCTTGAATGCTGGTTAATGTACAATAGCCAATTTAAATCTTCAAAGTGGAATGAAATCAAATCAAACCTGGGAAGAAGGATGCGTGATACAGAGGCATATATCTTGAAGGAGCTTCACAGGAGGTCACCCCATCCTGCTACTGGTCCATTCAAGACGATACAACTTGATGCCTCTTCGCATTTTGGAGTTATTTATATGGGATCCAATGCTTCACACCCGATTACAATAAATGTAACTAAGTCCTGCAAAATCTCTATATTTCAGTTTCAGATATACTCAGTAAATTTTTAGCTTTTGTCCAGGATTTGGAATCAGTCAAAGCACAGGGCATAGACAAAAATAAGGAAAAATTTATTAAGGCACAACATCATGCATACAACCTAGTAAGAGATATGTATAGAACATGTGACCCTTCAAAACAGACTGGCAATTTTGCATCCAGATCATAGAAAAATCTTAGAAGACCACTATTTTTTTGTTCAAATATTTTTAATGTTATCCCTGTTGCAGTTATCAGTTCTTATTCTTCTAAGTAGAAAATGATGTGCTTAAATAAATTCAACAGTTGGACTCTAGATGTAATTTCTACAGTACTTCACATGAAAGTTCTCCTTCGTCAGAGGTATTCATGAACTCTGGAATGCTTCTCACTTGTCAGGTGCTCATACGAGAACTCGTTACTGCAATATAAGTCATAGATAATTCGTAAAAGGAACAAAGAAGACGACCTCAGTAGAATGAGAGAGCATGTGCTGCTTAAGATGAGCTGGTTTTCTGAACCAAACGCCGCACTCCTTGCATCTCTTCGTATCTTCCTCCTTCATCCTCTCCTCCTTTTCTCGATCTACTTGAGATTTGGCCGCTTCTACCTGCAAACATCGGATCTCAAGTTATAATTTCCATTGTCCCGAAGCAGAACAATGAAAAGAGGTTTCAACTATGGAGAACGTACCGGATGCGCGGATTGAATGTGCGATGTTATGAGAGATCGCTTCGATCTCGAAATTCCACAGAACTCGCAGTGGTACTTCCTTACGTCTGTTTTTTCTTCTCTTCTCCATTCGCCACCTCCATCGCCTCCTTAGCCTCAGCTGATTTGCTTTTATCGGCCTCCGATTCCATCGGAATTCAACCTTCCGATGCTTAGAAAAGATCTATAATAGAGAGAGGAACTAAAGCTGGGTGAAGCGGCGGCGGAGTCTACATAGAAACCCTAGAATCCCATTCCCGCCTTTCCTTGGGGAATTGGGTTGGGCTTTTGTAATTTGTATTTTACAATGCCTGATTGCAGGCCCAAGCAACTGCGAGGTTGCAGAATTAAAACGAATTCACTGGCTCTTTTCCTTAAAAAAGATACTCTCTCTGATACAACATACAGGGCACGCCTGATTATTATATTTTTTTAGCAATTGTAATCCTTCTGAAAAGTTTTCTAATTATTTTTATTATATATACTAATAGATAGTAGGATTATGATTCCTAAAACAAGAATGCATGTTTTTTTCCCCAAGCTCATGAGCGGAAAACGCCCACGATTTGCGTTTCACACGTATTAATGAATTAATACGCATAGAGTAAACTTACCACGAACTTAACTAAACAAATATCTTTATTCATCTCTTTGATTTGTGTTGCCAAAAAATTCTTTATACCAAAATATTATATGATATGGAAATTTTCTGCTTTTAGAGTTTTTTTTTTTTGAACTTTGAAAATAACTCATTTTCATATGCAAATATTCATTATTTAATTATTATTTTATGTCATTTTAAAAATAAAAATAATACTTAATAAGCTCAAAAATAGGAATTTTTTATTTCCTATAATATTTTTACATAAGAAAATTATTGAACAATATAAATTCAAATTTGAAGAAAATAAAATATACTTTTCAGTTGCCTCAGCACAAAATGCAATCAACAAATATTAAAATTGAGTTTGTGCATATGTATTCATGTTTTTAATCATCTTACAACCTCCTAATATACGTCCTTTTATATTCTAATTGTTATTCGTGTTGAAATAATTAAACATGCGAGATATTATGCACAAAATGCAATACAGATATTTTAATTTGCGTTTGTATGTATTTGTTTATATTTTAGTCGATTTCTGGAATACTTGTGACACTGTGATTAGTCAAATCAACTTATAACATCTTATTATATGTCCTTTGCGTGTTCTATATATTTTACTTGTTAGAATAAAATAATAAGTGGCATATTATACGCGAAATAAAGCCTGTAAGAATTTGTATTGGGTTTGTGGGTGTTTTCTCATGGTTTTAATCAATTTCTGCCGTACTCAGAGCATTCAGACGGCATTCATATTGGTCAAAAAAAAATCATATCACATCATAAAATTGATAATTTTTGTAAAAATAGCATTTCTGAATAGAATAAAATTATCAAAATGACACTGTCGTAATTAATTTTCTGTTTTTCCCTAACATGACTTGTCAAATTTAGACAATTATCTAATTTTATTTAGTCTTTGCATTTCTTAAATTCAAATGACAATTATCAAATAAGATTTAATAATGAAATGCGGATGTTCTTATAATATTCAAATTATCCAAATCAACTTATAGACTCCTAATAAACGTCCTTTACTCGCTATTTAAAGTTCTATCACCGCAGATTTAATTAATCATTGATATCTATATTATTATATAAAGCATCTAAGAATTGGAGAGTTCATTTTTTGTCATAGTATTTTTTTATTATACCCATTTTATCCCTCAGTTAGACGGATAATATTTATTTTTGGTTGATCGAACGTTTGTGATCGCGTCCATTGATCTCCTCTTTCTCTCCATTTCTTTCCCATATATACTATTATTTCCATAATATTATTTTTTTATTTAGCAACTTTGTGCATATTTGGTAAGAAATTAATGGTGATAATATATGTTAGAATAATTTACTTTTCTTGCCATAAAAATCATGAATCATTTACTCATATTGTGCAAAAATCTAATCCAAGATTAAATATAGTCTTTCTTATAAGTTTCTCTATAATTTGGTGAATTTATAATTTAATATTAGATAGATGTGATTTTTTTATTTTATAATATTTTAATGTTTAAATAAAAGAGTCTGCTGCAACGCGCGGGTATATAGCTAGTATTATATATAGCATTTAAGAATTGGAGAGTCCATTTTTTGTCATGGTAATTTTTTATTATACCCATTTTATCACTCAATTAGACGGATAATATTTATTTTTGGTTGATCGAACGTATGTGATCGCGTCCATTGATCCACTATTTTCTCTCCATTTATTTCCCTTATATACTATTATTTCCATAATATTATTTTTTTATTTAGCAACTTTGTGCATATTTGGTAAGAAATTAATGGTGATAATATATGTTAGAATAATTTACTTTTCTTGCCATAAAAATCATGAATCATTAACTCATATTGTGCAAAAATCTCATCAAGATTAAATATAGTTTTTATTATAGGTTTTCTCTATAATTTAATATTAGATAAATATGAATTTTTTTATCTTATAATGTTTTAATGTTTAAATAAAAAAGTCTGTTGTAACACGCGGGTATATAGCTAGTGTATTAAATAAGACTTTTGAATTGGATCTGGAAAAACACAATTCAGTAAATCAGCACAATAATTCAAAATTTCCATATTTTGTATTCTTTTAGATGAAATAATAATATTGGACGGAATATTATGGAAGATATGTTTTGAAGTGAGAAAAATTTAGTGAATTTATAAATTTGGAAGAAAAATATTATTTATAAAAAGGCAAAAAAGTTTCTTACGATAGAAGAGATTGAGATTAGAGGACAAATTTTGAATTATATAGGAACAGGTTGTCGTTGACAATAATGTGAGGTGAGGGGAACGTACTGATGAGGGATTTTAGATATTTATTTCTAATTCTTGATCTAAATAGTGCGATCTGAATTGCTGTGCAGTACGCAACAAAACATACAACGCGTTTGTTCTCATACCTTTTATTTTGCTTATTAATTTTAACTTATCTTCTCATTCTTTGGCGAGGTGAACCTTTTTTTTTTTTTTTTTCGCATGTTGTCCTCTTCAACGAAGCGTCAGTTCCCAGAAAAAGAGAAACGTTTAGACCAAAGTCTAGTCCAGAGAGAGGAATGGAAATTCGATTTATTTGACTTAACGCGCAATTATTATTCGCTTTGTTTCGTCATACTAACTACCTATGGTCTGAACGCAGATTTTTTTATTTTAGTAAATAAAAAAAAAAATAGAGAAATTTATCAAATCACCTCCAACTTTTGTGCACATAGTCAAAATCGAGTTTCAAACTCGGGTTCGGAATTTTTTTTTTACGTTTTGAAAATTGTAGGTGTTTGAACCGAGTTTTAAACTCGGCCCAGTACACCTGGAACCGAGTTTTAAACTCGGTCCCAACATCCTGCTATTATATAACACACCCAGTACATTTTTTCTTCATCTTCCTTCAGCTAACAATTTCTTCAAAATCGTCATTATTACTGTTGCAAGAGCTTCCAACTAAAAATTTATTTTTCGACAGATCCAGAGCTGATCCGTATTCACCACTCTCGTCTCATCAACGTTGTAAGTTTTTTTTCTATTTGGACTATTATTTTTTGCTGTAAAATTAAAATACACTAATAGTAGGGTTTATCGTTCATATTGTAGAGACAAAAATGTTGCTGATCAATGTGTATCATGGAGGTCAAATCTTGAAAACTTCAACCGGTACGGATTACGATATTCATGCCGCGTGCACATTTCCCGCCGACGAGACAATTAATTTTCGTGACTTGAAGAGACAGATTCATGCTGGTTTGGAGCTGCTCCCTAGCCAATTCAACATCAGCATTAGTGCACGGATCAACACTGCCCCAGCAGGTTCGGATGGTTTTTTTATAGCTTATTTGGGGTTGTTTATGATGAAATTTGGGGAATGATTAAAACAACAGCTCTGTACTAATTACCCGAGTATAAAACACTGGAGCTAGTAGTTGAATCTGAACCAATATCCAATTCTGATAACTATGATCTGACTAGTATTCCTGAAAGTAGTAATTCATTAATGGCTGAGGAAAGAACCCACTCCCGAGCTCGGAAGCAGCGACCATCCCGTGTTTCGATACAAAATGTGGATGAGGATGACGAAGTGGAAGAGTGGCACCTGGATGTCGAGGAGGATGACATCCAAGATGCAACAAATATAAATATGGATGAAACTGATGATGCGGTAGATGTCGAAGAAATAGTTAAATAGTGGCAAATGTCTGTTCTTTTTATCAATCAGGGAATAAAGCATCCGTGTGCACAATTTGCTGATAATACGCCAATGTCGTATGCAGACGAGCCTTATTTTCGCAAACCACCTAAAATTGATGAACAATTCGGTCAGCAGTTCAGTACGAAATCAGAGTTGAAAGTGAAAATCATTGATTTTCATGTTCAACGGAATATAGAATTGGAGGTAATAAATAACAACAAATCAAAATTAGTGATGAAATGTAAAGATTCTAAATGTTCATGGAGGATGTATGCCACACCCAATATAACGAGTATTTGAGAGATCAAAACAAATCCGCTCGAGCACTCTTATTTTGGCAGTGCTACTAGGGCGGACCACAATCAGATAACTTCCAGAATGATAGTAGATATTGTTAAGAATCGGTTCAGAGACAACTTAGAAATGACAATTAAAGAAGCAAGGGGTTTGGTTAAACAAAAGTCCCCACTATACAACCGAGTTATAATAAATTATGGAGAGGAAGAGAACTGACAATTGCAGACCTATTTGGTAGTTGGGAGAGGTCATACAAAATGCTTCTGTCTCTGCTAGCAGCCATACAAAAATCCATATATGACACAAAATACATCATAAAGACAACGTCCTCAACAAAATTCGGTGTTGAAATTTTTGATCGTGTTGCATGGGCATTTGGTCTGTGTATTGCAGCATGACCTTACTTACGACCAGTCGTAACTATTGATACTGGATTTTTATCGGCTCGGTATACCGATAAACTATTTATGGTATGTGGTTATGATGCGGATCAATAACTACTACCACTTGCATTTGCTATTGTAGCAGACGAGGAAAGTATGGCAAACTAGGGTTGGTTCATGCAGTGATTGCGTAAAGAGGTTGTCGGTCATGGTAAAAATTATTATTATCTCATATCAACATCTAGGTATAAGGGCGGTATTTGAGACCGGATTTTGAATGGCAGGAATCAGCAGGCGAGGCTGTTCACCGTTATTGTACTCAACACATTGCGCAAAATGTGTATAAGAACTGCCATATAAAAAGAATAAATGCTCTTTTCAAACAAGTTGCGAGACATAAGAAGACATGGAGATTCAAGAAATATATATAAAAAAATTAACAGTATCAGACCGACATCCTATAAATTCGTCAAAAAAGCTGAAATCATGCATGAAAATCTCCCAACGGAACAAGTGTCCAACAGAAGGACACGAAATAACAGAAACCACAATAATCAACCTGTCGCAGTTGAGAAAGTGTCAGCCGAGGAATTCCATTACGAGGAGTTAACTCCAGAGCAAGTAGCCGCATTGCATCAAGAAAGATGAGCACAATATCTATACGGGGTCTCAATCGGTGGGGAATAATGACAAGCAACGGTTCAGAAATCACTGAACAATGTGTTCAGGATTGCCAGACAACTTCCGGTATGTGCTATCGTCGAGAATACGTGACACAAATGTGTTGAGTGGTTCTATCAGCCTCGACAAATTGCAGCAGCTTGGGAAGCCTAAGGTCTGATATTCTCCCAAAAGATCACCGAACTGATAAAACATCGTGGTGATAAGGGAAGAACTTACGATGTCATACCGCTGGATTGGGGTATCAACAACTTCGATGTTTACAACGAAAATAGACTTATCGAGACGGTAATATTTTATACTTATATAATTTTTTATTTAATTTTAAATTTTAAGTAATAATTTGTAATTTCTATTTGAAATAATAGGGACAAAGGGGTGAAATAAAATATGTGGTTGAATTAGCGATGACGAGAATTGATAATTGTTGGTGTCAGAAACCGTAATTGACCGGCATCCCATGCGATCACTTGTTTGCTGTTTGTTCATTCAGGAGGCTGGATTACACTCAGTACATTAGTCCATATTATACCATCCAGTACTACATTAACACATGGTCTGGTTATTGACGTAGTTATGGCAATAAACGAGATTGACCAATGTACAACGGTTCGATCATCAGGTCAGATCCAGCAAAAATCAACAAAGAAAGAAGAAGGAAGATACACATTCCAATGATTATGGATGAAATGGAGGGTCGTATCAACAGTCTACCAACTCGAGATCGAGCTCGTTCTAACAGAGCATGATTTAGATTATCAGTGTGTTTATGTTTTTTGTTATTATATTTACTAGAACAATTGGATTTTAATTGTTGCTATAATATTTCAATTTGTTTGACATTATTTTAGAACAATGTATTAATCGTGCTTATATTTGGCTTTATAAAACTTTATTTTAATTTTTGTTGTAATATTTTAGATCATCCCAACGGAACAAGTGTCCAGACACCTAAAATTATCAAAGCGTAAAAAAATTAAAAAATAAAATAAAATAAAATAAATTTCCAGATCCGAGTTTCAAACTCTAGATCCGAGTTTTGATTATGTGTGCAAATGTTAGAGACAATTCGACCACTTTTTTATATTTATTTATTTTATTTATTAAAATAAAAAAAATCTCGTCTGAACGCCTTAAAAAAATTCTATTTTTTATGCACAACTCCCATATTTAATTTTAGTATTAATTAGCACACGAGAGAGAGATGCCTTAACTACTAAGTTGTCAACACAGGTCAATCGCCCATCCATTCATCCACCGCATCCGCCGATATCCAGAAGCTGCAAATTTAGTAGGGATGACTGGTTTACGATCATTTACTTTCCCTCTTCAACATCCAGCTTCAGTGTGCACCTAATATATTGCCACGTTTTCTCGTAGAAAAATGTAGAAAGCCATGGGTTTGAATAATTATTTCTTTGATAAGGAATCAAGGATCTCATCGGCAGAATGACAATAATTTTACGCTCATCTACGTTTACTTGATCGGCAGTTCGCCTTTGCCTGTTTCAAATCCCGTGTCCAGTAAAAAAATGTATATTTTTGTTGTACATTAGTTTAACAAAATTTGTTGAAAAATTTCGCCTATAAGAAACGAAGGTCGCTCCACCATCTTCATCCGACCACTTTTACTTTCTTAAATTGATCCTCTATTGACTATTAAAATAATACGATTCCCAGTTTTTATCCCCAATTAAATCAAGTGATGGCTGAATCGGACAAGGTTTCTTCTGAGCAATCAATGGTGGGTGTTACCTATTTTTGGTGCTAATTAGATTTGTTTGTCAGTGTGTTCGTCTTATTACCATCTCGTTCTTTCACATCAGATCTAATTGAAGAAATTATCTTATGATGCTTATATTATCGTTCGGAATTTATTCTTTTCCGACCGAAAGTGTGAAGGATGCGTTTTACTTCTTAGGAATCTTCTTAATTCTTCTTTATAGGCAAGATTTATTCCTTGAGTTTTCAAATTGATGTCAAGGGAATTGAAGGTCTTTGCAAGCTTGAGTGACCTTCAATTTTTTACCCCTCTTGGTGTAGTCTTAAATTAGACTTTTTTTTTGAATTACGGTCGTCCCTTTTATTCGTATAATCCCCCTTTTATCGACATAGGTGGTCCTAGAAGTATAGATTTTGTGGGGGTTTTGGGGCTATGTTCACCCTTGTTTGCACTTTTTTTTTCTTAATAATGTTTCAATTTGTGCATGAAGGGTGAGGAGGAGAGGCTTAGGTATCTTCAATTTGTGCATGCTGCGGCTGCTCACATGATCGTGTGTGCAGCCGCACTGTACGCATATGCGAAGGAGAGTGCGGGCCCACTCAAGCCAGGAGTCGAGACTGTTGAGGGAACTGTTAAGACGGTTGTGGGTCCTGTCTATGACAGGTTTCACTATGTGCCGCTCCACCTCCTCAAGTTCCTTGATCGCAAGGTAAGTTTTGTTTTATTAATTTAATTCTTGAGTATTTGAGTAAATAGTGATGAATGAGCAAGTTGTACATGGTCATTAACTACAAAATGTAACACTCCTGATCCTGATACTATGTGTTGTATGTCATGATTTCATATGATTCCTTCATAACCAAGTCACATAGTGTGTGGTCTTGTCAAAAAAAAAAAAACTCTTTTGTTTCTATAGTTCTCGTGTTTGAGTTAATTTCTTAACAGAACTGATTTCTGTCATCACCTGAGAACACTGGTATATACAGTTTTCTGGCTTCTTCAATTCAATTAAAAGTAGCTGTCATGGAGAGCTCAATATTGATTGATATAAATTTGGGTTCATTTGATGGCAATATAAAATCTATTTTAGGTGTGATTGCTTCTGGTTGATATGTTTTCATGGTACAATATTTGACTGAGCCATCACTAAAATGTCCAACTTCAATTCTTCATTAGCTTAACATTCTGTGTTTCTTGACAATTGTTAGGTGGGTGAGTCAGTCCAGGAGATGGAGAAGCATGTACCCAGTATGGTGAAGGAAGCACCAAACATGGCTCGGTCAGTTGCCGAAGAGGTGAACCGTGCTGGTGTGGTTGGCACAGCGGCTGGACTGGCCCGCAATGCAGTCTCACGTGTTGAGCCAGTGGCGAAGGACATCTACTCCAAGTACGAGCCAGTGGCAAAAGATCTCTACACCAAGTATGAGCCTGAGGCTGAGAAACATGCTGTTGCTGCATGGCGTGCTCTTAATCGACTTCCACTTGTACCCCAGGTGGCTCATGTGGTTGTTCCCACCGCAGCCAATTTGACCCACAGGTACAACCGTGCAGTTTCCACCGGTGCTGAGAAGGGGTACAAGGTTGCTTCTTTCTTGCCATTGGTACCGACTGAGAAGATTGCTAGGGTTTTTGCTGAGGAGGAACCAGTAGCTGCAGAGATGGAACCCATCTCAGTGCCTATCTCTGCTCAGTGATGAATGGCATAACGCTTCTTACATATGTTGGTTAGTAATTTTAGAGGGTGTTAGGTTTGGGATTATGAATGTGCTTATGTTTTCTGGTTTATAGAGTGAAGAAGCAACCATGTATGGTGACAGTTTTATGGATGCAAGTGTAGTGTCTTTGTTCCATGTGAATATCATGTGGTGATTTGCTTACTGTATGTTGCACAAATATTATCTCCGTTTAATGAAAAAAAATTGGAAGGTTGATCATGAGTAAGTTATCTTTCTCAGGGTCTCTTTTGGATTTGCAATGAAGAAGCCCCATGGTATAATTCGAGATATTATTAGCAAAATCGATCGGAATGTCCTCTTGTGAGAGATGATGAGCGTAATTTGCTATAAATATTTCATTGTCGTTATTCCTTACTAATTGAGTGATCACATTGAATTTCATCGTCATTATTGACTCATTATCGTCGCTGTAGCTTAATTTGCTTCAACTCCTATCAATCAAATTTCATCTTCGTGTAGCTTTTGAACGACCACAGATTTTGCTGTTCTGTTGTGTTAGGCATGAAGACATTTTGGCTCCTGTTGTGTTTCATGTTGCAGATGTTGTTAACAACGTCCAGACACCTCTTTCAAGGACCACCAAGTACTCTTTGAATACGAGAAGGAAAAAAATATGTTAGAGCAGAATCAGTATGATGCTCCATAATTGGGATCATTTATGAAAACTTTTGTCTAGAAGTTTCCATTTTCGTTTCCTTGACCAAAAGGTATCAATGATGAGTGGTTGATTTTCTTTTTGTTAATACTTGATAGCGAAGGAATCAAATCTTCTAGAACAAAAGCTTTTTACTGGTCTGGTAAGTTGAAAACTACGATACCAATTATACTACAATCTGAGCAAACACGAGGGGTAATTGACGCTGATTTTTTTATCTAGTAATTTAATTAATCAAATCATTAATAATAAAAAAAAAATATATATATTTTAATTATTAAAAATGACAACACCCTTAATAATGATGCTTTACAAACGCATCAGTGAACTGATGTGTTTTTACAAAAATGTCACTTTCGTTGGCGTCTTTCATTTTTTATATTATAAGATGAAATTTATATTCAAACTTGAAATTTAAAGTTGCCTTAGTTTTTTGTTCTCTTAGTGAGAGCGCATCATCTCCACTAGCGTGAAATTTATATTCAAACTTGAAATTTGAAGTTGCCTTAGTTGTTTTGTTCTCTTAGTGAGAGCACATCACCTCCACTAGCGTGGTTCTTTTTTTTGTTAAAAATAATTTAAAAAAAATACAAAGTCTCGACGATATTTTTGTAGTGTGTCGTTATCATTTGACACACTATCATTTTTTATATTAAAATTATAATTTTCTAATCTTATTATTAATAATTTGATTAATTAAATTATTAGATAAAAAATCCGTAGGTAATCGTGCATGAAATCACCAAAAGATGCGACTTTTTGTGCTTCATCCAAATACTATATTTGTTATGGTTACTACATTTCTTTATGTCACATAACTTGCAAATAACATTTATACAGGTTAACAAGAAGCTCATGGTTCTATCATAATATAGTCCTTGAAGGGCAAAACTAATATCCAAATACGGTGGTGTTACTTCTGTTGTTGGGGGTTTTCTAAAGGATCTTTCTTCGGACCTAGTCATAATTAAGCAGCAAAGAACTGAGAAAATGTGGATCATTTATAGTTCGGATGAGCGATTGGCATACTCTTGAACTAGTGCTCCAAACAATGATGGCCGTTCAATAAGATTGGATGGTGAGTCAAATTCCTTAGCTAGTCCTGTTGACACATAAAGAAACAAGCCAAAAAGGAATTAGCCAATTATAATAAACCAAATTGCATCTTATTATGTTGATCAGTAACAACATTAAGCAGTTGGAGAAAAGCAAACAAGAAGAGAGGAAATGAAGTGACATACCTGCATCTACAACAAGGACTCGGTTGCAATCCATGACGGTGGGTATCCGATGAGCGATGCTGATGATGGTGCAAGATGAGAAATCTTCTCGTATAATTTTCTGAATCACAGCATCAGTTTGAGAATCAACGGATGCTGTCGCTTCATCCATAAAGAGAATCTTGCTGTGCTTAAGCATGACACGGCCCAAGCACATTAGTTGACGCTGACCCACACTCCAGTTCTCACCATTGTCCGCAACTAAATTCAATATGAACCAGAAGAAAGAATTTTAATCTAGATAGTCCAAGTCATGAGTCTTGCAAATAAGCTCCAAGCTTAACCAATGTTTCCTTGATTATCCCTCATTATTCTTATGTCATTGCAATTGATAGGAATTTTTGTTGCACTTATGCACCAAAATACAAAAAAAGGGTTTATTATTTGTCAGACTGGTGGTCAGAACTTTAAATTCAACATGCCAGTTGGCAGTGCTGGTCATAGCTTCTACAGGGTTGGATATGGAACCAAATCAGCTATGAAGCCTTCCAAATTGCAGATTATGGGTATTGATAATGTAAAAAACATATATAATACCTAATGAGTCGAGCTTCTCAGGCTTGGAAGTGACCACATCCTTCAACTGGCAGCGGTCAAGAGCCTAAGGAAATATTTAAATAGTTTTAGTAATCAAGAGTACAAAGAATTCAGGCCAAGACATCGAAATTGTAATGCTCAACAACCAAAAATTATGTTAAATTGGGCTCAATGGATCAAAGGGGAGGGGCCTTGCTGGAGGCACAAATTACGAACACTTGCTCAAAACAACAGAAAAATCAATCACCACCAAGGTGAAAACCAAAAGTATCTACCATAAATGTTTCCTCATGTTCCCATTAAACATATAATTCAAAACACGACACCAACCTGCCATATTTCATCATCTGAATATTGCTCAAGAGGATCAATATTACTCCGAATAGTTCCTTCAAAGAGCACTGGCTCCTGAGGAATGATTCCAAACTGAGACCTCAGATCGTGAAGGCCCAGTGTGCAAATGTCCACCCCATCAATTATAATTTTTCCTTCTGACGGTTCCACAATTCTAAACAAAGCTTGTATCAATGTGGATTTCCCACTGCCGGTACGTCCAACAACTCCTATTTTCTCACCTCCATAGATGCTTAACGTGATGCCCTTTAACACTAAAGGAGTGTTTGTTCGGTACCTTACCTGAAAAAGATCAGGGAAAGGAAAGTTTTAAGCATGAGCAATTCTTTTTTTTTTCCAGAAAAAGGTATAAATGTATGCTTCTTGATCCTCTGTATTAGGTGCTCTCTCAGCCACACATGTATTCGAAAGAGAACCACAGTTGGAATGTTATTCAGCGAAGTGACGACACAAAAAAAAGGTAAAAAGAAGTTGAATTCAGCAGTAATGCTGAGTAACTTTAATCAATGATGAGCAAATCTGAAAAGAAAAATGAAGCATTCCAAGTAACCTTTAGGTCAGTTATCTCGATGTTTCCCTTGTTAGGCCAATTTGGCGAGGGAAGGCAATCTTTGATTAGCCATTTGGCCTCAGAAGGGATACTGCTGAACTGTTTGATCCTCTCAACTGACACCATTCTGTTCTCTATGAAGCAGCTGACCCATATGGTCCAAAATAGTGCTGAATTTAGAGAGAGCCCGTAAGAAAGAGACAGCCCGACCCATTCTGCAGCAGCAGCAAGCAATTATTTAATACAGACAATAATTGAACTAAATGCAGTCTTATATCTATTTCTATTCTTATGCATGAATTTTGCAGCTGGATCTTAATTCAGTATAGCTTTCCCTCATTAATGAATTTCATATCATTCTTTGTTTGTGTTCTGTCAGGCTCAGTACTCATTTTCTTTTTGCATTTGTACAAAACTTTGTTTTCATTAATCTTGCTTTCAAAGAAAGCAATGATACATCAATTAAATATTTACCACAGATTTTGACCCTTAATTCTAGGACAAAATAGTAGTAAGGTTAAGGTATACCTTGTTTAATAAAACCTGTTGGTAAGGTAACCATGAGCAAAGCTGTGAAACAGAGAACAAAACTCCCAATCAACTCTAGACGAAATCCAAGCCACTCATTTGCACCATTGTTGTGGAAATCCATGCGTAGACTTGAGTTGACACGTTTTAGATTTTCTTTAGAGAAACTATCTTGTTTGTTGAAGCATCTGATGGTGGTGACCCCTTGGATGGTCTCTGAAAAATGATGGATCACTGGTGCCTTTGTGATTGATTCAAGCCTTGTCAATTCCCTTGATGTTGCAAGAAAGTATCCCTAAAAAGTTGTATTTTTTTAGAAAAATATTTATATATGGAAAAACTTATGTTATCTTTCTGTGTTGTTGTTAAAGTTTTGTTTATTACAAAATACAAATTCCAGTAGGCTATGTAGAATATCTAATGCCTAAGAGATCATGTCTATTATATAAAGGGACTAATCTTACTATTCTGCCAATAATGTGTTATGAAAGTACTAATTAGCATATGGTAATCGTACCCGGTACCAGATGTTCAAGAAAAATAGTGGAATGACGGCTATCACTGACGGCCATGCAACCTGACAAGTTACAATGACGACACTCAAGACAGTTATGTACATTGACACACCGAACCAAATGAAGAATGGAAGGAACAGATCCACATTGGCTTGGTCAGATGATGCCTGAAAATAGAAAAAGAACACTGAAAACTTAAAATGATAAAAATGTGATGTACTTGCATCATGTCCAAGATTTACAAACAAACAATTTCTGTTGGCTTCTTTGGTCCTTTGGTAAGCTTAATTTGGACACAAGTGAAATTTTGAGGGTACAATGTGGCAAGATTAGACCATGTGAATGTATACAGGCGAGTTGAGCGAGGCTAAATTAATGAGATTCTGGCCTTGTCAGAAAGGAATACCATGCTACTAGTTCAATACTAGACAAGCCTAGAACCAGCGCATGCAACCTAGATGAAATACTTGATCACAAATCATATTGCAATTAATTAATCAACTCTCCTGTAACCCTCTTCTTAAAAGAGAGTACAAATAGTTAATATAAAAATATATGACCACTTGAGAACAATACCCGGCTAAGAATTCTTCCAGATGGCGTGGTATCAAAGAATGACATGGGTGCATGTAAAATGCTGTTCAAAATCTTCCTGAAGAATACTTGTGCAGTCTGGAGCCCCAGAAATGCAACCAAAAATGCACGCAGTGAAACAAAAACAACAACAATTACAGCAATAATTGCATAAATATCAATGAAAATTGACGGTTGGAATGAGCTTGCATTCTCGGCTGATGTCTCATATGCTAGCCAATAGTCACCGGCCATGAGGGAGCATTGATATAAAATGGAGACACCTAGTGCAAACGGAAAAGAAAAATGAAATACTTAATTTAAATGTTTTCCAAAAGTTCTGATGCAATATCTATAACATTGTATATATTTTTCAATTTCATGGAGTTAATAATGATGTACGAAGAGAATTGTTAAGAAAACAACAATCAGTACCTATCACGATCAATGGGCCCCACCATCCCCAAGCCTCAGTGATATACATCTTGTATACTTTCAGGCTGACATGACCAGTTTCTCTTTCCTCCTCCTTGATGAGCCGTGAAGAGGCAACTTCAGTCTTTGTTTCACCATTGGAACTCGTGGCATTGTTTTTAGGAGTTGGGGTTAGATTATGGCTGTTATTGGGGGTAGAGGTAGGTGTGATTTCTTGTGCTGTTTGGCTAGAGTGTTCAACCAGCTCCATGGAGCTATCATGTGCCGCTACAAGAGCAGCAAAGTCTGTGCCAGATTGGAGGAGTTCATTGTACTTCCCTGATTGTACAATTGTTCCATCCCTCATTACCTGGAATTTTTTTCCAAAGAAATTAAATAGAAAAGTTAATGTCTGCTGTGCCACTTGGTATTGGATCTCAGTATCAGTTTACTCAGGTACAAGTAATGCTAGTGTTGTTATAATTCAGCCTTCTGTTACTCTACGTAAATCAAGTTACTACAGCTACTGGACAAATAAGTAATAATAATTCTATTGAGGCCAAAATATAAACATAAATACTGTTCAACATGCAAAATTCTGATACTATAATGGCCATTTAAGTAAAGGCAGTATAAGCCTTCTGTTTTCCTGGTCTTCAATCATAGCTGTATCATTTTGTTTCAAAGAGAAATAAAAATTCAATAGATCATACAGAAAGTGCTGTACTTACAAAAATGGCATCAGCATTGTGTAAGAAATCCACTTGGTGGGTTACAAGCACTATTGTTTTATGCTTCAATGCACCTCGTATACATTCCTAGGAAAAAAATGTGTAAAAGAATAACACACAAGGGATAAAATAATATTAGGTTTGAAAGCATGAATTCCATACAGATTCCATATTAAACCACAAATTGAAAGAAATGACAGTGCAAGACCATGATATGCTATTACTGGTAATTCCGAGTACCACATATTCAGGAGGAATATGGTATGGTAACCAAAGTCACTTACATCCTCATTCTTTTCTAAAAATATATGAACAATGTTAACAAATGTTAACAAAGCCTCAAAATAAAATCCCATTACAAAAGCGCTAAAATATTATCCATGTAGCACCTTTCAAGAAGTGGACAATTACCTCCTTTTAGCCAAAGTAAACCTCATTGTCATCTATAGTATAGTCTTGAAAGGCCAGTTCAAATAAAAGTGCCAAATGAAAAGAGTTAAATATAGAAATGAAAATAACATCCCAGACCAGAGAAAGGAGTACCTTGAAGATCTCAGAGCCAGTGTGAGCATCCACAGCGCTGAAGACATCATCAAGGAGGTACAAATCGCAATCTTGGTACACAGCACGTGCCAACTGAATCCTTTGTTTCTGACCGCCACTAAGGTTTATACCTGTAAAATGCGGCAATAAAAATCGTTAATTTCTATTCTGCATCTCTCAGAGAATATGTGAGGTCCAAGGCCAACTTTGCTGGGCTACTAGTATGCTATTGTTGTATTAAGAAAAAGGCCCACTGCAAGACTTAGTTATTGTGCATTAATGGTTGCATTTGCAAATTTAGTAAATAAATTTGTATTGGGATAAATTTGTATACATAGGTCCCATTCACAGCTCTTCTGTGAAAAGGAACAAGTTTTACCATTTAAGGACTGAAATGGTCCAATAGAAAAATACGGAAAGTTTTGGTACTTCTAATTTAATCATTGTGATGCTTAGGTTGAGGCATATTTTTCAGAACAACATGAAAATATTGAAAGAGGTGGTATCAGGGACAAAGGCACAAAGTATATGATGCTATCAGGATGAAAGAAAAAAATACTCGAAGGAAAGAGGTTATAGGCCCAAAGAAATATAATATAGCTAAAAGGCAAGTTGACGTCATTCAGTCTTTTTGTAATTCATTTTCCATTTACCATTACATATTAAAGTATTAACTGGAAAAAAATCATTTTCTGTGTTTGTTGTTGTGTACCTCTTTCCCCTATCTCGGTTTGGTCACCAAATTCCATCATCTCTAGATCTTTTTCCATACAGCATACTCTTATAACATCCTCGTATCTTTCTCTATGCATTGGTTTTCCAAACAAGATATTCTCTTCTATCGTGCCATTTTGAATCCATGCCGTTTGTGCCACATAGGCCATGCTGCCACAAACCTTAACCTGTTTTCAAGTATATGAAAATCCAAGATCAGTATGAAGGCTTTGGTGACTGTTTTAATTCTCATTTGTTTCAAATTCTATTACCATTTTTTTCTGAGTCATCACTCATCCAACTGGTTAAGCGCGCAAAACCATATTACTAATAAAATTATCAATATGATGATTGCAAACAGTAAGACGGGGAATATCACAAAATGATTTGTGATTACTCTCTGTCTTTTTTTTTGGGAGAAAAATAAAAGTCTAGTTTACAAATTTTATTTTGTGCCCATAATGATTTGACTCCATAACCTCTTGAAGATTATTCTAGTTAGCTACCACTTGAATTACTAAGTCATTTGCAATTACTCTCTCTTTGTCACTTTGTTTGGTTGCTTTTCCTTGTTCTTGTTTACTGCAAAGTGCAGAGTATTACTATTTGCCTAATATTTTATTGTACTAAGAGTATCATATTAAATAAGCCAGAATACCATATTGCTATTATTAAAATGTAAGAAATGGAAGTCCCTTTATTTTCTTTCTTTATATTAAACCTCAAAGCAATTTGCATATATTTTATAAAAAGAAGGATAAAAAGATGAAGTAGAAGTAGGAGAAAAAGATAGAGATGGTTTTAACTTTTTCTGAAGAAATCAGTTATTACAATTTTGGTTTTCATCTTTTGAGCAAGCTCTTATATTATCAAAACGGGTTCCAGTCTTCTGTCTTCATAAACACAAAATGAAATTTGAGTGCTAGACTCATCTTTCTTCAAAAAAAATTATCCACAAAAGGTTGTTTGTTGTGTTATATTGTTGAGTAAATTTTGGATTTTGCTACCATTTCAGTTTTACAAAAGTCAATTTATTAATATTTAACTTCAATTTCACCTAATTTTGCTACAATTGCTGCCAATTCTGTGGCATTATCTAAAGAGCATAGATGAGACCAATGAGACGCATCTTTTGTCGAAATAACAAGAAGAAACAACATCTTTCTATTATTGAACCAATCAAATCCAATGTCATTTTATCATTACGTACCAACTGAATTGAAGCTGCTTGACCAACTATCAGAACTTCGATGAGATCTCAATAATTGGTTACAAATTTATTTTCCCCAATATAAATTTCTACCAAACAAACCATTGATGTTATTTGTGGTCCCTACTGCATTCAATCTTTTGGGGTTTTTTCTCTGCCACTTGTTGTGCATTTACTAGTAACATAATGCAAGTTCAGAGCACATATCAATGAATAAAGCCAACAAAAATAGAGTTGATTTTCAATGCACAGTAACAACAATTCGTGAATCGTCATTTAACTACTTATTTTGAGCATCTATTCAGACAAAAATAGACTAAAATAATTTTTACAAAATAAGTCCGTGTTTAATAAAGATAAATATTTGATATTTATAATAGCCAAAACTAGTTTATACCGCATTGAAAGTCTGTCAGGACATTTTTTCTCTTAAAAACAATAATTTTTTTTAGGAAATACAAATTTCTACTACAGAGTGCAAAGTAGATCTGAATCCATCTGAATGGTCTTGTACAAAGTACATTAGACACGAGTACAGAGAGTACATAAAGCTTAGAAGGAAGCGGGGAGGTTCAAAACACTTTGAATTAAAAAATTGGTTCAAAACCCTTTAGAACCGTTGATTTTGCATCGAGATTTTTACTTTTAATAAAATTTAAATTTTAAATTCGTACTTTCAATAATCATTACAAATCTCGATGCAAAATCAATGATTCTAAAGGGTTTTGAACCAATTTTTTAGTTCAAAGTGTTTTGAACCTCCCCACCTCCAGCCTGGAAAGATGCAAGATTGATCAAGCCAACAAACTGGCCTCTCCATGCTTCGTCATGTCCACAATTAAAGCTACACAGTAGAATAGCAAAAAATAGAAATAAAATAGCTATTCCGACGAATTAATTTGCTAAACGAATTTTAGACTAAGTAGAAGAGTGTGGAGAGTACTAATCCGGTATACCAAGTTATAAGTGGTATACCATATTAGCTTTCATCGGAATAGCGATTATTATTTGATTATGTTGTATTATATTATTATATTATGATTATAATTATGATTATGATTTATTATTATATTAATATTATGATGATTATTTATTATTATTATTACACTATTATATTATTATAATAATAATAATTATTATTATATTAACATCAATTTATTAGTATTATTATATGATTAATTTTATTATTATTTATTATTATTATATTATAATAATTATGATTTTAGTATTATATTATTATATTACGATCATAAATATGATTATATTATTATGATTATGATTATTTATTTATTATTATTATTATATTATTATGATCATGATTATTAATTATTATTATATTATATTATTATAATTATTATAATAATATTATTATTATATTATTATATTATGATTATGGTTATATTATTATTATTATATTATGATTATAGCTATGATTATATTATAATTATATTATTATGATTGTAATTATTATTTATTATTATTATATTATGATTATGATTATAATTATATAATAATTATAGTATTATGATTACAACTATTTATTATTATTATATTATTATTATGATTATATCTTAATTATATTATTAGAATTATGATTATTTATTATTATATTTATGATTATGATTATGATTATAATTATATTTTTTTATTATTTATTATGATCATGATTTTAGATTATGATCATTATTTTATTATTATTATTATTATATTATCATTATCATTATTACTATTATTATTATTTTATTATTGTTAGTATCATAATTATCGATATTTTAACTATTCTAATTAACAACTGCCATTCCTTATTTTCTCTCTTCCGAATAGTAAAAAATATCACTCTTTTACCACTCTTCCAAAAATACACTATTCTATCACTCTTTCAAAGCCATTCCTTAATTTGCCAAACGAACCCCTAGAGCCCGTTCGACAAACAATGGAATAGCAAAGGAATTGAGGAATTATGAAATTAAAATTGATCACTCTTCTCATATATTCCAATCGTGTTCAGTAAGAAAATAATAGTAATAGAGAGGAATAAAGACTATTCCGATTTATAGAAAAACACTCTTCCTCTATTCCATCACCCCTCTGGAATTGAGAAAAGCTTGTTCTATAAAATAGAGAGGGACTGAAATGCAAAAAGAAGGGATTTAACTATATATTTTTGTTGCTATTCCACTTTTCTATTTTTCTTTATTCCATTTATTTTTTTTCTCATTCAACTACTATTCCAGCACAATTTCACACTTTCCCTTTATTCCACACCTTCGGAACATGCCCCCAGTGATTTGCCAATTGCCACGTCAGAGATGATGATAACATTTAAATGTCCTTTCATTTATTTTTTGTGTTGCTAGTCTCGAGGAAAAAGGGCGACGACAGTATGCACATGTATTACGATTTTACAAGTGCTAAATGCTGACCAAACCTTTTGTTAGCATCGCAGGGGTGATTTAAATATTTAAAGTATTTTAATGTACATATAAAAAGTGATTTAAGATGAAAACATGTTAAAATATTTATAGTAACAAAATAAAATAAAATTATTAGATTTTCTATTTTTTTATATAGTTGTATTATTATTATTTTATCTACTTACTTTTCAATATTATCAAACATTAATACATTAAAATTGTATAATATTTTATTCCACTTTGACGCGCAACAATTTTTCATGTATAATGCAATTTTTAAAATTATTGACTTTCGTTATAGAAAAAAAAAAATAAAAGTCACTCTGAAAGTGAGTGTACTAAATATTTGAAAATAAATCGCTACTTGTTAAAATATATAAATATGAATTGGAAATTTGGAAGAAAATGGATGGTGAGATGAACTTATTTTGGGAGACGCGACTATGACGCTTTTGTCCTCGAGCTGGTAAAAGCATAGATCGACTATGTCCATTAGAGAGTAAACAGCAAACAGCGCTATTGTAAATCTCTTATGCCACTCCTTTTTCTTATGTATTTTGTTCGTCTTCAAATTTGTCATTTTCAGAATCGGATTCCCTTTACAGCACGGAACAGAATCCGAACCAAACAAGCTCTAAGGGCCCGTTTGATAACATAACTTTTGTAAGATTGCAACTAATAATATAGGCAATGATTTGTTGAATTAATTTTGTCGCAAGCCGGGTCATTTTTGGGACGAGAGAAACCATGCCACTCCTTTTTCTTGTTATGTATTTTGTTCGTCTTCAAATTTGTCATTTTCAGAATCGGATTCTCTTTACAGCACGGAACAGAATCCGAACCAAACAAACTCTAAGGGCCCGTTTGATAACATAACTTTTGTAAGATTGCAACTAATAATATAGGCAATGATTTGTTGAATTAATTTTGTCGCAAGCCGGGTCATTTTTGGGACGAGAGAAACCATGCCACTCCTTTTTCTTGTTATGTATTTTGTTCGTCTTCAAATTTGTCATTTTCGAAATCGGATTCCTTTACAAGACGGAATCCGAACCAAACAAGCTCTAAGGGCCCGTTTGATAACATAACTTTTGTAAGATTGCAACTAATAATATAGGCAATGATTTGTTGAATTAATTTTGTCGCAAGCCGGGTCATTTTTGGGACGAGAGAAACCATGCCACTCCTTTTTCTTGTTATGTATTTTGTTCGTCTTCAAATTTGTCATTTTCGAGAATCGGATTCCCTTTACAACGACGGGAGAATAACCAAACAAGCTCTAAGGGCCCGTTTGATAACATAACTTTTGTAAGATTGCAACTAATAATATAGACAATGATTTGTTGAATTAATTTTGTCGCAAGCCGGGTCATTTTTGGGACGAGAGAAACCATGCCACTCCTTTTTCTTGTTATGTATTTTGTTCGTCTTCAAATTTGTCATTTTCAGAATCGGATTTCCTTTACACACGGACGGAATCAATCCGAACCAAACAAACTCTTAAGGGCCCGTTTGATAACATAACTTTTGTAAGATTGCAACCAATAATATAGGCAATGATTTGTTGAATTAAATTTGTCGCAAGCCGGGTCATTTTTGGGACAAGAGAAACCACCGAAAATTTTCATCTTACTAGTGTATTAAAAACGGGGCGGGTTGGGTCGGGATGGGACGGGTTTGCACGGGTCGGCGAGTTTGCACGGGTCGGTGGGTTCTGACGGGACGGGTCAATGGATTTTCACGGAACGGGTTATGACGTGTCCATTTTGGGGGGTTTGGCCGCGACCCGTCCTAGACCCGTCGGGTCGGCAGGGCGGGTTGAGTCGGGTCCAAGGGTGGGACGGGTCGGGTCAGGTCCAAGGGTGGGGCGGGTCGGGTCGATGGGTTTTTCTTTTTCTTTTTCTAAAATTCAAAAATAACCCAATAAAATCCAAATAAATTTTCAAAAATTCCGACAAATTCAAAAATAATTATTAAGAATATTAAAAATATATAACTATATTTTTTACCAAAAAAAATAATTTTTCCGTATTTTTTTGAATTTTTTTGAATCTTCTCGGGTTTACCAGGTATAGGTCGGGTTTGCACGGGTTCTCAGGACGGATCGAGGGCGGGTTTGCACGGGTTGGGCGGGTCGGGTCAGGTCGGGACGGGTCCAAAACGGGTCCGGTCTAGCACGAGTTTTTTTGAAATTTTTTTGCCCGCGCCCCTGCTAGACCCGTTGGTTCTAATGGATCACGGATTTGAGGGATTAGGTCACGAATCGGGACGGATCGGATCGCGGCCACGAGTTCGGCGAGTCGGATCTGACCCGTCCGGATTTTTTTACAATACTAGGGCTTACTATAGGTTGCTATCTAAAAACATAAAATCAGACAAAAACTATGAACCAGGGCTTTCTATAGGTTGTTATTCAAAAACGTAAAATCGATCTGGGCCTAAGCAGGTATGTGAATTGAACTTTATTACTGACTAGCGTTGTAACTTTGTTCCGATAATATAATTCTAGAATAAATAATTAATAATACAAAAATTTTAAATATATTTAATAAAATTTTATATTAAAGAAAATTTAGACACAACATTTTTAAATGTTAAGTAATAATGATAATTATAATAATAATTATTATAGTAATAAATAATATAAATAAATACATAATAATTTATAAATGATCATATAAAAAAATTGAATCATTTTAAGAGTTAAGTTTCACACATTGTTTTAAATGAGGAGAGAGAAATTATTTTATTTGAATCTTTGGATTCAAAAAGATAAAAAAATTAAAACAAAATCAATGATGGAGAAAAATGATGATGTGGTATATTTGAAAAGCTTGAAATCTTAATTTTTTTATGTATTAAGAATTTATAGCTTTTTTTATTATTTACTTCATCAGTATCCTATTGGATAAGCAGGTATACGTGTAAGAAACATTTTTATTAATTTATTATATGTTGATATAAAAATACGAATAAGAAAACTATTTATGTGAAAAATCTTTCTAGTAGATGTTTCTTCAAAAGAAGTTCTAGCTTCAAGTACTGATAGTATACTCTGTAGTTGTTGAAACTATTTTAAATGAAATAATAAGTTTATGGTAATGCTCTCTGTGGAAGTTCACAGGTTTAAAAATAATAAAAAAGATGGACAATTTAAACTCCAATTTTTATTCAAAAATAATGAAAAAGAAAATTATTTATTACTTTTTTAGAAAGATAAATAAAAAAAGATATATTTACACCCTTTATCTTGTAATAATATAGTTAATAATTACGAAAAATACAATATAGTATATTATTATTAGTATATTGGTTTATGAATGAAAGTTTAGTTTATATACGACATTTCATACAATAAATGGTACTCTTAAAAATAATCAATAATTTTAATATTTCATACTTCATGATATTGTACATATGATGTGTTTAAAGAATTATTTTTTTATTATTTTTAAATCATACATGAGTATAGCAACATTTCATGTGGATCCAACAATTGTATTTATCGGTCAAGTACTTGTAGTTATAGACAAAGAAAATCATTCAAAAGAAAAGAAAAACTATTGGTGTTGATTGCATACACGTTCCTTGATTGAGGTTGACTAGTATTTGTGTTTCTTTTTCACTTGAAATTTTACTCCTTTTGTTTGCATTAACCTTGCAATAATTACTAACATGGGCTAAATATTTAAATTTTCCACAAAAGAAAATGGTATGCGCAACAAAAAAATTTAATCTATGCCATACCTTGCCAGTGATCTTGTGCATCTCTCCAAGAAGGCTGCAGAGGAAAGATGACTTGCCAGACCCGACTGTCCCGACCACGGCAGCCAACGAACCGCGCTTGATCTCAACATCGATCGCCTTAAGCACAGCAGGATCATCCGAGTCTTCATCCCATGAAAAAGTACCATTCTTCACCTCAATAGCTATTCCCGTCCCATAGCATTCATCGGCCCTCTCCAACGCACTCTCTTCTAGCTCACTGCTTGTCAAATATTTGTCCAACCTGCATGACAACATCCCAGTTTACTTCCATTGGTATTTAACATTCTTAGTAAGTTCTAATTAACTAAATATATTGTTTGGCAAGTTTTATTGTGGATGCTATCTCCATCTGAGAAGTGAGAACATGATTTTAATTTTAAGTCCAGAAATTGTAGCGAAACCAGCTGCCATTATTTAGCATTGCTGCTTAAGCACATTTGTTGTTTATCAACATGCTAACCTGTCAAGAGAAGTCATGGCTTGTGATGCCTGAATGAGAGCCTGAGGAAAGTTGCGCATAGGCTCTTGCAATATCTTGAAAAATGATGTTGCAGTGAATACCAAGCCAGCATCGAGGTGCACCCCAAAAAACACACAAGTGCCAAACACCAGAGCAGATATTACCACAGGTGCACTCCACAAGGCAATCATGTTTCCTGAGATGGAGATCATGAATTTTGACAGCCATGAGAACTCCTGGTTCCGGAATTCATTGATCCGACGGTTGAAGTGCATCTCCCATGCCTGGAATTTTATCACGCGCATATAGTTCAGCATCTCATTTGTTGCCTTCATGCGCTTATCTCGCATCCCCATAAGACAACGTTGGTACCTGTGGATACATTCTTGGTTAATTTTAACTTTAAACAAATTAGTTAAACTTAATTCAAAAAATTAAGGAAAAAAGGAATCTACCTTTTTGTGCCAATTAGTCACTGTTTATTGTACGTGTAACTTCGATCAAATTATAATTTGGCTTAGAAAACTAAACACTGGCAAAAAAAAAATTTAGTTGAATGAATTGTACAATGTCATTTGTAAATGTGGCATGATATAAATAAAGGAAACCTCCAATGGAATTCTTATGAATTTGTTTTTAGTAGTAAGTATTTTGATAGCACACCTTGCTTTTATTTTCTTAATGATATGTTAATGAGTTTTCATGATCTTGGGCCATTGGATATGATAATAGAGCATAAGTTACAAGTTACAACTCAAAATCATCACAAAAGTCAAATTTTAGAAGTTACACACGCCAGTCATAGAACTGTGTGCTATAAACAATCAAACTTACAAATTTTGAGGACCTTTCTTCAAAGAAAATCAATAATTTGGTAGACTTTTTATTAAAAATTACTAATTTGTGGACTATCGCTCTATGGCTTAAATATTAGTTCAGATCATGTTGGAGCCTATAATATAATTAAGTCATACCCAAAGAAGATGGACCTGAGAACAAAATTATTACAATCAGCATAAAATTCAAATCGTAATTAGTTATGCTGCATGTTCAGAACTGCGTCTGTATATAAACAACATCTAAGACATTTATTTTGCTTGTATTTTGTTTAGTAGAAACTTATTCTTTATTTTCCATATAATGCGCTGCCAAAGCGAAAGATCCATTTATGCATGAAAGTGTTCAGACACACCAAGCCTCGCAACAATAAGTGACTTGAAGGGGTCCAGATAATAAATGTTCTAATTCAAATATAAAGTTGATCTTGATCTATTAATTTTACTAGGGCTGTCAAATGAAACTCTTTTACTTGCTTATCTATTGGGCGTATTGATAACACGTGTATGAATAAGGATTTTTTTCGTTAACTTAGCCGGTATGGGATATAGGCAAGAAAAATATTTCGTTAGATTATTGAGTAAAAGTATGAATAAGTTGTATTCCGTACTCATTACCTCATAGAGTAAATAATATATATAATAATATTTATTATATATTTAGCTATATAAATATAATTATCATTATTATCATTGTTATTAATAATAGTTATTGTTGTTAAATTGATAAATATATAATATTTCATATAATGTAATTTAATTAATAATTATAATTATAATTTTATTTTATTATGTATATAATATATTTAAAATAAAATATACCTAATTGTTTGTTATATAATTATCGTTATTATCATTAATATTAATAATTATTGTTGTTAGGAAATTATCGTTATTCGTTCGTTATCCATTAACACTAACGAGTAAAGACAAGATATAGATAAAAATAAATTTAATGAGTAAGGGTACAATATAGATAAGACTTTTTCTAATGAGTATAATCGGGAGCGGAGTAAGACTTTTGAGTTGGGGGATAAAAATTAAATTTTTTTAGCGGATCAAAATTAAAAAAATTCAATATAAATATTTTTCTATTTTTTTATTGAAAATATACATAATTATAAGGTATTTCTAATAAAATCTGTCCTAGAGAGGTCAACTATACTCTGCCATAAATGACTCCGCCTCCAGATATGATAACGAAAATATCTCATCGGATAAGTATTGACACCGCTAATTTTACCATTTACTCAAAAATAGGAACTTCTAAAAATAATAATAGATCTTTGCTAAAGGACAAACACATTTCTGGACCACCAACAATCTAGAACGAATAAACTAAGACCAGGTTCATATTTGTCTTCGTTCAATCAACTGGTACAAAAATACAAGCAGAACTGTGTTTCACCCGTAAATAATATGTTGAGCTAGAATTGTCGACAATTTACCAAAATAAAAGAGGACAATTTTGAGTGACGAGGTATTTGTTCCCCCCTTTTTAAGGGTGCAATTAATGTAAGTTACACAATGCATTGCATTGGTACAAATACATATTCCGGTATGTATACCAGTCTTAAGAAAAAGGATATCATATCTAAGAAACCATGGGACGTACCGGTTGTTTCTACGGGTACCGAAGAGAACGAAAATCATGACGCCAAAGACTCCAAATACCGCTGAAGTGACCGACGGGCCGAGGTAGGTGTAAAGCAATCCGAGTGCGACGCTAACCTGTAGAAGAAACAATTGTGTATCGGAAATAAATATTAAAAAGAGTACTGCGTTATTAATTGATGAAGTGGCGTTATTGTACAAATTTTAATGAAAATTATAAGAGCACCTAATTGATTTTACAGTTCATTTATTGACTTGCTGGTCCTACATGCAGATATGGAAGCACTGTAAAATTCTGATAAAAATAGAGGATTTTTGTACTTGGTTTACTCAATTTTTGGGAACTTTTTTTTAATTTAAAATCAATCATGACTTCCTTTTCATAATAAATAGCTGTAAGTACAGTTTGTTGTGAATGAACCAAGTTTGGCCTACAATTTTTCATGATCAAGTACAAAAACAGTTTGTAATTGTGCCGAAATAAAACAACAAAATGCAGCAACTGACTGACCTGCAATGGCATGAGCCAGAGGTAGTGTATCTGTAACATCATGTCAGACAATTGTTGTGCGTCGACCGCCATATAATTAACTATCATGCCAACGCCATGCGACTGTCGTGCTGCACAAGACAGCTTAAGCCCTTTCTGATACAGTGCAGTAATTAAAGAATTCCTGATCAACATGCCAAGCTTCTGACAGTGAAAATTGTACTGGTGTGCCAGAAGAGCCTCGGTTGCTTTTGCTGCTAACAATATCAACACTAGATAAAGTCCTCGAGCTGGATCCCTTGGACCGACATCTGAAGTGTAGTCGATGAATTGTTGGATCAGGAGAGGGCCCACATACATCACACACAGTTTTCCTACTGCCAGCATTGCATTGAAGAGAAAATGGAACCAAAAGCACCGAAAGAGAGTCTTTCGAACCGGATGGTCAGACCTGACAGCACCTTCAGGCCAATTGGATCGAAACAGTTCTTGCATTTGCTCGGCACAATGTATTGGTGCCAATGACGGCACATCAT
The DNA here is from genome assembly GCA_037127355.1 of Schoenoplectus tabernaemontani. Classification (NCBI taxonomy): domain Eukaryota; kingdom Viridiplantae; phylum Streptophyta; class Magnoliopsida; order Poales; family Cyperaceae; genus Schoenoplectus; species Schoenoplectus tabernaemontani. Next base: position 11,319,490 of record CM073738.1, read on the forward strand.
CTAGGTTTAATGCTGATCGGTAGCCTTTTTTGATCAACGGGTTCATCCATGCCCATGTTACTCGTGACAGAAATGGTGCATTTGCATAGAGTGTCACATTGGAGGTCGGCTTTGATCCCGGCTCATTGGGTTCAGTTATAATTGGTTCAAATGCGACAATACCGGTTGAACCGGTTATTGCAAAAACCGGCAATGGGGCTGATATCACTAGCGTTACAAGTGAAAGGATATCCTTAGGCAAAATGGATGAACTGGAGGTGAGCCTGATAATGGATGAAATGGAGAAAAGGACGGTGAGTATAAAACTGGAAAACCAGAAAATACGGATAGAAATAGGGTGTTTGGTCGCACTAAACCGTTTTTCATGGCTAATTGATGCAGTAGAAATCAAATAAGATAGAGACTGAAGGGCTAAGAAGGTAATTTCCAACGAACTATATTTGTTGATTATGGTGAATACAAGGAGCACCAAGAAAAATATTGTGAGGATGGAAGAAACCAGGAGTGCAAGGTAAAACGGCAGCGTGGCACGTGTCAGAGCATGATTCGTCGGTCTTGGTAGGAGGGGCTTTTCCGATTCGGTATTTCCTCTGCCATCGTGGGGAAAGAGCTTTTTGAGGGAGAAACTAACAAGGAGGGTCAAAATGAAAACCGCATCTACCACAGAGACTAGAAGGGTTTGTGGGCATGGCGAAAGAAATATGAAACCAAGCCATTGTGAGAGAGAATGGATTGAATTTTGAGAAGGATTGCAATTAAAGGAGATGAGCCAAGATTTCATGGTGGTAGTAACAGATATATTTAAATGGGAAAATTTTGTTGGGCTTCTAAGAAAAATCGGCGTCAAAAAGACGCTGGCGGCTTCTTTTGTTTTATTGCTGATTATTTTTTTTAGTTCATCCTGAAAAACGAGGAGCATAAAGAAATGAGTTATTGCCACACATAAATAAATATTGAGATCATGAAGAGAAGAAACAATGAAACAAGAACAATCAATATATTAAGTAAAAAAAGAAAGAAATTAATAGTTCCGTCCCAATATCCCCAGCACATAATCTTGTTTTGGATAAAATATTTCAATAAACAAGCCCTTCTTACCTTTCCAAAAAGCATAAATAAAATAATGATGGGAAAAGTGAACTTGGAATTAACGATGGAAGAAACTTCATGGCTGAATATACAAATAAAACTTTCTGTCGAACAGAGACACAATAAAATCAACAACAAAAGAAAGAGTACTTCTTTACAAACGAATAAAATATTCGGAGTGCAAAAGTGAAGTTTTTTTACCACATAAAATAAATACTTCTTTTTTCTGTAAAGAACAAACAAACAATTGAGCTTTTGTGTTCTTACACTTCTTCTCTTTTTGCATGGAAGAAAAGTTGTTGGAGGGAAGAGATCATCTTCTCTTTCTCACTGCATGAGCTCATACAAGTGCTTTATTGATGGAAGAGAAAGAACCTCGTTGGGGAAGGCTTTCTCAGCAAGGACTTCTAAATAACAAAAAATAAACAGCCAAAGAAACAGATCCAATCCTCTGTTACGGTGTTACCAACCCCCTTGAAAGGCGGGAATAAGAGCAATGGACCCTTCTCCGTCAATGAATTGTTACGTATGTGGTTGTAGATAAATCGAAACAGAGAATCAAGAGTTCCTACTTCCTAAGGAAATGATCCCAAAAAAGACGATAGATATGATGAAGAAGTGCTGAAACCTGAATCCTGGGGTATGGTCCTGTACTCCTATCCCTGTTTAAGTGTTTAGAGACCTGGAAATGAATTAACTTTCTACTTTTAGATTCGGACTTGGAGGAAAAGAATACCCCTCTAGGTCTCTATTGAACAAACAAACAAAAGAAAGAAAAGAAAATTGGCAGGAGAAGACTCATTCAGTAAAATATCAGCAGCTTACTTTGAAAGTACAGACCTACTCACATTAATAAAACATATAAGAAAAATGATTCAATGCCTCCAACGTGGTGCCCTCAACTGTGCCTTCTATTTATGAAAAAGAGCCCTTAAAAAAATAAATCGGGCCCACGTGTAAGAGGTGATGTGTGATATAAGAGAAAATAACTAAATCGTGTGGCCCGACCACTTCTTCGTTGCACTTTGCATAAGCCAGCTACAGCCGATCATGCACTGATACAGTGAGTCAGTGATACTGTTGGATTCGCTTAGTCTTTTCTAAACTCTTTTCTGCGTTACAACTTTTCATTTTTTGTTTGGGGTACATCAGAACAGAAATTATTAGATCAATTGTTAAAGAGTGAAAAAGAAGAATATTTTTCAGTCCAAGCTTAGTGGAAACAAACGGATTTATTTATTTCTTAAATTTTGACTTCAGCTGCTTGTTGGGTATACAAAGAATATTTTTTTGTTGGGAAGAAAAAGAACAAAAAAAAAGCATTTTTTTTTTAAAATTGACCAGGAAGAATTGTTAAAATTGCCGACGTGGCAAAAGCATTTTTTTTTTTTGCAATTTTAGGATCAACATGCATTAACAAATCGTGCATTCAATATTTTATAAACATGTACTTAAATCTAGAATACAATTCGGAGTTAAATACAGTGCAAAATGGAGTTTTTTTTTAATTATTAATGTGGCTATTATTCTGAAAACTAAAATCCAATTTAATATTCTTTTAAGGAGAAGAGCCTGATTTCTTTAATTCAAACGACATGCTTGACTTATTTGACTTTGATTTACATTACTGTCCATATTTATTGGAACCGTCAAACATCAGAAATTACTTCAGATGTCTGGTACTACTAATCAAGTCTCCTTTTTGAGAGAAGATATCAAACAATATATGCTGCCAGAATGATTTTTTATTGCAAGTGCAAACCATAGATTGTTAATAATTGAAAATTCCAACATTAGTTAAGTCCGTTCTCAAGTCCCAATTTCTAACCTAACCACTAGGAATATTTAGATCGAAAATAGGAATAAGATGCATGTCAAATCAAGTGAAAATTTTGCTGTTACCTCACTAACAATGAGATTGGTCTGTTCGCAACTAACTTTTTCTCGCAAGTGCACTACCATAGATTGTTAATTGAAGTTTCCAACATAAATTTTTGTAATCTTTTCAACTCAATCATGTAAAAGTTTTTTTCTCAAAAGTTTGTCTTTTTTTGAAACTTTTCATATATAGAAAATTAATAATTATCAAAGCTAGGGGATGTAAGAAAAATTCGTAATTCATTTGATATTTGATTCGACTTTAGTTCAAGTTTAGTTCGTTTGATTAGATTTTTTGTCAGTTCGATTTGAGTTCGGTTCGGTAACTTTTTTAATGAACTAGTTCGAGTTCGATTCGTAATAGTTATTTACATATATTTTAACTATTTAGTCAGTATTATAAATTTAATAAAGTATTTATTAATTTATTGTTAAATTAATAAATATTAGTTATTTTTTAATTTTAATATAAAATTAATAAAATATTAATTATTTTAGCTCTAATTATTTATGATAATATAAAAATTAAAATAATTGAGTTTGTGTACAGTTTAATTTCAATTCAAGTTCAATTTAATTCAAATTTAATTTAGTTCAAATTAATTTAAATCAATTAGAACAAAATCTAATTTGATCGAATTACCCTAATCGAAGCAAAGCAAGATACTTGAGCAGTGCATCCTAATGAATAGGCTGTTGCTATACTTGAAAATTAAAAAATAGGGACTTCTGACAACTTAATGAAGAGGGTCAGGACGATTTCTTATTTATGGGCATAAATGCAATGAGACAAAGTTATTTATATCTTGACGTTTCATGCCATTGCCTCAATAACCAAGCATTTATTTTCATTGAATACTCAGTCATTCAAGTACTCTAGAAGATTTGACGAACCTGCACAAGCCCAGGCACAGCTGAGAAGCGAGAACAAGATATCTGCACATTTAATACCCATGGTTCGTCTATAGTCTTTTAGCTTGGAGATTATTTCTAAGACGTGTAGGGAGACTCCAATGATTTCCCTTGTTGGAGTTGTGTAAAAATTGGAAACTCACATTTGATGCCTTCCCTACCCTGATAGAGCCAAATAAACAATGAGGTCACTTGATATATATACACAGTTGGCACAAGGATTTTTAGGATTTCTTTCGCTCATTTTTTGACTCTATCTAGTATCTGAAATCCACATTTAATTAGTAGTCAGCACACAGTACTGAGTTATTAGAGTTTTATACGATTTGTTTTCTCGCAGCACCTTGTCGGATTTAATGGATTTTTATGCAGGTTCAATTATGTAAAGTATATTAATTTTGAAATTAGATGTATCTTTCGGCCTCGGCTAACATTTTTTTTTATCTAAATACCAAAATTTTAACTTGATGGAAACAATAATACAAGCAATATTAAACGTTATATAGTTTTCTAAGTTTTCTTAGTGCAGAATACAAAAAAAAAAGTGTGAAAACAACATATACAATTTTTGGACCTTAAATCTTATAAGGACAACTGTTAATATTCTAAAAAGATCCAAAATATGTCGATGAAACAATGAACTAATTACTGATTTCTACAAATCGTCTGTACGCATGCAGATGATTATTTAATTTGTAAAATTTCATCAATTTCCCTTTGTCAAAATATAAATAAATCAACTGATAAGTTGATGATATTGAAATTTTTTTTTTATAAGTTTAATTACACGAATGTTAACCTTTTGATTCACAATTAAATTTTCAGTATTGTTGAGGGTCAATAATTGATAAATATATGGCAGATCAAGAAACTAAAAAGACATATCCAAGATTGCAATAAATTAGTCCCAAATTATTGGACACAAACAGGAAAAGTAGGGGTGAATGGTATCAGGTAAAATTTTCACTTTAAGGTCCTATACGGAGCTTTCTCAGCCTCGTTACTGATCACGTGAAAAATAAAAAATTTAGTTCAACTGAATTTTATTTTTCCTACACACACAATAATTTCAATTCAAAACTCATCTTCATTCTCACTCATAGGCTCACTTTGAACAAGGCCTAAGTGAAATAAATATAACTATATATGCGACATATATAAGTTGTCCGTATTTCCCAGCAAACTTATTTTACACCCAGAAAGTAGTCACGTTGATCTTATCCAACTGATAATATCTGTAAATATTTAACTATTTTGAATGATAAACGTCAGTTTTAAAATAAAGATTCCTTTGACATCCAAGACCAACTGCGCCAGCTCAGAACAAGAGGTATACACTTGCAAAATCAGAAAGATGAAAAACGATGGACTCGCTGTACAAAGTTCACAACTAACGCTTATTATCAGTTCATACAAAATTACCCAAGCATCAACAACTCACTGTCAAATCTTTAGACAATAAGAGTACCACCCACGATAATGATATTCACTTGGTTAATGCTCCGAAATGTAATACTCACGATTAACAATCTAAAGAAAAGAGGTTGCAAATGGCACATGTAATGCAGAAGAAACAGTGCATCATTTATTCACATAGTGCCAATACATCAAAGAAATATGTTATTATATACATTATGTGACCCAAAGTCATAGATCTATATCCACCAATTACAGAAATGATCGATGTCAATTTATATTGGACATAGCTCAAGATAAACACTGGAAGAGAATGGATGTTGTTACTTGCTTTGTCATTTGGCGTGAAAGATGTACAAGAATATTCCACGAAGAAAATAAGACGCATTTAACAATAGTGAGAGAGATATCAAAACTGATTTAATGAGTAATCACAGTCAGAGTTAATGTCATTTAGGTTTTAGGATGTTTTTTTCTTTTTTTTTCTTTTATTATCTTTTCTCTCCTTTTTTTCCCCTTCTTTCTTTTTTTTCACCCCTTCAATCTGTTATACAAAGCTCACGTACTTATGATCAATGTAACCTAACAAATTAATAAAATTTGAAGAATTGACCTCTATCTTTTCGATAAAAAAATTATAGAGTACATAAAAAAATGATAAAAATAACTACATGACTGAACCAGCTTGGTAGAAGATTTTAATTTTATGTTTGGAAAAAATGAAAAATAAAAAATTATAAAGTCTGGAACACGGTCAAAATTGGAAACAAAATTTATGATTTATAATCGTATGTATTACTGTTGAATATATATAATCTAATAACATATATTTATAAATTCAAGCATGGTTCGATGATACATTAATGATATTTAAATTTAGAATATTTGCAAGCTGTAAATCATTTGATCAGCGTTGAAACTGTTTTTTTTTTCAGGAAAAAACATATTACCGATGAAATTAAAAGCCTCAACTTGAACAAGAGCACTCTATTAGCACGTGTATACTCTATCTATAAAATTTAAACAAGATATTTTGATGGGCTTTTTTTAATTCAATTAGCAAATTTATCTTGCTGATGGATAACTGACAGAAAAGAAAAAAAATGCATCTTTTGCAAAAAAAAAAAAAAAAAAAACCGGAAATATTTTTTCGTCATATTTTTTTTTTAATGAAGAAAGTTTTCGTGATGGACTTTTCAGCACTTGGCTATCTCGTGTTTGCATTTTCTTCGTTCTGTAAAATTTACAGTACTGTCGAATTTAGTTTTAAACGTCCTCCATAATTTTTAATCGTTGTCTGTTATATTGTGTCTGATCGTCTCTCTCTACTACCAAATTTTACAGTACTACAGATGATTCAGTCATATTACAAAGTAACAAAATTGGTACCTGCGATGCAAAAGAGTGCCACTATCTACATCAAAAACTTTGCTCCCGTGCATTATTATTATTTTTTAATTATTATATTCATTTTAATTAAATCTGAAATAATCACAATAATAAAATTTCTCTGAAGTGATAAATTTTTGCAAATATATGTTACAATAAGTATTAAAAAATTATAATATTTCAAAAAAAAAATTGTTTGAGCGTGCGTAGAAATTTTTTGGCGTCAACAACACCTACGAAGCAAAAATACTGGCTACGATTCATTGAGAATGACTGTTCTCCTAGAAAATAAAAGGTTGAATAATCAATGTAAACAGAACAACGGAAGGGAGAGGAATTCCTAAATTTTCAACGGCATTACTCTTTTGTCAGGAGCAGGATTCCCAAATTTTGAACGCCATTACTCTTTTGTCTGAGGCAAAATCAACCATTCAATAATTTAGTGGCACATTTGTCACCTCGAGAAGTTTTGAAAACACTTCCCAAAATTTTGGCCTATCATCATACAAAGTGCTTAAGTAGCATTGTTCGCTATCTCATAAGAATATAGTATGAAATAGGGTTGCAAATAAGTTGTGTTTAAAGAAGTTGGATTTAGCTTAACTTTAGTTTGTAAAAATATTAGTTAAGCTCGTAAAATGTTATTAGCTGAAAGATCTAGATCAAGCTCTGCTTATCATTATTTGAGTTAGCTCGCAGACTAACTCATAAGCAAATGCATATTTGTTAATATAATTTGACATTTAGATTTGATGTATCTATAAAATATAAGACTTACACAACCGTTAGTATGAAATTGATATATTAATAAATTATGTTTTCAATAACGATCAGCTGATGTCATCAAAAAGTATTTAAAGTGGAGACATATTGTGAATTTGTGATATAGGTATTACAATAAATCCGTCAATATATCAGATAGATCTTTTTAAATTGCCAACGCAATATGCAAAATCCTTCATGCAGTTACTCTGGCTGGATAGTCATAGAAATGTCAAATGTGGACTGATTCAGAGATATTTCATATTTGAGGTCTGGAGTGATCTGAGTCGTCCAAGCGCTGTGATTAACGGCTCATATATTTAAAACCATCCGATTAAGTGGTTTTAGTTTGGTGGGAATTGGATTTTGCTGAAAACTGAAATCATACATTTATTTATCATGATGACATCATCTGTGACGACTCCAAAGTCGGAATGAAACTGGCAGCAAAGATGGGTGTTTTTTTGTTTTTCTATTTTTGTCTTTTTTTGCCCTTTCAGTACTTAGTGGCAAGTCCTTGTTAGGCGCGATTTTTTTTAGGAGGCTGATAATTTATCCCCAAAAGAAATCTCCATTGTTGACTGCAACGGCTAAATTCAAACGTCACTTAGTGAAGCGACTCTAGCCAATTGTTGTGGCGCTTTATATTCTTTCCGATTCTATTAATATCTATTAGTTTAAGTATTTATATTTATCAAACTGATAATTTATATTAAGAATATAAACACATAATCATAAACACAGAGTCAACCATATTTATATTTATGAGTTAACTATTTATATTAATTTTATAGGTTTTTTTGCATTCACATTAGTCAAGCTCCTGTACAGGATTGAATTTAAAAAAAAAAACTCCAAAAGTTGACCAAACGAAGTCAATAATTCAACATAGTGCAGAATCATTGATTCAGTTTCCGATCTATGATGTCAGATAACTATTTATATCAAAACCGTGTGTTATTGATATCAAACATAGTATTAATTTATATCTCATATTAACCAGTGTCATGTATAAGTATAACATCTATTTATATTAAGTACTTATATTGTTTATAGCGATCAAACTAGTTACTGAATAAATACATTCAATTCTATTTATAATAATGCACACTCTTATTTATATTGGTTAAATTTGTTATGAATAATTATGAATCAAGTTAGTTCATGTTTAATACTTAATTTGGATACTTCACGCATTAAATTATGTATAGTTGTAAGTAATCCACTTTTATACCAATTTAATCAATTTGTTTACATCGTTGTGTAACCAATGATTTCAAAATGAGACCGGCAAGCGACGAAATAATACATCATATAATAATAATAATAAATTAATCATCGCTATAATTAATATATAATAATATAATAATAATTATTAATAATCATAATCATAATCATCATAATATAATAATATAATAATAAATAATCTTGATCATAATAATATAATAATAAAATAATTATATTTATATTCATAATATAATAATATAATATTAAAATTATATTTATAATAATAATAAATAATATAATAATACTAATGGTAACGATAATATAATAATAATAATGATAATAATAATTTAATAATAATATAATGATAATAATAATAATAAATAATAATCATAATATTAATATAATCATAAATATAATATAATAATATAATAGTAATAAATCTTAATCATAATCATATTATAATAATATAATATAATATAATCAAACAATAATCGCTATTCCGACGAGAGCTAATCCGATATTCCACCTATAAGTTAGTATACCGAATTAGCACTATTCCGCACTCTTCTACTTAGTCTAAAATTCATTTGGCAAATTAACTCGTCGGAATAGCTATTATATTCCAACTTTTTGCTATTCCATTGAGTGCCAAACACTCCCTTAGAGTTGCAAACGGATCAGATATAGACGGATAATATTTTTACCGTATTCATATAGGTTATAATTTTTCGGATATAAATTTGGACACAGATAGTCTCGGATACGGATACAGATCGGATATTCAATGGATATCGGATACGAATACGGATACAGATCAGATATTCAATGGATATAGGATACGAATCAGATATCAGACAGATACATATACAAATACGAATATATTTCAGATATTAAGTAAAAATATTATATATATCATTAAAAAAATTACATATTATTTTTTGATAGAATTATTAATTATAAAAATTAAATATTAATTATAAAGTTAAACATTAATTATCATTATATTAGTAGTAAAAATATATCAATGAATTATTAAAAAATATAATATATTAGCACAAATTATATATAAAATTAGTTAGATTTGTAATGTATGTAAAAAAATATAACTAAAAACACATAATGAGATTTTTTTCGGATATGTATTCGGATAAAATCGGATAATATCGGATCGGATACCTTCGGATAATATCGGATATTGACGGATAATAGCTAAAAGGACGGTTACAGATAGGTAATTGCTAAATTGTATCCATATCCGTTAAAAATTTTCAGATATAAATTTCTTCGAATACGGATACAGATTGGATTTTTTTTGTTATCTTCGAATCAGATCACGAATAAAATTGGATATTTTACTATCCGTTTGCAATCCTACCTCCTCTTTTTTCTCCAATAGTATTTACTGTATTTTTAGTACCCTTTTGTTTGTTTGATTGTTGCGTGGTTGTATTAATTGGTCGATGTTTGCGTGGCACATTTTGTGCAGTTATTTCTAAAATTGCACAAGCATTGCTGTACAGTGTATAGAAGTAAATCATTTTTTTTTTGAAGCGGTGGGATTGCCTGATATCAAAGGTAATATTTACGTAGTCCATTTACTAAAATGAAAGTGCAAAGAAAAAAGAGAAGAAACGAAAAACAAAAAAGATAGAACGAATCCTTACAACCAGCCAATTACCAAGAGAAAAAGTGAAAAAAAAATAGAAAAAAAAAGACGACTAGAAATCTAAAATTCTTCAAGTGTTCTCTGCTCCTAAGTTTTTGCCATAATTCAATGTCGAGAATATGAATATGTTCCAAACTTTATTGGCTCCAGTGGGATTTTTAATTACAAAAAAGTCTTAACAGAAAGGAATTCGGTATATATATATATATATAATCTCCATTTGCAAATATTAAATTAGAAAGAAGAGGGATTCAATAGCATCAAGTTATATTAAATATTTTTAAAGTTTTCGGAGTCTGAATAATTGATCCGAACTGTTCAATGTGATGGATTTATATAAAATAGTTTCTCTCTTCTCATTTAAAATAATGTGTGTAATATATTTAAGGTGAAACTTAACTTTTAAAATAATTTATTTTTTTATATATGATCATTTATATATTATTGTGTTTAGTTATATTATTATTATTATTATTATTATTATTATTATTATTATTATTATTATTATCATTATTACTTAGCATTTAAAAATATTATGTCTAATTTTTTTTAATGTGAAATTTTGTTAAATATATTTTAAATTTTATATTTTAAATTATTTATTTGAGGACTATATTATCGTGGTGAAACCCAAGTTACAGTCCTAGTACTCCATAAAGAGGGTTAAGTCTTCTAGCCTCTCACACATGCCACATCATCAAGATTTCTCCACCATTAATTTTTTTTAAATTTTTCATCTAACTTGAATTCCATGATTCATATATTTTTTTCTCTCTTCATTTAAAGTAATGTGTGTGATATATTTAAGGTGAACATAACTCTTAAAAATGATCCAAATTTAAGAACTTTTCTAAATTAGCATGTATCTAATTATGTTAATAATAATTATTATTATATACATCTTTATCATTTAGATAATTTTGTTTAAAATTTTCTTCAATTTGATATTTTATTAAATATATTTTTAATTATTTATTTAAGAACTATATCGTTGGAGCAAAGTCCGAGTTATAACTAGATAAAAGATGATATTCAGACCTTTTAATTTTAAATATTGTAATTTCTTTTTGAATTTAGATTTGCGAGTTTTCATAGGAAGAGCACAGCCAGATCCAGTATGAAGGTATTTTTCTGTGCTACCTTTTTTAATAAAGAGTAAAAATAGAGATGAAATAGAGATAAACGTTTTATAACATACCTTTTGTCTCGTGATTTTGAATGTTTAATTGTTTATGAAGAATTGACATGTAAGGAGGCGAATACAACAAATTTCTTCGAATCCTTTGACAATATAAAATTTATGCTGCAATCAATCCCAATAATCAAATCTCCTAAGTTAATCAAATCTTGGCTCGAAAACGACATATATTCTTTGCTTTTATTATATTAAATACTAATGTTATTATAAACCCTAAGAGAGTTGATTTACATATTATTATATTTTCCAAATATATACATTAAATATTTTTTCCATTCTTCGTTTTCAATGTAATTCTCAAAAATAACGTTGTGTTCTTTTAACGAACTTTGATTTTTTTAATGAACTTTTATTTTATATAGACAAAAACGGTGAGAATACAAGCATTAAAATAGATGTTGATGATTAAAAATATGAAGTCTTATAAAGTCAAAAATGGTTTCAATAATGGACAATCTTGACAATGGATTTTTAAATAAACACAAAAAATTCTTAAAAATAAAAAAGTATGTATGATTACTTTAGATTGATAATGTTTCAAATTTCATGACATTTCATTATTGTTTGATAGTCCATCAAAGACCATTAAAAATTTTATAATTTACAATGGTTTCAATTTAACAATCTTTAATGAATTATCAGATGATGATGAAATTTAAATAAAAATATGTCTATAAACTTTTTTATTTTAATTTTTTTACATTTATTTAAAAATCCATTATCAAAAAAAAAATTCATTGTGAAGGGATCGCGCCCTTCAAAAAATGTGAAATGCTTGGGATACAACAGTCATTTCACGTTCACTTTCAAAAGAAAAACACAAGCAAATTTTATTTGGGCCTTCTGTGGGTTTGAACTCAACCAGTCACTACTGACCAACAAATCAAGATCAAGCCCCAGGCCTAAGGCCCAGTTTTATGTGTTTTCTGGAAGTAAATACCTGTATATAGAAAAAGTTCACTAATTACGCAGCTTCTATCACTCGAAAGAAAAGAAGCAAATTAATCCGGACCTTCCTATTATCGCTTCACCTCGCCAGATTCTCACAAGGGAATGAAGCGATCGATCAATTAACCGCCGCAACCAGCGCGCAGGAGGCATTTCGCGTATACACTCCAGAGAAATCAGAATAATGTACTGGTACGTACCTAGAAATGGTGCTGGTAATGTAATTAGTAGCACCTCTCTGGATATAATCTCTCCAAAAGCGTGTGCGTGTGCGTGGAGTGGTAGCTTCGAAAACCAAAGAACTAATGGGTAGTTTACTGGTAATACTCTGAACCAGTACCAGTACTGGCGGCTCATATTAGTACCCCTACATGCAAATACTAAAACCAGTACTAAGTATGTGATTTGTTGACCATGGCTTATACAAACAGAGTCTGATAAGGGATCATACGAAAGTTGGTTTCAGTTGGTAAGATGTGAGATGAGGACTGAGGAGGCAATGGTTTGTCAACAAGGAAACTAAAAGATTTATTACGCCTTGTACTTATTGCTAGAGAAGACACTATTTCGTTGGTAGACACTGCATGGTTGTGACTAGCTACCAGGCACTATAGCAACCGATTTTAAACTCAAAACATTTAAGCAATGTTTGGTTCTCCTGGGTCGAGTGCTGAACATCCAGATCAGCATGACATAAACATGAACACAGAGAAGGAATGAAATGGGCACATTTAGATATTCATGCTCTTAAAAGATAGATAACCAAATTTCAGAGCTTATGATGCAGAGTTCCTAATGACATACATCAGTGGTATTATTGCTTTGTTGATTTCAAGTTTTCAACTAATTTCATTCTTTTTTTTTCTTTCTTCCAGCCCTGGCACTTCACATGCTGTGTTGTTTGTGATTCTTTTCTTGATGGATGTGATTGATTAAATTCTGACCTTATTCAATCATACCTGCTTCAGATTTTCTCTTAGGTGCAAGGTAATTGAATTATTTTGGAAGTTATATGTCATGTAACAAAAATATGGAGTAGCATCATTGGATCCATGATGTACATGAGCATAACACGTGGCTTGCATGCTGGGTAATATTATCTCAGGGGAAATAATTGTGATGATTGTAGCACAATACAGCTCTAGAACATGGCTTAATCCAATATGTATTCAATCTTCTTTATAAAAGAAGTGATTACTGGATTCTACAAGTCCACCCTTCTACATGAATTGATATATCCTATGGACATGTGCTCAACTTGCAATTTTTATTTGCTTGAAGAAGTTAAGCACCCCAACATATTGACCACATCTGTGTTTCTTAAAATATAGGGATGAACAAGTTTCAATAGGGTATTCTACCACTATCATGCACTTCAATTGTGCTCTCAAGAAGCTTAATTAAGAAAGGGTACAGAACAACAGGGAGAAGAAAAATGTTTAATTTTTTAAAACGTTCTTTTGCTATGAACTTTCTACCATAGTCCATAGGGCATAAAATTTGCCTCCTGTTTTCGTCTGTTTTCGGATGTGCATGGTGGCACACGTGCACTCGCTTGATATAACACTTTGATACTTTATACTTTCCTAACAGTCTAACTCTACCTAGCAAAAATCCCTAAAAACTCCCAGTGGCCTTTCACATTTGTACTCATTTCTAATGTTGAAATAGCAGTGCCACTAACCATCTATGTTGGACTTCTTGTTCTTTGGCATTGTTTAACTTTGTATTGTAAGAATTCATCTGAGAACGTTCAGCAATACAAAGGAGAAATCAGAGCTTATATTATATGGATATTGTTTAGTATTTGTCATCTTTGGGAAAATAAAAGATGGAGTGATGGACGCATAAAATAGAACAAGATTTAAATGTGAAAACACAAAGTAGTTCAAAATTTTTGAGTTTTCACTTGAAGCAATTGAGACATTCAATGGCACCAGCTTCTTTTGCATTAGTTGATGTTGGTGAGCAATAATCACTTATTCGTGGCTCCTTACTTTGTTGTTTGTAGGAAAAAAATGCCTCGCAAAGTTGGTCATGCACACGCCTACGATGATGAGGATTATGGTGATGATTATGATGATTATTATGATGATAGTGAAGATGCACACAGAAGTAATCATGATTTACTTCGTTATGTTATATTCATCCTTCAAAATTTTAGAAAGAAAGGAATTCACTAACTTTGGTTAAATGTGAAAAGGTCATACCAGTTAGGAGTTTCTTTGGTACTAATATGTGCTGCCATTGCTATGATGGTATTCTTTATTGTGATCTGGAACAATCAATACAAAATAATTGCCACTAGAATTTTAAATTGAAAACATGAAGTTATGTTTATTTTATTGGTTTAATTTGCTTCAAAACAGATTACATAGAGATACGAGAACTCACCCCCTTATTATTTTTATTCTCGTTGAACAGTCACTTCGCAAAAGATGCCATCAGCAAAAGAAACAACAAGGAAGCCTATTGTTTGGAATTGTCCAATTTGTACCTTTGATAATGAGGAGAGTATGATTGTTTGTGAGATATGCGGTGTTTTTAAAGAATCCTTTGTTAAATCTGGGAAGGAAGCTAATGGAACTGGTGTGTTAATTTCTTGACTTGTTTTTTTTGAAGTGGTAGGTGAATTGCCTACCATAAATTTATATTAATAAAAACTAAGAAGAGATTACATAGTTTACAGAGTTGAGAAAATTAGATCATATTGTGGGTTTTGTACCCAATATAGCCAAATAGCCCCAATAGCCTTTCAGTTCTAGTTCTGAGGCAACTAGACCCTGAGATTATATTGCATAACTAGATTGTATTGCCTAACTAGGTACTATATGCCCGCATCCAGATGTCGATATTGTCTTGAATGAGTTGTTGAACCCTGAAGTTTGAGTTGTGCTCCTGTCTAAAGATACGTGCGTTCCTTTCTTTCCAAATTTCCCACATGATCGATGTCCAAGCTCTCTCGTTTGTTGGACCTCCATGCCTCTTCATAGCCTTGATTGAAGTTGCCGTCGTGACGTGTGGCTCCCCCGATCCGACGTGAAATTATCGCCGCAGTGAAGCGACAGGTTTGAAATAGGTGCAGCCTAGTCTCTGCCGAGCCGTTGTTGCAGAGAACACAATGCTGAGTCGATGGCCATCCCTTGGTTTGTAGGTTTTCCACCGTGTTGAGCTTGTCCTGTAGTAAGAGCCATAGGAAAATTTTTATTTTGTTGGGAATCCCAATTTTCCATATCCTCGCTAGATGGTTTTGTTCAATCCCTGGATTGTTGTAGATCTTGTACATTGATCGCGCTGTGAACGTTTTTCCCCAGCGCCACGAGATTATTCCTTCTTCTTGGTTGAATTGTACTGATGCTTGGTAGTATGGCAGCGTTGTTAGGTCTTTTAAGAAGTAGGAGAGGTGATCGTCATTTCCTTCGTTTATCTCCCCTATGGATAGATGCAGCGAACGTAGCGTGAGCGTCCATAAGCATGTCTCATCTGTCTCAGCTAGCCATATCCATTTAACCAACAACGTTTTATTTTGCAGGCCTAAATCCATTATTCCGAGGCCCCCATGTGTTTTTGGTAGTGTTAGTTTCGGCCATGCCACCAAGCAATCACCCCCTGAGTATGTGTTTTCGTTTCCTTTCCAGATGAAGCGCCTGGTTATTTTGTTGATTCTATTAATGACCCATTTGGGAAGGAGGAATGCCTGCATGTAGTGTAAGGGAATCGCGTTAAGGATTGAGTTGGCCGACAGTGCGGCCCGCTCGTGTTAGGTATTTCCCCTCGAACCCTTCAAATATGTTCTGAACGTTGTTTATCAATGGTAGGTAGGCTGATTTTGGTGGTTTTTTCAACGTTAATGGGAGTCCCAAGTACTGAATCGGCGTTGACAATTGGCCACACCTGATTAGGGAGGCTAGGGTTGGTGTGAGGTGTTGTGGGATAGCGACTGGCAAGAAGCCGCTCTTGTTTAAGTTAATCTGGAGTCCCGAGGCCCGAGCAAATGAGTCCAAAGTAGCCATTATCACTTTGATATTTGTGGCATGGGCGCATGATTATTATGGCCGTGTCATCGCAAGAACCGGAAGAGTGTTGTTCGCCACCCGGTAGGTTGATTAGGTCGTCGTTGAGTTTTCGGATCATCGCTTGTAGGGGTCGACGGCTAGTATAAAGAGCGAGAGGGGATAATGGGTCGCCTTGTCGTAATCCTTTCCTATGATAGAATGGTTTTCCTTTGAGGCCGTTGATTTTTAAGTAGGAGGTTGATGAGATTAGCAAACTTCGTATCCATACGATCCAAAGCGGCGGGAATCCCCAACCCGAAGAGTCTCTAACAAAAAGTCCCGGAGATTGAGTCGAACGCTTTTTGAAAGTCAATCTTTAGAAAGACGAAGGTATGCGTTTTCTTGCTAGATGGTTAAGCATCTCACGGGTCGATAGAAAGGTTTGCATTAACCTGTCTTCCTCGACGAAGGTTTGTTTGGTTGTAGTGGATTAGTTGCTCGAGGAATGGTTGCAGTCTTGTTGCTAATATTTTGGCGATGATTTTGGGGAGGGCAGATAGAACACTAATCGGCCTGTAGTCCGCTGGTGTTACCGAGTTGCTTTTTTTAGGAATGAGGGTTATGTAGGCTTGGTTTATGCGCCATAGGTCTAGTTTATTATGGTAGAACGCCGTGATGGCGGCATGTAGTTCCTGTGAAACCCATTCCCAATATTTTTGAAAGAATTCAATAGGAAATCCATCAGGGCCATTGGCTTTGTCTTTGGGTAAGGAGAAAACTGCTCCTCGTATTTCTTGTAGGGTAATGGGGTCGACGAGAGGACGCAGGTAGTCGTTATTTGGTGTTGGATAGAGTTCCTGTAGGTTCGGCCGTTGTAGGTTTGGCGTGGGTGTGCCCAATAGGTTACGGTAGAAGGTGTTGAATTCGTCCAGATTAACGGTGTGTGGGTGGTCGTGGTGGTTGGGTTTGATGGGTCGTTGGTATGGATATTGATAAGCGGTATGTGGTTCAGTTTTCTTCTTGCTGACGCTAAGTTGTGGAAGTATTTGGAGTTTGCGTCGCCCTGTTTTAGCCATAAGGCGGCAGATCGTTGTCTCCATTTTGATTCCTGAATATTAGCTAGACTGTATGCGTGTTCCTTGAGTGCTATCCTAAGCTTGAGTTCTGGTCCAGTCAATATGCGGTTTTCCTCAGCTCGATCTAAGATTTGTATGATATGTTTTGTTCTCTGAATGAGTTTATTATAATCGTGAAATTTTTTCCGTGACCATTCCATTGTAATCGTCTTGACGCGTTGGAATTTTTCAATGAGGTTCTTGGCCGGGTTGTTGGTGGGTTGTACCGAGTCCCATGCCTCGCGGGATAGGGCCATCACTTCGTCATATTGCAACCAATGTCTTTCGAATGTGAAGGTACGGTACACCTGAGTATTAATTTTCTTGAATTTGAGCGAGAGTGGGGCATGGTCTGAGGTTGGCGTGGGTAGGTCGGTTATGTATGGAATGTGAGTGGCTATGGAGTCCCAGTGTTGTGAGAGCAACATTCTATCAAGCTTAGAGAATGTTGGGTTTGGTCGCATGTTTGACCATGTGAAAGAGTTGTCGTATAGGGGAATTTCTCGCATTTGGAGATCAGCTATCATTTCATTAAATTTCACCATGCCGTGTGTGTTAGGGTTAGTGGATGTGGATTCGGCTAGGTCCCTGATGATGTTGAAATCCCCGAGGAGTAGCCATGAGAGGTCGTGAAGGCAAGCTATCGTTCTCAGTTCCATGATGAAGTCGGTTTTGAGGTTGTTCGCCGTTGGACCGTATACGTTGGTCACCATGAAGGAAAAGCCAAGGTTGTTGGTTAGGAGGATTGTGTTGGAGAAGGTTAAGGTGTATGATGTTGTCAGAGTATAACCATTTTTCCAGGATGTTAGGACCCCACCTCTTGATCCCACAGACGGTAAAAAGGAGTAATTGCTATATGTCGAAGGTGCAAGAGATCGTAGTTTAACAAAAGATATTTCATTGAGTTTTGTCTCCTGAATACATATAATTAAGGCATTTGAATCCTTGATAGTGTCCTTTACAAGAGAACATTTTTCCGGATCCCCTAGTCCTCTAACATTCCAGCATAAAACAGATAAATTTCTTAGAGACATCTTTAACCAAAAGCCCTAATGGATTAGATAAGTTTACTGATAGAACAAAAGGCAAGTCGATAGATATGGACTTGCAGATGCTAGAACAGACTTTGACATTAATCTAAATATCATCTAGGAGGTCCTCGTCCTCCGAGTCCTCGTCGATGTCATTTATGTCAATGCCTTCGAAGTTCCTGTTGCGACTTGGTGCTTCTGTGTCAACGTCTGTGTTGTCTGTTGGAGAATTGTTGCCGGCCCTTGCGATTTGGGTTGGTTGGGTTTTTGGCTGGACCTGGTTATCTTCAGCTCTTACGGATGCTACACCATTGGTGGTATTAATCATAGATGTTGAATCGTATTTTGTATCGTGAATCGTTATATTTTGTATCATATCGTGTATCGTGAATCGTTATATTTTGTATCATATCGTGTATCGTGTATCGTATCGTACTATTAAGATACACTAAACTTGATATAAAACAACTAATTAGACACATATTGTATTTTTTCTATTTGAAAATCATTATAATATGATATTTTATCACATTTATATAGAACACTAGCACAACATGCATGCTATGTGATATGAACACTACTCTTATTATAATTCTATGACAATCCAAATAACATAAGTACTAACAAAAAAATATTTTCTTCCAATCAACCACATATAAATTCAATATATATTTTTAGAATGAAATACCA
This sequence comes from Schoenoplectus tabernaemontani, assembly GCA_037127355.1. NCBI lineage: Eukaryota > Viridiplantae > Streptophyta > Magnoliopsida > Poales > Cyperaceae > Schoenoplectus > Schoenoplectus tabernaemontani. Next base: position 11,338,806 of record CM073738.1, read on the forward strand.
AATAGGAATTTAATATACATATTTATTTAATACATTAGAAAAAAATAGTTTTATACTTTTATTCAATATTTTTTGAGTCACTTATTTTTTGGTCGATTCGTGCAAATCCCCTCTCCATGTAGACAAAAAGTACGATTTATATTTATTGGTCTCTAATTGTATCGTATCGTAAGATTCGTATCTATTAGCTTCTCAATATCGTATCGTAAGATTCGTATCTTGAATCGTAAGATACTAACTTCTATGGTATTAATCGAAACAAATGATTTGATCTTGGCGATGGTTGGCTCGCTCAGTGGTTGGCTGTTGATCGCTTCCTGTTGAAGGCTTTCGAGTAGCCCCGCTTCGGATAGAGCTTGTTTGATGGCTTTAGTCATGTTAGACTTGTTGTTTTTCTGTTTTGTTTTGGTAGGTGTCGCGACCAGTCCTTGGAAGAGGGGGGGATTTTTGGATGGGCGGGCGCTGCGTCGGAGGGAGATTGTGGGGTCAGTTTGCGTCAGAGGTTCTAGCTGGGTCGGCTGTAGTGGCGATGTTGGCTGGGGCGTCACCGCTCTTTTTGTAGGTTGTTTGTGTTCGGCTTCAGGTGGTGAGGCAAGATCGGGGCCAGTTATGAGCCGCTCGGTTGGTATGGGATATGTCAGGATCGCATTAGGGAGGGGTGGGGTTGGTGAGAGGATGAAGTTGTGGATGTTTGTGCCATATTGGTCGATGAGGAGCGGTGTTGCGTTCGGCTGGGAAGGGGTTGGGCGTCTTGTGCCTGGGCTGTCAGGTGGATAGTGTGGGCAGGGTGCATCATGTGGAGAGTTGTATTGGGCCACGGTTTGGGCTTTATGGGAGGGGGTGGGTGCATGTAGGATAATGGCATTGTGTTTCTCCCGGTGTGTTATTGGGTTTTTTTGTTTGATCGGCCCAGGAGGTGGTAGGACATGTAGTGCAGGAGGCCCACTTGTGTGCGTATGGATTTTCGGCCCATGTTTTGCTCTGTAGTATGTTCTGTTGGGCTCAGTGAGAATTTCTTTTCCTTTGGCCTTGCAACTTGAGTTGGACCCAGTGCTGTGATTGGACTTCTGTGTTAGCGGTACACTGGGTTGCGTAATTTTCCTTCCCGTATCTAATATCTGGGTGGGGCCCGAGGTGAATGATGTGCTGACGGCGATGGGAGGTGTGATGAGTAGTCCCCTTGGTTTTGTGCAGGGTGGTTGCACCCACGTGCGGTTGTATTGCTGTGGCGGGTTTGGTGTGGCCTGTTGTTGGTTATGCTGTTTGTTTGTCTCTTTGGCGACGGCGTCCTTGGTTTTGGCATACTGACCTTCCTGCCGGCGTGCAGGTATTTGCGTAGGGCCAGCAGATCCTTCGGCGAGGTTGGATATGAGTGATGCTTTGGTTTGTGGAGAATGTGGGGTGTTACATAGTTGGATGAGAAGTTTTTTTTGTATCGTGATGTGGTCACTATGTGTGCCATGTTGGAAGGAGTCGAGCGTCATGCTCACGTCTGGGAGTTGGGGCCCCATGAAACCGCTCGGCGAAGAGGAGGGAGAACGGCTCGCTGCCTGAGATTCAATCTTTGCATACAGATCAATGGCCATGTTTTCGTAGACAGCTTCTGACGGCGTTAGGTCGGTGATAGCATCAAAGGGAGTGTGCTCCCTGGCCCAGCCTACTATTACTAATGGCACAATAGATAACCTACCATTAAGAAAGAGATGTACATTCTTTGGCAATCGTGACAAGTTATCGGTTGCGATGACGAGGCGTAACCGTTCAAAGGATGGCACATTATCCAACGGCGCGTGTGCCGGTATTAGACCAAATGGAGCAGACACTACGGCTAGTTCATCTAGTGACCATACGTGCGGTGGAAGGTCAACTAAATCCAACCATACTTTGAACCCTAGACCCCTCTGTGATGACTTGATCGCTGGCGACCATGCAAATGAAATGTACCCTCGTGGGGTAAGGTGTTTCTTGCATGCAGTCTGATAGTCCGGGTCAGTGAGGTGGGAGTTAAAAATAAGTAGGTAGTAGGTTGACGATAGATGGGATATTGCATATTTGGTCTGTTGTGGTAGAGCTCGGGATAGGTCGCGGTTTAGTGTCGGGATGCTATGGCCTGTGACGAAACGAGCGTCTATTATGTATCCCTCGGCAAGCCGGTCTAGTTCCCGGGAGAGGGCCGTGTTGTCGTGTAGGAAGACACTTATGGATTCAGGCCTAACCTTGGGAAGGTTGGTGTCTCCCATGATGCCTCTCGGTTGCAATGGCGTTGTGAGTTCATGTATCGGTTCCTTTGCGGGCAGAGGTGTGTTGTGTGTCCTTCTTTGGCGAGCACGCAAACGATCGCTCCCTGTGCATGTATCAGTTCGATGGCCGTATGCAAAGCATCTACCATCCCATCCCAGTATGGGTGAGCTGCATCTGGTGGTAACGGGAGCCATCTGAGTACTTTGTCGAGTTGTGTGCGGCTGAGTGAGTTGCGATATTTGTATGGCATGTTCTCCGGGGATGGAGGGGGTTGTGGCTTGTGAGGCGGTAGTGGTTGTGTTTGTTGGGTCGGTCTTGGACGGGCGTGGGGCAGCTTTTGCTTTGGGGTTGGTTGTGGTTGTATGGATTGTGAAGACAAGGTCGGTTTGGTCGAATGTTGTTTCCTCTTAAGGTATAGTAGGTCACGGTCGGTTGCTCTACATGCCTCAGCGTATGGCCACGTGTTTGGGTTATTGTGCAGGTAAGGGGGGATATGTGGTGGGGGATGAAGTCTTCCTTTGAGGCGGTGGGGGACGGGGTATGGGAAGGAGATCTCGGGGAGCGATTGTCATTTTGACGGGTTTTCGTGTTGGTTCTGAAACCATAGGGACTTGTTTGGGTGGGGGTCGGTGGGTGTGTCTGAGTTGGGTTTTGTGTGTGTTGCGTTTATATAGGGTCGGGTTGTTTTTGAGGGGGCAGCCTGGGAGGACTTGGTGTACGCGTGGCGTAGCATATGGTGTATAGTTGCGAATTTTGAAAAACTTCATCGGCACGTAGGTGGGCCACCCGTCTGCTGAGGTGATCAGGCGACGGCGAGCCATCGGTGGGGTGGCTTTTGAGGGTGGTGACAAGTGAAGGCAATCGTCGACCACGATGAGTGTTGTGGTCGTTGGAGCGGGTTGGGTGTGGCTACGGAAATCTCAAGAGGGGGTAGATGTCGAGAGGGAGAGGAGGTAGTTGGCAGAGGGAGAGGAGTTAGTTGGCAGGGAGGCGGCGGTAATGGAGGACGGAGGTCTGAGATGATTGAGAGGCGGGCGCGAAAGGGATGTGGTCGAGTACGGTGGTTGTGAGAGTCGGCCAGAGTAATCGCCCTTTAGTCGCCTCGGAATCGCCCTTTTTTTTTTTCCAATTTAAACTCTATTCTTAATTTCTTGACTTGTTAGTGTTACTACATACAAGTTCATTTTTTTTCCTTAATGAGGAACTTCAGATCTTAGTTAGTGCTAAACCATAACATATTATTTCTACAGGCAATGACATTGCTGTTGGTTCCATGGCATCTACAACAGCAAAAGCTCAACCTGGAAAAATGCCATCCAAAGTTGCTGCCAAGGATCCTGCAGCTGATTCTTACAAAAAAACTAGAATGCCTTATGAGAGAGGTATTCTTTTTGGAATTTCTCTTGTATAGACTATTTCAGATTTGTGTATGTCAAATTGATTTTTTTTTTGCATTGTACTAATACAATTAAAAACATGAGATATTCTGAGTTGTACTTACAATTGTAACTTCTTGCATGCATTGGTGAAAATTTGTTTTTTCCATTCTAAAAATGTTGTAATTATGGAATTGTACTTTGATTTAACCATTCTTATTTTTTTTCCTGATAGGCAACACAGTGCAGTCAGCATCGGTAGAACAAAAGGTTGAAAAAATTGGCATGGTCCCACAAGAAAAGAAACAGTCAAAACCACTTGATAAACTTTCCAGTAATCATAAGCTGCAGGAGAATCTGAGTGACACCATTGTGGCTCCGAAGTATTCATCAGAGACCTTAGCTTCCAGTGTAAGCCAGATAAATTTGGATAGGGACCGGCCCAGTGCCTCAACGTCTGTTTCAGATGTTGAAAAGTGTAAGCCTGACAAGGGGATGCAACTTGACCAGGATAAGGAAGCACTAAGGCAGCTAAACCTTGCAATAGTAAGTTGCTGTTGTTCTTTATTCTTTAAGATTGTTTTGGATTGTAAAAGATATTATAGTGCCATTTAATTTGCAGACAGTAAAAAGAGGAACAAGCTTTTTCTGTCAACTTTTGCTTTAAAACATGTTTCAATGATTTACAGATTGTAAGAACATTTGTTTAGGTTGGTCATGTTGATTCTGGGAAATCAACCCTGTCTGGGAGGCTGCTTCATCTCTTGGGAAGGATTTCGAAGAGAGAAATGCATAAAAATGAGAAAGAGGCTAAAGAAAAGGTTTGCAGTTGTGAACCTTTTTTCGTGTTGTGTGAACTCTGTTACACTTGTTTCATCTTCCAATGTTTTGATATCCAAAAGAGTAGCAACCTTGGAACTTATAAACAAGAGAAATGCAAAATTTTATGCAGGTTGCATTGACTTGACAAACCTCATTGCAATAGCATGTGAATTTTTTCAACATCTACATCTGGCTGCAAAATTTACCTGAAATTAAGGAAACCTATACATAAGTAAATTTGCAGAAATTTAATTAAAAACATGACATGTACTTTTCTTCTTCCAATGGCAGGGAAAGGGGTCATTTGCATATGCTTGGGCGATGGATGAGAGTGCCGAAGAGAGAGAAAGAGGTGTTACCATGACTGTGGCTGTTGCCTACTTTGACTCAAGCAAGTACCACATTGTTGTACTTGATTCACCTGGCCATAAAGATTTTGTCCCAAATATGATTTCTGGTGCAACTCAGGCTGATGCAGCAATCCTTGTGGTTGATGCGTGTACAGGTAAGGTTCTCTTTCTTGCTTTTGTCCTGTCATTGGCTGATAAAATTCCTGCTATCCTTTGCTCAGTTGACACACCACAGTTTTTTTTTTTTTTTTCTTCTCACCTTTTGAATTGTTGGATGGCTGTTTATGGACAAAATCTTTGATGCCTTGTGATGTAATAGAATAAGGGGGTGCTCTATGGGATCTTGATTATTATGCACCTGCTGTGACAGTCAAGTTCATTATAAGTACGTGCCAGTTGGTAAAGGACAGCAGCAGTCCTGATTTTATACTATTGGGTTTCTTGGATTCTTCTATGTTGGAACATAATTGAGGATCTATTATATCAAAACATTTTTTTCCTATTTATTCTCTTTGGCTAAATTGGCTATATGTTATCTGTACTTTTCTGAAGTTACATTAGAAAACCCAATTCCAATGATTATGTTTATTTGGGTTCTAATTGCCATACAAATCGGCTGGTTTGGCAGCCTTGATCAACTATTGGTTCTTCTCTTTCCTTTTTCTTGGTAGGATCTTTTGAAGCTGGCATGGATGGCCAAGTACCAGGAAATGCTGGTGTGGGGCAGACCAAGGAGCATGCACAGCTTGTTAGGAGCTTTGGTGTTGACCAGCTCATTGTCGTGGTCAACAAAATGGATGTTGTTGGGTACTCCAAGCAGAGATATGACTTCATCAAGTCCCAACTTGGCATCTTCCTTCGCTCTTGTGGCTTTAGGGATTCCTCCGTTGCATGGGTCCCGCTCAGTGCTATGGAGAATCAAAACTTGATAGTACCTGCTACTGATGCTCGTCTGACTAGCTGGTAAGTACTAGAATTTGTACGTTTTATTTACTCTCTTAAATTAAAAAAAAAAATATTTCGTGTGGGTCTGGGCATCATGGAAATGAGGATACCTGATGCAGCCTACAAATTTTGTGGAATGGGACCTGATGCCTCTGCCTTTTCTTGCTTATTCAAAACATATGAAAATTAGCCTTTCTGCATCCCTAGATTTTGTAGAAGGAGTAATATAGGTGTTGTTTAGATTCTTTTGTGCACCCTCTCAATTTATAATGAAATTGAGAGCAATCGAAATATCCTATTTTTCCCATGTTGTGCAGTAGCACATTTTTTGTTGATTTAACCATGATTTCTCTTTTCCATTAGAGGGATATGGTAGTTTGAATTCTTTAAGGGCGGTGATGGAGGGGGGTGTTACCAGTAAAACCGACTTTCTATAATTTAATGTAAATGGATGCTTTATGACTGCTGGTAAGTCCTTGCTGCTCGACAATTAAAAAATAAATAACTTCTACAGGTATCAAGGAAAATGTCTACTGGAAGCTATAGACTCTCTCCAACCTCCTTCAAGAGATGTCTCAAAACCTCTGATAATGCCAATATGTGATGTCATTAAAACACAATCAATGGGACAGATCGCAGCGTGTGGAAAGCTAGAAGCTGGAAGTATAAAAACTGGTTCGAAGGTGCAAATTAATTGAATTGTTGTATATCATGTCACTAGTCTTGAACTTATTGCATCCATGAGTTGTTCTGTGCATAATCGGAAACTTTGGACCCCTTGTTTTACCTGTACTTTTCCTTGTTTCTGTTATTATGTTGACCGTTTCTATACATACCATTACCAGAAGCAGTCACAACCAGTACAAAGTATTTTGATTAAGTTTCTCTTTGTGTTTGTTTATTTATTCCTTTGTTTCCTTGTTCAGGTTATAGTTATGCCAGGGTGTCAACCTGCCACAGTGCGGTCAATTGAGCAGGATTCAAATGTGTTTGGTGTTGCTAGAGCTGGAGACAATGTTGCCGTTATCTTACAAGGCATTGATCCAAGTAAACTCATGCCTGGTGGGGTCATCTGCCACCCTGATTTCCCTGTCCCTATGGCAGCCCGTTTGGAATTGAAAATACTAGTCTTGGATGTAGCCATCCCCATCTTAATTGGTTCCCAGGTCTGTGATAATAAGTACTTCTGTTGAAAGTGGGGTCAACCTCAATCAACTCAAAGATAGTTCCTTTTTTTTTCTGAAAAATTTTTAGCCCCCCTATAGTTGGCCCCACTAGCAGTCGGAATTTGCATAGAAATGACATTTTGGAGGTCTGGGTAATAAAAGGTTTTTATTTCTGTAGGTGGAGTTCCATATACATCATGCGAAAGAGGCAGCAAGAATAGCAAAAATAATCTCTCTTCTAGATCAGAAGACGGGAAAAGCATCTAAATCTGCACCACGTTTTCTAAAAGCCAAGCAGAGTGCTGTTGTAGAGGTATTGTCATATGACTCATATCACATCTTACTATTAAACTGTCTTTTCCACCACACCAGCAAGTATTGATACAGGCATGACCCATATTATGTGGTCCCTTGATGAATCTTCTGAATATATACAAAAAGTGGAAATACACATGATAATTTAATTCCACATGAACAGTATAGTAATGTTTTAATTTGAGTGCGGCTAAAATCATGTATTACTTATTTTCTTAGGTGGCCTTAGATGGAGCAGTTTGTGTGCAAGAGTTCTCCAAATGTAAGGCTCTGGGGAGGGTGTTCTTGCGTGCAACTGGGAACACTGTGGCAGTTGGAATCGTTGCACGGCTGATTGATCCAGTTCAGTAAAGTAATTTTGTAGCCAAATACCAAGAGTTTTGGCGGGTTTTTCCCCTCTTTTAAGTAACTCCTGCTATAGATCATATGATAGAATGTAGGTTGATTAATGCGTTTATTTGTTGCTTAATTTTATGGCTTGTTATTTTGAATGCTAGCGCTTTCATTTTCTGAAATAGTTGATGGTCATTTTCTCGTCTTTTTGTTAATTTGATGCGCTCTGTCCATCTATTTTTATTGGTACAAATTGGGAGAAAAATGAAGAAGGGAGAGGATTTGGACCAACTATGGCCTTGAACAAATAGGTCTTCGATTTTCATTGTAGAAAAGGGGACCACGCCTGAAAATCAAACAAAGACATGATTCTCCTCTGTTGTCAACCAAAATTCTCCACTAATTGCTGCTATGCTTTATCCGATAGTACGCTAATATTATCGTATGAACTGGAATATGAACGAAATATGTTTATGATTAATCAAACATTGCTCGCTAAAATGGCGCGTAATGTAATATTTGGTTACATCGCGTATAGAGGTGGCAATCGATCTGGTCGGGTCAGTTTGATCTTCTAGAAGAAATCGGGTCGGATCGGGTCAATTTATATGTTATGTTTTTTTCAGATTTTTAATAAATTTCATTTGAATTGAAGATCATTTGATCTCGGATCGAGTCGGATTAGATTGGTTTTGGTTCAGTTTGATTTTTTTAAAATCAGATCGAGTAGGATTCTATCACCTCTAATCGCGTACCTGTTTAACAACAAAATAACATGTGACTCATAAATTTTTTTTGTTGAAAAATAGGGCTCTTAATAATTTGATATATATTAATTTTCATATATATTTCTTAGAATTTGAACATGCGCAACTTTATAATTTAGTATATATTAGTTTTTATATATTTCTTAGAATTTGACATAAGCAACTTTATAGAAAGACAAAATTCATTATTATATATTATAGACATCCTATTCTTTAAAAATGGAGCTTCTATAAACCCTCATCATATATTATTTTTCATACGACTTTGAAATGTGACCCTTAGAATTCAACTAATTAAACCCCAAAATTAATGTAAGCATGTCTAAACAATTACTTTTGTTTAGTCCCACATTAATTGTTGGTGCTTCTTTTGATTTAATAAAAAAAAAGCAGTATATTTGATGTTTTTTCTTGTGTTAATGCATTAAGTTGGTTGTTTTTTTCTTAAACAATTGTAACTTTTATCCTACCATTAATAACTCCCTTGACAACCGCTGTCCAGTTTTCAAAAAAAGAGGAGGTCACGGGCAGAGAGATCAAATGAGCAGAAGCAAGATCGTTGGAGAGTATATTTATCTCATATTCAAGTCAATTTATCTTATATTCAAATTAATCGTGAATTCGTGATAGCACAATTTAAAGTCGAAGCACGAAAATCTCACTATCAATTTCAGTATTGATCTCGGTATTTACTAAATATGTTCCTTTATATAATGAGATGTAAATTTACAGATGATAAGAGCATCTGCATTGGTGTCGACTGTCAAAATTAAATTTTTATGTCATGTCATCAATTGATAATTTATTTTAAGAATGACATCTCTGAATAGAACGAAATTATCAAAATGACACTTTCGTAATTAATTTTTTACTTCTTCACTGACGTGGCTTGTCAAATGAATTATCAAATTTAAATAATTGTCTAATTTTACCTAATATCTGCATCCCTGAAATTCAAATGATAATTGTCAAATGAGATTTGACAATGGGATGCGGATGCTCTAACAACCACTTGACCGTTAGTTTCACTGCTGCATTAGCAACGATTAAAAGTTATCTTATTGTATTACAGTACCTATTTGTCTATCCCATATAGGCTATTATGACTTTAAATTTATTCAATTAGAATTCAAATGTTATTTCTCCTGGCAAGTAATTTACTCTCATTTCTTATTGAATCTACAACTACAAGCTAGATAACGAACACTCAATATCTAGTTATCTACCCATTCTACAAGGCTTTTGTGTTTTCTTTTAATTTTGGTGTTTCTGTAAAGGTAGGTTTATGTGGTGCCAATTTAAACTCGAATATGCTGTCACTGTTATGAAGGCAACATAGATATGTTCCATAATCGCGCAATCTTTGTAAGCTGGGTAATCAAAATCATATGACCTACATTAATTAAACATGGACTGAGCAATACCTCCCTCATTGGCCAACTTTTTTTGTATAATCAATATTGAATTGTGATTATTCCCCTTTAATATATGAATAAAAAAACTAGAATCATGGAACCAAACTGATAAAATATATTTTTAGTTATCAAAAGTTGTTTTAGACCTTCAATATCTTCCCCTCTTGCATATATTTTGTCACGACTTATACTTCGCCACTTTTATTTGAGTTGCTAATTAAATAACTTTACTTATTATGAATTGAATGATTAAGCTAAAAACGTGTTGCGCACAGTTCTATTGTTTTTGCTTGAACCATTGGAATTCATATATATTTCTTTCTTTAGATAAATATATGTAGTTTTGACCAAAATTACCTCTTACGTAGTAAATTATAACCATTGTTTAATCCACTTTAATTCAAGTAATATAAACACTTCTAATATGATGAATCTATAAGTATTGATATGTTTGATAATTAATTGTATATTAATTTATTTTAGGTCATTGTTTCAGTGCAAACAAATCATAATGTTTCATCACTTGAGGTATACTGGCACACCATCCTGCCAAATACCTCTATGCCCCATGTCATTCGCCTCTTAATTTCTTGATCTGGTTAATTTTTGCCTATTTCTTTGTGTTTTCCTATGAATAACGTCACAGAAAATATGCACTGTCATTTATCACACACACATATATATATAGAGTTATGTTACGGTTAGTTGTATGGACGGAGTCAGGATTTTAGATCGGGGAAGAGCCGAGGCCGAAGATGTCAGACATTTACTACTAAAATTTTTTTAGAGGAGTCAGATATATAATTTTTTTATTTTTTTTAAAAATTATACATGATTTTCGGACGTTTTTGAAAAATTAGGGGAGGGGGAGCAACCCCCGGATCCGCCCCTGGTTAGTCGCGAAATACAAAATATTTTTGTACTTCACGTCGAATCTCTCATTTCTTAATACAAAATATCGATCCGACCGTTCAAAGTATTCTCTATATTAAAATATATTTTAATATGTTTTGAAAGTGTTTACTTTAAATCTATATTTTTTTTATTAAAAAATGCTACTATATATCTGTTTGTACTAAATTACGTGTTAGTTAGTTACACAAAAATAATGGGCACATGAACCTTTTATACTACTAATAGTGACGGGGTTTCAATCAAAACTAAGATAGGGTTATAATCAATTCTTTTAATTATTTGTACCAACAAAAAGTTAATACCCAATTATATGATTAACACTAAACATTTGTCATATAATATAAGGTAAAGTCACAATTCAGAAATCCAAATTGAGACAGCGAAGTAGCAATGATATTTGCTTTGAGCTATTAACAATGTAATGATGGTCAGGAGTACAAAGAAGACTAGAGATGAATGTGCTTCAACTAAATTTCTTAATTGAAAGGTGGTTAACTGATGAGAAGAAGGGACCAGTAATGAAAATAGATTTATAATTACCCACAAAACGATTGCCTCTTCAAAAAAAAAAAAAAATCAATAGGTGAGGCACCATATTTCCACTAAGAATTCCATTGCGTTCTCAAATAAAGTAAATCAATGGGCTTCTTACGTTAAATGCGTCTTCTTTGGTTCATCTGTTGCAGAATAATAATCGAGTGAACGAGCAATGTATTTTTCTGGTGTGGATTCCTGAAATCGAGGCATCCCCTTTCTATATCAAGTGCCCCATCACAGTATTAAGTAACACTGTAACAGCTTCATGACATAGAAGAATCTGTATCCTGGGGGTTTCAAATTTATAAACCAAAGGCTATATGGTAAATTCAATTTGCTTAACACAATTTTTATATCAAATTTTTTTGGAATATGAAATCTTATTATTTTTGAAATTTTTTTTTACTATTTATTCGGATTTTTTTAAAGTTGTCCATATTTGAGATGTAAAAAATATTATTTTAACAAAAAAATTAAAAAAATCTTTTTCAATAAGAAAACTCCAAAAAAAATAATAAAATTGTATATTCTATATGATTCAATGTAGATTGTATTGAGCATTTGAGCGATAAGAATTGACCGTCTGAATTTTGATTTTTGAGATTTGAGTTCAAAATACTGATCCCTCTATACTGACCCTAGCTTCACTATATATGTAATAAAAAAAGTATAAATTAGCATACTAAGTTTTGTAATTGAAGAAAAAAAAATCATTTCCTCTGAGATCAACCTTCACCCAAAAAAACCACGCAGAAGGCTGCATGGTTGTAGCCGGAGGACCTATTGTGGGCACAACCTTAACCTAATATTCTTTACATTAAAAGCAAAGTCTTGTTTGTTGAGACAGTTGAGCAGTAGTGCTAAACAATCCGCATGACCAAACTAACATCCCAATTGGCCGGTGCGATGCCTCCATCCATTTTGTACATTTCCCCATTTTTTTAGTATCAGTTAACATTTCTTTTCCAAGCAAATGACAAATAAAAAAAAAAAAGTATTGCGAATAGAAAAGGATGCTTTTTACTAATCGGAGAACCTACGTTTAAGCACTTGTGGTCCCAACATGTCGGCGAGGAAATGACACGATATCTGTAACAGAGACTTGGAATCAATCCAGGCTGTTGCCGCGTGAATCGTAAAGCAAATTTTCCTGCAGCGAAAAAGAAAGCGCGAATCTTGATGTGATGGGCCAAATAGAACATGTGAAACAGTGAAAGCGTCTATTTCACCTAAATCTCACTCACTCCGATCCGATTTTTTTATTTATTAATTCAAAAATCCTTATTTAAATATGTAGGAAAGTGTTAATTAGATTTTGAAAGATATGACCTAAATTTTTTTTCGCGTAACAGAACAGAACATGATTTTTTTTTAGCACGTCGAAGTGGTTGACACTATGGAAAAAACGTGTGTTGTAGAAGATCTGACACGCTAAAAATTATATTTGTCATGAAGATGACAAGAAGCAAAAACCAAATTGAATTTATAACGTGTTGGACATGTCGTATAAATTTACCGAAACAACGACCGAGAGAAATATAATTATATATGATAATTAATTAATTATATATATATATGATTTGGATTTAAGTATTAATTATGGATTTGAATTTTGGGTTGAAAACTCATTAATAATTAAAGCCTTAATTAATAATTAAAAACCCCAAATCAAAAAGCCCCCAAAAGCCCAAAATCAAAAAGGCCCAATGACAAACTTGTAAATCTGACCAACTTTATATTCTTGCCAACCTAGTAATGATATTTTGGTAAATTTAACCAACTTTATATTCTTGTCAACCAAGTAATGACATTTTGGTAATTTGACCAAACTTTAATGGTATTTTGATAATTTTGGTAAACTTTTTGAAAGGCTATAAATAGTGGGGTGGGATGAGAGAAAAAAATATACTAATTCAGTTTGTATCCATATCACGACTGATCGATTCAGATTTCTATTTTCTTTCTTTCTCGGTTTACGGTTGTTTTAGAATTCACGGGATTGGTGAATATTATTTTTGCAAAAGTTCGATATTTTTGCACCTTTGTGTGAAACAGAATAACTGTGAGTCATGAATAGTACTATTTCGTTTTTTCTCGGTGAATAGTAATTTTGTGAGAAATCACAGTTTACGGTATTTCTGACAAAAGAAATAAGCCGCTCTCCGGTCAGTCCCGATGGATAACCTACAAAGATATCACACGTGTGATACTTCGAGACAAGCCGATTTGCATTCCAATTGAAATTTGGAAATAAGATATAAAATCTTATATTAATCTATTTAAATTGTTAAGTAGATTAATGTTTTGGAAATCAATCATGGAGTAGATCTATAATGGATTAAAGATATATGTATCTCTCGGTAATCATCCGACATACCGCTTTAATCTTTCGCTTAAGTTAGAAGTAAAATAATATTTTACGGTGTTTTGTAAAGGATTAAAGTGTATGTATCTTTTGGTAATTATCCGACATACTTTAATCTCTAATTTAAGTAGAAATAAAAATTTTATTTTACGGTCTTTCCGCAGCTTAAGTCTTAACAGGATTTTGGTTGGACCAAAACCCTACAATTTATATATAATTATACAATTATACATAACACATATAAATATATATTACATATTATTGATATTACAGATCAAGCGGGTGAGGCTCATCCTAAACCTGTACCCGCCCGGCCCGCCCTATGCGTTTTAGCGTATCAAAATTTCTACGATGCACGTTTTTTAAAGCATCAATCACATCAACGCACTAAAAATTTAAAAATATATCGTATTAGTCTGACGTATGAAAAATTTCTCCTTCTTCCTATTTACAAAATCTGATTAAATTTTTCCTACATATTTAAATTCGGACTTTTTAATTATCAAATAAAAAAATGGGCACACCCACACTTCAGGAATAGTACGCACCCTTATATCCACCCACGGTCCAAGGAGTACATTAATAGCCCCTGTGCAGACGTATTTGCTCATTCATCTACCAATACATCAATCTTAAATTGATGACCACTTTGCAGAGAGAGAGAGCACAAATTTTGAACTTTTAGGACCCACCGGTCGGTGAAATAGACGAGCCCTTCCACTTTCTCTGGATAAAACTAGTACTGAACCAGCCTCTGTAGCCTGGAGGAGTAATCGCTGCTCTCTCCTCGCACCAACAAAAAGAGAGCCTGAATCAGAGATGCGAAGAGGGAAGAGAATAGACTACATAGCTACCATTGTCTTTCTCTCTCATCGATCACACGCTCTGCTAGTGTGTTATGCTTAAGGCTTCTGTTGGCACCTTCTCTCAGCCTCGCCTTTTCCTTCTCCTACCCAGATCTGTTCCTCTCCGATTTCTTCAACAGATCTGAATTACTTACCTTTCAATCAAATTTGTGATCTTTTTGATCGGAAAGAGAACGCGGTCGGATTAATTCAAATCGGTCAAGTTGGCGCCCCAACGTAGATCCCAGAGGCACGGCGGAGGGGGCAGCGCTACCTCCTCCGCCGGAGAGGGGAGCGGAGATGCCGTGATGGCGCGGTGGTTGCAATCGGCTGGGCTTCAGCACCTCGCGACTCCTCTTGCTGGTGGTGGTCCCGCTGCTGTGGGTCCCGGTGCAGGGTTGGATCCGCGTGCTGGTGTATTACCAAGTCTCCTCTTACAGGTCTCTCTTTCACTGCAATTTTTTTTAAGAGCCACATTGCAAGATACAGATTCGATTTGAGGGAGAATTTTTTTCTTCTTTAAGCACTGTCCATTTTTTTTGAGCTGAAGGGCCGCATTTTGCTAAAGATTTGAATTTACCCTAAGTCTTTTCTTATTTATGTTTTTTTTTTATTTCTACATGATATGTTGGATGAATTAGCTGGTAAACTGCATGATGTTCTCCTTTATTGATGCGATTTTATGTGATATGAAAGTACGGATTTCAAATTTAATTGTTCAAATGCTGTTCGATTGAAGGTTGCTATAGAGAAGTGTGGAGAAAATACAATTTTATATACTCTTTTAGACCAAAAAAATCTGCTTATTGCGCTAATAGTATTGTAAAAATAAAGCTTTCTAATTTATCATTGCATTTATTTAATGAAAACATTTTTTTCTCGCTGTTAGTTGCCCTGACAGGATTGTATAGTTCTATCTAATTAATTGTTTTGCCATCTGCTTGCCGCTTTTCTTAATGTTGGAGATTTTTGAAATACTTAAAAAGAAGTAAATTGTTTGTGTAGCAAGTAGCGTATCATATTGTTGGTTATGTACTTGATATGAGCTTTGCTTGCACTGATGATTCTCTATTTACATTTCTTGTTTCATTTGTGTATAACCTAGTGTACTAATTTTGATGACTTACTTTTGTAGGGATATGGGCCTCAAACGATAGAAGAGAAACAAAAACTCTACACACTCTTACGGAGCTTGAACTTCGATGGAGAATCAGGTGGTTTCGGTGCAGGCATTGTTACTGCATCTGAGCCATATATACCGACCTCTAACCCTAGTTTTGGTGCTACCAGCTCTTTGATAGATAACACCAGCTTTTATTCACCTGAACTGAAAGGTGAATTTGGGGCTGGGCTTCTAGACCTGCATGCTGTTGATGACACTGAACTTCTCTCCGAGGTCCTTCTGTGAACTTCAATTATATATTTTAATTATATTGGCATCAATTGACATTTATATATGCCATTATGGACTGGTGCGAAGACAAAAAATTAGAACTGTGCGTCCTAGCTAGTTTATTAGTCGTACAACTTCTTAGTTTGCATGAGTTTGTTATCTTTTTGATATTATCATGGGTTCACTTTGACTGATTATCTAGGTGCCTAATAAATTGAATGCAAATCAGCCGAGTTTTGCAATTGGAGTTCCTTATGTGCCTGTTATGAATGGCTTTCAACATCTATTTATGAATGGCTTTCGTTAATTGGATTTCCTTATGTTCCTTATGTGCCTGTTATGAATGGCTGTCAATGGGTAGGGTAGGGTAGGGTATGATATAGCTCTTACCCATACCCATACTAAATTAACGAAATCTTTTTCTTACCCATATCCATACCTAATAACTTAATGAAAATAAAACCTTACCCACTCGTCTTATCGGGTATGATACAGGTCGGGTAAACGGCCAAACGACTTTCAAAATGGAAAAGATTGCAATATAATTAGCGATGAAAAATATTATAATATAATTATCTATGTCCATTATCTATACTTTCACTGTATAGATAACGGTATGGAATAGCTCTCACCCTTGTCCTTACCCGATAAGTTAACGATTTTTTTTTCTTACCCATGCCCGTAAACTTAATGAAAATACAATCTTATCCATACCCATCTTATCGGGTACAATATGGGTCAGATAAATAGCCAAACGGCTTTTATTGACAGTCCTAATTTAATCTGCAGTTGGACACAATTGACCTGCAATTGTGCAATCTATATGAAATATAATCATATCAGATCCAAAAAAACTGGAAAATCCAGCAAAAAACAGTACTTTTTTATTTACCCGGAAATGTGATTCTTTGTCAATAGACACTAAGAACCATACATAATACCGGTAGAATAATTAATTGTCCTTTTTCAAAAATTCTCTAAAAGAACAATGGTGCTACAAACAGGATTTGTTGATGCCATTTCTCAGCACACCTGTTCGTAACACAAAAATACCATTAGGACATGTTGTTGCGTGCACTGGTAACCATATCTGTTTTGCACATAGTATTTTCTTATATAGCTTTTAATTATGTCTACCTAATTATACATTATGCTAATGAGAATAGTTGTGTTTGCTTGTGGCAGCCTGTGATCCCAGAGCAATTTGAACCATCACCAGTCATGCCTAAGGGAATGGAAGATGAAGATGATGCCATCTTTGGTGGTTTGCAAGGAACTGGAGATGGCATTGGATCTGTAAATACGGTAGAAAAGGAGATCTTAAAGGAGAATAGTAATGTGGCAAAGATAAAAGTCGTGGTATGCTATTATGTTATTTTTACTTAGTCCTTTTACTCATCCCAAACAAGACAAGCACAGCTCAGAGGTACTGATATGGGCTTGATCAGTTCATGTGTGCTACAAGGACTATTGATAGTGGTATGTATCATGAAGAACTGGCAGTCTTAACCAGCCATCATACAGTTCATAGACCAGCTAAATGTGAAAATTGTTGTTGAAGTTGATATCTGAGTTTTGAAGGATAGTAATGTGCTACATTAGAAAGTGAATTTAAGTTAAGGATATTAGAGATGCAACTTGACCCAAGCTACACATATTACCAACATTTTTGAAAAAGTTGGGTTTTGCCATTTTGCATTGTGATATATAGAAGTTAGTATCTTACGATTCACGATACGAATCTTATGATTCGATACGATACAAATGGATAAGGATACAAATCTATGCTTTGTATCTCTAGAGAGAAGAATCTTAAGAATCGTGTCTGTATCTTTTTGTATCTCGATACGATACGTATCCCAACGATACAATAATTTTAAGATACATATATTTTTTTTTCGAATTTACCTCTTTTGTTCGACTTCACACATCCTATTAGGCAATCAAAAAACCCTAGTATGAGAAAAAAAGGCAAAAGGAGACCAAAAATGACAAAGAAAAGGAAAAATATACTAGTGGTTAAGAGAGAAAAGTCATAAACTTCAAATACGAGACAGTACAAGTGGGTAATTTTTATTTATTTCATTTATTTTATTCTCTCATGCATGGACGGATATAGTAAGACCCAAGGGGGGTCAGTTGACCCCTTAGATTTTAAAAAGTAATGCTTTCGGTTAAGTTATTACCCAATTAGTTAATGATTTTGAACCCAATAAGTTATTACAATTCGACTATTGACCCCTTTTAACTAAAATCTTACATTTGCCCCTACTCTCATGTCTCTATCTCACAAATACAAGTAGTGTTTCTATGAAAAATCCAAAACTATATGTAATTATATTAATTTTTGAAGACTTAGATAATGTAGTCAGGACCACTAGATTAAATTAATTGATTGTATTTATTTTATTCTCTTTAGATACTTCTTTCACATGTACTTATTGTAATTTATTTTGTAGTGATTTTATTAGCTAACATAAAATTATTTTGTTTTATTTTCCTTAGATATTAATTAATATTATCATTAAATTACCACATGATTTATAATAAAACTCTATGCTCATATATATATATATAGCTCACATAGTATAAATTATGCCAACATACTAATATAAATATGATAAAACACTAAATAATAATGTTTTCAAGAGAAAAAATTCACTACATATTAAATTTAGTTAATATCTATTCATTTTAAGACAAGTTTAGCGTATCTTAACGATACAATACGATACACGATACACCGATACGATACAAAATACTACGATTCACGATACAAAATGTGATTCAACTTCTATGATATATATTACCAAAATCAAAATTTGTAAATTCTGACTATGTACACTCAAGTATTCTCTATTTATTTAAATGTTTTTCTTTAATTACAATTCTTCTTTGAATTTGTTTTGGACCTTAGGTAAGAAAAAGGCCATTGAACAAGAAGGAGATATCTCGAAAGGAAGATGACATTGTAGCTGTGCATGATGATGCATATCTCACTGTTTATGAGCCTAAGTTAAAGGTTTGTTGTAAACTTACATTTCACTTCAATGATCATAGAAACTTTTGAGCAAGGACTCCATTACTGTTCTTTGTTACTGTTGTTCTTCATCCCGGTTCAAGTATGACACCTGGATTTTCGTATATTTTTCTACTTATTTGAAGCATGGAAGTACTTATAAAATAAGAAAATATAAAGATCCTGTATTAGCTGGTCTACACTGATGGGTGAGAGTGCAGCACTTGATTGAATATGCTTTTTTTAACTGATTGTGGCCCTTTTTGTCTGGAAAGGTCGACTTGACGGCATATGTAGAGAAGCACGATTTTTGTTTTGATGCTGTCCTTGATGAAAATGTTACCAATGATGAGGTAATCCACAACCACCCAAGCACCATACTGTGACCTTTTCAATGTCATCTTTATAACATTGTATATTTTTAATCTTTGTGCTATAGGTATATCGTGAGACAGTGGAGCCGATTATACCAACCATTTTTGAGCGAACAAAAGCTACTTGCTTTGCCTATGGTCAAACAGGTTTGTCCTTGTACTAATCAACCTCTGTTTTTTAGACTCCAGTGTGGACCCACTTGATGTTTAACTGTTGGCTACTAAGACATGATGTACCAAGTTAGAAGATATATACTACAACAAAAGACTTTTAACTGATACTCAATGCATCCTAATACTACACTATGATATCTTTGTTTATTAATCTAATTATCACTTTATAATCTTTGTAGGTAGTGGTAAGACGTACACGATGCAACCTTTACCCATTAGGGCGGCACAGGATATGGTGCATCTTCTTCACCAGCCTTATTATCACAATCAAAATTTCAAGCTCTGGCTAAGTTATTTCGAGATTTACGGCGGCAAGCTTTTTGACCTCCTTTGTGATCGAAGGTTAGATCAATGTCCACAACAGTTGCCCATCCTGTCAAGCATACATAGTTTTGTTGAACATGAAAAATATCTTGTATGTTCCTGGCAATGCATTGTTTTTTGATGTTTTTCCTAACAAAAATAAGAAATATGGGACAGTGTTGGTTGAGCTGAACCTCCTTTTGTGTTACAACTTTTTATTTTACATTTCTCTGGCATACTCTGTCTTTATTTGAAGTGAAGAAAATTTTGATGCCTTCTACTGTATTTTGTGTTTGAAAATAATGATACTACAAATACAAATAGCTCAGTTATGAAGGAAACCATTGATACTACAAATAGCTATCAGTTATGAAATTCTAAACATTGTCCATCTTCCTCTATGAAGGAAACTACTGATGAGGGAGGATGGACGACAACAAGTGTGTATTGTGGGGCTGCAAGAGTTTGAGGTGTCTGATGTGCAAATTGTAAAGGAATACATAGAAAAAGGAAATGCATCAAGGAGCACCGGGTCCACTGGGGCGAATGAAGAATCTTCAAGGTCCCATGCTATCCTACAACTGGCAATTAAGAAGCATCGTGATCCGACGACTGAGATCAACCTGAGGTCAAGAAAGATGACAGATCCCAATGATCCAAAAAATGGGAAGGTTGTTGGGAAAATTAGCTTTATTGACCTTGCCGGGAGTGAGCGTGGGGCTGACACCACAGATAATGATCGTCAAACTAGGTTTGTTGTTTATTTTAAGAAATTCAATTGTTTATTTGTTAATTCCTCAAAAATGTGATGGATGCCTACAAAAGATGAATATAAGTTTTTTTTATTATGCATCTTCTGGAAAAAAAAACAAGCACAACAGCTGTTGAAGTATCTGATATAAGTTTTGATTGCTCTGGAAAGCCAATTAAGCATCAAGAAGAGTAGTAGTTGAGCACTTATTTTAATTTGAATGTGGGATATGGGGCAGTTCAATTTTGTAAAGAGTGAACCTGATGACTCATGTGCATTGTAGGAGCTGCATCATTATTCATTCTTTTTCAAGGTTACATGTTTGATAAACACACAAGTGCACTAATGAAGCTCCTGAAGTTCTATTTCCATACAGTTTTCTAAAATCACTCTAGACAAGACAGAAATTAGAAATAGAATAAAAAAGTGGTTGTCATAACAAGTTTGCCAGTTGGTTGGAATATGTAAAACAAATGCTCTTTGTCTGCCTGTTAGGTTTCTCCAGTTAATTTGGATAATATTTTCTTTGTTAGAACTAGTATTATTTCTTGATCAACTTCAGGAAGGACTTGTAAAAAGTAATAAATTATGAGAACAGCTGGCAGGGAACTCTTATTCTTCCCAATAGCACCTTAAAAAGTGTAGAAATTTTGGACTAGTTGAATTTCATTGGTTTTATTTGATCTCTATTTAAAGTAAGAAAGTATTAACACTAGACTTCCAGTAGGAAATCTGAAAGAAATCAGGCTCTGATACATCTGATTAATTATGTGCAATTTGATAAATTTATGATTTCTGTTATAGGATTGAGGGGGCTGAGATAAACAAAAGCCTGTTAGCGCTGAAAGAGTGCATCAGAGCCCTTGACAATGACCAATTGCACATCCCCTTTAGAGGAAGTAAACTGACAGAAGTTCTTCGAGATTCCTTTGTTGGCAATTCGCGTACAGTCATGATTTCTTGCATCTCCCCTAATGCTGGTTCTTGTGAGCACACCCTTAACACCCTCCGATACGCAGACAGGTATCATTTGTTCCCCCAAATTTCATCAAGTACTGAATGATAGTCTGTACCTGTGATGGTAATGCACTGAGTTGGCAAATATATTAGAGTGATGAGTCTGTTTGGTCCAATTAGCTACCTAATTTGAGAAATACAAGACCTCTTTTCTTATCAACACTAGATGTGTTCCTCTCTAATTATATTCAGGGGCTGGCATTCTGAGTGAGATAGTGGGGTGTTTGAAATATTAATGAACTACGGAGGATTTTTGATAATGTTCTTTCAGTTTCTCATGGTAAATGTGATCTATTTGTTGTGATTTTATACACTGATGTCCATTGGGCCATGGAAGTTTCATTCTTCTTGTGTATTATTGCTCAACATTTTTTTGTGTTTGACAAATGAGTTTTGTTTAATAGGGTGAAGAGTCTTTCAAAGAGTGGAAATCCTAAGAAGGATTCAGGTACTACATCAGTAATACCATCTAGCAAGGAAACTGCCACGGGTCCACTTTCTGATGATCCTTTTGAGTCAGTTCCTCTACCTGTCCAGGATTTCAAACCACCTGAATTTCCCAAAAGGGATGCAGAAAGTTTCCAAAGCTACCCCTCAAATTCCACACTAGAGCCTGAGAGAACCTCGGTTAGCATGATACCGAGCTATACAGGAATTACTGCTAGAGATCGAAAGGAGGAGAGAGATAGAAGGGAAGAGAAAGTTGCTAGCATTTCTAACACAGTTGAGAGAGAACGTGTTGTTGAAGGAAGAAACAGCAGGTCCCAGCAAGTGCAGAGCATGATGGACAGAGAAAGGGTTGTTGAATCCAGGAGTAGTAAATACCAGCAAGCACAAAACTTGGTAGAAAGAGAAAGGGTGGAAACAAGGAGCAAACTACAGTCTGCACAGAACTCAATTGAGAGAGAAAATGCACAAGAAGAAGAAAAGGTTCCCAAAGTGTCACCTCCAAGACGAAAAGGGTATAATAGGGAAGAGAGAATTGACAAACAGAGTAACCTTCCAAGGAGGGATAATGGGGCTGGCCCAGGCCCCGAGTCAGTACGGTCCAGTATTGGTGGTAAGCAATCCCAGATACCACAAAAGCAGTTTCAAGAAAAGGAAGTGCCTGCTGATGATGGGGACATAAATGCAATACTTGAGGTAAAGGAAATGGACTTGTAAATAAACAATCTCTTAGTATAAATCTCCTTGGTTAAGGTTTTTCCTATGCCACCTAAATTGATATTTTTTATACCAGTAACAAATGAACATGTAATATTACATTCATGGGGAAGTTCAGAAGGATTAACTTGTTATATCTACTCCTATAAGCGAGAGCTTTATTTTGAATTTGCATATCATGATTTGAGATGATATTAATTCGATTTAATATTTTCAGGAAGAGGAGGCTCTAATAGCTGCTCACAGAAAAGAAATTGAAAACACTATGGAAATTGTGCGTGAGGTAAGTCTAAAGTTTGTTTCTGTTGCTGACTTTTCTTTTTGAAACTTATCCGAAAGACTATTAACTGACAAGTTACACTCAGCGAAGGATGAGACTCAGCCAGTGTTATTAAGGGATTCTATGCCTTTGTTTTGCTTCATACCATGACCATAACTCTTTTTTCTCATTAATATATTAAAACTAAGTTCCAAACAAAATTTTGAGCCGTTAAACTTGTGCCTATTTTTAAATTGATGTCAACAATCTGAAAACTTTTGAGTTTGTTTTGTTGAAAGAGCAACAAAACTTGGTGGTTTACTGTATTGTATTTACACTGAAAACTCGTTATGTTATCCATGATGAGGTGCACTGAGGACAGGCATTGGATCCCTCATTTTAAAATCCTTGATAAGAAAGAAACTATGATTATACTGTCCTCAACAACTCTAGTGTTTTCTTGAACTGTAGGAGATGAATTTATTGGCAGAAGTAGACCAGCCGGGGAGCCTGATAGACAGCTATGTGACTCAGCTAAGCTTCCTTCTGTCACGGAAAGCAGCCGGGCTTGTTAGTCTGCAAGCCCGCTTAGCCCGCTTCCAACACCGTCTGAAGGAACAAGAGATTCTCTCTCGAAAAAAACCTTCTCACCGGTAGTTCTTTACATCAGACCAATTTATGGGAAGAACAAATTGCAGGGATCAATAAATAGCATTAAAATCACCTAAAGTAACACTAGATTTGCAGAATGATCGATAAAAGAATTTTACAGTTTGTTTCCCCTCTACCAGTTCAAACAGGCTATTTTTTTGGGTGATACGTCAGATTCATATTATTTAGGATGTCCAAGTAGTATTAACCTCAAAATTATTTTGAAACTGACATGATTGGTGTAGTTAATAGTGTAGAAAGTTCAAACCATTTTTCATACTTTAAACACTCTCAGGGAATATTGGTTTTGTTGCGCCCTGGACCTCATCTGGTGAAAATATGTTACAGAACAGGGCGCAGCTTTGGGTGACATTTTGCAACAACACAATATTCAACTCTGCAATTTATAATTAGCTTGGGTGCTTATGATGCTATTAGTTTTAAGAAATGAATTCAGATTTTTCTGGGTTCAATTTGTTTCCTATTCTTGCTAGCGACTGGTGGTTTGCTTGGTGGATTAATGATATGAGTGGTCTGCTTCTTGCTTGTCAGCTTATTTGTAGGGTCTGGGGTTTGAATCTTTTGATTGTTTTGAAGCGTGGGTTGAAGAATGCTGCCGAGGATATTTGATGGGTCATATATACAATATTTCTTGTATTCTTTTATATGATACTTTATTTTGGAAAGATTTTTACTGGTTTTGACAGATTATGATGAAACTTGCACTAATTTATTTTAAGTTACAGTTCGTAGCTAAAAGATGCACTCAAGTATGTTACATACCTGCGTGCACGAAAAATATTTTTGGTGTGTTCTTTCATTTGAGGAAACCTTTTGGTGAGCTTGCTCAAAAGTGACTCCTCTTATTTGTGCCTATGGTATCAAATACAAAATAAAAGTTATAAATTCTAACAGCACTTGTAAAGAGAAGGTCACAATATAAAGAGTTGCTCGTATTTGCGTAATTGCAACCTATTTTCGGGTTGTTCCTGAAATAGCGTTGTACCGTGGTATTTTATGAGTACACGTCCATCCAGCGCAAGAAAATCGGTGGTTTAAACATTTCAAATGTAGTTGAGCAAAAAAATTTACAGGCGAAACAAAAGCATCATAACTCAAAAACTAATGCACACTTTCGCTTTCACGTAAACTCAAAAGCAAATGTCTCAAATCCAGGCACTAGACAAGAAAAAAACACACAAAAAAAAAAAAAAACTAAAAGCAAAATAGCCATTTGCTCGGGGCAAACATTTACTATACACAACAAAAATTCAGAAGAATACACCAATGCCAGCCCTCCACTAGCATATCCCAAAGGCATGTAATAGTGCCTTCTGATGATGTGCTACAGCTACACACCTTACCTCCCTTATATTTCTCAACAAAAATTAAGAATGAACGACCACATAAGATTAGCCAAATCCACAACTGTAAAGATGTCTTCCTCCAAACTTCTCCTGTGTTTCTTAGGACTTCTCTCAGATGGCCTTCAAAGAAGTATCTTTAAATTTGTTGTTCGTCAACTAGACCATTGCAAGTCCAAGATCAAAATTTCTCAAAGCACGGTTCTAAATAATCTCTTCAAACAGCTCTTAGCCTAAGAAGCTCCTTCACTGTCCTCTTCCTGAAGTACAACATGTGCTCCTAAGAAACAACATTCGAGTAGATCATTGGTACCTTCTTCAGTTGTTATTATCATATGCAAGCAAAAGTAATCTGGTAGC
Organism: Schoenoplectus tabernaemontani; assembly: GCA_037127355.1. NCBI lineage: Eukaryota > Viridiplantae > Streptophyta > Magnoliopsida > Poales > Cyperaceae > Schoenoplectus > Schoenoplectus tabernaemontani. Next base: position 11,364,027 of record CM073738.1, read on the forward strand.
GCAAAACTTAATAGTTACACGATTTTCCGCCCCAAATTACCACAAAATTTGAAGTTCTACAATCAACTTACAATAAAAGAGAAAGTAAATTAATGTAAAACTGTTAAATAGTGGTCTCTCAAATTCACCATGCATACATGAAAAAAAAACTCCATCCAAAATAAGACATGAATGAATGTGCCAAGACAAAGAAATAATAGCATAAAACTCTATCAGTTAGAATAATTCCTTAATACATGGAAAATAATAGAGGACTGATGCTCCCACACTAACCTGGGAAAATGAGAGACTTAGACCTCGGCTTAGAAAATCTATATACTTCAGCATGAACATGCCACAGTCCCACCTAGATGATATTTGATATGAATCATATTTCCATGAAATTAGAATTGGTGGCTAGACAAATCCATAAAACATAATACAAGTAATATGAATTTAAGTAGCTCACACTGTTATAAAGTAAAAAACCAGTGCATGTCATCATTATAAGAAAGGGAGAAAGATACCCATTCTGTTGCAAAGGAAGATCAGGACGGTCTTCAAACTCCCATGAAGAAGGATCGATTTGTTTGCCGCTCTTCTCCTTTACTTCTTCAGCAAAATATTTGGCCTATACAAAGATTATATGGACAGACGGAATTATTAAATGGGCATCACAAATTTTAATCAGTTTGAATTACTCATGCCAGTACATGCCTAACAAGCATAAGAAAAAACAAATAAAGCTCCCCCAAAAGTGAGCAACTTGTTTTTAACTGGCACACTCTTCACACTGTCACCAAATAATGAAGAGGACAATATAAAATTGTAGAGGGAGGTAGTGTACCAATGTTCTGAGAACCATAGTATCCATACCACCAAGGGAATCTATATACTGTAACTTTTTATCCTTCACGTTTATCACTGCCAGGCACCAATGGACCTCCTTGTGTATTGGCACAAACACCTGAATTAATTCACATGCAATGGGAAGAGAACATTAAATCATTGGACCAGCAAGGACCAATTACTATATCTTCATTTCATTATGCTGACAATGGAATCAATAGGAAATTAATATGGAAGGAGGAGAAAACTTGTGTGCATATTTTACAGAAGAGATGGGTCCAAATTTGGATAACACTTCCTAAACTTCAAGTGTCATGCATAACACTTGGGCTGAGAAATATATCGAAGGAAAGATACAACATAAGCTCTTCCTTTTTTTCTCATCGAAGTACATAGATTATAATTGTTCCATCTTGTTTGTTATGTGTATCAAAAGACTTCAAAAACCGTGCTTTGATTTCCCCTTACATTTAAAAAAAAAAACAAAATGGTATCAGAAAGTGTATAGATTGTATTTGCTCATAACTTAAAAGAGAGATATCATTCTTGATGGTATTGCATCATAGGTGGAAATGGCATATTTGAGATTTGTCAGGTTGTACAATAAACTTGCTATATAAACAAATAAAAAGGGAGAAAGAAAAAAAATAATACCTTATCACAGTCTATAAGAGCATAACCTAACTTCTTTTGTGTAGTCCATCGCTTCACAGCCTTGAAATCATAACCGCTGCGTCCACCAGCCAGCTGAGGCACAACAAAATTAAAATTACATTAACAAGATCATATAACAATCATTTATTGTTTACTGGTAGAGCATAGCAAAAACTAACTAATCAATAGCAAATTGAGGAATAATGATACTAAAGCACAGATATTCACACTTGCTTTTAATTTTGATTTTATTTAATTTGGAAATTAGGGCTTGGTTAGTTGTCTTTGAATACAATTCCAGCTACAATATTTCTTCTTAAATTACAAAATTTCTGATTTACTCATAGAAATGGGAGAGAAGACTCCGCTTTGCGTGCACGGAGGGGGTATTACTGAATTAATTCATGTCAGATGTATTCACATTTACTTCTACAAAAATAGAGAAGGACATTATTATCATAATACTTTTATAATATAGCCTTCATTCATTACTAAGTTTAATATTTTTTTAGTTATGCAGCATAAGTTTCCTCTAAGAAACTAATAAAAACAGTCAAATAAGAAAATCAACAACTTATAATTTACCATCAAACTCTTTTTGTTCAAAAGTGTTGCAAAGAAATGATATACAATAAATAATCTAGCTAAAAAGTCTAGTCCATAAAATTGTTCCCTACCTTTCTATAGAAGAATGTATTGAAGAAATGGCATTTAAGAAACTTCTTTGGCTCTCTTCTTTCTCTCTCCTTTAACAACTCTAGATACAGGTTTATCACCTTCAAAAGAAAACAATGCAACTGCGTTGTTAATAAAAAGAACTCCATTAGAGTGGGCACATATCATCAGAACATATGGTGCCACATTGCAGTACTTTTGCCCTAACCTGACTAGCAGAATATAAGATAAATGTGTTTTATTTATTGGTATAAATGTGATGGTTTTGTTGGTATAGTACCTGCGATCACATGGGAGTAGTTTATTGGTACAGGGACCTCACAGAATGTGTCCATTACCATCCTAAAAGAAGAAACTACTGGACTAGTGTACCAGCATCATAGATAAAATGGTTTGAAATGCTAGCTCAAGCATGAGCAGAGAGAGAGAGAGAGAGAGAGAGAGACCTCGTCATTTAACCAAGCACCAAATTTCAAGCATTGCATTTTTTCCCTTGTTATCTCTATGTTTGAAGCGTCGTGTGCCACTAAAACCTCTCCACTATAAAAATGAAACCAAAGTAAACAACCCCCTTCTGACCAGAAAGCACATAAAGATGGTATGAGCCGAACAAATCCAAGACATCAGCATAATACCAACAATAATCTAGTAGTAGACAAAATTTATATTGTCTTGCAAAACTATGGTATCATTAAGCTTAACATCAGATTCAAAGAATAAAGAAATTAACCAGTACCATCATACAGACGGTAAGAAAAAAAAACAGCCAGTAATGAGTGTACAAATATTACAGGTATTTATTATTTAAAGAAAAAAAAATGACAATTAATACCTCCTGCTGCCATTAAGTACTTGTTTGACGTCTTTTTCTTCTTCTTCTGTCAGAGGTGTAAACAACTCCGATGCATCCTGTGTTGATTTATGATTAAAATTTAAATGTCAAAAAAGTTTGTAAAAAAACGAACAGGTTGTTTTACCATTTTCAGAATATTCAATATCTTAATAATAATTAAATTGATAAACAAGATCAACTTTGAAATGTCACATTATGTCGCGAACCATGTTTTCGTTAGGCTGTGCTCCCATGGAGGTTTTGGGGTGTAATGAGTTTCATCTCCCCTATATTTTCTTCCCTTCCCCCTCAAACTCGGACGGAAAAGCTAACTGGAATCTTCTTACTAAAAAATAAAATTTAATTGAGATGAAAGTACCACCTTATGTTTTGAGTCGAGAATCTCTCCCAATAATTTGATTTTTGCAATAGTCATCTCTGCCAATTTTACCTCAGATTCCAAATTTTCCAGCTTTGAATCATGGCTTCTGGCTGATTGATTGTACAACTCCTTGTATAATGGCACCTTTTTTGACAAAACTCTAGCCTCTGTAAAGTTTGAAACTGAACTGACAAGTTTCTTGTACTGCTCCAAGCTCGGGGTCAACCTTTCTATTTCAGGAGAGTTTGTAACAGTTGTCAAAGACGACACTAACTCATTGCCTGAAACCTTCTCTGGTGTTTCAGAAAATTCAAATTCAGAGTCTAAAAGGTTCTTGGAAACCTTGGACAAACTTAATTCAGATTGAAGGCACTTTTTTGGGATATTTGAATATCCCGATTTTAAGTTGGAAACTTTCTTCCAAGACTTGGAAAACCGCTTCTTAGACTCCAAACCTTTCTCTGCAACAATTTCTTCATTTTCTTCAAAAAATGACGCAACGGTATTTGCAACTGAGCGAGAAAGCCCTATCTGAGCTCGTGTATCAATGTCACCATGCACTCCACTCAAATCCACAACCTCAACATTCTGGCCCGTTTGGGTAGACAAGAAGGAAGCATCTCTTTTCAATCCTCTTGATTCGGCTTTCTCATTAGGAGCTTCCGTTGAAGTGTCTTTCTTATGGGAAGAAATTGCTCTATCGATTCTGCTTTTATCGGATCCAGAACCGGATCCCAGGCCAAAAGCTGTGAGAAACCGCTGAGGGGCGTGGATGGGGCGGCGAAGAGCAGGTGGAGGGAAGCGAGGCCGAGACGAAGGATGATCTCCAGCTGCTATCGCGACAGGATGCGAAGAGGGGTGGGCACTAAAACCCGACTGGTGCGTCCGTTGCTGAAGATGTTGCGTTTCCATCGCGACAGAATCCGAGGAAGGCAGTTCGACGAGCTTGGATTTCTTGGAGGGGGGAGGAGGCGAATCGGGATGGAGAGGGGAGAGGACTCGACGTTTGCGATTGTCGGTTAGAGCCCCCATGAAAGACGACCTGGAATTTGCAAAATGGAGGTGCTGGCAGGGAGAAGGGAGGTGCCGAGGATCAGGAAGAAACCCTAGGTCGTTGATCTCTCCAGTCTTCAGAATTGTTCGGCGATGTCGATCATCTCCATTTTTAGACAGAGTGGGCTCCAGCGGCGCACGGCATGCAGGTTGACTGATGTAGATTTAGTGACAAGTGAGTCCATCTCCCTTGACGGCTTGACCTGATGAAGTCTCTCTTAAATGCCTAGCTGGGATCAAGTGCGCAAATGGGCGGGATACAATCATACAATGTTTCTTTAATCTGATATGTTTTCCTCCATGTGCCCATGCAATCATTATATGAATTTTCTAACGAACCATGTTTGGTTCAAAACAATTTTAAATTTTTAACTGGCAATCTCATAACGTCAACACGTAACAGATTAATTAACATAAGTAAGAACTTCCACCGTATTTGATGCAAACAATGAAACAATGTAAGGAAAATTTTGACGTGGTCTTGATATGTACTAAAAATATATTTTTGCCGTGAATTTTGCAAAATAAAATCTTATTTCTAGGTGTTCTTTCGTTAGATAATCGTTGTAGTTTGCATGAAACTTTTTATACCATGAAATCTTACAAAATAATTATTTCGTTCTTTAAAAACGCTTTTGACGAAAGAAAATCATAGCTGTTTAGGATAAGAATTGAACCCTGCATATAATATTTTTAATTTGGTATGGAATTTTTTATTGTGTGTGTGTATATATATATACACTATAATATATATACTATAATATATATATATATATATATATATATATATATATTGAATTTATCTACTATTTCGGTCTTTTTTTAATAATCAAAACGTCATTAATCAAACAATATGGATTAATATTTTATAAAATAACAGTTCATATTTTGATCAATATTATTTTGTTATGTTTTATAAATCATATTTATTAAATAATAAATTAATTTTATTTATAAATATAAGAGCATTTTTAATTGATTTTGATGGAAATTAAAAAAGTTCCGCACATTGAGCGGATTTTTTCTAGTCTATTTAAAGGATGCAATCTGAAATTGAAATTGTCTTTATTGAACAAGTTTATTTTTATCATGTTTGATGCAAAAATAGTAATAAATCGACTCCAAGTAATATTTTCTTGTATTGTCACTAGATAGAAGACAATGGAAGACTTGTATACATGCGTGCACTATTTTTGGGATCAAACAAATTCAAATCCTTATTATGGACTTTCAAGTCTGCTAATTTTAAGTTAAGTATCCACAAAGGTTCCAAGTCCGAACGCTTTTACTTAAAAAGCGTTTATCAGGACCACTTAAATTATAGGTTAGTGATTGGCTCATTGCATTACTTCCTAAGTTCCTTGTTCGGCTGTTCCTATTCTTAATGGTGATTACCAGATTACGATTCCCACATTTTAGTGTGCGCCTATTTATAGAAGAATAATCTTTAGAAATTTTTAATGAGTTGCTAAATTTTATATAGCAGTTATTATTTTAATTTCTGGATTGAAGAAAGTTTTCTAATTCAAAAGTTATGAAGGATTGTTAAATTAGAAATTTAATTTTAAAAGTCACGTCAAATTATTAATTCAGTAATCAATATTGAAGATAATTTTTGCTAATCTAATTCATTCCCTACTGAGTGATTAGGCAAACTCAAACATAATTCTGCATTGGAGTATTATTAAAACTATTCAACAAATTTTTATTAATGACTGTCGTGGTAATATAAATTATATGGAAGTTATAGCATTAGAGATGCTCTAATGAGTTTGTATCCTCGATAGGAGTTTACAGATGTAAAATAATTACTCGTGATTCACAATCATCAGATTAGTACGATAATTATACATGATCATGACGGTAATATTTACTAAAGAAACTGCTATTTCAAAAACAATAATTATAATATTAAGAACTCTGCTCTTAATATTAAAATTATTACTTTTAAAATAATATATAGCCATTTAATAACAGCCACTCTTTCCCGAATCAACTCGAAGAGTCGAGTACCCGAACCAAAAGCAGCGAGATCCGATGATTAAAACGTAACAGAACTTTCTGGAAAACACAAGGACCCTCAGTATAAATTCTCCTGCGGACCCTCTCTTCCCCGGAACCATAAAACAAATTCGAACCAAAGCTCGCAGTTTCCGTCCTATTCACCAATCCAGCCCTTGTCAATTTCATATTAGTCGATCCCAGAGGATGTCGATCATCAGGAGGAGCAACATCTTCGACCCCTTCTCTCTCGATCTGTGGGATCCATTCGACGGATTCCCCTTCAGCAACGGCCTCTTCTCCTTCCCTCGCCCCTCCTCCTCCCTCTCCTTCCCGTCCCAGGCCTCTGCCTTCGCCACGGCACGCATCGACTGGAAAGAAACCCCTCAGGCACACGTGTTCAAGGCCGATCTTCCAGGAATCAAGAAAGAAGAGGTGAAAGTGGAGGTCCAGGAAGGCAACGTACTCCAGATCAGTGGTGAGCGCACCAGAGAAAGCGAGGATAAGACTGACACGTGGCACCGTGTGGAGCGCAGAAGCGGGAAGTTCTTGAGGACGTTCAGGCTGCCGGAGAATGCAAATATGGATCAGGTTAAGGCTGCCATGGAGAACGGAGTGCTGACTGTTATAGTGCCAAAGGATGAGATAAAGAAAAATGAGGTCAAATCTATTGAGATTTCTGGTTAATTTTGCTTTAGTTCATAACTATGAAGTGTTTATTCAAAAAAAATATAAATACTATGAAGTGTTTATTAAAAAAATAAATAATATGAAGTGTGTTTGAACCGGTGTAATGCCTGTGTTTGTGTGTTGAGTTGGTGACTTTGTTTTTCTGTAGAATAATTGAATATATTGTGCATGTTGTTGTAATCTGTATTTAGGAGTTTGGGCTATTGACTGGTGTGTCGCAGTGTTGGTATTACTAGCGTGGCCTTTTGATGTGAGAATATTTTTTTATTGTATTATGAAGTATTATTATATTAACTCGTGTTTTTGTTTGTCTTAATAGTCTCCTTCCAGTACTCTCTTTCTTAGAACAAAATGTAATCAGACTTCTTTGCGCTTTATACCCATTTTGTAAGACAAAGAGAACAATTTCCCATTACGTGCAAATAAATAACTTATATAAATTTGTATTATTTTATAAAGGATGGCGATCCAATAAACTTGACAATTTCAACGACGATTAGAAAACCTTCACCGTTTAAGCAACACTAACATCAGTGTACATCAAGGGGAAAAGCACTGATTTCTCTGGGGGAGGCCAGTGTCACCAATTTTGGTATATGGTACATCCACAATTTGCATACAGGAGCTCCTCGAGGAAACAAAGTCAAATAGGTGTAGTAAATTAAAAGAAGGGCATAGCTAATATATGTAATTACAAAATCTAATAAGCCAAATCTTTTATTAATTTCCTCTTCCAGAGTCTTGGTAAATCCAAGTACTATAGTCCTAAAAGGCTAAAAGAAAACAAACATCGAGACCACATGAATTAGAAACAAATTAAGGTCAAGAGAAGCAATTCCACAATCTGAGAGCAAAATTTTCCGGGCAATTCAAAATTTCCCTTCGTTGGCTGGTATGACAACTTGATCAAATGTGGGAGATCGGATATGCAAAAACGGGGAGAAGCAATCTGTAGTTCAGTACTCTGATTGGGAATTCAGGATTGCAAAGAGAAGAGTAAATTGGGCTGCGGGGATCTGGCTGATGTCGGGGGGTTGAGCTCCTCTATAATGGTACAGAACCATCGGAGGATCTGGTGAGGGAGAATGTAGGCCACTCTTCTGGTGATCTCATGGACCTGCTTCATCAGCTTTTAATGTTGTGTTCCTGAATTGTACCGGAGAGGGATGAGATGGTATAGAAGAATTAGCCGAGAGGGATGAAATGGTATGGAAGAAGCACAGAAAGAGTGGGAGGTGTCAATTTGTAACCCTCAAATCGGGAGTTGATAAATTTACAAAAAGAAAATGTATAGAGAAATCTCCGACTTAACCCCTTCTATTCTCTAACCTTCTCCAATTTTGACTCGGGGCTGAGATGATCATTTTCTTTCCTTCTTTTCCTCTTTCACTCTTCTTTCTTCAACTCGGGAGCAGCCTAAGATACGACTCATCTGATAGGTTTTCCGCACAGGAGGCTCTTCATCATCCTTTTTACTAGAGGTTACATTAGGAGGCCATAATCCTGGAGAGTTAGTCTTGTCTCAGTGCTTGATGGTAGCCTTAACATTTGTCTGATTACTTCTGTCAGTTCTTTGTGCTGATCTGTCTTGTGTAGGAGTCCTTGCTGTCCTATTATGGGTTTCTTTTAGCTTGCTTGCATGTTTTCCGTGTGCTTAGCAGCTAATAGGTAAAGTGTAAATAAGCTGTGAGCACATAGTTCTCTCTTTTCTGTTAATATTCGCATACAATTTTTATGAGAATTAAAAGTTAATGGCATGATTGTCTGAGATTTCTGACTCGATTGTAATTGAACAGAAACGACAAAATACAAGTAAAAATTAGTTTTAAATTTTAAATTAGTTTTTGCTTTAACTAAAAATGCAATTTAAATAAACTGTTTGCTTTTTAATTATTTTTTACGGCATTTGTACATCTAAATAGTGAAATTTATGTAAATACTCGTAATAATGTCTACTATAATTTTATCTAATTAACTCTTCAATATAAAACATTTACGAGAACCATTTAAGACAAAATATGACTCAATTTAATCAAGAAATGCAATTTATATCTAACAATCTCTTCAATATCAACCTTCTACGATATTAATTTTATATAAAACATAACTCAAACTCATTATAAACAATAATTTTGGCTTCCGGCTGAGTTTATATTCATTTTTAGCCTCATTTCTGCACATAAATATATGCAAATTCGTGAAAATATATCTAATAATGTCTATTATTGCTTTATCGTATTTAATCAACAATGTGAAACTTTTACAAACCTAATTCCACATAAATTTTGACTCAAACTAATGAAAAATGCAGTTCAAATAAGTTATTTACATTTCATAATCATTTATAGTCTAATTTATACACAAATTTGCTCAAAGTCATAAAAATACTCATAATAATGTATATTATATTTTATCTAGTTACATCTTCAATATGAATCTTTTACATACAAATTAACTCACTACTAAACTGAAATTCAACAAAACAAACATTTTGAACCTCCTATTTGCGTTTTTATAATCAATTATGGCCTCACTTCTAATCATAAATTCATAAATTTTCATACAAAACCTCCTACTATTGTTTATCATAAGTTTATTTAATTAACTCATTCATATGAAACTTCTACGACACAGATATCGAATAAATTGTCTTAGCAAAAACTAATATTTAAATAAGTCGTTTGCTTTTTTTAATCATTTATTGATATGTTTGTATATATAAACTCATGAAAATTTATGTAAATGCTTCTAATAATGTCTACTAAGTTTTTTTCATTAAATCTTCAATATAAACTTTTACGACACTAATATAAGGCAAAATATAACTCAAATTAATCAAATAATTTATTTTCATTTTTAATCATTATGATCTCATTTCTACACATGAATTTGTGCAAAGTCATAAAAATACTAATAATAATGTATATTATATGTTTATTGAGTTATCTATGAAGCATATACGATACAAAATTAACACCAAATTTAACTGAAACTCATCAAAAAAAATCAGTTTGAACCCGTTGTTTGCATTTTTTTAGTCATTTTTAACTTTACTTCTAAACACAAATTTGTGAAAATTCCTAGAAAAACTACTAATATTTTCTATTAAAAACTCAAGCTTTTAACTATTTTGGACCTCATTTTTACTCATAAATTACTGAAAATTGACACAAATTCTTCTATTAATGTCTATTAGAAATTTATTCAATCAATTTTTCAATATCAACCTTCTACGACACTAATTTCGTACAAAACATAACTCAAATTTATTACAAATAATAATTTTGGCTTCTATATGAGTTTATATTCATTTTTGGCCTCATTTCTTCACATAAATCTATGCAAATTCGTGGAAACATTTCTAAAAATATCAATTATGATTTATCTTATTTAATCATCAATGTGAAACTACTACGAACCTAATTTCACATAATATTTGACTCAAACTAATAAAAACTGTAGTGTGTTAGCCGATGAATTTCATTATGAAAAGTTAACATCAGATCAAGTGACTACATTATATCAAGAAAGATGAGTATAACATCTAGATGTTTATGTTTTATTATTTAATAATGTAATGCTTATGTTTCATTATTAGAATTGTTAGAAATTTTTTATTTTAATTGTTATTATAATATATTAATTTTTTTACATTATTTTTTTTGCACATTATAATTCTCAATCCATGCTTCATATTTGACTACAAATAAATAATTAAACGTTAAAAAAAAGAAAAATATTATTTGAGATTGAGTTTAAAACTCTTTTCATGCTTCGTGGTGGTTTTAAGTACAAATAAATAAGTAAACGTAAAAAAAATAGAGTACTCATATCATTATTCTATTTATTTTATGAGAAATTATTAGCATCCCCACCCCACCGTCCCCATTCGTTGTCCCCATTCTAATTTTCCCCTTATTCCGTATGTATTGACTTTCCGTTTTTCAGCGATACAGATATCCCTTCTTTTTTTTCAACGATAGCCTAATACAATTCCCAATTCAAATTATTTTGAAAATATGCTAATCAAATTCGCGTCTCTTCTACGGCCTTGGTTCCTCCGCTCAATACCCCCTCCGCGCAATACCCCCTCCCCCAAACCAGATCTTATTCTCTTCCCTGGAATTTCTAAAAGGATCATTCGTTGTTACTGGGTCACACATCGCTTCCGCCACTGTGAATTGTTCTGGTATTACTCTCAACATCGCGTTCGTCCTTGTCTACTATACCAGTCTTTGTATAGGCGCTACATCGGATCAACGAATTGAAGCTAGTCGAGTAAGTCACATTGAATAGAGACTGACGAGTGACCCATCGAAAAATTTCATGAATTTAGTTAGTGTTGTATATTTTGTTTTTGTCTTGGATCTTCGCTATTTTTGAGATTTGTCATCTAATTTTAATCGAAATGAAAAATGCTAGAGATTATTGTTTTGTCAGCTCTTTTATGTTTTAGATTTGGTGGCATTCAGACAACAATCAGAACAGAATAATGGTATATACAAGAATAATGGCATTTGATGTACTATTTTGCTTATGGTATATACAAGAATAATGGTACATCACTGTTCATCAATTGAAAACATAACTTTTATAATGGTGCATCATTGTCCAGTTATTTTAACAGTTGACACATATAAAATCGATTTGTTTAATAGTGTTAAATCATCAATTAAAGCACTGTTAATAGTAAACTATTTTGATATAAATAGTATATCCCAAAGAATTATGTATTACTGAAGACAAAAAGAGTTAATTTTCTATGTCTGTATTAATGTTATGTCAAATGTTGTTGCATGCTTGCGTACTGATAAACTATATATAATGATCAGATATGGAATTCAGGGATTTTGATCTCAATATTGTCCCTACTGAAGATATGAATAGATTTTCGCATGTTGAAGAGGATGACCATCTGGGAGAAGAGCCTGAAGAGGATGACATAATACATCCTGTTGTAGGTATGGAGTTTGAATCATCAGACAATGCCTTTTATTTTTACAATAACTATGCAAAGAGTTATGGCTTTGGGGCAGTGAGGAGAACTAATCATAACAAAGATGGAGTTTGCTACCGATACACATTTGCATGCAACAAGCACAAAAAAATCAGTGAAAATATGTCTCAAATCCCCACCATACCTGAGAGGAATCGCCCCATCCTAGTCACTGAATGCAAGGCCAAAATTACAATAGCAGATCCATCTTTTGCCAACACATGGACAATAATAAAAGTGAACCTAGAACACAACCACGAGTTACTTCCGGAATCAAGCCATCGTATAACAACCCACCGTGATATACCAATACGTTTTCAGAAAGAACTTGAGAGTAATGATGACCAAGGCATAACACCATCGAAAAATTTCACGATGGTGATTGATCATGCTGGTGGTTATGGTAAGTGCACATTCACCAAAAGAGATGCAAGAAATCACATAAATAAATATAGAAGAGAGAAATTAAGCAACATCCAAGGAAGTGATGCACAATCTTTAATGGATTACTTCCAGAAAAAAAAAGTTGAGAGATCCAAACTTTTACTATGCTTACTCATATACTCCTGAGGGCCGCTTAGAAAATATATTATGGTCTGACGGGCGGGGGAGAGCAGTTACAAGTACTTTCACGATGTAGTTGTACTTGATTCAACATATTTGAAAAACAGGTATTATTCCAAGATCTATATTTGATTATGCTACAACATTCGATTATATAATTACTCTAAGAAAACGATATATTTAAGTAAACACAGCAGCACAATGTTCATTTTTTTGTTAACATTTTAATCTTCAATTTGTAGGTACAATATGCCACTAGTTCTGTTTGTCGGGGTAAACCATCATGCCCAAACCATTATATTTGCTTGTGCCCTTGTTTCACAGGAATTTGAAGAAAATTACACTTGGGTATTTTCAAGATTCATCGATTGCATGAAGGGGGTACACTCAGGTGGGATTTTGACAGATCAATGCCAAAGCATTGAGAAAGGTATGAAGAATGTCTTAGTTGGTACTGTCCATAGATATTGTGCTTGGCACATCCTTCACAAGTTGTCTATGAAATGGGGTCGCAAACCTAATAAGGATGGTCTCACGGAACAATTAAAAGCTGTGGTTTATGGTTCAGTCACAAAAGAAGAATTCGAGGACAGATGGTGCCAATTATTGGAGAAACTAGGCTATGAACATGATTCATGGTTCAATGAGTTATTTCGAATGAGGGAAAAATGGGTGCCTATATTTCTAAATTATCGATTTTGGGCTGGTATGACGACAACACAAAGGGTCGAGGGTATTAATGGTTTTCTGAAAAAGTTTTTAACCAATAAGACTTCCTTGGGGGAAGTTGTGCTTCAATTTGATGCTGCACTGATGGCTTTGTGGGAAAATGAGCATGATGCTGACCATGATTCAAAGTACAAGGACCCAACATTGCTTACTTGCCTTCCTATGGAGAAACAACTTCGTGATTCATATACAAACTGCTTGTATTACAAATGTCGTGCAGAGATTGCTAGATGCATGGAGCTTCAGTGTGAATTTAGTTCTCGTGATGGCGATTATGCAGTATATATAGTTACTGATTTTTTTACCAACAGGAAATTTGATGTGGAGTTTAATCATTCTTCAAGGGAAGTGTCTTGTATTTGTCGAATGTTTGATAGTACGGGAATTGTTTGCTGTCATTGTATCATGGTGCTCAAGCAAGTTAATATAACCACGTTACATGAAAAATACATTTTGGACAGATGGAAAAAAAAATTCAAAAGAGAAAATATGGTTATGCCAAAGTTGTTACAGTCCGAACCTACAGAAGACAGCAAGTATAGCTATATTATGATATGTCTACTTGATTGAATTGAATAAGTTATAAATATATATAGTTTAATGCTTGTAACTAAATCCTGTGAACTATGTAATATAATGATGTTTTTGGTTATAGGTATAATGTTCTATACAGAATAGCGAATCCCATAATTGAAGATATCCTTGAACTTGGTTCTATTGATGAAGTTACAGGGACCAAAGTACTTGAACTTCTAATTGCTATGCGGGAGGAATTATGTGGTAAAGAGCTCATACATGATAAGTTATCTATAATTATGATGCAATAAGTAGTTTTCTTGAAATAACCAACCTTTTGTCATCCATATATTGATACACAGGTCGTGCTGTTAGTGGTGAAGTTAGAAGTACGGAGATTATTAACCATCCTGGACATGCTGGGAGATGCAGGAGTAGAGGGAGAGGGAGAGGGAGAGGAAGAGGCAGAGGCAGATGCAGGGGGGAGGGTGAAGGGAGAGAAACATCAACAAATGGTTATATGTCAGAAGGTTGGTTATAATTTTTGTGTGTGTGGTAATTAAGAATGAACAACTATTTTAAATGAGTAAAATCAAATTACTTTTTGAGGCAGGTTTAACCATTACCACATATGCAGTTATACCAAACAGTTCTAATGGTGACATTGCTGGTACAGTGCGACCCAGCAACAACATAAACCAAGGTGGGTTGTCGGCAGCAACGAACGAGAGTCAGATACCAGCAAGTGAGAATAGTGTAAATGAAGGCTTCAATACGCTGACACCCGCTACAATTGCACTAGCTCAATCCAAGGGCAGTGGACAAGTTAGTGTAAATGAAGTAGTAAATACACCGATCACTATTATGAATGTACCGTCTCAGTCTAAAAATAATGTACAATATAGTGTAAACGAAGCTGTCAATACACCGCTTTATGGAATGAAGGCACCATCTCAGTCTAAGGCCAGGGGTAGGCCTCGAAAACACCGGTACATGAGTGGACTGGATAGTGCCATTGGAAGAATGAAACGTTATAGACAACAGTAAATTAGTATTTGCATTATATGACAGTGTTAAATCATGCATGTAAGTTATGTTTGTACATGGGATGCATTTTTCTGTAAATTATTATATATTAATTTTTTAGGTGCGATTTTATTACAAATTGTTATATAGGCCTTATCTTATAGATATGTGTCTATTTTTGAAATGTTTATTTATATTTGATTGTCCACTAAAATATAAGCATATTAAAAATTACAAAATATGATTCTTTATAGACTTTTGTGGAAAAAGTACTTTTCATAGCAGTTAAAACTCAAAGCAATAGATACATTATTTGTTTATCAGCATTGGTGATTAAAAATTAAAAAAAAACACTGTACTGGTACAAAAGTAGCAAATATTTGTGAAAATCAACAAAACATGAAATAAATGTAAATAATTTTGCAAATTACATCACACTTTTATATGACCTAAAACATCAATTTATATTCCATGTAAATTTTTTTTGTTTCTTCATTTTCTGTGAATTTTTTTCATTTCATATGTTAAAAATCAGAATTGTTTTAAATTTGAATATTCTGAAAATTATTTACTATTAAATTAGTAGTTCCCCAAACTGAATCAAAATAGTCTGAAATGAAAAACATATAGAATTGAAAGTTGTACAAAATAATTAGTTGAATATTGATGTTAATTCGTTTTAGACATGTCTCCAGCATTTTTACATAAAAAACCTAAAATACCATCAGTATGTATTGTAATAATAAATTATATTATATTATATTAATAATGAAATAAGGTACTATAAATAGATAGTTTTCAATAAAGTAATAAGTGTTGTTTTAGAATCAGATAGGTTAAATTGTACTGATTTTTTTTTAATAACGCAAATAGCTAATATAGATAGTTAGTGTTAATTATGCATGTCATAATATTATCTTATATATTATATGGAAAAAAAATGAGGTGTGTTAATTGAACAGTTATACATGAGGCCACTTGCCAATTTCGGTGTCAAGTATTTTCGGTTACAGATTTTGTGGGCTTGGGCTATACACCAAAATAGAAGTTACTAACCAACCATTTAATAATAAAGTACCAACTGCCATCCATTGAACAATAAAGTGTCGTCCGGTGAGAGAGAGGTTTAATCTAATGTAACTGGCGAGAGTGGCAAGAGTAGCGAGAGCGTCAGTTCTAAAAAGTGAAATTCAGTGGTGGTTTATTGGAAAGCAGATACCAAGTCGAATTTGAAGGGCGTCCATTATTAGTATTTGAATTTGAAATTCAGAGACTTCCATTGTCAGCAATCGAAGGCGATTTTTACTCATCTCAACCCATACAGCAATGGCAAGCAACTGTACAAATGGGCAAAGTATCAATACTGGAGAAGATATGAAATCCAATAATAGGTCCTCTCTGGTCGATAGCAACCATGGTTAGTGTCATTGTTATTTGTTTACTTCTTTATGAGATGTACATTAGTAATTTTATACTTTCAAGGTTTTTCTAGGGTTTTTCAACTACTGAACTGTTGTGTTGCGTCATTTATTTTCTCAGACAACGATAAATCAGTTGAAGTGAAGGGGGGGGAATGGCCAAGAGAAGCGGGGTAAAGGAAGACCCAAAGGATGGAGAAAGGGTAAATTTTTTAGACTTTACTGCATTATCATCTAACCCCTTATACTTAGTTGGAATTGTGATTACACCAAAATTCTTGTGTGGTGTGAATATATCTATATCATTTGGTACTATTATATGTTGGCACTTTTTACATGTATAGTTCTGTAATGCAAAAAGAAATATCAAGTATTAGTGTGAAATGCATCTTTCAAAATTATGAATCTAAATAGCTACCATCTGTATAAATAAATAGGCATCCAGTAAGAACTAATAAAGTTTTTCACAACTGTTACATGCACCAAAATCATCGAATATTACCTTCCAATCATTTATTTAGTTATGAACAAGTTTTTCAATTTTATAATTGAAATGTTAATATAACCGATTTTAACAGTAAAACGGTTTAAACTGTGCTATTTTTACTTAACATTATACACATGCATCCCCTTATTGTTTCGTTTTGAATTTTTTTTAATGAGCTGTCTTTTTCTCACAGATAAATATCTAATTATTATTTATATAAATAGACATCAGTATTTCTGAAATAATCATAGTGTGTTCAGAATATTACCATCAATTTGGTAAAATAAAGATATTTTTTTATAATAAATAAGTCCTACAAATTTAGTATACATACCATTTTGTTGTACTAACTGCATGAAATTAAATAATGATGCCTTAGCTTACTTCAAAATACAGAACATATCAGACGAGAAAGAACTACAGCAAACACACTAATCACATCCCGCTGCTGCACTAAGACAGCAATGGAGTTCCTACACACCAAAGTGCTCCATCTTCTAAATGACGAGCATCGGATATTACTCGTACAAACACCATTTTTCCACCTATTTGGTTTCCCTCGTGGTGCAGTAACAAGCTATGCTCTTTTGCAGCAAATTCTGCTCTATTGGGATAGCAACGATAACTGCTTTAAATTCAATGGCGAAACCCTAGAGTTCACTGCTGAGGAGATATCTATCATGAGCTGCTTACCATTTGATGGATTTCAGGTAGATTATACAAGGCAACAATTGAATGATTCTGTTGTTAGACTACGATACTTCCCCCCGGGAAAATTCATTAAGCGTGAAGCTCTTGAGGAGACAATAATAAGAGCAATCACAGAAGGATCCGATGCTGCAGATGTAGTAGCATTGATAGTGATGTACTTGTTCACAACCATTTTGTTCCCCCAAACTAGCGGGTGTGTACCAGTCAATATATTCCACTATGTAGACAATTTAATTTCTCTAAAAGAGTATGCATGGGGCAAAGCTTGTTATGACATGTTGAAGGACTACATTCCAACATGCGCAGCATGGTGTCAAGCCCAACAGATTGAGGGAAGTGGCAGTGATCCAGGTGGCAATAGAAGTATTCCTGATTCCAAATCATCAATTTTTGGTGGTTGTGCTATAGCTCTCATTGTGAGTTCAAGTTAACTACTCTTTCATATTGACTCAAAATACTATTATAGATATGACAAATAATGTTATAAATATTACGAACAAATTATTATGAGATGTTAATAAATAACATGTACAGTATAAATATGAGATGTTAATAAATAACATGTACAGTATAAATAGCCATTTGGTATCTTTAATAGTATAAAGAAATGTTAGTATACCATCAATGAAACATTTGACTTTTATTGTAGATCATTAGTTTGTCAATTGCGCATCTAAAGATAATGTAAATAATGTAACTAGATAAAGTGAATGATGTACATAGCAATAGAATTAAAGTACAGGCATGGTGCTGATTGATGTACATATCAATACAGTGATTGATGTACTAAACAGTGGGTACTTTAGAACATCTTTTAATGTTCTGGCAGAAATATAAAATATGTAATTTGTTTGTGCATTTTTGTAGGTCTGGTTTCTTGAGCACACAAATCCAAAGATTATGGTGGCAGGATCTGGATTTATACCAAGGTATCTCAATTGGTCCTTGGAGACATCCTTCACAAGGGCAAAAGCACGCGCCATGTTTGCTGGAGTGCACAAATCAGATGTGATCAAGCACGCAATAAAGAAAAAGGCGGCAGAGAAGCTAATGAGAGATGGTGGATTTCACGCATGGAAGTATGTTGATGTTATTAACCAGGAGAAGGAAATTTCGCGACTTGATAATGAAGTGTTGTGTTCACTACTTGTTCAAATGGCCCCAATTTACTGGAAATTTGGATTTAATGTATGTTCTTATATCACGAACCAAGTCAGCGACAGTAAGTTAGAAGTTGCTTTCTGTGAAGAAGCTTCTCAAGTTGAAATGAAACGTGGAATCCATAGGAGCCAGTGTAAATATGGGACATTAGATCTGAATGAACACACACCGAAATCACCTAATACACCGGCTGCTTCCAAAGAGAGTTTGAAATCGTCGGATACAGATGGTACACCTGAGCATGGAAAAAATGCGCCAAAACGAATGAAATCATCTACGATGAATATACAGCTAACTGAGATTGAAGCACCTAATTTTGACACTGATGAGGACACACCAATTCAGATATTGCTGGAGAAGAAACTGGAAAGGGAGAGACAACACGATGCAAAGGGTAAAAATAAGGTATTGCGAGGTAATATAGGGGCCCAAAGGGTCCAGCAATCAGGAGAGGGTAAATCGACAGTTAAAACACAATATAAGCGACGTCAGACTCGGAGTTCTCACAAACCTAATGACATGATTTACAAGGAGAATGAGTCTTACCAAAGTTTTATTAAGAGAAATAGTGTGTCCCGACCTGATGACCTGATTTTTGTTTTCAAAACAGAAAATTGGCTATATGACTTCAGTATTTTCTTTGACCCATTTGCTGACTTACCACCAGCAGTACCCTTTTTGATGAGAGTAAAAACTACCCAGGCAGAGGTATAGTCAGCAGCCCCGTGTGCAAATTGATCGACTCCTGGTGGACAGTGTTTATAAGGAAACCATAGGTTATGCTGACAAAGCATATGATGATACTAATCGATTGTGGTGTTCAGTGGAACAGATGAAAGAACTTGTGCTCGGCGAATCAATTGGTGTTGAGGTTTTATTTTTTTTCTTACTATGATATATATTTTGCCTATACAAAACCTCTTATGTGTTGGAGCGTCATGTGTATTTTTTATATTAGTGCAGGTTATTGAGATTCTCATTTCACTTTTACGGAGAAAAACACCTGTCAAGTCACCTTGGTTTTATATCAATCCATACTTTCTGGTTAGTATATATATATATAACCGCATCGTAGTATATAGCTTTTTCAATGTAAATAGCTAACCTCTTTATATCTAAATCGGCAGCCACCAGATCCATTCATCACCCATCCCTTTCTATCAAATATGACAAAATGAGTTGTCTTGTAACAAAATCGAAATACCTATTTATTGTTTATATAAATACATAGTAGTAATTCTGAAAATGATCAGACAATTTACAGGATATTTCATCAAATTAAAAAATCAGATATATAGTTTATGGATCAAAAAGTCCCATAAAATCAGTGTCCATCCATCCCATTCGAAATTCACTGTATAAAATTACATATTTAAGCATTTATGTACTAACCTGCCTTCAGTGATTAATATAATTTTTTTTCTACTTATGTAGTAAATAATTCACGACAAGCCGTACACTCATGTACTCAGAGCTGAACCCCATCTTTTCTACCATCAATTTGATTCTGCTAGTTGGTTGTTCTTGCCTTCAGTAGGATCAAATCATTGGATATTAATAGCAGTTGATCTAAAAAATATCAAGATCGACTTGTACAATTCACTCGCTCATGATACCGATAGTGTATATCAAGAGGAACATAAATTGAAGATTCGATGGCTAAGATGCTTTCTATCTTGGAGAACAGGTTAGTGCCTCAATGCGAATTAAACATATATAATTGAGAAATAGTTTAATTGTTAGGTCTCAATTGTACAGATTAAAGGTCATTTTGTATAACAGCTGCTTATTTGTATATTAGATATTTGCCATATTGTCTCTAAATATTTTTTGCAACTTCACTGTTGTTGCATCATAGGTAACCCCTTGTGGAGTGATGCACATGCAGATTGGGTACCAAATATACCAAAGCAAGGAACAGACAACGCTACCGACTGCGGACTGTTTATGTTAAGATATATGTATTATATCATTGTTGGAGAGCCAGTGATGTTTACATAGGTATAGTATTTTAGGTACTGTATAAGTCTGTCACATTTTTTATCCAATAAGTACTTTTTATTAGCGTTTTTTCACATGTATGTTTTTGTTTAACTCAGGATGATGTGCGGAAGGACCGAGCCATTCTTGCATATTGGATGTTTTCCGATATCGATAACATCAATCAACTAACTCAGTGATGCACTATTGAGGAGCTGATATTTTAAAACTTTATGTATGTTAGGTATTTCTTTTTGTTGTTACACGTGCGTTGCTTTGATGTTTTAAATTAGAAGTATCAATTTTTATGCACCAATGTTATTTTTGTCATGTACCTTGCCGATTATAATAGTATAAGTAGTTTGTTATTTGAAAAACATATAAGTTTGCATGTCTCGTAACTCAAATGAAATTTTTGTTAAAATAAGTATCACAAAAGTGTATATTATCATATCAATCGGTATAAATAGTGTTTGTACCAAAAGGTCATGTGTCAACCTATATACAAAATGATATTTTTCCATATATTTTTATTTTACTTTTTGATATGTTTAAAATATCATGCACATTACTATAAATTGGTCGTTAGCAAGGAAAAAGGAGGCATGCATTTGAAGTATCTAACTAATTGTACCCAATATAAATAATTCTTGATAATAGCTATGAGTACTATAATATATATATAGTATATGATACAATATAATATAACACTTTGCATGTATGTAAACCAAAGTACGACAAAGTATAAATGATCATATCAATTGGTATAAATAATGTTTTTCCATCAAAAGTTAGTGTGTCAACCTATATACCAAATGTTTGTTTATGCGCATATTTATATTTATTTTTTGTGTAATTTTGCATAAATATTAGTATAAACTGGATCTTAGCAAGCAATAAGAAGTTATGAATGTAGCATATATAACTAATGATACAGTCAAATATAAATAGTGATTGATAACAAGTATAGGTACTATACTAGATATATCATATCAGATACAATATAATAATAACTATTTGCATCTATCTTAACAAAAGTGCAACAAAGTGTAAATGATCATATTAATCGGTATAAATAGTTTTGTTTATCAAAAGGCCGTGCGTCAAACTATGTACAAGATGTTGTATACCAACACATTTGATATTTTCTGTGTGTAAATTGTCATTAAAATTAGTATAAATTAGACGTTAGAAGAAACGAGGAACCTATGCATGTGTTGTATCTAATCTATTTGTACATGCAAATATAAATAGTGTTTTTAATCCACATATATGTTCTTACACGTTTTATTTTTACATGTGTTTATATATATATTTTTACAGGGTTAATGAGTATTATACACAGCATATGCGGTCAATATAAATAATGTTTTTAATCCAAATATCTGTTTTTACACGTTTTATTTTTAGAGGTGTTTATATAGATATTTACAAGGTTAATGAGTAATATAAACAGCATATGCAATCAATATAGTTAGTATTTTGAATCCACATATGTTTTTACCAATTTTATTTTTACAGGTGTTTATGTATATAGTATTACAGGGTTAATGAGTATTATAAACAGCATATGCGGTCAATATAAATAGTGTTTTTAATCCAAATATCTGTTCTTACACGTTTTATATTAACAGGTGTTTATATAGATATTTACAAGGTTAACGAGTAATATAAACAACATATGCAATTTATATAAATAGTATTTTTATAAATAATGTTTTTAATCCAAATTTCTGTTTTTACACGTTTTATTTTTAGAGGTGTTTATATAGATATTTACAAGGTTAATGAGTAATATAAACAGCATATGCAATCAATATAGTTAGTATTTTGAATCCACATATGTTTTTACCAATTTTATTTTTACAGGTGTTTATGTATATAGTATTACAGGGTTAATGAGTATTATAAACAGCATATGCGGTCAATATAAATAGTGTTTTTAATCCAAATATCTGTTCTTACACGTTTTATATTAACAGGTGTTTATATAGATATTTACAAGGTTAACGAGTAATATAAACAACATATGCAATTTATATAAATAGTATTTTTAATCCACATTCTTTTACCAATTTTAGTTTTACAGGTGTTTGTATATATATGTACGGTGTTAATGAGTATTATAAACAGCATATGCGATCAATATAAATAGTGTTTTGAATCCAAATATCTGTTCTTACACGTTTTATTTTTACAGGTGTTTGTATATATATTGACGGGGTTAATGATTAATATAAACAGAATACACGGTTATAAATGACATGCTCCACTGATATAAGAATAAATATAAATGACCATTACAAGACATGTAAATAACCTAAGCTGTATATATAAATAGTCGCTGCAAAGAGGTTAAGAGGTTAAGAGGCGCGTTAGTCACAGACGTTTATCGCAAATTTTCAATGACCAACCGAATTATTTTGGCTCTTCAAGGAATGCGACTTTTCGAGCTTAAAGAAGTTGCGCTAGCGCTAACTCCTGGTCAAACGTCTGGGAAAATATGCGGTCAAACGTTGGGGATAATTTATGGGGATAAATACTTGGGGATCATTATCAGCCTCCTTATTTTATTTACTAAAAAAATGTGTTAAAATTGGAACCTTCATCGGATCCAGGACCTCCGTCAGGGCGCACATTCTAGAAAGTTCCAGACGCATCTGCAACCTCGTTCCTTCTCTTCTCAGTCCCTATAAATATAGCAGCAAAAGCGCACCTGTCGCTCCAACAGAAACAAACAAGATTCAATCAAGAATCAACCTAAGAAGCTTCCACTCGCAATCTCATTTCGTCTCACCTTTTAATCAAACAGCAATGTCGATCTTCGAGAGAAGCCATGACGAAGAGCACTTCTCCCTCAATCCGTGTAAAGCCTTCAATAACTTCGTCGACTTCAACTGCAGTCTCCATGCCTGCCCTTGCTCCTCTTCCACGGCCCTCTGTTTCCCCTTCGACAACTCCTCGCTTGCAATGGTTCGCATCGACTGGAAAGAAACCCCCCTTGCACACCTGTTCAAGGTTGATCTTCCAGGACTCACGAAAGAAGAGGTCCAGGTCCTGGTGGAAGATAGCAACATCCTCCAGATCAGTGGTAAGCGCACCATAGAAAAGGACGACAATATTGACAAATGGCACTGTTTTGAGCGCAGAAGCGGGGATTTCTTGAGAAGGTTCAGACTGCCGGAGAATGCCAATGTGGACCAGATCAGCGCTGCCATGGAGAGCGGCCTGCTGACTATCACTGTGCCAAAGAAGGTCAAGAAATTACCCGTGATCAGATTTGTGCTGGTCTCTGGTTGATTTGACTTAGAAATGACGCTGGAGAAAAATAACCTCTTTAGCGCTATTGGTAGAAAAATTCCCGTGCTTCATTTTTTTTCCCATTTTTTTTTATCATAGGTCTTTACTGTTTGTCTTGATCTCTTTCGGAGTTAACTCATGTCATTATTGCAGCATATCTGATGTAATGCAATTGGGATTATTGAATAAATAAATTTTCATTAGTAATTGCGTGTAGATGATTTTTATTTGTCACTGGGTTGGTTAAATTGAGAGTTGGATGATGAAAGAAATCAGTAAACGAGATCAAGGCTACCATGGAGAATGGTGTGCTGGTCGTTACTGTGTCAAGAATCCTGAATTCAAACCCATTGAGGTTTCTGGTTTTGATCTCCTTTATGAATTATGATTAGAGGACTTGAATAAAGGTGTAATTGCTGTGTTTGTAAAAAATAGTTAAGTAGCTAGCTTTGTTTGTGCTTGACTTGAAAAATAAGCAAATACTTTCAGAAATCTTATACTAATGTAATAGCGTGTGTACTCTAATAATTTTTCTCCTATTGTCTATTTGATGCACTTTTGTTGGATTTGGTATATTCCGTAAGACTTTCTTTTTCATTTCTTTTCCTGTTGAGTGATAACTGTTTATTTTCTGCTTCACTTTTCACTGGTATTTGTTATAATTTATAAACTCTGTTTAACAATCAAGGAAAACAGTAATAAATAATTAAATATAACCTTGGCAAGTTAATTTTGTTCTATGAAGAGCATGAAAATACAAATAACAACAATATAAGAGGGATTTGCAAGATTCACTAATAAAGGAAATTAATGATATCTTTTTTATCTTCCCAGAAAAGAAACGTACCACCAGTTCTAATTTTGTAAACACTAAAACCGTCAGAATATAACAGTAGATGCATAAAGTTACAAAACAAATGAACAAAACAACTCATAAAAAAAATCTTTGCTTAATTTTGATCCTTTGCAAAATGCAAATGATACATTAACTTCTACCGTAAACTGTCTCAATGCTATTGTTAGTTAGAGCATGTTTTTCTATTATAATTTTTTTACTTATTTTATAATAAGTCTTTTTAGAATAAAAACCATCAAACTCATGAAATCCGATGGCTTATATGAGTAATACCAAAAATTGAAAATAATGATGACAACGATGGATTGATATTTCTTATTTGATTTACAAAAAAATATTAAGAATAAATAAAGAATTAATTATGTTGTTGACAAAAAAAAGCTTCATGGAGCAATCAGTTGATCGCCTGCAAATGCGAATGATACATTTTTTTTTCTAAAAAAAGACCCAAAAATGATTGAGAAAGTTAGATATCTTTTATTAGCTTTTGAAGGACTATCCGGCCTTAAAGTGAATTTATATGAATGGTTCCGATTAATTTGAATAGACAAGAATCTGACTTTTTGGCATTTTAATTACAATGTAGCATAGGAAAGGAAAATTGCCTCTTAAATATATAGGTTTAATGCTGCACATGATCAATCAACTAAACAGATGTGGTTACGGTTAATTTATATGGTACAATCTAAATTATCTTTTATTGGAACGGCAAGTTTCTTTCAATGGTAGGTAGACTAATTAATTATGTTCAATATTGTGTATAGTTTTTTACTTTGTATTATTTTTCTCTTTTTAGGGTTCCAAAATGGGTTGTTAAAAAAATAGATAAATTGAGAAGGATTTTTTTATGGCGTGGTGTAGATAATAAGCCCAAATTCCTTTTAATTGAGTGGTCTGCTATTTGTTGGGGGGGAATAATTTGATGTATTAGCCGAGTAGGTGTTAAAACGAACCACATGAATGGAAATTTCTTCGCGCGCGCACAGAGCTTGATGGGTTTTACGAGCATTAAATATATTTTTAATAAAATATATATTTATCTCTACTCATTACTCATTACGTAAGTGTTCTGATTATATAACGGTTTAGATTTTTTATTAAATTGCAAGATCTAATATTAATCATCGGATTGAATTATTCTTCAAGTAACACTACTAGAAAATGAGGTATGTTAGTGGGTAAAAATATGGATTATTCCGTAGGTAAGCCTACACAATATGCTTTTTTGGAGGGGATACTCACATATTAGTACCCTCCCAACAAAACTGCACGGAAATATTTATCAAAACCGTGGGGCCGTCGAATTTGTTGAATTTGGTGGGAAACAAAAGTCACAATCATGGGCAGAGCGCACGAATATAATTATCTCCATTTGACTATTGAGGGATTAGTTTGGTGGGTGCCATAGGACAATCTTAGTGGTCTTGCTCATGAATATACATACTCTGATAAATACTGACATTTTGAAATAAAAAATGAAGGTGGATGAAATACTTTATTTTGGTGGGTACTAATTACGCAGGTCATCAGACCAATACTATATTTGTATTAAATTTATAATAAAAAATGGAGGTAAGACTAATTACCAGGTCATTCTTAAGTAATATATTTGGGCATTATAAATATTCTTTTTTTTATGGGTGCAGAAAATTAATGCATCGCATATTTGAAAAAAATTGTATATGACAATCATCTCAAACGAAATCATTTTTTATCATGCAAAAAAGAAAAAAAATTAATAAGCAAGCTATAAATTACACATTTATCTCATTATCAACCACATATATATATAAACATATAAATTACACATTTGTCTCATCATCAACCACATATATATATAAACATAGGTGTTTGAAATATATAAATACACCTAACATATTTCACAATAACTAACAACATTACTTCCTAAAAATTTCCTGGTAATTTTCTAGAAATTTCCCTGATAATTTCCTAGCAAATTTCTAATAAATTACCTAGTTAGTTGAATTCACAAAATATATGATCGAATATACAACCACCTTCTCAAAAGACATCACCAGGAGTCGATATTCCAATACAAGTGAGATACTAATGCCCACAAAATACAGCAAGTCATTAAACCCCATAAAGCACCAAAATACTAACCCCATAAAGCACCAAATAAGATGAGAGCACAATTACTTGTTAGAATATCATGCCTGGATTGTATCCAGTACCTTGAAACCATTGCATCAGTCCAAGTTGGACATTTGCATTGCCCATTGAGTTCGCTTGGGTGGCTTGTGTCGCTCGGTTATCACCATTTGCTTGGTCGGCTTGGGTAGCTTCATAGACTTGAATATCTCCTTCATTTCCATTGCTGGGGCCATTGCCTTGAGGTGGTGCTAGATTCCCCTGTAGACACTTTGTAATAAAATAGATGGAATCATTAATTGTCGTTTGTTTTGCATAAATTAGAGAAAATAAATAATAATAATAATCTTCTATTTAGATAATTTGCATACAGAGTTCAACCTATGTGCAGAACAATGGTTGTTTGTCCACATTCAAATCATTTTCATTGATTTATCCATATCAGGGATAATTAAGAATTATTTTAGGTAAATATTAAAAATTACATTGAAGTGGTCAAATCATCCTAATTAATTTAACTTCGGATGAAGAGAATTACCGGTGGTACAAGCATCTTCCCAACAATTGCATACAACTGAGCAAGGTGGAAATTAGTAAGGCTGTTGCGCTCCATCTCAAGTTTTTCCCTTTGGGCCAGCTCCTCAGCATGGCGTTGATCTCGTTCTTCCAGCAACTTGTCCACCTCCTCGGCCCTAAAACGTCGTTCTATCTCTGTGACCCCTAAAGCATCAGAGCTTGGGTAATTTGTTGCTCTGCCGCGTGTCATTTCTGTTGGGATAACAATTTTGCTAAGTTTGCTTCCTAATCCATATTTTCTCCCATGGCTTGGGCCACCACTAGCCAGTAGCCAGAGGAGCTCTTGTGGCTTGTCTGCATTGACTGGATCAGCCTCCAATGCACGCATGTTCTCCTATGATTTTTAAAAAGAAATTGGAAAGATGGTTATGGAAGCAACATGTTGAGCCATTATATTGTAATCATTTTAGGTAAATAGTGTGCAAGAATACCAACTTACATAAACTTGGAGTGATTTTGAGTCAACAAATGTGAAGTTACTGGTAGTGTCCCCCTGATTAGAATCTTCAGATCTCCTGTCATCCACATCCTCATCGGCATCGGCCTCCTGGTCAACCACTCGCTTTCTTTTGCCTTTAACCACATCTCCTTTATCCTTTTTTGTATGTATTTCCAAGAATACTTCAGTGCAAGTTGCATTTCTCTTCAATTTCTTACTCTGCACAAGTGAACGAAGGGAGATAATAATGAAATTTGTTGTTGAGAATTTTTTTTTACTGTATTTACCATTTCTTTGTGATGTTTGTATGCACTTCGCGATCCTGCATAGTGAGTAACAATTCTCCCGGCCCCACAGCGATTATGCTTGTTCTGTGTGGACAATTTTTGCCACCCCTCAGTTGACCAGATGTCACAAAGTCCATGCCAATTTTGTGGATTCTTGCACCAGTAAGGCACCACCTCTTTCCACTTATCTATATCAAGTCCAAAATCATCCATGCAGTCATTGCGTGCCCTACGAAGATGTTCATAGTAGTTCTTACTGCAAATTCGTTCCATTACCTCACGACAATGGCCTGGATGAAACCCATTACGGTACCTATATATCTCCTATGATAAGTAAAAAAATAACAAATATATTGGCATTAAACAATCAATAAGGTTACTTTGTAGATAAATAATGTCCTTATGAATGTAATAAATAAATGTACCAGAAACTCATCATGAACCACATTCTTTGCTTCTTGTGGCCAAAGATTATAAGTTCTGAATGGGCCTGGCATGAGCATGAGAGCTAACTTCACAATTGTATTGACAATCATTTTACATTGTGGTTCAGATTCAAACTCACCTGGACCCACCGGCCAAACCTATAAAGCAATTGATGCAATTTGATGTAATTGATGAGTTAAAGACATTGTACAACTAGAAATAATGAAGGCAACTAGGTTACAATTGATGTGAAACTTAATTCTTTAATATAGGCAACTCATAATGTTTGCTCAATTTTGTAATGCTCTAACCCAAACAGGTACAAAGACATCAAGCAAGCATACAAATTTCTAAGATAAATCCTTAAATAAACATATTTATACAATTAACCTCTAGTAAACCTGAATATGTAAAGTAAATTCCATAAATAAAGCATCTAGAATACATGTTCAAGCACAAATAAACATGTATAATATAATTAACCTCTGGACGATCTTTAGGATTTGCTGATGCCTGGCGGGTTTTTCCAGGTCCACGTCCCTGGCGAGTTGGTGGTACCGCACGTCCATCTTCATTGAGTTGATTGTCCCCTATATTACCTTGTTGTGCCGGTTGGATTGGTACACCCTCTTCATCGTACCTTATCGCTCTTCCCCTTCTAACTCCTCGAGCCATGCTAACCTGGACATTGAAGCCAATAAAATTATAGTTTTTGTTTATCGAATTGAAGAAGAAGAAGAAGATAGGTTGAGAGTAAACCCGCGTGAGGAGAAAGATGGTGAATTTTCTAATCCTAACTGCGCAAGGAGAAAGGAGCGAGGAGAAAGGCGCGAATGGGGGAAAAGTAGATGTGGATAGCTGGATTGGGCATATACCGATCTCCATTTGGTGTTGAATTGCTGTGCTTGATAATTGTAGCCCCCTGAAATCATTTATAAACCATTTGATTGAATGTTGATGGAATCAGGTCCATTGTGACGATCATTTTATGGTTTTTACAGATGCAATGTTTGGGTCGCTTGGAGCGCAGAATTGGCGGGGGAGGGAATTCTGAATTTTTGTCTCCCTCCCAAAAGATTTGTGTTTATATTAATCAGTTAAATGATCATTATTATTTTTATCTCCCTCCCAAACAATAATACCATTATTATTTTCAGCAATGTATAATTTCATTATTATTTCATTATAGGTAAACAATCATTATTAAATCATGCTGTTAAAATCATTTTTGGAAGCTAATACCACTGTGAAATGTTCATTTAGCAATAATTTTTAAATAATAATCATTGTTAAAGGGTTTTTAGTTAAAATCCATTGTTAAATAATTTTTAGCAATAATTTTAACTAATAATCATTTAAATTAGTTAAAATTCATTGTTAAATTAGCTATAATTTGAAGTCAGATTGTTATAATTATTCAAATTGATTATATGGAGACAACAATGCATCGATCAAATTGATTAGATAAAAAAAATATCATTATTTATTAATTTAATAATTAATATAAAAAATATATTTATTCAATAATACATACATCTCATATAATAATACGAAAAACTATACAATTTCTAAGAAAAAATCTAAAGAAAAAAGATAAAACAACAGAAGTTAAAACTTCAAACGCGTTTTTGAGCTTGAAGACAAGATTTTTTGGTCCTGAAAATGACAATAATGGCATAAGTGTTAACCATGTAGATCTCGTCGTAAACTTTCCGTAGCCGCGTAGCTTGCCTCAATCAGAGTTTCCTATCAAAAATTATGATCGTTTGAAGTTGAGATGGTCGGATTTCAATTTTTACTATAATATATAATTTGCATTTATTATTAGTATTTCATTTTTACTAAAGTATATATAATATTAATTAACTAAAGTATATATAATATTAATTAACTAAAGTATATATAATATTTATGATTAAAATTAATAAACATAATTAACTAAAGTCATGTAATTAATATACACAGGTAATATGGATTAATAATTCATCAAGCACATAAGCATCCTTTTATGTCCATGCAACATGAAGAAGCACAAATGAAAATAACATTAATGTAATCCATTCCGTTCAAATTAAAGTTCATTATAAAAAACTGATTGGTATAAATTTTCATGCCATTTTAAGATTTCTTCATAGTCCATCGCACAGATCAAATAATACAGTACGGTTAGAAATATAGATATCTAGATGGAGTATATAACTTCAATAAAATAAAATAAAAAATTAGTGCGAGGCTTCGGAGTTAGGCTTCGGAGTTGGCCATTATCTCCCTTTTAGAGCACGGTAGATTATTATCCATTATCTCCCTTTTAGAGCTAGGCTTCGGAGTTGGCCATTTTAGAGTTCTCCCTTTTAGAGTTAGCCATTTTACACATTCAAAATTATCCACCACTCGGATATAGCAGTGCAGAGAGGCGACCAAGAAGCTACAACTGGAAATTTCTCGACTGTTGTGGAGCTACAGCTAGTTAGTAAGCCACTATTTGGTACACTAAGCCACTAATTAACAAATTGCAGCTTTTTTCTTAGTCGGTACCAAGACAGTGAAGAACAAATTGCAGCTTTGTGTTTAATCGGTACTAAAATAGTGAACAACAAATTGGTACACTAAGTCACTATTCTTGTTGCTTGCTTAACCCTAATTGCCCTTAATTTCTCCTAATTGTTGATGCTTCTTAACCCTAATCATCCTTAATTAGGAGGAATTACTAATTGACCAATATTAGAATTTGAGTAGATATGTATTGGTTTGTATTTCCAAATTGACAAAAATTGAAGAAATGTAGCTCAAATTAAGTTCCATGCTTTCACTTAAGTTCCAGCAGCTAGGAGGAATTACAAATGTCATCAGATCGAAGTTGGATGTATCAAAGATTTCTACCAAATGGAGCCCCTGACCCAGAATGGCAGCATCACGTGGTGCAGTGGGTGGAAGTTGCATTTAGTCACAGGACCACAGTATACATCAGAGAAGGGAAGGAATGCATTTCTTGTCCTTGTTATCGGTGCAATAATGTCTTTACGCTAGATCGAGAAACAGTCATGCTCCATATCTTACAAAAGGGGTTTTGCAATGGTTATGAGATTTGGCACCAGCATGGGGAGCATCGTCAGCCTGACACAATGGTGCAAACATCTTTGTCAGGACACCAAGATTGTGATGGCAACCGAATGGAAGAAATGCTTATGAATGCAACAGGACCTGATTTCAATTGGGATGATAGAAATACGGAGGAACTACCCAATACAGAGACAAGGAGATTCTTTGAGATGTTAAAGAAATCAGAAGAACCACTATGGGAGATGGACATAACTAGACAAAGCAAAGTGAAATGTGAGAACCATTCAGTTCTATCAGCTGTTACCCAATGCCTAACTCTAAAAGCTGAACATCAAATGAGCCAACGTTGCTTCGATGGTATGTTAGAAATCATGAAATCCATGCTGCCAGAGAATGATAAGTTACCAGAAAGTTTCTATCAGGCCAAGCGATTAGTTAAGGGACTGGGATTGGAGTACCAAAGAATAGATGTATGTCCCAACTTTTGCATGCTCTACTACAAAGACCGTGCACAAAATATTAGATGTGATGAATGTGGCGAATCAAGGTATGAAGAGCCTACTTCTAAGAGGACAAAACTTGTACCCCGAAAAACTCTTCACTACTTGCCTATCACACCCAGGCTACAGAGGATGTATATGAAGAAAACAACGGCAGAATACATGAGATGGCACAAAGAAGGTTATCGTGAGAAACCTGAGATCATGGTGCACCCGGCTGATGGGGAAGCGTGGAAACATTTTGATCATACTTATCCAGAATTTGCTTCAGAAGCCCGTAATGTTAGGCTTGGGCTCTCAACGGACGGCTTCACACCGTACAACTCGAGCGCAGCTCCATACTCAACTTGGCCCGTATTGGTATTCCCATATAATCTTCCTCCGAGTTTGTTAATGAAAGATGATAGCATGTTTCTCACGCTAGTCATTCCTGGACCTAAACATCCTGGACGTGACATTGATATAGTTTTAGAGCCATTGATAGATGAATTAAAAAGTTTATGGTTGAATGGAAAGGAGACATATGATGTATCAAGGGGGCAAAATTTTATCATGCGTGCATCACTAATCTGGACAGTGAGTGACTTTCCCGCGTATGAGATGCTAAGTGGGTGGGGAACTCATGGCGGTTTGGCATGCCCTTATTGCATGGATAAAACTAAATCCTTTCGTCTTCAACACGGTGGTAAATCATCATGGTTCGATTGCCATAGATGTTTCTTGCCCCTAAATCATCCATTTCGATCTGATAAGAGAAATTTCTTACGAAATAGGATTGAGAATGATTTACCACCATCGAGGCTTACAGGACATGAGCTTATGGAGGAAGTTAATCGACTCCCACCAATCAGATGGGGCAAGTCTAGAAAATTAGATCAGCTTCTCGGATATGGAGTGTCACATCATTGGCAAAAAAAAAGCATATTTTGGCAACTGTCCTATTGGCCTGACTTGTTGATACGTCACAATATCGACATGATGCATTTAGAGAAAAATGTTGCGGAAACCATCTTCTACATCTTGCTTAACATAACAAGTAAAACAAAGGATAATAAAAAAGCACGCAAGGATTTGGCCATATACTGCAACCGTCCTAACTTGCATCTAACCCAAAATGGGGACAAACCACGAGCACCATATGAATTAAACTTAGAGGATAGGCGTCGAGTTTTGAAATGGCTTAAGGAAAAGGTAAAGTTTCCTGATGGTTATGCATCTAATTGGGGCAGATGTGTTAACCTAACCAATTGCACGCTCACGGGACTGAAAAGTCATGATTACCACATATTCATGGAGCGTCTTCTCCCAGCAGCTTTTTGAGACTTCATTCCAAATTTTATTTGGGGACCATTGTGTGAGCTTTCAGCTTTTTTTAGAGATCTTTGTGCCAAGGAGCTCGACCCGCTTCGTATCGAGCAACTAGAGAAAGATGTTGTAGTTACAATATGCAAGCTTGAAAAAATATTCCCCCCTGGTTTCTTCAACTCAATGCAGCATCTTATTGTCCATGTCGCTTATGAGGTGAAAAATGGTGGCCCTGTGAATAGTCGTTGGATGTATGGTGTTGAAAGGTAAACTAAGATAATAATTTTCTCTAAAATTATGTACATTATTCTTATAGATTATGCATCTAAGGTTGTGGTAGATCTCATGAATTATTTTTTAATTTGTAGGAATAACAAACATTCAAAGATGATGATTACCAACAAAGCACGTGTCGAGGGATCTATAGTACAAGCAACACTTTTAAAGGAGATTACTACATATTGCTCAAGCTACTTTGCAGAAAATTTTACATCAAAGCTATCCAACAGAGATAAACATCGAGTTCAGAAGGATGACCATTCAAGCATGAGATTATCCATATTTGATAAGTTCGGGAATGCTATAGGCCGAGGAACTAGAGGAACTTTAAATGAAGATGATTATGCAGCAGCACATAATTATGTCCTCTTTAATTGCCCTGAGATTCAACCATTATTGATGTACGAATTTTATTTTTTATAAAACTATATATTGCATTCTACAACCATTACTCATATACAAATTATTTGCTACAGAGAATTTGATCAGTTCATGGTGAGCGTCGGCCGATTAACTAGATCACAGACCTTAGAAAAACTACGACAAAAGGAGTTTGCTGATTGGCTGCACAAAAAAGTTCTTGTAGAGCGTGAATTTGATATCCACATCCGTAAGGTTGGTCTTAAACCTTTAAAACAAGCAACATTTTATAATGGATATGATGTTAACGGATTTCGATTTCATACCGAAGCATTTAGCCAAAACAAATCTACAATTAATAGTGGAGTTTGTGTCAAAGGAGAGTCATCCAATAACATACAACAAGATTATTATGGTATTCTCCAAGAAGTCATAGAATTAGAATACCATGGAGTTGGTCATAAGTTAGTTCTTTTTAAGTGTCGCTGGTTTAACCCATCAAATGGGATAAGAGTGGATCAGCAACATGGCATTATAGAAGTCAAACACACCTCCATTCTTCGTGGCCATGATAACTTTGTATTGGCGTGTCAAGCAACTCAAGTATACTACTTACCTTATGCATCGGAGGGGCGAGAGCGACAACAATGGTGGATTGCGATGAAAACAAGGCGAAAGGATAAGTTTGATTCAAACCATGAGTTCTACCAAGAGGAACAACCAGATTTTCCTATCTTAGTCTCAACTGAACTTGACAACTATGAAAATGGATCGTTGGAACTAGCCGAGAACTCGGCTGAACATGCAACATCGACACTTCCACAATTAGGAGCACATACAGACCTAGTCTATGATAGTCTCGAAGATCAAGGTCAGACGGATGAGGACAATCATTCTAATGAAACTGATGAATCACTTGCATCTGCGTCTGAAGGTTCTGATGAAGAACAATGGTAATATAAAAGTAACAATGATTGTAGTTGTCCGTGTGAATATATTGATTCAATTTCTGGGTATTTTGGTTTCAGAATTTAGGGGAATTGCATTTACTTTTTGTTGTTGATTTCTGAATTTGCACTTTGAATCTCAGTATTGTTATCATTCTACAGTGATACTTTGATATTTTTTTCTTTTTTCCCCTCAAATTCTACTGTTTATTAATATGAATAGTGATACTAGTACCAGTAAGGTGTAGTGAGCTGTTATGAATTAAAAAACTCACGAATATGTTATAAAAAAGGTAAACATAATATGGCATAATTTCTTCTAGATGTATAAATGCTCATATATATTGCTTTAATAAAATCTGTAGAATTGGATGCGTTTTCTCTTAAATATTGTGTTTGTGTCTTTGATGGATGGAGTTGGACCGGTATTGAATGATACCGGCTTCTACTGGATGATGCATACATTTAGCTTCAATTTTTCTTTTTTTAAGAAAAAAGTTGTAGAGGTTATGATATCGGCTCTGATATCTAGCATCACGCTTTTGTTTTTCCTTCATAAAATTACTTTTCATGGAAAATATTTTTAATTCAAATACGTGGGTACACTCACCAAACCAACTTACTCTTAAAAGTTAAATATCATATTATTAGATACGTGGGTGCTCATTCATCAATTCATGGGTTAATTTTTTAAACTTTTTCCTCTGCAACTAAAAAGGATGCATGTGATTCTGTGTTCTGGGAGTGAACAAATTTTTTTTCTGTGGGGGAAACATTAAAAATTGTTCTGTGAGTGAACAAATTTTTTTTCCGTGCAAAACAAATTTAATATTTGGTGTGTACATTTTTCTGTGGGCTCACACACGAGATTTCACTCAGCCTTCTTTCACCATTTTTTTTTCCCGTGAGACCTTCCATGCCCACCAATATATTTTACCATACCCACCAAAATGCTGCATTTTCTAGTAGTGTAATATTATTATATCTATGACCATTTTTGTTGAATATATGATTTTCTCTTAATTTTGATTGTTATAGGAAATGTTGTATAATTTAAAAGTACAATTATTCTACTTTATTTTTTTTCTTAGATTATCATCAATTATGAATTTTAACTTTCCTTAAATTTTGAATATCAACTTTCTTCTCAAATCTACATTTATTTTTCATTAATTATGTTTTCATAATTAAAATTTATATTAATTACTAAATTATCTTCATTTTTATTTTCTTTTTTTCACATGAAGATATAATTTTTTTACATTTTAAAAAACATCACCGTAGCAACACACAAACAAAATACTAGAGGTGGCAATCGGGCGTCGGGTCGGGTCGGGTTCGGGTTCGGGTCGGGTCAGTTTGACCTTCTAGAAGAAATCGGGTCGGGTCAGAGTCGGGTCGGGTCAATTTATATGTTGTGTTTTTTCAGATCGTTGATAGATTTCGATTGGATTGAAAGCCATTTGATCTCGGGTCGGGTCGGATCAGGTTCAGATCAGGTCAGATCAGTTTGACTTTCTTAAGAAATTGGGTCGGATCGGATTCAGGTCCGGACGGGTCGAACGGGTTTCTCGGGTCAGGTCGGATTCTGCCACCTCTACAAAATACTAACCTTGCTTTGTTAGCTTATACTTATTGATTTGATATTATTATCGCTTTTGTTTTTGAAAAAAGAAAACAAAAAAGACTTTCTGAACCCGAGCCTTGAACTAAAAAGGTTCAGGTCTGGCCATAAGTCTGGAATTAAAAATTAGCATCCTTGTTATTGTTCTAAACATATTAAATTTGAGATGTTCTTCAATGAAGGAAGAAAAAAAAATAATTAACAACTTGGAGGAAGACTCGGAACTTTTATGAGACTTTCAGAACTTTTAAACTTTTGATGGAATTTTTTTTAGTCCAATCACCATTGCAATGGAGACCGAAAAGTACTTACTAAAACATTAAATCCGCGTCCAACGTAGTGTTCAATGCTAATAGTAGTAACATAATACCTTCGCTAATCATTAAAATTATGAATTCAAATTCTAACACAGAAAAGAGACATTAATATCTTCGGCAGAAAAGTGACATTAATATCTTCAGCCCCGTTCGACAAGAATGAAATAGAGAAAAATATATGAAAATATGTTAGAATGATAGCCGAACGAAAAAAGAATTGAATGAAATTATGAAAGTGAAAAAATATAATTGAAAAAAAATTACAATTAAACTTTTTTTTTGTAATTGAGTCCCTCTCTATTTTATAGAATGAACCCTTCTCTATTTCATAAAGAAATGAAAGAGTGAAATAGAGAGAGTGTATTTTTTATGGATCGAAATAATTTAATTCTTCTCTTCCGCTATTTCTATCCTGAATATATTTGAAATAAATTGAAAAAATAAAC
Source organism: Schoenoplectus tabernaemontani (assembly GCA_037127355.1). NCBI lineage: Eukaryota > Viridiplantae > Streptophyta > Magnoliopsida > Poales > Cyperaceae > Schoenoplectus > Schoenoplectus tabernaemontani. The sequence goes on from CM073738.1 coordinate 11,401,564, forward strand.
TAATCTCAATTCTTTAATACTCTTTTCCCGGATCTATTTCATGTGTTGCCGACCCAGGCTGTTCAAGAATTGAGTGTCTGCATTCTAATATAAAAATCTTTTATAAAAAAGGATAAATATGTTTATCCCAGCGCTCTGTCCTCACACATCGTCCCATTTTTTTTTTCTATTTTAAGTTAGAAATATTATTACAATCCCCACACTTTTATCCTCATAATTTATCCCCAACAACCTCCGCTAATTATAATGGGCATGTCCGCTTGATAGAGACAATTGAAATTGTAGCTTTTGAGTTTCAATAACTATTATGTAACATATAAATAACCCTAAAATCCATACAAATAATTTTTGATATTTGTTTTATCTCATTAATATAAATAGTATCATTATTAGAAAGTTTGTGGCTCTGACATGTGCTTGTAATATTTTTTATAAATTATTATCATAAATAGCTATTAAGTTATATGTAATTAATCTCAGATTTTCATATAAATAGCTTTGGTGAAATGAACTATTAATTTTGACTTATTCGTATTCAAATAATCATACATTTTAATATAAATAACATTAAACATTTTGATTGTGTATTTTTTCAAACACATGTACAAACATGAGATATGTGTTGATTATCATAAATATTTCTATAAATAGTATCTTAGTCAAAAGTTTCATGCACCCTCTAATAAATAAACTATAATATATTATTAATATAAATAATTATTATGTTACATGTAATTAATCCCAGTAATTGATATAAATAGTTTTGGAGCATAGATTTTTTTTGAGTCGTATCTAAATAATCATATAGTTTAATATAAATAACACTAAACGTTTGTGTAAATCTTTGTATAAGTAGTTTAATATAAATAACAAGAATTATTGGGATTAATATTAACAACTAAATAAATAGATGTAAATAGCACAAATAGTAGATGCAAGTATAATTGACAGTTTTGTACCAAGTGCTATAGCGGTTATCCAAAAAAAAATGATATAAACAATATGGAGATCAAGTACCAATATTAGTACATGTAAATAACGATCAATTAAAAGATATAAATAAAGTCGGTACTATAATCAAGTGGTGCTTCACTGATTTTTTTTCAATTGGTGTTATTGGCTGATAATAGTCTCAACAGTTATGGTCAATTAATGTAAACAACACAAAATAACAATTGTAACTAGAAACGAAAAAAATAACTAAGTGACATTAAATTCGCATCACTGACACTATTTGATCGACGGTTATGGTCAACACGCGAAAAAACTAATTTTGATTTGTTTGCGACTCTTGACGTTGAAGTCGCTAAAGTCAAACAATTGAGGATATTTATGGAGATAAACACTTGAGGATTATTATCAGCCTCCTATAAATAATAAACCTAGTCAACGCGAACATTCTAGAAAGTTCCAGACGCATCTGCAACAGCGTTCCTTCATTTCTCAATCCCTACAAAAACAGCAGCAAAAGCGCACCTGTCTTTTCAACAGAAACAAACAAGATTCGAACAAGAATCAAACTAAGAAGCATCCACTCGCAATCTGTAAACCACCGCTCCCTCTCATTTCTTCTCGCCTTTTAATCAATCAACAATTAATGTCGATCTTCGAGAGGAGCGATGACGAAGACCTCTTCTCCCTCGATGCGTGGTATCCATTCAGTAACATCGATAGCCACTTTCCCCTCAACTCCCCTCGCTTTTCCCCATCCTGCTCCTCCTCCAATGCCTCCCTGCTTCCACTAGTTCGCATGGACTGGAAAGAAACCCCCAAGGCACACGTAATCAAGGCTGATCTTCCTGGAATCAAGAAGGAGGAGCTCAAGGTGGAGGTGGCACATCGAAAGTTCCTCGAAATCAGTGTTGAGCGCCCCAAAGAAAAGGAGGAGGAGACTGACATATGGCACTGTCGTGAGCGCCGCAGCAGGGAGTTCTATAGAAGATTCAGGCTGAAGAATGCCAATATGGACGAGATCAACGCTGCCGTGGTGAATGGTGTGCTGACTGTTACTGTGCCGAAGAAGGAGGTCACATCTGGTGCGATCTCCGACTCTGATTGATTTGGCTTAGAAATAAGCACGACATATATGTGCTGCTGGAGGAGAAATAGTTCTATCTTAACCTCTCTTTCGCGCTCATGTTCGTGTTCTTTCTAGAAAAAAATCATGTGTTTAATTTGCTTTCCCCCTTTTTAGTCATAGTCTCTACTGTTTGTGTTCATCTCTTTCGCTGTTGGAATTATTTTCGATGTCATCTGCAGCATGTCTGATGTAATACATTGAGATTGTTGAATAAATAAATTTCCATTAGAAATTGCGTGTAGCTAGATGTTCAATTTCTGTTTGTCACTTGTTGAACTGAGCGATGAATATATCATGATGAAATAAATCAGTAAACAGCAGCAATGGGAAATTCTTGAGGAGGTTCAGGCTGCCAGAGAATGCCAATCTTGACCAGGTCAAGAAATCTGAAATCAAACTATATTGAGGTTGCTGTTTGATCGCCTTTATGAGATGTTGATGCCTGAATTAAGGTGTAATTGCTGTGTGTTTATAAAAAAACTGTTAACTAGCATGTGTGTGTGTTTTTGTTTAATTTGACTTGAAAAATAAGTATGTGCTTCGGCAGATGTACAAATTTTACAGTGCGAATACCTTCAGAAATTGAAAATAATGGAATGCTATATGTTCTGATCATTTTTCTCCATTTAAAGTGTTTCATAAAATGTCGGGGTCAAGAAACTTATCTGCCCTTAAAGTGAATTTTGCTACATCTGAATAATGGTCTCAACTCCCAAATAAGTTGATTAGACAAGAGAATATGACTTTTTGGCAAACATTTTACAGTGTAAAATAGGAAAATTTTCTCTTAAACAAGGTTTATTGCTACACTGAACAGATGTAGTTACGGTTAATTTCTATGGTACTATCTAAATTATCTACTTTGAAAGGCAAAATTCTTTCAATGGGAGGTAACTAATTATGTTAAATTCTGTTCTTAGTCAATACCTTTGTATTATTTTTTCTTTAATTAGGGTTCCAAAATGAGTTAATAAAATATATATATATATATATATATATATATATATATATATAGAGTGGAGATAGCGTGAGCTTAAGCTCATGGAGGCTTCCGTGAGCTTAACTCAAAAAATATATTAAATGATCTTTAAATTTTAATTTATCATTCTCATTAAATTTTTTATATGAAAATCTCATGGGATGCAAAAATTTGGAGCGTTTTGAGCTTTTTAAGTCACCGTTTTTAATTTTTGAAAATCAGCTCTAAAAATAATAATAATATATTCAATACTTGAACATCATTTTCAAAAATTAAAAACGGCGACTTAAAAAGCTCAAAACGCTCCAAATTTTTGCATCCCATGAGATTTTCATATAAAGAATTTAATGAGAATGATAAATTAAAATTTTAAGATCATTTAATATATTTTTTTGAGTTAAGCTCACGAAAGCCTCCGTGAGCTTAAGCTCACGCTATCTCCACTCTATATATATATATATATATATATATATATATATAAAATTAGGCTATAGTGTTTTGCAAAGTACAAAAACGTTGTGTGTTTTGCGCTCTATTTTTAATTTTAAGTAAAAAATGTTCGATCCAAACCGCTCAATCTAATCTCCATATCAAAATCTATTAGTAAAACAAATTTAATATTTTTAAAATTTATTTGCTATTTTTTTGGATAGGAGGAAAATCATCATTTTTGGATGAATCACAATTCTCAGATCAAATCATTTTTCTTCTCATCAGAAAAAATAGCAAAAAAATTCTAAAAAATATAAAATTTATTTTACTAATAAATTTTTATATGAAAATTAGATTGAACGGTTCAGATCAATTATTTCTGACTTGATAAAGCACCATAGTGCTTTACAAAGCACCATAGTCGGACTCTCTCTCTTTATATATATATTAAGAAGGAATTTTTTGGGGTGGTGTAGCCGTGTAGATAATAAGTCCAAATTTTCTTTAATTAAATGATCTGCTAATTCTTGGGAAAAAAAAAGAATTCGGTGGATTAGGTGACTAAAACATGAATCACGTCACATGAAAGGAATTTTTTTTAATATATATTACGTAACTTCTCTTTTGTTAATTAGCTTATAATTATTGATTTAATTACTGATATTATTGCATGTTGCAGCTGCATTCCGTTACTGCAACTCTTTTCCCGCAGTTAGATTATGCTCATCATTCCTTTTGCTTGGTTGTTACAGCAGGAAATTTGAAGCGGTTACAGAGGGGAAAATACTGTTAGTCAGTTTACTAGCTAGGTATAATCTCAGATACAGCCGATTATATTTATGCAGGGTTTAGTATCAATTTCATTAAAACGAAATTTGTGGATGAATTACATATTTATCGACCTCACACGCTCCATTCCAACTTTTTGAAAAAAATGAAAAAAAAAACAAAAAAAAAACAAAAAGAGCCTTCTCAACCAAGCTTTTTCCGCCTCAGAATTTTAATTTGGGGGACCGAATATTATATTGGATATTAGATATAAATATTACAGGAAGTGGATAACACCTCTCAAAATACACTGTAATTTGAAATTAAAAATTACCATGCTTGTTATTTTTCTAAACATATATATTAAATTTGGGATGTTCTTTAACTATTAGGAAGGACGAAAAAAAATAAAGATATGTGGATCAAATTTTTTATCAATTATTTAATTTAAGTAAATCATAATCATTAATATCAATCTGATTTCTACATCTTCAATACAAATTTTAAATTTTTTTGATCCATAACAAACTTTATGAAAAATTAAATTCACAACTTGGTGAAGGCTCCGAAACATTTCTGAAATATGCATGAACTATTATCCTGCTTGAAAATTTCAGTCCATTGCACATTTGCACTGGACTCCAAAAGTACAATATTAAAGATACAGCGGGGGCTTCCAGACTGAAATAAATTGGAACATTTGTTGGATTCAGGACCTGCATCAATGCTTCTAGTTCCAGCGCATCCGCAACCTCACTCCTCTTCTCAGAGTATCATTCTCTATAAATACACCAACAAAAGCGCACCAGTCGCTTCCACACAAACAAACGAGATTCAATCAAGAATCAAACTAAGAAGCTTCCAACCGCAATCTGCAAACCCCTCCTTCAATCAAACAACAATTAATGTCGATTGGCAAGACGAGCAATTTCTTCAACCCCTCCTTTCTCGAGTTGTGGAACCCCTTCAATGGCCCTCCCTTCAACAGCAGTCTCCTCACCTCCCCTCGCTCCTCGTCCTCCCCCTCTGACACCTATGCATATGCATTAGTTCGCATCGACTGGAAAGAAACCCCTGAGGCACACGTGCTAAAGGCTGATCTTCCAGGACTCAAGAAAGAAGAGGTTAAGGTGGAAATCGAAGATGGCAACATCCTCCAGATCAGCGGTGAGCACACCAGAGAAAAGGAAAATAAGACTGACACGTGGCACTGTTTGGAGCGCAGCTGTGGGAAGTACTTGAGGAGGTTCAGGCTGCCGATGAATGCCAATCTTGACCAGATCATGGCTGCCATGGAGAATGGCGTGCTGACTGTCACTGTGCCAAAGGAGAAGGTCAAGAAACCTGTGGTTAAATCTGTAGCGGTCTCTGGTTGATACTTGATGTGGCTCTCTTTGGTGGTCACTGCTTATGTTCTTGCTCTTTGTAGAGAAATTCCTACGTTTCTTTTTTTCCCTTTTTGATCGTGCCTCTACTGTTTGTCTTGATCTCTTTTGGTGCAGTTCTGATGTAATCTGTTGCAGCACATCTGATGTAATGCATTTGGGATTTGGGATTGTTGAATAAATAAATTTTCTTTAGTAATTGCGTGTAGATATTTCCTGTTTGTCACTGGGTTGGTTAAACCAAGCGTTGAATGATGAAAGAAATCACTAATCAGTAAACTGCAGCAAACAGCTGACTAATATAATATAATGGAAATCAAAACTAATTTTCATTTGTTCGAGATTGAGAAGTTCGTAACTAAGACAACCCAAGTAGTAGGAATCACAAAGTTCTAACTATCAAATCTAACATATCCAACATAATCAACAAACAGCTGACTAATAATATAATGGCACTTCAAATATTATTCAGTTCCAATTCAAGATAAAATAGCATCAAAATTAAACTCCTACAGCAAAACCATTATTCCACTCTCCGTCCAAAAATAAAACAAAAAGCCAGATACCAGATCAGAAAAACAAAAGCACCGGTACCATCACCGGAGCAACCTCTAGTAAGCAAAAGACTCGCCACCACTGCTACGAAGAGTTCGGATAACTGAAGAAAGCACAGGTACCAGGGCCAAGAATGCTATCTGGAAATGATCAGAACTGCTGGTACGCACTGATATCTGACCACTGAGCTTATTGTTCAACCCAACCCGCAAAGCCACCTTTGACCCAGTTCCAACAGGAATTTGCGATTGTAAATTCGCACCCAGTGCTAGATCACCACGCCATTTCATCAGAGAGAGACCCAAAGTAGACAAAGCCTGCCCAATTGGGTAATCCTTGTCCCTCAATCTGGCCTCCAGATTTGCACCGTAGGCAATATCCCCCTGTGCACGGACTCCACCAGTAGAAGCTACAAGGGTCAACCTTTTACCGAGTGAAAGTTGATCTTCCAACTTTGCCCCTGCTGCAACAATGTCTCCTAAAAAGGTGACTGTGATCCCACCTGTGGTTTTATTTCTCTTTAAATTCTTGAATTTGGTCTCACCTCGTAAAATATACCCAAGCTGACGGCCAATAGTTTGGATGTCAAACCCAGCAAGACTCGAACCGCTATCACCATGCTTGGTGGATACAGCTGACTCCAGATGAATGCTAAATTCTTTTTTGTCCTTAGTGATCTGTGCTGATACGTTGGCTGGAAACATACTGGCCAGAGCTAGGGTTTCTTCTAAACTGACACCATCGTACCCGCAATCATGGTCCCATCCATGTGTGTCCAAGACAGGTCGAGCCAAGAACCCACTGGTCGGTTCCAGGAACCGGTAACGGTAGGTAGGTGTATCACCATCAAAGGAAGGCGGCAATACCATGTCAGGTAGAGGTACCTGAACCGAGGCGGGAGCATTATCCTGGTCATAATCCTCCCCAGGCTCAAACCCAGCAGTCGGACCGGTCTCCTTCTCCTTCCTCCTTTTCATCTCTTTCATTCTTCGGACCTCCTCTCTCCATTGCTTCTTCTGCAAAAGTTTGACCCGATACTCATACTCCTCAAAATAAGCTTTTCTCTGTTCCTTTGACAACTTTGCAATTTGTGACTTCCTAAGGGGCTTAAAAGGCGGCAACTGATTATACTCATCTTCTTCCTCCTCTTCATAGTCAGAGAAATCATCCAACTCTACATCTGAATCCCCATTAATATCTCCACCTTGGTCATTTGCAAGTTTTGGGTGAGCTCGAGTTTGCAAAAGTGATGAAAGCAAGAATGGCAATGGAGGGGATCTGAACCGAAACCCGAATAATTTACTAGCAGCTGAACTGGAGCTGCTGTCCTGTAACTTCAGCAGCTCATTTGCTTCTGACAGAATCTTGGAGGAGTAACAGAGCAATAACAACTGTTGACGCCAGGATTGTCCATTCGGAAGAATTTTGTGGCCATCCCTGTTGCGCCTACATGACTGGTGGTTTTCAACCAGTGCAACAGGGTTCATAAGCCTCATATCACCAGCTCCTTGCCGTACTGCTAGCTGTACTACATGTGAACGTTGGGCCACAAAAGACTCATAAGTGAGAGGTGAGCCATTAGAGCCATCTGGTGGGGCCAGGCCAGCATGTGTCAGAGCAACTATAGCATTAAACCAGATTGAAGAGCCCAAGACACTTGTAATGGTACGCAGAAGCGGCAAGTCATTCAAATCTCGAGTCTGTGTATCAATTCTGTCAACGTACAAGACAATATCCGGGGGACACTTTTTGGTGATGCTTTTAACCCTGACTAAAATTTTGCGGTTTGCATTCTGGTCCATAACAGAGGTCTTCAGACCCGGTGTGTCAATCACATGAAATTTTATTCCATCAACCATGCTAGTAAATTCATGAACCGACCTGGTTGTCGGTGCAAATGGGTCAGTACCAGTGACTTCAGAGTTAAAGATAGAATTTATTGTGGCAGACTTGCCAACCCCAGCTTTACCCAAGACCAAGATATTGACTGAGAACTTCAGGTCATCTGTACCAGCACCAGTTCTGGCCTCAAGTTGGAGAGCCTTCTTCCATGCAGCTTCAATGGAGGTACCGATGCCAATACCAGCACCAGTCATACGACCTCGCCTGAAACCCTCAGCCAGGCTGAGCCGATGCAGTACCTGCCTAGCAACTGTATCCTCTGGTGAGTGGCCTGACCTGTGAACAAGCCGAAGAAATTTAACTCGAATACTTTCAATCTTTTCATGAAGTGCTTTCTCCTCTTCAGACATCTCCTCCACTGTCCCTGTCTCAGAAGGAATGGCTGCCAACTGAGAGCTTGGCCTTGCTGGTGTTGTACCAGAAGGACGGGGCCGCAACACAGGAGCTGACGATCCCAGCCCAGCTGGGCGGTCTATATTGAAGATTCGTGCGCCAGTACCTGAACTAATACTATCATCTTGCGGGCTAATCACAAAATTACCATCACCGCCGGTGGCAGCTTTGAGAAGTGCGGCAAGTGCCGAGTCAAAGCTTTCTCTGTCCTCTTCATCTTCTCTCTCCTCCTCATCGTCATCCTCAAAATCTATGCCTTCTTCCATCTCTTCATCAGAATCTGATCCAAGTTGGCCATCAATACCAGCATTGGCTTCTTCAATTTCTCTCATAATCTCCTCAGCCTCATCTTTCTCCAGAATAGCCACACGAGCTGGGTGTGAGTTCAGTCCCTCTATTTCATCCTCCAACTCATCTCCAGTTAACACCTCTTCATAGTTATCTGCATCCTCAATCTCCTTCTGTTCCTCCAACTCATCTTCTGTAATTACTATATCATCATTTTTTGCCTCAACTCTGGTATCTGGCTCCTGTGACTCATGTCCTCTGGTTGGTATACTCTCAGTCACAGACTCAACTTCAGTAGAATCGACAAACCCTGTACCTTCTCTGGTCAGGTTCTCAGAGCCACCATTTGGGATTTCACTTTTTGCATCCACTACCCCACTAGCCTCGACCCCATTAGCAACAAAGGTATCTGAACCAGCTGTACCAGTAACTTGTATAGGAACAGTTTCAACAGGAGGACTTACAAGGATTTTAGGCTTAATCTCTTCAGTGAAAACAATAGGTTGGTCAACATTACTGTTCTCACCTCCTTCAGATTGACCATCATCTTTCATCTCAGAAACAGTGGCTTCTTCTTTCACCTCCTCTTGCTCTATTTGAGAGCTGAAGTCACCACCATCTTGGCCATCATCAACAGGGTTTGATTCCTCCGTTTCTTCCCGCTGTTCTCCCTCTTCTTCAACCGGGGCCATAAATTTTGCAACTTCCTCTACATTGTTTTCATTTCCCTCCACCTTATTACCGGAGTCTACATCTCCCTCCCCTTGAGCCTCAATTCTCTCAGCTATCCCCTCTGCTTGTACTTCAGTTGTTTCATTTTCACCTACTTGATCACCAGAGATTGCATCTCTCTCTAATCTGTCATCAGTGTTTTCATTATTATCTAATTTCCCATCAGAATTCTCTTCGCCACCAAACTGGGTTTCAGATTTTTCGTCTTTATCTAATTGGCCATCAAACGTTCCGCCTTCTCCCCCTTCCTCGGCTTCTGCTACCTTCTCGGGATTAACGCCTCCACTACCAGCCTGGCTCGAATTTAGGTTTTCTTCGGTGGGAACTGGGTCAGAGTCAACAGCGCCAGTCTCCTTCACGGGCTCGGATATCTCGCCTTCGTTTTGGGCGACTAGGGTTTGGTTAGAGTTCATTGTAAGAGAAGAAGGCGATAAGGCTGGGAGAGAAAGAGAGGTTTTGAGAAGTAATATGCAACTCTTATCCGGGGGTTTAGAGAAGGGGGTTTGAACTGTAAGAGGAGAGAGGAGAACCACAGCTTGGGTTCGGAGGAGGCAAAGATAAGGCATTGTTTGTCAAATTTTTACATTCTTATAGTAAAAATGTAAAAAAAAATTGGGACTGTGTTATGCTTGGTGGGTAGTAGAGATTTGAAATGGACCGCACGGTCCCGAACCGAACTCCGGGACCGTGGACCGGGGCCGACCGTGACCGATTGACCGACATGGATCGACCGGGGACGGACCGGTCGCCGGGCCGTGGCCGGACCGACGGTGACCCGGACCGTGGATCCGACCGCCACGATCCGGTCCAACGGTGGGTCGGCCCTCCTTCATCCGAAAATGGACCGTGCCGACCCGTCCCGTCCGGGCCGTGGACCGACCGGACCGGACCGGACCGGACCATAGATGCGGGGATCGTGGACCGACCGTCCCGACCGACCGGACCCGACCCCCCACACCTGGCCCACATATATCCTGGTTCCAAATATTTGACACCAATATATCTATTTTCTAAACGTGCCTATTTCTCTGTGGCGTTTGGATTAAGTTGTGAATACTAACGTTTAGAAAATAGATATATTCATGTCAAAATTTTGAAATTAATGATATATATGTAATACTTATTTTTTATAGGGTTAGACAAAAAAATCATAATTACTACACAATATCGTTTCTGGAGGAAAATAAATAAAGAAAAAGAAAGCAGTGTTCAATAAAAACTTTACCCTACCATATTTTCACAAGCTTAAATTTCGGCATTTTATAGTGTAGGGATCCTTTTTGGGCAAACTTGTGTATGTTAATATGAAAATTCGATGTGTGTGCGAGCTAGAACAAATCGTGGATCCGTAAAAAAAAAATATAAGTTTGGACACAATAGATACAATGATCCAAGAGGAAAATTATATCATGTAAGTTTTTAACCTAACAATACTTAAGTCTAGACATAACTATAGAAATGAGTATTATTTTAGAATTTCAAAGAAAAATATATTTATATTTCACTGAATTTTGAAATTTAAGTCCTACCTGGACTTGCCCCTTAGTAGATCTGCCCTGATAGAGACGGATCAAGTATTACCAGGGTCAGCTAGATCCTCTAAAATTTAAAAAATAATATTTTTTAGACTAAAATTTTGCTAATTTGAACTTCTCTGAATTTAATTTCTGACCTCCTTTGAATTGTTTGATTACTTTCATTGAGAAAAAATATTTAATAAAATGAATAACAAAAAAACTATAAAAATATTTTAAAATATGAAGTCTCATAAAGGAAAATTTTCTACGCTGACATGATTATCTATTATTTTAAATTTGTTGTTATTTTTAATATAATAAAGAATATTATTTTGATAGTTTTTTATTACGTACGAATATAGGTAGAATTGTTGATTTTTTTTATTTAGTATCCGATTAGCTAACGGATTTGAATATGATAAGATATTACAATCCGATTACTGTCCCCTTCATAGAAATCCTACATCCGTCCTAAGCTAGAACCACATATATTTTTTATGATGTAATTAGTACACAAACATGCTAAATTATTATTTTTTCAATTTATAAAAAAAAAATTGGGCCGACCGACCGTGGACCGGACCGACCGTGACCGGACCGGACCGTCCGTGGGGGTCCGGCCCCCGGGGGCCAACGGTGGGACGGGTTCGGTTTTTTTGAATTTGGACCGCTTTGGACCGGACCGTTTGGACCGTGCGGGACCGTGGACCGTGGACCGTACGGGACCGTGGACCGTCCGGGTTTGGACCGAACCGGCCCGAACCGGACCGTCTTCAATACTCTAGTGGGTAGCAATGAAATATCTACTAGTGTTTGAGCTCAAGTCGGATATAAGTTATAGATTAAAATATTGGTTAATTTTTATTTGGAAGCATTACATGTCTATCTTGAGTCTTGACCAATGATCATGAAAGCATATCACTTGCGGAACTTTTTATTTCTTTTTATTTATGTGATCTGATCATTTATCAACAATTCTGATTTAACAGTAATAAATAATCTTCTGCATCAAAATTCGTATTTAGATTTTTTCATAACCGTTGTGATTTCTTTGAGCCGTTGTAATTTTCCCGTGGAGATCTCCGCACAGAAAATACCGATTCAATAACCATTCGTCGCTTTGAGACTAGATCACCAGACAACATGCTTTGCAAACAATATTATGTTTTTTGAACAACCCCATAGTAAACTACTGTTAGCCAATCCTTAAATTATCTTTCATTTCTTAATTTTATTACTGGTGGAGGTAATACTTTTTTGTGGGATTATTTATTGTAAAGTAAAATGGGCAAGCATGACCACAGATTCATCTAGTTGTATTAGTATAGACACTTCTCATGTGATCATAATTCTTACTAAAAGCCTGGTGCTGGAGATGATTTAACCACCAAAATATTAAAAAAAAAAAGACTTACAAAAATATTTAGTTTTTATCGAATAAAATGGTAAAGAACACTTTTATTTGATTTGATTATTTAAAAGATTATACATCAATATTTTGATTTATTGGACGAACTCACAAATTGTCAACTTTCTAACTAAAAGAGATCTTCCTAACAAAAATAAAAGTACATTTGGTCTACTAAGACAATGTATTTTACTCCAAAACACATTGCGAACCACTCTTTTTCGATTTTACTTCAAACTGTCCCTAGAATATCCTAAAAATAGAAAATAACAAAAATCATAATAGTATTAAATCTTATATTTAAAACTAACCTATATTAACTAAATTTTAAGTCCTGTTGATCCAAATTATGAGTTAAAAATCCTATGAAAATATACATATACGTATATATTTTGCACATAAGTCAAGTAGATAAATCAAATAATTGTGTTTTAAATTTTAAAAATTTTAAAATTTAAAAAAAATAAATTCATTTGCTAATTGTGTTTTATGTGCATATGATTTATTATCTATTTAGGACACCTTTAAGATCCTAATGTCATTAAAAATGAACGGAATACCTCTATTATATTTCCTCTTTATGCACATAAATTGATTTTTACAAAAAAAAAAAAGATAAGAGAACAAGTATCAAGCATAAAATTCTTTTGTAATGTATTTTACAATGTGTTTGTGTATTTTTTTATTCCTTTTTCAATCATTTAGACTGTAATAATGGTCTAATAATCGTCAAACGGATGATAAAAATGAACATTTTAATTAACCATGAATAATTAAATTAAGCCATCTAAAATTTTTGTGGCAGGAATATCTATACTATTATATAAAGCATCTAAGAATTGGAGGGTTTATTTTTTGTCATGGTAAATTTTTATTATACCCATTTTATCCCTCAATTAGACGGATAATATTTATTGTTGGTTGATCGAACGTATGTGATCGCGTCCATTGATCCCTCTTTCTCTCCATTTCTTTCCCTTATATACTATTATTTTCATAATCTTTGTTTTTTTATTTAACAACCTTGTGCATATTTCGTAAGAAATTAATGGTGATAATATATGTTAGAATAATTTACTTTTCTTACCATAAAAATCATGAATCATTAACTCATATTGTGCAAAAATCTCATCAAAGATTAAATATAATCTTTATTATATATTTTCTCTATAATTTGGTGAATTTATAATTTAATATTAGATAAATGTGATTTTTTTATAATATTTTAATATTTAAATAAAAAATTCTGCTGCTAAGCGCGGGTATATAGCTAGTTTTGTGAAAACACACAAAATCAACATATTGAATACAGCATTTAAATTTTAAAATTTGAAGAATAAATAAATAAGTAAATTGCAACCTCAGTAACTTATGATATTCTCTTGTTAATATAATGACAAAAGGAAAAAAAATAAGAGTCAAAGAAGACGTAGGACATGTTCTTGTTTCTATCATTGGCCATAATTTTAAAAACTTTTTGTCAATTATTCTGAAATTCAAAGTAAACGTAGTGCCCTACTTTGGGGCTAATTCACGTTTTAGACATTCTATTCAAGTTCAAGGTTGATAGAATATTATATTGGATTTGGTTAGGAAGTAGTTTGGTTAAGATATGTATCATGATCTGTACTTCAACTGAAAAAATTGTTGATCACGTTTTCAAACATCAACAGATCATTCATCTGCGGACGATCATTAAAGTCTTAATATCGGAAGTCCTAAGTCTTACTATTGAAAAAATAAAGTCTTAATATCTAATATATCAAGTCATGTTTTGAAATTAGAATTTATATTTGGACGACAATTAAGATATAGACAAGTATTTATATATGAATCTCAATGTCTTAAAACTGAATTTCTCAAGTCTAAATAAGAGATATACTACGTCTTAATATCTAATATTATAAATTATATTTTGAACTAAAATTTATATTTGGACGACAATCAGGATATTGACAAGTATTTATACTTAAACCTCATTATCTTAAAACTGAATATCTCAAGTCTTAACACGAGAAATACGACATCTTAATATTTAATATTATAAATTATATTTTAAACTTAAAATTTATATTTGAGCATCTATCAGAATATGGACAAGTCTATACACCTAAATTTTAATGTGTTAAAATCAAATGTTCCAAGTCCTAATACACAAAAAAATGACGTCCTAATATCCAATATTATAAGTCATAATTTTAAACTTTAAATTTATATTTCAACGGTCATCAGAATATGAACAAGTCTGTATCCCTAAACTATAATGTCTTAAAATCTAAGTCAACAATAATTATTTACTCTCTTATTTGAATATACAATTGAATTTCTATCTTGGATAAGCCGATAACAATAAGGATATAATATCCGTCATTACACAAAACAGAAAGAATCACCCGATGAAGTCAAACTGCTTACTAAACAATAATGGATCTTCTGAAACTCTTTAGACTGTTCTATGGACGATATTCAAAGTCTTAATACCTAATATTTAAAATCTTAAGGTCAGTCATATGATATCTTAATACATAATGCTATAAGTTTTTTTAGCTTTTAAGGATATAAAAATCTCAAATATTTATTGAATATTATTTAAACCAAATCTTTATATCTAATATAACAACTAAGAAATGAAGTCATATTAAATTTTGCCTAAAATAATATTTTTACGTAATTTATATTCGATATAAAATCTCATAAATAAAGTCTTAAAATTTAGCATTAGAAGTCTTAAGATCATTCATTTGATGTCTTAATATATATTAGCACAAATTTCACTTATAACTTTAAATAATATATAATTCAAAAAATATTTATCAAACACTCCTAGAGCCAAATATCTATACCTAATTATTCTCGTCTTAGGACTTAACAATTAAATTCTTAATACTATTAATAAGTCATATTTTACTTTAAAAGATTTAAAATTTTATAATATTTTCTGAATATATATATTCTTATTATCTTAAATAAGGCCTTATAATTGATAAATTTATATTTAATATTTTTTAATATCTTAAGACCTTATAATTTATATATATATATATATATATATATATATAATATATCTCAATAAATAATAAAAATTATCTTTATATCTCATATCATTAAGTCATAATATTGTCAACAATATATAATAGATATGTAACACACAAAAAAATTATAAAATAATTATGAAAAAATAGGTTTAATATTTAATATAAATAAGTCTTAATATTTATCATAACACATCTTAATGTATCATTTAAAATATAATTTATAGTTTATTTTTAATTTTCACCATTACAAACAAATCTAAATATATATTACATACACGTTTTAATATGTAGTGTACATTTACTTACTAAAATTTATATTAATATATCATTCAAAATATAATTTATAGTTTAGTCTTAATTTTTATTAGTAAAAATAATATAGTCTATGTTAGTTTTGTGTTGAAGTTTATTCAATCTTAATTCTCAATACTACGATCAAGTATTTATAGTTTGTATAATAATACTTTATAACTAGTACAATTAAGTCTTTATATTTATTATACTAAGTCTGATGCACATATATTTAGTGTAATAAAATATCTTTCTTGTGTTCTCTCTTATCTCTCAACCAATTCATTCGAATGAATACTCAAATTTTATCTTGTTACTCTCAGAAATTGATCTAGCTTCACTTCTTGATCAACCGAACTTCAAATATGAGTTTCAACACATTTTCTTTATGCATGAGAAGTGAAATGATGATCCAAACATTTAGAACATTATAGCACTTTCTTAAAACTTCACATATCATCTTCTTGACCTGGAAAAAATATTTGATCAATCGATTAAGATTCACCCGCACTAAATCGCTCCAATCGAATTCTAACCGAGATACTTTCTCCTTTGATTTCTCCCAAATCATTGATCTATTTAATGTATAATTTATCTCATTGTGTTCTCCTCATCGCTAGCTTTTCAACGATATATAGCATGAAAGGTACTCTCAAAGATGAAGGAGATATCATTGGAACTTTGATTCAAACGGGTTAAGTACGTGACATACGTTTTTTTAATTTTTCTTTCAAATATAAATTAAATAACAAATAGAAAGTAGTTATATTAATTAAGATAGTTAGAGTATAGAATGGGGTATAGAAGTTAGGTATAAAAAACTTTTCTCTTCTTTATAAGGCTAAGAATTTTTTTTGTGTAATAGCAATTGAGATTTTCTCAGCGCATATGAAATTGTCTGGTCCGAATAATCAGGTTTGGCCGTTTGGGCTCATTTAATTTTTGTGCTCAAATTTTAGAAGAATTTGAAACGAATTGATTTGATTTTATATTTCACAGAAATTATAAATTGGTCCATTCTAACAATTAATAGTCTAATAAAATGGATAGCACAAATTCACAGTTCACATGAGAAGGGAAAAACTTGTTATAAATATGAACACCAACCAAAAAGTTTTGTGGGTTTGGTATGGTCGCAACTTGGCATTATTATTGCTAATAAATATGAACACCAATATGAGAATCAAATCAATATATTTTGGTATGGGTTCAGCATCTGCTGCTTTTTTAAACAGAGAATGACACCACTGACACTGATTATGTCGTCTGATCAAAATATAACCGTCTGCATAAACCCAAGAAAAAGATGGTGACATGTAATCAAATGAAATGAACTCAATTACATATTTACCGCGAGTGGAAGGGTGAATATAATCAAATGGTGGCATGCAATAATCTTCTGCAAAAAAAATTATAAGCACCATAAAATGCTTAATTTTGGGTTCCTAATGGGTCACCAGCATCCAGTGAAAAACACAGGGAATATTTCCATGTCGTTTCAATATCTGTATAAAAAGATTTTCGATTAAATGACTAAACTTTGATTATCTTGTGCATATTGGAACCTAAACTGAAAATACATTTAACATAAGTTCATGCTTATCACGTGGTATAAAACACATTTAACATAAGTTCACGCTTATCACGTGGTATACCGCACCCAAAAAGTCTGCCTTATTTTTTAATGGGTAATTTTTTTTAGAGGTCATTCAAATTCATATCTTATTCATATTTGGTCACTGAATTTTGAATTATCTATTTTTAATTACTGAATTTGCATAATTATCTAGATTTGATCACTCCATCAACTTTTCCATCCAAAACCCTAACAAAGCTGATGTGGAATCCCATGTGGACTGTTTATTGCCAACAAAAAAAATGAATGAACAGAAAAAAGAATGGGAGATGCTTATCATTTATAATAAATAAATATTTTACTATATGTTGTACCTTTTCGCTTCATCTTCTTTTGAGAATCAAAAAGTCAACACTCCCACCCAATTAATCAAAATAGAAAAGGCGTTCTTAGTGAAGGTGAATTATTACTCACACGCTCACTTCTCCTCTACAAGTTGAAATTGTCTTTTGATCCATATTCTCACTGTCTCCTCTACGATTCGTGTTTTTTATTGTCATCTCTAGATTTTCTTCAATTTGGTCTCGTAAGAGGATGAAGTATAGAAAATTTTCACACGTCTGACCTATTTACGGTAAGTAATTTATTAAATCCCTCAATTTAGCATTCAATAAATAAGCATAAAGCTACTGGCTTGATGATTTTTTTGAACTTGAAATTTGGACGAAATTAGGTTTCAATTCCGTACAAAAAGTGAGAGTGGATATCAATAAGAGGCTTTCGTTATCCAATATAAATTATATAAATATATATAGTTAAATATACATAAATATAATTATTTTATATTTTTAATATATATATAATTAAATTATATAAATATATATAATAATTAGTATATATTTTTTTAGAGACCAAATGGTGAAGGCGATGGAGGGGCATATTTGATGGATATGATGGCGCTATGGAGATGATGACAACCCTCATACCCTAGATTCGTCATCATCGTTGTGCAGATATGAACTCTAGTCTTTAACTTAGGAGGTAATCACCATCACGGTTGTCTTGTGTCGTGGTGAGACTGCTCGAACCCGAGCTCAAAGTTGTTGCATGTATTTTGGAGATCCAAAGAGAGAAAGCAAGGGAGGAAACCGAAGCTGCTCGAACCCAAGCAAGAGGGAGGTGAAGGACGGCAGAGGGGTCAGGGGAGGCCGACGACACAAAGAGATTAGGGTTTGCTTGTGTGAAAAAAAAAAGAGAGAGGAGGTATGGGAGGAGAGAAGGAGAGGGAAGGAGAAAGTGAGAGAGGTGGGAGGAGATCGGTATTGCCATCTCCCTCGTCTAAAGTTTGCCTTTTTTTCTCTTGATCTATGTCAAAATTATAATTCAAATATAAATTGATATCTTTGAAGTGGAACAGTGTCCTACAAGTTGTTACAAAAGAGATTAAGACATGCATGACTTTTTAGAGATCAAATGAGATATACTTTGTCGGTATCCATCAAGGATTACCTACAAACTATATTCTCTCTCGCTTGTTAGGTCATTCTTTATGAATTATAACTCTTCATTTAAGTGGAAAGGGGTCTCAACACATAAAGGGGTGCAAAATTATCTTCAAAAGATTTTGATAAAGTTTTGACTTGATCAAAAGAGTTGTGCATTAATTTTTCTACAAAGAGAATCCATATTTATAAGACTCTAACTCTAATATAGGTTCCTCAACCTCTCAAAAGATTTTTTTCATGAATCTGATCAAGAGACATGTAAAAATTATAAAAACACACCAACAATTCAGCAAAATCATCAGAAAATCAATTCAATCGTTACACAATGTCTCTAAGACGTTATAATGAATTAGACCTTCACTCAACATATAGAGAACCCAAGATATTCATTGCATAATGGCTCCAAACAATTATAATACATCAAAAGCCATTATAACACCTCATAACACTTCTGAACATACGTAAAATTTAATCTTGGTAGTTCAAATTTAATTATATTATCATTTAACTTGTTATGAACTTCATATTTATGTAGAATCTGAAAATTAATTTGCTAACATTTAAATATTCATCGTTGTCGCCTGTGTTGTGGTGTGGCTGCTAGAATCCGAGCCCAAAGTTGTTGCATATATTTTGGAGACCCAAGAAGAGGAAGTAAGGGAGGAGCCTGAAGCTGCTTGAACCCAAAAAAGGGGGTGGGATCGTGTGAGGTAGGGGGAGGTGGGGGAAGATTGATGAGATAGGGGGAGGTGGAGGATGGCAGGGGGAGGCCAACGGTACAAAGATATTAGGATTTGTTTGTATTTTAAGATGAAAAGAAGAGAGAAATTAAGGGAGGAGAGGAGAGGAGAAGAGAAAAGGGAAGGAGGAGGTTGTAGAGACTGACGATGCCACCTCCTTCACCTAAAGTTTGTCTCTCTTATTTTTCCTCTCACGATCTGCACCAAAAAGATATCAAACATAAATTGACATCTTTGAAGTGTGATAACGACCTACAAGATATTGCAGAAGAGATTGAGGCATGCATAACTTGAGATCTCCTTCATCAGTATTCGCCAAGGATTGCCTACAAATATATTCTCTCTCACTTGTTAGGATAGGTGAGAAGACTCTCCTTGATCAATTGGTCCTCCATGAATTATAACTCTTAGTTTAAATGAAAAGGGGTTCTTATAATTATCATCAGAAGATTTCGACATAGTTTTGACGTGATCAAAAGATTGTGCATTAATTTCTCTACATAGAGAATCCCTATTTATAAGCCACTAATCTAGATACAGATTTCTCAACCTCGGTTTTGATGAATTTGACCAAGAGATATGTAAAAACTGCAAAAACATACCAGCAATTCAGTAAAATTGTTAGAAAATCAATCCAATATCTAAGGGTTTGTTTTGCATTTGGTGGAATAGCAAAAACTAGAAATAGAATAGTCATTTCAATGAATTAATTTGCCAAATGAATTTTAGACTAAGTAGAAGAGTACGGAAGAGTGATAGTTCGGTATAATAAGTTATATGTGGTATACCGGATTAGCTCTCGTCGGAATAGCGATTATTATCTAATTATGTTGTATTATATTATTATATTATTATATTATTATTATGATTATTATTTATTATTATATTATTATATTATGATTATAAATATAATTATATTATTATTATTATTATTATTATTATTATTATTAATATTATGATGATTATTTATTATTATTATTATTATTGTTATTATTATTATATTAACATCACTATTAATATTATTATTATATGATTAATTTTTTTATTATTTATTATTATTATTATATTATAATAATTATGATTTTAGTATTATATTATTATATCATGATTATAAATATGATTAAATCATTATTATATTATTATGATTATGATTATTTATTATTATTATGATTATTTATTATTTATTATTATTATTATTATATTCTGATTAAATTTTATTATTTTTATATTATTATATTATGATTTAGTTATATTATTATGATTATGACTATGATTATTATTATTATTATTATTATTATTCTATTATTATATTATGAATATGATTATAATTTTTTTATTATATTATTATATTATTATGATTATTACTATAATTATTATTATCATGATTATGATTATTATTTTATTATTATTTGATTATATTGTATTATATTATTATATTATGATTATATTATTAGAATTATGTGTTACACTTAACATCTTCTTTGAATTATCGATTTACAAAATAATCTTGAATTTTATAATTTTTCTTGTTTAAGTTTTGTGTAGAAATTAACTTGTAAATTGATTAGTGCATAAGAACCAAGACTAATGATGGGACATAAGAGCTAAATTAAAACTGCATTAGGCCTAGATTTAGTTAGACTTAAACTGAGTTGAATTGGTCAAGATAAATTGATCTTAAACAACAGAGAAAACTACTTCTGCCCAGTGAATCGTTATAACGATATAACGGTTCATCTCAATACTCAAAAATATTCTAAGGCGGGAAAATATGTATAGAAATCAGAGTGTATCGTTATGTAACGATTATGTAATCGTTACAACGATTCATGAAATGTATAACGATTTGATGAATCGTTATAACGTTTCAACTCAGTTGATCCAACGGCTATTCTTTCTAAACCGAACGATTCGTAAACCGTTATAACAGTTCAGGCCAAAAAATAGTTTCTTCAGTTGTTTCAGAAGATCTATTTTAAAAATGATCACCTCTCTCACTGAAAAATAAGGAATTGGATCCAACTAGCTAAAAAATGATCACTACTCCAGAGAGCTTACTAGCCATATTCAAAGAGAGAGAGAGAGAAATTAAGATATTAATACACTCAATTAACCTAACTTGATTCTTCGTGATCTTCTTCTCAACTTCTTCTTGAGTTGTTGTGCTCAACTCTTTCTTGAGCTATAGTGCTCATTATTTTTGAGTATGTTGTCACTCACATTTTGAGTGTATTGTCATTCGTGTTACCGATAGGCTTGACAACCCATTTTTGTGTAAGGGACCAAGTTCTATAAGTGTAAAAATATTTTTTAATATATCGGCTCAACCTCAATTGTTGGAGGTTGAGGGTCCCGGAGACGTAGGCATTGTTAAATCCGAACTCCATTACATCTTGTGTTCTTATTTTATCTTTACTTTTATTTTCTCACATTTCTTTGATTGCTATATTCTTGTGAGAATTGAATTGATTTAAATTGTCTTCCGCTGTCATTACACTTGAACATTAAGCCCTAAATCGATTTATATATTTCTATCTTAGGTTTTTTACATTCTTGCATTATTTTTGACCTTTTAATACCACCATCCTAGGGCTTTCAAAGATTTATCATTATGATTATTTATTATTATATTATTATGATTATGATTATAATTATATTTTTTATTATTATATTATTATATTATGATTATAGATTTTGATCATTATTTTATTGTTATTATTATATTGTCATTATTATTATTACTATTATTATTATTATCATCGTCATTGTTAATATCATAATTATTCATATTTTAACTATTCTGATTAACAACTGTCAAACGATGTTTTCGCTCTTCCGAGTAGTTAAGAATATCACTCTTCTACCACACTTCCAAAAATACACTATTCTATCACTCTTTTAAAATTATCACTCTTCTAAAACTATTTCTTGATTTACCAAATGAACCAATATGTTATAACGGCTTAGACCTCCAATCATCATATAAAAAACCCGAGATATTCATTACATAACAGCTTCAAGCGATTATAATAACTCACAAGTCGTTATAATGTGTCATAACACTTCAGAAGATATATAAAATTTCATCTTGATAGTTCACGTTTAATTATATATCATTTAAGTTGTCCTGAAATTCGTATTTATGTAGGATCCCAAAATTAATTTGCCAAGATGAATGTATTGCTTGACAATCAGTCTTATTTAATTTATGTTGCAGGGTACATCACGGAAAAGATGAAAGGCGCATTTATGATAACCAAATATGGAAAATACTCATTCCTATTAATTTGATTCTCTGTAATAAACATGTTATTTTCCTCCGATTTTGCACGTGATGCATGTTCTTTTGTTCCGTCAATTTATTTCTGCGTATCTGCGGTCTTTTTTCTTTCTGCTTGTTTTATATTTCATCTGATTTATAATTATAATTTATTATATTTTTAATAAATAAAATCAGATGTGATGAATCATGGATGACCAAGTCTGAGTTCCGATATATTTTTGGTAGTTTTGGCTGATTGAAAGATTTAAGAATTATTTGGTGTTTTTGTTAAGAGATATTTGATAAGAAGGTAAGATCAATTTTCATTTCAAAATTCTCTATTCTTGTAATACCTCTACGTACAATTCTAACATAATTTTGCTATTTGCGTGACTAGCTTGGTAACGGATAAAGACAAAAACAACTGTAATACATCTCAAATGAGAATAGGGTTGTCAATGAAAATCGTTTGATCGTTTACTTAATTCATCATATTAGATAAGATATGTATGAGTAACGGTTTTATTTTCGTTAAGTTATTGGATACAAATATAATAATTTATTTTATATTTTAATAATAATCAAATTAGATTTAAATTAGTATTTATTTTTATGATAATTGAGATGAAAAAATTATATGATTTTTGTTATATATAAAGTGTTATTCATTATAGTACTTTATTAATATATTTATTTGATGTTATTTATTTATCTAAATCATATATTTTTTTGCATTGAATTATTATCATTTTTATTTGTTATATACCGTCACATGTTCGTTTTCTGTAATCTTTAACGGATAAAAAAATATGATACGATAAAATTATTTTTTAACAAAATAATAATAGAATATAAATAAAAATATTTTAAACAATTATATATATAAAAATACCTTCACTCATACTTTATATCCATTAAAAGCAAAATGAGAAGCTCACAACATAACCCAACTAAACCTATTTGCTAAATCTATAACTCAAATGCTTGACCAATAAGATAAATACGAAGCCGAACGTTATTTCCGCTTTTCTTTCTTCAGTTATTTTCGATCGTCAGAGTCCACTTTTCCAACTTTAAAATATTCATTAAAAATCCTGCATTGAGGTTTTTTTTTTTTGAGAAAAAGATGAGGGTTATACCCTCAAATTTTCGATTTTCATTTAGAAGGATCACAATTAGTGATCAATATTACAAAGAGAGAATAAAATAAATTCGGCTAAAAAATAAATGCAATTAATTGAGAAAAGAAGAAAAAAAATGTTGTTGACATCTAATTTAATTCTGCTATGTGACCCAGTTTCTGAATTCCTGCATTACTTCCATCGCCAATTGTTGTTGATTTTTTGTTTGTTGCCTAAATATTCTCGCACATCTTTCCCTCCATATTACAAAGCATAAGGTAATTTGTAGTTTTTTCAATTGTTTGCTCCCTCCCTTGAGAATAGTATGTGCATACATTCCCTGACTGAATTCTGACGTTATCATCATGATGGCGGCAACATGGTCCCCGTCGATCCCCTCACCTCTCGCAATGTACGTACATTCCGCAAATAAATGTACTGCATTCTCTATGCTTGATCTACACATGTAGCACATATTTGGAATGCACCATCCTCTTTTTATTAGGTTATCATATGTGAGTAGTCTATCTTGTAGTAACAACCATATGAATATTGTTACTCTCGTTGGCATATTTAATTTCCAAATGATTTCAATGTTGCTTGCAATGTACGGGCCTTCCTTAATTGCGGATAGCACGATTTGACAAGAAAACCGGTTGTAGTATCCCATTTCCATATTGGTTGATCATTGGATGCGGTGAAGATCATTTGCGGCAAAGCTCTTATCAAGCTTTCTTTCTCGTAATGCTTGTTGAGAGAGAGTGGTCTTTTAGATATAGCACCTAGTTATTATTCTCGCCACGAGTCCGCGATCGAGATGTTTATATCTTGTACAAAAGTGAATAGCACCCCATATTCCCATCGAAGAATATTTCCTTTCCAATTATCTAGCCAAAATCTCGTCATCTTCCCATTTTTTATGTCCATCTGCGTTGAAACGTTAACAAATTCGTCTAAAATCTGCAATGATTTCCAGAATGGGGTAGCTTGTGTCATTAACCAAGGGCGAATTGTGGATGCATCCATATAAAGATCCTGTATGAGCCATGTCTCTTCTTTTATCCATTTCCAAATTATCTTTGTAAGGAGCGCATGATTCATTATCTGTATATCCAAAATTCCAAGGCCCCCCATATTTTTTGGTGTAGTAACTATCTTCCAATTGACAAGGCTCATGTATCTGGATGTGGTCTGTTCTTTTTGGCCGTGCCAAAAAAACCTTCTTCTTATTTTATCTATCTCCTTTATAACCCATATTGGCAAGCGAAATGTGGACATAAAGAATATCGGCATAGGCGTGAGTGCCGAATTTATAAGCGTCAGTCGTCCTCCACTTGACATTAGTGATGCTTTCCAATTTGGTAATTTATTTTGTACCCTGTGGATTACTTCTCTGAAATGCTCTTTTGCTAGCTTTCTATTCGATAATGGTAACCCTAAGTATTTAATGGGGAAAGATCCTACCTTGCATCCCATTATGTCTGCTAGTTGTTGTACTCTTTCCTGTGATGATGTTATCATGTGTTCTGATTTATCCATACTCACTTGGAGACCCGATATCCGCCCATATACTTGCATTATAATTTTCAGCGCATTGATATGTTGTTCTTCCGGTTTTATTATGAATAATGTATCATCGGCATAGAGTAGACACTGGTGACATTGTGGAAATGGTTTGAGTATTATGTGTTGCCTCGTAAGATATTGTATCCATTTTGGTAAAAAATCAGCAGCTAAAACAAATAAATAGGGCGATATCGGATCACCTTGCTTGACACCCCGTCGTAGCCAGATTTTCCTTCCTGCTACTGAATTTAGTAACACTTGTGAAGATCCTTGTAATACTGCTTTTTTTATCCAACCAATCCATCTTGTTGAGAAACCCTTCGCTTTCAATACTTTTTCCAGAAAAGACCAAGAAATTGTATCAAAAGCTTTGTAGATATCTGCTTTAAACAGACATATTTGTTCCTTTTGCCTTGTAGCCATCGCTACCACCTCTTGAGCGTATAGAAAGCCTTCATTAATATGTCTGTTTTTCATAAAGCCTGTCTGTACCGGCATAACTAGGAATTGCATTTTATCTCTCAATCTATTTGCTAGTACTTTGGAGAAGCATTTTTACATGGAATTGATGAGACTAATCGGTCGAAAATGGGTAACCTCTCCTGCTCCTTGCTTTTTCGGTATGAGGACAATATATGAGTCATTAATCGGTTCCAGTGTGTGTTCCTATGATTGTAGGACTTTGTTGAAAGATTGTAGCATGTCTGGTACCATGATATCCATGAATTTCTTTAGGAATTCCCCCGTGTATCCATCGGGTCCCGGTGCTTTATTGTTTGGCCATGTTTTGATGACTTCCTTTATCTCCTGTCTTGTGAAATCCCCTTGTATGTCTCTCATATGTACCTCTTGATTTGTGAAGAAATTGGTGCAATCAAATTCTGTTGTTTATTGATATTCCGTTCCCATCATCTTGCAGAAATGGCGGTGCAAAATGTCGGCTTTTGCTTTATGCTCATAGTGTAATGTACCATCTTCTTTTATCATATCAATATGATTTTTTCTTTTTTGGTGAGATGCTATCTGATGGAAGTATCTTGTGTTCTTATCTCCCATTTTCACCCAATTTCTTTTTGCTCTTTGCTTCCATCTCTCGTTCCTCGAAGCATTGCTAGTTGTTGGAACCGTTCTTTTATCAAAACCCTAACAAATTTCTCAATGTCATTTAGTGGTCTTTGCTCTGCTTGTACATCCAACCATTGTAAACATTCATTGCGGTTTGCAATTGTTTCTGCCATGCGTTGCCCTTTTGTTTTTTCCATTTGATTATTGCCTTTCGTGTTTGTATCATCTTGTGATGCAGTTCCTCCGGGCTTGTTGCTGTTGGTTGTTGGTGCCATATTTCATTGACCATTTGAGTGAAATCTTGCTGATTGAGCCAATTATTTTTAATTCTAAATATATTTGCACACGGGAATTTTGTTGTGCTTGTGCACATGATAGGACAATGATCTGATGAGGTATTTGGTAAGGCTTTTTGTATCGTGTTTGAAAACTTTTGTGTCCACTCTGTTGATATGAGAAATCTGTCAAGTCTAACATATGATGGTACTTCTCTCTCATTGCACTGTGTATATTTCCTTCCTTGCGATTGAAGGTCCATTAGTTCCAATGAGTTTACTATTTGCTGGAATGATCTCATGTCATTTGATGGGTGTTGAGTATTTGATCTATCCATTGTGTGTAGCGTGACATTCATATCTCCTGCCACCATCCATGGCATGTTAATGTTTGGCTTTGCTTGCTGTAACTCTGCATAAAAATTTGCCCTCTCAGTTGTGTTGGTTGGCCCATATACCATTGTGAGCCTAAAAATCGTGTCGTCCATATTCATTGCTAGGTCCACAGAGATGGTATATCTTCCTTGCATTTGTGCTAATTTGGTGAACATCTGCGATTTCCAAACTGCCA
Organism: Schoenoplectus tabernaemontani; assembly: GCA_037127355.1. Taxonomy (NCBI): domain Eukaryota; kingdom Viridiplantae; phylum Streptophyta; class Magnoliopsida; order Poales; family Cyperaceae; genus Schoenoplectus; species Schoenoplectus tabernaemontani. Next base: position 11,429,010 of record CM073738.1, read on the forward strand.
GTATCCCCCCGGCCGTTCCTTGTGCATCATTATGCAATTCACAATCATATGACTTCCCTACTGATTCATTTATAATTTGTCGATCAATAGCTCCTAATTTTGTCTCTTGTAGAGTTATGATGTGGGGTCTATGTAACATTATTTGCTTTCTTACTGCCGTTCTTTTAGATCTATCGTTGAGTCCTCTCACATTCCATGTCATGATATTTAAAAGAAATGCATTAGTCATATGTGAATCAGAATACAGCTTTCTCCCCTACTCCTTTGCCCAGTGCATACAATTTTTTGTTCCATCCGTGAACCCTGATGTCAATAAACCTCATTATCATTTCTATATGACCTACCTCCAAAAACTTAAACACTATCATCTTCATCATGATCTAAAACCTGCATACTTATACACTATAATCTTCCCCATAACGGCAGCCTACTTAGGCTGTACAACCTGCTGTTCATATTTCTGACCTTTTCCTGAGCTATGAATTGTTTTCTTGATCGCCTCTTCCAGATTGTGCAGTAACTCCATGTCGTTACAGTCAATTCCCACTTCTTGCAGAGCCCTTCGCGCCAGCTGTTCATCCATTGGTGTTTTCTGTCTTTTATCTTGAATTGTATATTAGAGTTGCCTTTACTTCTATTTGCTATGTGTCCTCCGAAAGCTTCGGGATAGCAAACTTGTAGTGCCCTTTCTTGTGGTGATTTGTACTCCCCTGATCTCTTCTCCATGAGCCTTCTACTCCTTCTTGCATTCTGTACTGAGTCATTAGTATGTTTTGTTTTTTTGTGATCTGGCTGCGCTTTGATAAGAGAACCTTTGCATGGTTTGTTCTCTGTAGTCTGGCGCAGGCCCTCTATATGGGTATCATCCTGCAGGCCTTGATCTATATTTAGGTCGCTCCATTGAGTTTGCATGTTTTATATCTGTAAATTGGGCCTGTATTGCAATCCTGGGCTTATCGCTTGACAATCTTCATGTACTGTTGGGGACGCCAGCTGGAGGGCCTGAAAAACTTTTGTACTTGTTGTCCATGTCAGCGGGGCGCGTTGGCGCATTGGGAAGAAGGTTAGAGTGGCCAACATGGTATTAATTGCCGTTGTCCTTTCTATCTGCACCCTGAGTTTGAATTGTTCTATCACAGTTCCTCTTCTATCTTGTCTCATAAGTTTGATGCCGTCAATAGTCATCATTGCGTAGGAAACGGTCTGAAATCCCTGCACCCCATTAAAAGTTTTGGGTTTTGTATGGAAGGTGATTTGCCGTGTCTGATCTTTTGTGCCCCCTTTTTGAGATTTGGTCGCGGTGTGTGTTGAGTTTTTTTGGGGACCCATATGGCAGTTATCTTTCTTTTGGGGACCCACATGGTAGTGACTTTTTTTGTGTTTCCCTTCCCACTGCATACTTCTTCTACGGGGACGTCCGGATCGCTTTGACGTCGCCGTGTGGCTGCCCATACATGTATCTACCGACGATGATTGTGGCGGCGGAGTATGTGAACTTGGTTGAGAGGCCTGCATTGAGTGTGCTTCCTCTGGTAGTCCATTATCCTGATTCAAATCTGGTGGGTACGGGCCATGTTGGATCTCTCTCCAGTTGTGCACCGTGATTCTGACCATAGCATACATGCCATTTTCTCTGTATTTCAGCGTTCTGGGTATCTTCATTGGATGCCCTCCAATGAGATGTAGAGTAATGTTTTCAAATTATCTGCTGCCAGACCATAAGGTTGAATGTGTGTGGGGCACCCGTATTTTGCTAATAATTTTCTGATATCCTCATTGTTCCAAGCCTGCAACGGTAAATCTGAAATTGTTAACCATGCTTGGTGTGTGGCCGGCTCATCCTCCATTCCCCATTCTGGCGTCCATTCTATCAGACCGAACTCAGTATTGAGCTCAGGGATATTGTACGGACTCTCAATAATCATAGTGTCTTTGATGTTTTCATCTGGGCATATGATGATGTAGGGGGCTGTTCTGGCTGCCATGATCTTCGTCGCTTGTAGTAGTTCATTGTTCCACCCGAGTTGGTTGCCGGATGGCATGTGGAATCTCATTTTTCACCTGTTGTGAAGGAATTCCTTGCAGTAACACCACCACTACCGCCCTATGCAGATAGTCGTTTTGTTGTCTGAGGTGTTGTCTGAACGGGAAAAACACTTCTTCGTTTCGTGGTCGAATCATGCTTTGAGCCTCCATTTTTGTTGTTTTTATATTGTGTGTAAGTGCTTGCTTATAAGATTTTGCTTGTGTGGTTTTTGTGGTACTGTGAGCCGGTATCTTCCTTCCTTTGCTCTTATATAGAGTTTGACATGACCGGAGAGTGTGTCCTAATAAGCCACATTTAAAGCATCTAATTGGTTCGCGGCATTGAGCTCTTTTGTGATCTTTTCCCATGCACCTCAAACAAAGCCTGGCATTGAATGCTCTCGCAAAGGCCGTTTCTATCTGGGGGTTAGAGAATGTTGCTCGGTAGCGAGGATCTCCTTTGCTCTGTGAGTCTTGTCTGTAATTGTCTTGACTTGTTCCTGTGCTTCTTATGACTAACCATTTTCCACCCTTCGTCTTTTCTAAACTGCTCTTGTCCCTGCTGTGAGTTAGGTAGGATATTAATGATATCCCTTCTTGTAACTTCATTGATGGGTGTTTGAGTTTGGTTTTGATTTGTCTTCAATGCTGTTTTGATAAAGCACCTAATCAGATCAATCGGAAGTTAATGGACAAGTCCAGTGATGTCTCGACTACAGACGATGACGCACAAGATCAACTAACTGAAGCAGAGTTAGTTAGGAGTTCCGTTTAGAATATTTTATGTTTCAAGGACTTACGTGTAAATGTTGTATTGTCTGTTAAGCTATATAAGCTCGTCTTCTGTAATTATATTGTTAGATGAAATTAGTTGAATAAAATCAATTTTATCTTTCTTCTTTAAATTTGTTTATGGTATCAGAGCGCTGAGAAAGCAAACGCTTTTCTTCAGATCCTTTTTCATGGCGAATTCAGGCAATTTGACCATGACTGTTGCTACTCGATCAACTAATCCAGTTCATTTTTCTCACTCGATTCCAATGAATCTAACTTCTGAGAATTTTCAATTTGCCACCTCTGACTCTTCTCATGGCCAATTGGTAGTTTCGACTACAGCACCATCACCTTCTACATCTACCCATGGTATGATTACCAGGACTAAATCAAATTCACTAAAACCTAAGGATTTTCCTGATCATCTGGTTTACACTGCTGACAATCATTTTGCTGAGCCATCTACCTACAATCAAGCTGTTAAACATGAGGCATGGAGAAATGCTATGGCCAATGAACTAACAGCTCTTGCAGAAAATAAAACTTGGGACTTCGTGCCTTTACCAAGTGGTGCTAATGTGATAGGAGCAAAATGGGTGTTTAAACTTAAACTAAAAGCTAATGGATCTGTGGAGAGATATAAGGCCAGACTGGTTGCAAAAGGTTATAACCAGCAAGAAGGAATAGATTATTATGAGACTTTTAGTCCAGTAGTCAAACCTGCTTCTATTAGAATAGTTTTAACTATTGCACTTTCTCAGAACTGGAAAATTCAGCAGTTGGACGTCAACAATGCCTTTTTGCATGAAGACTTGTCAGAAACTGTTTATATGGAGCAACCTCCAGGGTTTGTTGAAAAATCCTGTCCACATTTTGTGTGTAAGCTTAATAAGGCTATTTATGGTCTAAAGCAAGCCCCTACATCTTGGTTTTCCAAATTAAAATCTTTTCTTCTGCACCATCACTTCATTTGCTCAAGAGCTGACAATTCTCTATTCATTTTTCACAATGCCAACATCATTACATATGTTCTCATTTATGTTGATGATATTATTATAACTGGCAACTGTGATTCTTCTATTCAAAGTCTTATGAAGGCATTGGATAGGCAATTCTCCATCAAAGATCTAGGCGACCTCAATTATTTTCTAGGAATTGAAGTTTCTTCAACTTCTGATGGAATGCATATCTCTCAGAAAAGGTATCTGACTTTAATTCTTGAGAAAGCTTCAATGGGTAATATTAAACCATGCCATACACCTATGCAAGCTGGGCTTCAGGTTTCAAAATTTGCTGGTACACTACTAGATAATCCTACTCTTTATAGATCTGTTGTAGGTGCATTGCAGTATGCTACAATTACCAGACCAGATTTGTCATTTGCAGTCAACAAAGCAGCTCAATTTATGGCTCAACCGACTGATACACATTGGCAATTGGTAAAAAGGATATTGAGGTATATCAAAGGGACCCTAGATCATGGTCTTACATTCAAATCAACTTCTAATTTGGCATTACATGCCTATTGTGATGCTGATTGGGCTGGAGACCCAGATGATCGCCGCTCTACAACTGGCTTTGCCATTTATCTGGGTCCTAATCTAATTTCTTGGTCTTCTAAAAAGCAACAAACTGTCTCAAGGTCTTCAACAGAAGCTGAGTATAGAAGTCTTGCAGTTACTGCTTCAGAATTACTCTGGACCATGTCTCTTCTCACTAAATTACATTTTAAATCTTCACAATCACCTACTATGTGGTGTGATAATTTAGGTGCCACTTTTCTAGCCTCAAATCCTGTATACCATGCTAGAATGAAGCACATAGAGCTTGATTATCACTTTGTAAGAGAACGAGTTGATTCTGGTGAGATTTTGGTAAGATTTATCTGTTCTGATGATCAGATTGGTGATTTGTTTACAAAGGCGCTCGACAGGTCTCGTTTTGAGCTATTGAGGACCAAGCTACATGTGTTCCAGAACACACTGTGCTTGAGGGGGGCTGATAAAGCACCTAATCAGATCAATCGAAGTTAATGGACAAGTCCAGTGATGTCTCGACTACAGACGATGACGCACAAGATCAACTAACTGAAGCAGAGTTAGTTAGGAGTTCCGTTTAGAATATTTTATGTTTCAAGGACTTACGTGTAAATGTTGTATTGTCTGTTAAGCTATATAAGCTCGTCTTCTGTAATTATATTGTTAGATGAAATTAGTTGAATAAAATCAATTTTATCTTTCTTCTTTAAATCTGTTTATGTTTTCTCTGTGAGCTTCGGTGTTTCTTGCTCTCCAGCGTCCTCCAGTGTCGCCTGTTGTATCGCCTTGGAGATCGTCCTGAGTGGCGCCTTGGAGATCGCCGCGGAGATCGCCATTGCTTAACTTTCGATTTAGTTTGGATTATTCAGAATTGTAATGGTCAATCAAACAATACCAGTAGAACACCTATTGATTTAAAATTGCGGAAAATATTGCCCTAACGATCACATGCCGGTTTTAAATTTTTGTAAGTTCTTAGTTGTGTGCGAAGTACAGCACACATTTACTCCAAGCCCCTACCTCATGCATTTTAAGTTAAATCTAAAGAAATTTTTTTAAAAGTGATATTTTTCACGAGGAATGAACATACGAAAATTTATTTTTTTCGGAACAATAACTAAAGAATTCACCAATTCTAAAATAAGAAAAGTATCACGATGCTTTATGTTTGTTCGCTTGAATTTCTCATCGTCAAAACTGGTTGTGGCTCCTTACAATCGCGCATGAGATCTGATACTTCGAAAAAGAAAATCTACATGAACCCCTTGATGCCTATTACAAATGCCTTGTCGAAATAGATGTATCATCCGATTTTCACAGAGAGATGCAAGGGATTTTCATGTTTTGCTCGATTTAGAAATATGTTTCTGTTATCACTATAATTTATTTACGTTTCCTGAAAAAATCACTATAATTTATTTTTAAATTTTTTAATAAAATCACTTCTGTCTGTAGAAAAGGTAAATAAATTTAAAATTATTGCGGTTCAAAGCATTATCGTTTTGTTTGTGGGTACTGTTGATGACTGTGATGTGATCGTCATTAATGTTAAATGCCACAAAATTTGGAAATTTCAGTTGGTAATCTACTGTTATCTTAACTTGAATACCTGATATTTTGTTGACTGATCAACAGTAAAGAAATAATCAAGAGATTAGATTACCATGTGATACAAAACTTTTTCAACGACTTGTACAGTTCTTGCCAGGACCTTTGTTTTCATTTACAGTTCAACTCCATAAGCCACAGGTTTGATTAGAAGTACAACAATTTATTCCACAACTCTATACAAAACCCTGTCATACCAAACAAGTACATTAATAGTTCAGCAAGGTCTCAAACTTTAGAAAATTATAGAATATACACTTAGGATTATGAGGGATGTGCTGGACCCACATGAATTGGAGTCTTGAGAGAGATGGTCCAGAGCAGATCAGCATCAGAACATACAGTCACCATCTCTTCACACACTTTGTTTGATGTGCTTATCATTCTACCAAACCTCATCTCAGAATTGCCTATTTTGAGAAAAGGAATACTTTCAGTTTATATGTGTTATGGCAGCATAATATGATCTGTTCAATGAAGGGATACACATTTTTTTGTTATATGTACTCAACAGTTAATATGGTTTGACTCTAGGTCATGTTTGGTTCCAATTTTCTCATATTGATTAGTTAATCCCAATTCAGTTTGGAACTTCTATGCACCAGGTTATTAACTGATATGGTATGTCCCTGTGCGCCCAAACTAGTGTGCAATTAAGCTTCAATAAAGCTAACAAAAATATAAGTACATGACGCATACATAGGTTCCAAGTAAGGCCTGTGGTGGTGGTACTAACTGATGGTCCACCAATGGGAAAAAGACCGCAGTGAGGCCCCTCAACTGTTGACTGGATGTGAATTTCATGTTGATATGTTTTTGGAAGCAACCGAATCTGACAATCATCAGATAACAGAATAATTTGCATGTCCGAGAACACATAGAGTACGTTTAAGTTAGCTGCCTCATGGTCAAATCGGCCTCCTAGTGCCCCAGTCACCAATGTGCATAACTACACAAGCAAAAAATAATTTCAAATTTGCAGTTGTAGTGCAGGAATAATTTTATCCTTGGTCAATGAAACATAAAAATGTCATTTATGATCTGAAACGATAAATATATCCTATGCTCTGCTAAAACTTCTGAAACTCGTATATTCCCTTATTCCACACCCCCCCCCCCCAACACCCCTCAGTGCCCAATCTACCCGGATCCTTTTTTTTATTACATGTGCAACAACAAAACAGGAAGGACAATATTTCTGGTATCTTTTGAGTTAAAACAGTTGATATTTTGGAGCATTCTTACTTCTCTCTTGTGGTATACAAAGTAAACATGTACTATTTGGCATTCCCATCTTCATAAGTCGTAACATGAGTAGTTGGAACTCTTTCCTCTCTTTGTTTTCTTTAAATTAAATGAGGAGAAGCAATTTTGGTAGTTCTTTTTCAATGTTGGGGTAATGGTATATGAGATACATGCAAGTAATAAAATAAAAAACATCCGATCTTTCTAAGGGCAAATATTGCTCGTCCTTTTTAGTTTCTTTAAAAATGAAAGATGGGTGGAGGCATGGAGCAGCTTGACTGTTTTCTTTTTCCCCGCAAAGAGAGTATAAATATTTCTATGTTCATATAAATTATAATATACTGCAAGTTTTCTCTCCCTAGGTGATAAATGGAATTCTCCTTATAATTATTCCAAATTTTTATCCTTAAATGCTGTTATGTTCTATCTCATAGCAAGAAATAATAGACCTTTTACACCAAGCTAAAAAAATAGATATTATAAAATAAACCAATTTAATTCAAGGTTTTTGCAAAACAATAATTAAGGATTAACTGATAAGAGTAGCAATGTTTAAATGACATGAGTGTAGAAATCACAAGTTCAGGAGACAAGAACGGGAATTGCATGATATTTCAGCAATTCTTTTGTGACAGACATGAAAATATAGTGTAAAACTTACATTAGGATGATTGAAAGTATGGGTTTGTTCTTGGATGAAAGAAATACATTTATGCAGATCATTGGTGTCTTGGTTCTCTGCATTATCTACAATTTCAGATCCCTGCATTTCCCAACATATTCATAGTTAAATATTATAAATAAATAAATACAATGATTTATATTAACTAACAGATCAATTTGATAAACCACCATAACACCTACGAATAATAATCACTAGAACCGCATATACGTCTGGCTGACCTAGAAAGGTCATGTATTAAATTTGGTGCAATAAAATAGGAAGGATTGAAGAGAAACTCTCTGAAATATCGCACTTTTCATTGTTTTGAAAGTGCTTTGTTCAGTATTGGTAAATTTTGGCACCAAATGGGAAAACTATACCAGTCATTTATGGTATACGTAGAGCTTAAAGTTATACCATGTCAGAGTAGAATTTGCGCACGTCCGGCCTTATCGAGTCCATGTCTCCTTTGATCACATTGGGTATGTATCTGCATGATCACATTTTAGGGTTATGCATATTTTCAGTATGATGTAATCGTAAGAACGTGCATATTTTTTTCATAGATTAAATTAGGACAACTTGTTATCATGCTAATGGTGTGAAACCTCTTAATCTTATATAGCACAAAGTAGACACATGTTGTACACCATAAAACGAGGAATATCACATAGAGGATCACCAACAAAAAGAGGTGAGAACTGAGAAATCATGTTCCCCTCTTTTCATATTAAAAATTTACCAGATCCCGAATTATTTTCTATTACTTCCTTATTCTCTCCTGTTATTGGGGAGCATAGGCATTTGCATAAAGACAGGCAAGCAGGGAGAGAATGTGATTTAAGAACAGATTTCTATCTTACCCAGTGGACCAATGAATTGTGAGAGAATTTGAGGTTTAAAGGGCTGTTCCTAATGAGAGACAGAGAGCAGACCTATGTTGAATATTCAATGGATTCTGATTAGGGAATAACTTAGGCATGTCATCAAAGATGCGATTGGCACCACCATCAGCACATATCCTTAGCTTTGCTGCTCTAAACCAAGTAATTCATACCATAAGTCGATTTCATATCAAATCATCAACTGAAGTAAATCAGTTAAAATTTCACATCTTTGTTTGAAGATAAAGGTTAGTACGAGCCTTAACTGCATTAGTGGAGAAATTTTGCATCTATGATCTAAATCCAAGCAATTGGATGCACTTCAATCAAATCTCACCTTGATCCTCCATTCTAGAATCAAGCATCATTTTAACCCAAAATGGACCATAAAACTCACACTAATGCATCTATGAGACACTAACAAGTCAATTTGGCCTGAACCACTAAAACATATTGTTCAATGTGAACATTAGACTTAATTTTACCCTCAATGGTGCATTCAAAGCTGCCATTAAGGTGATAATTAGCATTTTGTTTAGGTACCAGTTTGAATTGTAATTGTGCGCACTTCATGTGTCGTGTTTCTGTAATTAAATGAGAAAAGGTAGTCGAAACTAAAAGGAAAATTAATTTCCCATTGATTAACCATGATTCACAACTATGCTACAAATGATGAATATTCAACATAGGTCTGCTCTATTTACCCTCAGGCAAAAAAAAAGAAAGAGAAACAAAACCAAATAATCCGGTAAGAAATATTAGAGTACTAGTCACATTGGTGTCTGCACAATTACATGTATACGTACATACTAATATGGATAATACAAAATAGCCGACATAATAGTGACTCTAATAGGAAAAATTAATGAAGGAACAAGGTTTTCAGAGTTTTACAGTTTTTAGCTTACCATGTGACCAAAGAAGAGGTGTGAATTTCGGTATCTGTTGATTTAGTACAACTAGGGCATACGTCTGGGGCAGCTTATCAGTCACTGGTACAGCTGAACGAGGCAAGAGAAATGTAGCTGCATGCTTGATCACCTTCATGCTCTGTGCAAATTGCCTCATCATACTTTTTCTCAGCCCTTGTTATCTCCTTTATAAATATAAATGCTTCTTCTCAACAACCTACGGAAATATTTGTGACCTAGTGTCAGTAATACAGATATATGTAGAAAACTATTTTCCTCCAGGACTTTACATTTATCTACTTTGATCGCCACGAAAATCCTAAAAGTACCTTGAACCCAACTTTAAATAAAATCATGAATCAACACTAATTTGTATTGTGTTTGGATTGCTTCTGTTACTGCTTCTATCTGTAAACCCAATTTCACCTCGAAAGGACATATATATTAAGATCATAATTGCAAGTTACGAAACATTTTTCACACTTAAAAGGCTTCATGGGATAAAGAAAATTTCATCGATAATTGAGATTGAGGAAGTACCTACGAGAGAGAGAGAGAGAGAGAGAGAGAGAGAGCTTAATTAAGATTGTGGAAGTGCATACCTACGAGAGAGGGAGTTCAATGATGCTCTGCCGATGCAATTGCAATCGGTTTTTGTTTGATTTGCGGCATCGAAAATATATATATATACATAAGAAAATGTTGAAGTGTTTCGTAGAATCAGGCAAAGAAGAGGAAGCATTCATTGGTCACTGCTGCATCGCTTTGCCTTTCCTTTTGTCTATCCTTTGCCTTTTCTTTTTAGATTTTTTTATGGCTGATTTGTTTATGTGTCCCTCAAAAATTTAAAATTAAATTATTCAATTTAAATTAAAACCTTATTACTTATTTTTCTGACAAAAATATGAATCTTTCAAAATTTCTTCTCACTTATTAGATTAGAATTTATAATCCAACAATTGTTAAGTGGCATTGAAAATTCATAAAATTGATAATCTTGATAGTATACAAGAAATTCGGAAATTCAACTTTAGGATTGTGATGTACTATATCAACCACGAGAAAAAAACAGAATGAAAAGTTCTGAAAGTTTTATGATTTATCAAAACAACTTGAAATCTCAAATAACATTCAAATCGGATGAAACTTGATACACATCCAACCTATGTGATCAACTACATGCCCTTTTCTTTTTGAATGTTTTTTTTATTTACAGAAAAGTCTGATTTTATTTATTTCAACGCTTCATCGTTATTTTTGTGCCGAGGACAAAAAGTTATCTTTTTACACTCATCTCCTAATTAAACGAAAATAACATACATCTTCTTTTCTTTCTTTTACATCCATCTTTCATATTATTACTCATTTAACATAATACAAACTAATTTAATTAGAAACGTGAAGGAAAAAAAATATAATTTCGATTTTTAATAGAAGAACAGTAATTAATTAACCAAACTTTGGTTGAGATTATTGTAAATAAATGAATAAAAGAAGGAAATCAAAGGATTAAGACTTTTGAAAGAAAAATAAACGATTCTGAAATTTTGATGAAGAAATAGACAAATTTGAAAACTTCTATGGACATGAAGTATCCTCTTTTTTTTGTCAACTCAAATTCTTTATTGCAAGTTTGCAGCTTTCTCGAAAAAAAATCTTTATTGAATTAGGTGAGATATCCCAAGGCATTAAAAAAACAAATATGAAGAGAGAGTCAGAGATGTCTTGTTCTGGACCTTCTGGTGAATATGTTGCGGCTGTTGCCTGTTGCCTGTTGTGCACTTTCTCAATTTTCTCATCTACAACGATGCCAGTAATGCAACCGGACCCACTCTTCAGCTAATTATTAGTAGTCGATAGAAATCATAGAATAAAGCTGCCTCAACTAATACTGTTCTATATTATATCTATTCAATATATAGTAATCATTTTTTGGGTTCAAGTTGCCTTTTGTTAAAAAAAAATCAGAGGTAAAGTCAAGTTTTTTTATTTAAAAGAAAAAAAATCAGCAGTTTTTTTTTTATTTTCATTAGCTGATTCTTCATAGATAAGGAGACGAAAATGAAATTTTCCTTTTTCTCTCTTTGGAAAGGAATGTCTATCATCTTTAAGGTCTACGTGGCGGGAATTTTTTTTATTAATTTTAAGGGGAAAATAAGTTTTATTTTTCCGGTATGACTCGGTATAATTTTATATGTCTAAAACCCTTCATCTATATAACATTATAACCAGACTTGAACCCAATTTAAACAAAAAAAAAACGAAAAGGATATTTCTCTTCAGCATAATTTGTAAATAATTGAGCTCCATTACTTTTGGGCCGTTCGATTATATTGAGGCCCAAAGTAGTGTTGCCCAAAAGGCCGAGATGTGTATTTCCCGAAAGTAGTAGTGAATTGTGATGTCATGATATTTCATGATTCATGAGTCATGACGCCAGGCTTTTAATTTTTTAAAAATTATGTTTTTAAATGAGAAATTTAACAAAGTATTGCATAATTATATATCGTGAATATGCTTTCATTTCAAATATATATGCAGAGTCCATTTTTCATACAAGTTAATAGCCGATTCATTGATTCAACGTGTGTATCTTTTTCATATTGTTACCATACAAAACGGATCTCAAATTTATGTTCTTCACTTCTTCAACAAAGTCACCTAACCATTGGTTAGAAAGGTGGCTTTTAAGTTGGCTAACAACGAATCTAAATTTCATACAACACTTTAGCTTTTAGATATTTAAACGATCAAATTAAGTAATCATTGAGCCCTTTATCACCTATATTCACTTAACCATTAATCATATTATTTAATGTGCAGAAAATATGCAACTTGGCCCTTGATCAGTTTTTCTAATTGTTAGCAAGCATATGTACACATCAGCGCATCAAAAGCAAAAACCGACTAAGACCATTAAAATTTTACATAATCGTTATAATTTAACCTTCTTTGATGGAATATCAAATTATAATAACTAAATTGCATGAAATTTGAACACACAACCAATTTAAAAAGTTAAAGAATATATCTATAAACTTTTTATTTTTAAGATTTTTTAAAAAATTTCATTGTCAAGATTATCAAATAATCCTCTTGGTTAATTACTAATCTAATTCAGATTGGTAAAGGATGAGGCAAGGCCATGATTGGAGGAGGCTTTGCAGAAGATGGGACCCTCATGGCCTCATCCGTGTCACAAAATAAGATTGATATGGTCATATATAGTCCATAGTTAATTAATAAATTAATTAAAGGAATCTAACTGTGGTGTCATCCCTATGACTACAGAAAACTATCTTCGTAAGGTCGCATCTGCCAAAAGAATATATATATATAGCATCATAGTGATAATAAAAGAGAAGGGAAAAAGAAAAAAAAAAAAGGAAAGATGCGGACACAAGTAAAGAATATGACGCGCAAAGAACCCATTTTAATGGGAACTTGGGAAGGGAGAGGAGGCAAGTAGCAGGGAACATAATTAGTGAATAGTGAGTGCTAAACAAGAATTAAGTATCACACAAGTGTCCGTAGGCTACACGTCAGCATGTTAAAAAAGAAAGGAAAAATATTGAATGCCCCTTGTATTTCCCCAGCTGGTACAGATGTGTTGGCATTTGTCCTATTAACATTATTTGTTTATTCAATTGACCAAAGTTACGGGCTGCCCGTATAATGAATAAACACAACTTTTTTGCCAACTGACAAAAAATACGGTGAGTTTTATTGTAGTGTACTTTTTATATTTTATCATTTAAAGATATGCCTTCTTTTACCACACACTCCACTGCTCAACTTCAACGATACAATTTTTGCAAATTGTTTGTTTGTATCCAGCGTTGATAGTTTTGCCTTCTTTGACCACGCTCTCCACTGCTCAATATGCGGATGAAGGGCTTAGTGATTAACAACATCAGTCACGATATCTAGACTGATTTGTTGTAATGGTTCAGTTTTTTTGTTGTATTAGACTAATTAGTTTGGATGTCTAATGTTCTAATATTTATTTTAGTAGTAACACTAAGCACCAGCACAAATTTACTTCCCTTAAAAAAAACGAACTCAGCCAACTCCTTAATTAACAACCATAAAAATGAAATGTGTACTACGATTTCTGAAGGAACGTTACTTAATATATGTTGACTATTGAGAAAATATAATTAGATTAGGGGAAATGGGAGATTAGTCTCATAAACCCATTTTATTTTGGGGAAAGCTTAATCACCTTTTTTTGGTATTTATGGAATTTAAACAAGTAATTAACTCAACAAAGTGATCAATTTCTCTAAAATCTATCGTTATTAAAGAAATTCAATATGACATCAAAGCAGGTCAGCATGGCATATAATGCTGCTAACAGCATGAAAAAACAGAATAAGCAGAAAACCCAGAACAACAATTCACAATCGGTTAGGAGAGTCAGCACTCGTAGTACCAAGAATCGGTACGTATAGAGCAACAATTCAGAATCTTGAGAGGAGATTTGTATCAGTTTCAGCAAAAGAGTCATTAAGTCACCACAATCAACTAGAAAGTAAGCTCAGTTCTAAAAATACTAATACAAAATAAACCAAAAACAAGTACTAGCAAACCAAGAGTACATTAACAAGCACCACAAGTTACCAGCAATGAACAAATACCGGTAAAGACCACCAGAAAAATCATTCAGAGCCTAAAGAGCTAAAGGCCACCTATAAATCAGAAATTTATTTCCAAAACCAAATGATCTAAGCAAGAATCAGAGAAAATACTAAGCATCGAAGACAACTAAGGGAGATAAGTGCACAAACTGCAAAATGATCGGATTTAAGTGGTTCCTGTACTTACTCTCATACGGTTCAAAAAATGGAGCAACTGTCAAAATTGCTCAAGCTCATTTGTAATTTTTTTTATCCTCCTAGATGAGCCCAACGTCACTTTTCCATTTGTATATTAGACTGCTTTGCAAATGGGCTGCCCGTTCTTTTCACAACCCTTCATAAAATATTGATTTTGTTGACTTTTACTATATGCTTAAGAATTTTTTATTTTAGGTTCAGCGCATCATAAGATTCAGGGGCATATCAAGGGGCTCTGTATCACTACTCAGAAAGAAAGAAAAAATATTGCCAACTAGAAAAATAGAAGTACATCAGTATATTTCTTTATATACATCAGTATATGAATGAAGAGAAGGGATCCGTTGACAATGAGTTATTTTGATAAATTTGACAATGAACCTCTAAATAAATATAAAAAAACTTTAAAATAAAAAAGTTTATAGATGTGTTTTTATACATTTAGATTGATAGTCATTCAAATTTCATGCAATTTCATTATCGTCTGATAGTCCATCAAAGATTATCAAATTTTCATACAATTTGTAACGGTTCCAATTTAACGATTTTGGATGGACTATCAAATGATAATGAAATTGTATGAAATTTAAATGACTATCAATCTAAAGATAGAAGAACAAGTCTATAAAAAAAATTATTTTTAAGATTTATTTTATATTTATTTAGAGGTCCATTGTTAAGATTATAAAAATAATCCATTGTCAATGGATCCCCACTCATGAATGAAACCACATATTCAATGGTCGAGCGAGAACAACTGAAAAAAGGATTTATTTGAACAAAATTATTTATTGTTCAAAGACTATTTTGAATAAAAATGATAATTCATGAGTTTTTTTAATCGAATTATAAATTTCTCTGTTGCTCAACATTTCTGCATCATTTAACAACAACGGATGCATTAGTAAAATCCAACAAAAAACAGCAAATAAGCTAAGTGATCTGACTAAATATTCACAAATTTGTTATTTTTTTCAAACAAAAACATTAACTGCAAATTTTGAATCATACCTTTGCTTTGTTTATATTACTAATCAAAGAAAATTTTCTATAAACTGAGAGTTATTTGTGCTTTATAAAGATTGATGTTACACTCATATGTTCGGAGGAAGAAGCAACATTTTAGAACGATAGATTTGAAATTTTGTCACAGGAGAAAGATAAAGTTTGTAATGTTGATTGAAAAATTACATATATCTGAAGTTGTAGAATAAGATGCATGAATTCTATCTTGTAAACAAGATACCTCTGCATTTAATAATGACATAATAATATTATTCAATTTCAGATATCTTAATTTACAAAAATTCTCGGTTTTTCAAATTAGAATGATACTTTGTTAAGAACTGCAATCTACTACAGATGATGCAAGTTCATGTTCCGATAAAAAATATAATTTGATATATGCTAAAATTACAGATAGCACTATTTTTTTTGAAAAAAAAATGATACCAGATTGTACTACAATATCTCATAGCAGTTGACACCTGCAAATAATAATAATAATAATAATAATAATAATAATAATAATAACAGCAGCAGCATTAGAGATTCAGTATCATTGTCTTTAGTGGAAAGTACGAATACCACTAATTTTTTAATATATTTTAAAATTTAATATTTAAATTTTGAATTCAAATATTGATCTTATTTTGTTGTGTTGTGATAGATATACTTTCATAAAATTTTGTGATATTTAAAGATCATTTCGTACTAGATCAATAAATATATAAAAATTTATCAATTAGGTTCATTTATTTTATTATCATTTGATCTAGTATAAAATTATCTCAAAAATCATAAAATTGTATAAGCATACTATATTATAAAATGTATAAAATCAACGATTTTGAATTTAAAATTTGAATATTAAATTTTAAAATATAAATTAGAAAGTAAGTTTGTGGCATTCGACAATACTAAAGGCAATGGCAGATTCCTTCTCTAATAATAATAATAATACGAAATCCGTTTTATTTTCTTAGGTGAGAAAATTATCCGCTTCTTTTGCAATTAACGGACTCTGACATCAACACCGTTAAATTTATTACTTTATAGAACTTTAATTCTAGAAGTACAACGTCCATTTGATCACTATCTAATCGTCCTTTCTAAAAGCTTAATTTTGCAAAAACTAATTGCTAGAAATTAATTATTAATTTAGCATGAAACTAATTGATTGAAGTTACTTACCTCCAATTTAAAATACGTCTTAGTAATCAATTTGGACGGTTGAGAAGACATCAGTTCTAAATAAATAAAACAGTTGGCCTTTTAAAACGTTTTTTTTTTTTTTGTAAAAAAGCAGGCTGAGTAGCGATTAGGGGTGTAAATTATCGATCCGATCCGACGGGTTAATATGGCCCGATCCGACATGATCCGAAAATAAATGGATCGGGTATGAATTTAATTTTTTTGACCCGAATAATTATATTTTTTGAAGTAATTTTATGATTTAGTACTAATTAAATCTTAAATATATACCAATTAAGATTAATTATAAATTAATTAATATTTAATTGCTTTATATAAAAATATTTAATAAATATTTAATTATTTTACACAGTCGGGTCAGGTCGACTCGTGACCCGATCGGGTCGGGTATGGATTAAGATTTTTTGACCGAAATTTAACCGAGTCTGGTAAAAAAAATAAAAAAATAATAAAATAATATAACCCAACTTGAACCCGACCCATTGACACCCCTAGTAGTGATAAATACTTTACATGACCGTCTTTGCTAGTAATTCGGTGTGTTTGAATGGTGAGTAATAACGTTGTTTTCAGATAACAGTGTTAATTTCGAGTTAATAATTATTCAAATATAAAAATAAACAGCAAAAAATATTGCTAATCCGCTAAACCATAGAAAGCGTTGAGTTAATGAATTAGTGTTCTATGAGGATAGTGAAAATAATAATAAAAAAATATATTAGTATAAAGCAGTATTAAATAAAATAAAAAAATAATTATTTTAGTTATTTCCTCCATTGTTCTTAAGTTATCGTCTAAATAATATTTTACTAATCTGAAATAATAAAAATTAGCTTTTTTATATTTTTCAAAATATCACTAACCTCGCATTATTCTTATCTACTAATAAAAAAAATATTCTTACATTAATTCTTTTACTCCACATCATACATGATTTGACGATCGTCCGATCTGTATTGAGATTGTATTTTATCACTTTTAAAAAACATCAGTCGCCGCGCAGTAGAAGTTTTTTTTAATCACGATCTCTTCGCGAGTTCGGATATCTTTGCATTTTGCATGGTTACGACTTACGACTGAAAGCAGTCAAAATTCGCGAGTTTCACTTCTAACCGCTGGCAGTTGTAATAACGGAAGTTATAAGGGTGCCTCCGAAAAAGAAGCGAAATCCCAAACCACGGATTAAAGACAGTAGTTTTTCTAGGAACCAGCGATAGAGGAGAGAGAGAGAGAAGGGAAAGGGGCGATCTAATAGATCTCTCTAGCGAATCGGTGCTCCAATTTCCATAGATTTATCTGAACATTTTGTCAACTTTTATCAAAGTATCTGTTGAGACTTGTTTTTCGAGGTATGAAAGAGAAAACCATGGGAACGGGGAAGAAATCAGAGGAAAAGGATGAAGACAAGGAGGATGAATCCAAGGGCAGGGAGATTATGTGCTCAATTTGTCTCGAAATTGTGACCTCCGGGGGAGATCGATCTACTGCTCGGTTAAAATGTGGTCATGAATTTCATCTCGGTTAGTTATGTTATCCTTCTTTTTTTTTGTTAAAAAACTTTAAATAATGCCAAGATGTTTTTTTTAACTTAATTTACTATGTTTGTATTTAAAACTGTTCCATGTCAGCAAATATACGGATGCATAGCTCAATTGCTCTGATATTTCATCTGAACTGACTGTGACTATAATTCTTTTTCGGTTTTGGCCGAGTTCCTCTTTAAGTTCAATTACAATTCTTTAATGATGGTTCCGGTAAAACTTTTTGAAGAAAGCGGTGTCGCTATGACAACAATATATAATGAAATTATGTTTCTCAACAGCAGTTCATAGCTTCAAAACCATTAGGGAGCTGTTTTGCACTTATGCTTGCTTTACAAGCAGTGCAAAGCTCCAAAACCAGCATCACTTCAACTCCCTTCTCTGTCCTTTTCTGGTTGTGGCATATGCCATAGAGTCTAGAGAAAAAATAAATTCATTTTGAAATATTTGTATCTCATAACTCATCCACATATATGACAGTTAACATGCCTTATAAACGTGGGCAGATTCCATCAAACAACTTGTTAGGAATCTTAGTTCCCCATTCAGTAATTTTTATCATATGGTTTTATAACATTTACTATACTATTTTGCATTAAGTATTTATTTTCTTTGGACTAAGGTTTTCAGTGACCAACTAAACACATGGAGGTTTTCAAGTAATTTTCATCTTGATCTTGACATGTATCTTTTGCTTAGTTTACTTTTGCTAAACATATTTTTCACCTAGAGGTCATTTATCTCTTGCTATGCCTGCAATAATTTTTTTTTTTTTGTTTGGAATAAACTCTTAAGTAACTAATAAGAACATGGATGTTTTCAAGTTATTTCATTCGTAATCTTACATGTCTTTTGAATTGTTCTTTCAGTTAAGTTTGTTTTTGTTGTCTAGGATAAATTGTACTCATGATTGGTAAACCCATACATTTATTGGGATTACCATGTTCTTCGCTATTTTATGATATGTTTGGTTAACTTGAACCCATTTCGTTGCTAAACAATATGAGCTGCCATCTTAGAGAAACTTCATTATGTATTTATCTGGATGAAAATACTGAGCCCCTAATAAAATCTTCAAAATTGAACTTAGGATAAACTACTAGACTGGACACGATTAACTGACCCAGAATCCACTTACTTTTTATTAATTTCAGATTGCATTGGATCAGCATTCAATGTGAAGGGAGTTATGCAGTGCCCCAACTGTCGCAAGGTGGAGAAAGGGAATTGGCTGTATGCAAACCGTCCTTCTCGTAATGGACCAGTACCTGACCTGAATGTGATGGATGAGTGGACCCATGATGAAGACCTTTATGATCTTACCTACTCTGAAATTGTACAAATCTCATCTTCCTACTAGTATTTTTCTTATCATTTATCTGGAGGTTTTGTTCATATCCCCTTTCCTACTCTGAAGTTGCATTTTCCTAGTTTTGGTTGAGGCAAGTCTATGGACACCATCTGCTATCACATTAAACCAATTATTGTTTCATCTTTTGGGATTAAGTACACCGAATAAACATCACATGTTGTCAGTCAGTCTTGGTTGAAACTCTCGCTGAACATAATCTGGAGTTCTGGACCCTATAGCAACTGAATTTGAGGCTTGGTTGGTCCAACTAATGGTTTATGATACAGTTCTTTTACATTACAAGCCTACTTCTCTGCAAATACTAATCGGTCATAGTTTTTTTATTTTAAGCCCAACTATAGTAGGTCAGTTTGTCATGCAGTAGTCATTATCTTGTACATCTTTGTGTTTTATGTTTTGGAAGCAACGTTAAGTGGTCAAAATCAAATTTCACTTTTACCATGATTTTTTTCCCCAATGGAAGCAGGGAATATGGAATCATATTTTAAAATGATTTTACTTCTTTTTAATAGAATCGTAGGATATATTTTCTATCTTATTGCACCTAAAATCATTGATAAAAAAAGGTTACTTTTGATACCTTATTTATTTATTTTATTCATCTTCTTCTTTTTGAGGGCAGGGAGAGGCTTGGTATGTCATTGCTGAGTACAAATATATGTAATGATGGAGTTTTTAAAATGTATTTGTGTTTTTTCCCCAAATGCAGCCTTTTGGTGTGCACTGGTGCCCCTTCAGTAGGATAGCTCCACTGCCAACTTTCTTTGAGTAAGTTTTGGCTCGTATTGAGTAATATGAATAATTGAATACTATGGTCTCCTTTATGTTTCCTTCTAACAATTCAGTGTGTGTTCGGCAACTTGGAATGAAGAGTTAAGTGGAAAAGGAAGAAATTGTTGATGAACATATTTGCAGTTCGGTGGGACTGATGGGTTGGGAAGATACAGTACTTTTAGGAATTGGGCCTATTCCACTTTTCTGCACTAAGTTGTTAGTTGGAATAAATTGAAAAGTTACCTATAGGCTTATGCCTTGTTCCATCTTTTTGGACACCTTGAAATCAGTTTACATTAAATGTCTCCTCTGTCGTTATCCATTTTGGTGTTATGTTTTTAATATTTCTAACATAACTAAATGAAAAGTATAGGGGATGTTTATTACAGTTACGAACATAAGTGATTAATTTGCTTAAGCATGTTGAAAGCACCTAAAGCTAAATATGAACAAAAAAAAATTGTATTCAAGGAGAGAATATTGTTTAAGCCGTAGCTGTGTTAGATATATTCTAATGGTTTTTGGCTTTGATAGTTTCTTCCTTTTTCCTTTTAGCAGGGATGGAGAGCCATCTCCGGCACTTACATGTAAGTCAAATTTATGCAATACTGAAAATATTAAATAGAAACTTTTGTTCTAATACCATGCGACACTGAATTAAATTTCACTATGTTGTTGGCCAAAACACGATGCTTGAGTATAAATATAATCTCCATTGATCAGAAAGGGGAAAATGTCAATAATTAAATTCTCAAGGGATGAAATTGGCAAATTAAATAATGGTGTATTCAATTTAATTAACCCCAAACATTATATCCTGTCACTTTATTTGATAATACAAAATCCAAGTTTATGGTCAATACCAGGAATGAATATTTTGCTAATATTTCTTCTTAGCACTACTTTTTAGTTCTAGTTCAACTCCAATGTACCAAAATTTGAAGGGTTTCATTCTAGACGGTGCATACTTTTATTTTACAACAAAGGTTGTCAATTGTAGTGGTTCAGCCTCTATTAGGCGCTTTTGCATGCTTTGAGATCATAAGGTTAAACCCCACCTGAGAGGTGCCTCTTCTTTCATTTTTTTTTAACTTTCTTTCTTTCTTTCTTTTATTTTCTTTTTTTTTTTTTTTTTTGATATTTGAACCCGATTGACCAAAATGTGATTCATCTTGGTTGTCTATAAAATTTAGGTAACATACATACCTGAGATGTTAATGACCTAGAAGATTGTTCTTCCTTCAGACTTTTTCAACTTTGTATTGTACAACTATTCTAAAAAGAAAAAAAGAACTGTATGTTATTCAGATTACCTAGAAACATAGCATGAATCAGTGAATCGTGATCTTTGTATGAAAAGGAAAAGTATCGTGTGAAACTTATTTATTTCTGATGAAGTTTATTCTTAATCATGCAGTTTCTGAGCTGTTTGGTCCCCAGACCCTGTTTGCTAACCATGTTGCTCTACCAGCTGCAACTGGCCATCCCTGCCCATATGTGACATACATTAACCCCATCCATCCAAACCAGCAACCACCATCGTCCTCTGCATCATCGTCCAATGGACATCATCATCCTTCTGGTAGGACAGTTGTAGGACAGCCACTTCCAGTGTTACCCCAACATCCTCATCAGGTTCCTCTAGATTTTCGTTACAATGCATGGGAATCTCACTTTCCACGTAATGCGTATGGAGGCAGTGTCATGCAGGTGCCAACTTCCACCCCAGTGCCGGAACAAGATGGGCAGTCTAGAGGTGTAACTCACACATTTGATTTTCTGGGGAGTAGTAGGTATGTACTTTGATATATACCACCTTGTACCCTCTTTCCTCCCTTCCCCAAATAAGAGAAATGCACAGAAACAAGCCACGATGCAACATGTCCTGAATTGCCTTGTTGATAGGATTTAATGATGAAGAAGACCTTACAACTATATTTAAATTTCAAGGTTTTATATCTTTGTTGGATATCTATGTACTGTGTGATGTCTGCAATGGAGGGATCTAAGGTAGTTTCTCAAGTCTCAACTCCAAATTGTAGAACAGTAATGACTGCATGGTCACTGTCCCTGGTCGTTGCATTATTTCTTCTAGGAGGCAGAACCATGATTGAAGAATAGGAGGGGCCAGAAGATGGTTGATAGGGTAGTCGGAGGTTTTTTTTTTTGGGGTACTGAAAACCTAAAAATTATACAATGACCATTCAACTTAACTAACTTTTCGGAAAATTAGTTGTGGTGGTGGTGGGGGGAGGGGGGGGGGGTGCTGGTCCATCCTCTCTATCCGTCCCTGGTTGCACATTGGTGCTTTGGTTAACACATTTTTCCAACTTTTGTGGTCAAAATTCCATTCAAGTTTTGCAAATCATTTGCACCAGGGATATTTAACTGTTTCCTTAATAATGAGGGACATGCATGCAAGATATTCCTAATGTTATTCTAATGTGTATTTTTTATAGCTCAAGAGCTGGAAATCCCACCTCTCTGGTTCCCCCTTTGGTACCACAGATCATAAGATCTGACCCGAGCATTCCTGAGCACCATGTACCTCCTTCCTCTTCTGCTATCCCAGGTTTGTTCACGCGTATTGCCAATACCATGGGGGCTTCCACAGCAGTGCCGCCGCCGCCTCCTGTACTACCTTCTGATAGCACAAATAGTTTTTGCATGTACCCATCAACTTCATCCAACTCAACAGCCGAGGATGTTGGAGGAAATCGATTTTATGCATGGGAAAGAGATCGATTTGCACCATTTCCTCTGCCCCCTGTTGAAAACCGTGAGAATGGCTGGTGGCCACAAGGTCAGGCACCTAGACCTGATTTGGAGCAAAGAAGGGGGTTTTGGCAGCCTTTACGAGGGAGGTCAGAATCTTCCGCTCATCGGGCACCACATGTGCCTCGCATGCAATTGTTTATGTGATTTCTTCAAGTCGGTCGTTCTGTATTTGATGGAAAATTGATATTTGTCATAAGAGCACTTGTTGCGTAAATTAGAAATGTTGTTTTCTTTTGGCAAGGAAAAACTCACGCAGCATTTGAGTTTTCTGGAAAGTTATTTTTAACTACTGTACTAAATTTAGCATGTGAATTTGTGAATAAGTAGGCAACTTTGATAATTCTATTTTTATACTAGCAAAGAACCCACCCATTGTACGAAAATCCTTTTATTTATAAAAAATAATTATATACAATACTTGATATCGGAGTATCAAGTACACATCCAACAAAACATACGCCAGTCTAATTAATGGGCATTGTGTGCAAATTTTTAACTTGTTTTCTTTCGTTTTGATAAGCATTTAGCAGGTTGTGATGGTTGTCAATAATAACTATTTCGTTATCCAACACAATTTGATAGATACTTATCTAATTCACGTTAAACATCTGCTATTTTTTTCTTTTTTGTTTTAAAAAAGCATTGAGCGTGTTTTCACAGTTGTCAAGAATAGTCATCCCTCATCAAACATAATTTGTTTTTTTTTTTTGTGTGCCCAGAGCAATGCAGCAAATTTCATTTGTTTCCTATGTTATTATTGCTAGATCGCAAAAAAAAATTGAAGATCTAGATTCCAGGGGGTTGGCAAAGACCTAGAGTTCTCAAAACAAAAATTGAGGATCTTGAAATAAAAAGGGGAAAGTTCTCGCATTATGTTTGTCTCTACAACTTCAGGATCAGAAGCCCTAAAAATAGAAATTTTAATGTACATACAATTCTAAACTTCTCCTTTCCGGACCAAGTCAAGCTAACAATCAAACTGACTTCATCTAAAGATCCAATTGGTTTTTATACAATATTGAAGCAGATAACAAATTCGGAAAAAAAATGACTTTAGAAGTAACAGCTCTTACATGACAGATACATGACAAGCAGGCTCCAGATGTAACCGTCGGTGCAGCTCATACGCAAATAACAATAGACATACTGTGAATAAACATGCCATACAGATTAATGAGTAAACCCAGTGGTGAAAAAGTTTAAAAAAAATCATCAATATATTTAATTTCAAGAACCTTAAAGCATCACAACTCTTCAATGTAACAAAGCTCCTACTCATTCTTACCATGTTTAACTAAATTTCTCTACTACTAAAAATATTTGATGGTTTATAATAAAGGAAAAGACTTCCATTTAGAATACTCATAAGTGGAAGCATAGGGTTAGTTTTGTCCTTTTTACCTTGCATAGAGTACCTCGTACACATCCAAATCAAACACTGCGGACAGATGAAAATTGAACATATAAGTCTCCAATACATTTCTACTATATATTCTTTTACAGATGGCATTCATTTTACAAGCATCAGCATACGATAAAAGTATGAAGAGAAATAACATATAAATTGTACTCTCACCGCATCTGTGAGTAACAGATGTCACATTCACAACCCGAGAGGGCACAAGACTATTCTTTAGCAGTGGCATTAGAAGATTTGTTAAGACAAATGCACCTATGTAGTTCGTCTCCATCATCTTTCCATTAAATTAGATTTATAACAGCTAACTTCAAAATGCAACTACAACACGGATTGCAACAATTGTACAAAATTTTCAAACCTATGTGAAAAGTTAGAATATAATTACTCATTGAATCCGTCCAGAGTTTTTCGGAACGACTTGACCAAAATGCCAGCATTATTCACCAGAAGTTGTATTGATTTGTGTTTTCCTAAGTTAGAAAGTCTTTGCTTCAAAGAAATTTCAAACTTCTTAATTGAAATATAAGATGACAAGTCCACCTAAATTGCCTCTACAAATTTATCCCCGAACTCGTTAATTTCTGCAAAGAGAATCCGTCTTTTGACACCGCATACAATGTGTCCCTTATCCTGGCTGGTGCTAATTTCCTGTCAGTTCACAAATGAATATATTTGAAAACTATACCTCATACCAGTATTTTAGTATATACAAAATTATTTATGCTGTGTTGGATAATGGGTATTAATGTATTCATATTTGAACATTAGGTAGGTAGTTCTTTAATTGAAATAATGACAAAATGTTCTTTTCATTTTATTTTAATGCCGTTGGCAAATAATTTCTTTAAAAAAAAAGGAAAGGATCTTGTATCGGTTGTGTCATATATGAATAGTATATCATTGTCCATAATTTAACAATTATAATTATAATATGATTTCATAATAGTGTTAAATAAGTAATTAAACCAATGAAAATAGTACCCTAAGTTGATATAAATAGCGCGTCTCAGTTATTTATCCAGTATTGAAGAGAAAGTATTATTTTTATAGGTTTGTATAAATAATATGTCCACTATTTTTTTGTATGTATACTGATAGAGCTTATATAATGATCAGGTATGGAATTTAGGGATCTCGATCTCAACATTATCCCTACCGAAGATAAGGATGAAAGCTCGCATGGTGAAAAAGATGACCATTTTGAAGAAGAGTATGAAGGTGATGACATAATCCATCCCGTCATAGGTATGGAGTTCGAATCTTCGGATGACGCTTTTTATTTTTACAATAACTATGCAAAAAATGACTTTGGGGTAGTGAGGAGAACCAATCACCACAAAGATGGAGTTTGCTACCGATCATAATTCTGAATGCACCATCTTGGTCCAAGAATAGTGTACAATATAGTGTAAATGAAGCCGTCAATATACCACTAACTGGTATGAAGGCACAACCTTAGTCCAAATTCAGGGGTAGGCCCTGAAAAACATCGGTACATGAATGGACTGGATAGTGCTATTAGACGAATGAAACGTCATAGACAACAACAATAAATTAATATGTGTATTTTATGACAGCATCAACTCATGTATGTAGTTATGTTTGTATTTTTTTTTTTGAAGTAGCATGAGAAAAACTACTATGAAATTTCATTAAATAAATTTAAAAAGAGTTTACAGATTAAGAGTTGTCGTGCAATAATAATCGTTACATCTGAATCTAGCCCCAGACCCTGAAGTTGTAGTTACACCGTTTTATTTGTAATAAATGTACCTTTACGTAATCCCAGTTCTCAACCCTTGGCGCTTGTATGTGGCCTCCCATAGCGCCGCTTGGTCACGCACTTCCTGGATGAGTGTCGTTGTCGTCCTTGCCGTATGTTGGAATATCCTCATGTTTCTTTCTTTCCATACGGTCCAGGCGATGGATGCACATTTTTTGTTGTTTTTTTCTTGCACACACCATCTCCCATGACCCCTGAGCAGAACCTTGTGCGGAGGTTGTGAGGATGGTTGCTAGGATAGCTGCGGTGACCTGGTAGTTGGAGAAGAGGCGGTCCGCTGTTTCCGTCAGGGTGTGCGAGCAGAGCACACATGCTTGAATTGACGACCATCCTTTTTTTATTGAGGTTGGTTGTCGTATTAAGCTTGTCATGAAGTAGCAACCAGAGGAAGAATTCAACACGCGGTGGGACCTTTGCCTGCCATAGCTGTACAAATTCCTATCTCTGGATACCCGAATCTGCACACGTGTGGTAAACCAAATTCGTTGATAATTATTGGTTCGGGGTCCATTTCCATAGCATGGTACCCGAATCATCTATTGTGATGGAAGCTCAAAACAAGGGCAGTAGGGTTAGGATGTCCTTGAGGAAGAAGGATAGGTTACTGGTGCAGCTGGCTGGTTCGGTTTGCGTAATTTGAATTTGTAGGTCCTTCAGTGTTGAGGCTAGCATGGAGTCAGGGTCTGTGGATGCCACCCAAAGCCACTTGAGGAGTATACATTGATTTAGTAGTTGAAGATCTGCAATTCCAAGCACTCCGTTATGTTTGGGTAGGGTGATGATTTTCCAAGAAGCAAGACATTATCCTCCTGAGAAGGAAGATTTTGTTCCCCATCAAAGGAATCTCCTAGTGATTTTTCGGATGGTGTTGATGACCCATTGCGGCAAAAGAAAGGCTTGCATGAAGTGTAATGGGAGAGCGTTTAGGATCGAGCCTGTAAACACCGTTCTACCCATTATTGAAAGACGGTTGTTTGGCCATCCTTGGAATCTTCTCTGGACTTTGTATATTATATGTATTTTTCTCTAATTGAATGTTAACTAAATGATTCTATGTAACTTTTTTTAGATGTCATTTTTTACAAATGTTTTTCATATAATGATATCTTTTTATAGATCTGTGTTTTACTTATACAATGTTTATTTATATTTTATTAATGAACCATATAGAAGCATATACATTTATATTACATAACTTATATAACAAAAGTATTATTTTTTTGTTACATGTGCGCAATCCAAAATAAACAAGCAATTAATATTTCAATTTTGTAAAAATAGAAAATATGATTTTTCCTAGACTTTTGTGCAAAAAATACTTTTCAGCGTTGTTTTCACTCAAAGCAATAGGTACACAGTTTTAGATCAATGCTGGTAAAAATCTAATTTAAACACTTTACTGGTACAAAAGTAGCACAAATGTGCTAAAAATCATGTACAAGTTGTATTCGATATAAGATTTTTCTCGGACTTTTGTGCAAAAAGTACTCTCCAAAGATGTTTACACTCAAAGCAATAGGTACATAGTGTTAGATCAGCATTGGTGAAAAAAATATCATTTAAACACTTTACAGGTACAAAAATATCACATATGGGCTGAAAATCAAATAAAAATGAAAAATATATAAATGCTCATCCAAATTGTCTCAAACTTGTACATCACCTAAAAAACATCAAAATAAACTTTCTTGTAAAGTTTTATATTTTTCTGAATTTTTTGTGATTTTTTGCGAATATTTTAATCTCATCTTTTAAAATTCAGCACTTTCCCTATTTATTTCGATTTTTCTGAGAATTTTTACTATTAAACTTGAACAGCCCCAAAACAAAAACAAAATAGTCTCAAATGAAAACCTTATAAAAATAAAAGTTATCTCAAATAATCTCTTTAATATGATTGTGAATTTGTTTGAACTATTTTTTCAGTTTTTTTGCATAAAAACCCCCAAAAAAATTCAGATTACATTCCTACCCTTGGTTATTACAAAAACTAAAAAATTGTGCCATTCTGTAAATATGACATTGATATTTTATTTTATATTCTTGTTCATCATTGTAAGTAGAGTCTAACTGTAAATTGTGAGATAAAAATACGGAGTTTTGACTATCCAAAAGATCTAATAATTCTTAACTGTCTATTAATTATAGATCTGACTCGTTTAGACAAAGTCCTTCAAAACTTAATCAAAACAATATCAAATAAAAAAATTTAGAAATAAAAGTCGTTCTAAATGACCTTCTTTAGTTTACTGTCATCTTGCTTGATCAAGTTCTTAAATTAAATTTTGCATAAAAACCCAAGACATTCTTTAGTTTACATTTTCTCTTAGTTACTATAAAATTTCTTCTGAGTTGGACCATTTTTATAATTATGTCACATATATTTTATTTTATATTCTTAAACTATACTGTAAATAATGCTTATATGTAACTTTTAAAATAAAAATATTAACTTTAAAGCATTCAAAAGCCAAAATATTTTACTTTTGAGATTTTTGTTAACAAAGGTACAACTATGTATAATCTATCAAAAATATTAGTATAAATAGTATCTTATTTTTAAAAAAATTACCTTTGTCATGTATAAATAATTGTACAGCTAAAAATAAATAGCTCTAGATGACAAATATAAGTATTATCATGTATAAGTTGTATTGAGCCAAATTAATTTTACTTTTTTGCGTATTAAAAAGAGTTTTTTTTTGCATGAGCCGTATATATATATATAATTATACAACCCAAATATAAATAGCTCTAGATGACGACTATAAGTATTATCATGTATAGGTTGTATTGGAGCCAAATTAGTTTCATTTCTTGCCTTTTTGTTAACAAATGTACAACAATGCGTGAATTATCATAACTCTTAGTATAAATAGTGCGTTAGTAAAAAAAAAGTTAAGTGTCTGAGTCATGTTTAAATATTTACACAGTCCAATATAAATAGTTTTAGATGACAAATATAGATATTATCGTGTATAAATTATATTGGAGCTAAATAAGTTTTTTTTTGCATTTATGTTAATAAAGACACAACAATATATAAATGTGTGAACAATTAGTATAAATAGTATCTTTAGTCAAAATGTCATGTGTTATTCAATATAAAACATAATGTTTATTCACATATTTGTATATTTTTGTATGTATGTGTATATGATTATACCATTACATGATTAATTTAAATAGACATTGCGGTTAACAATTACATGCTGCAGCGGTTTGAGTGTATGTATTTATATATTTTTGTATGTATGTGTGTTACATGATTAGTATAAATAGAATCTACGGTTAACAATTATATGCTCAGCGGCTATCACATTGCTCTATTTAATTTTTTTTGCAAGTAGGGTGCAGTTGCCTTGACTTGCTCTAACAATATATTTAAAATTGCTCATACAATGCATTTAAATAATTCACATCCATATCCATAATAATCTAAATCTCATCTCTAAAAATTTTAAGACATTTTTATGACTCTTTCGGGATTTCTTTTTAATCTTAAATTCTTAACTTGGACTTCGTGGATCTTAATCTACGTCTTGGTTCCTGCGCTTTTTGGGTCTTCATGACGTAGCATTGGGTCTCTTGGGCTCTCAGGCTTTTGTCTCTCGGGTCTCCATGGTTTTTTTTTATTAAATTGTTTTGTCTTTCTATCCATTCGTTAATCGTTAATTTAAATCTTTTGTTTATTTCTTCCGATTAAATCCTTCAATCCCTGGGATTGGCCTTTTTGTGGTCTCTGAGTGCCGTCTCAACTTTTCCTTAAATTTTTTTTTGTTCAATCTTTTTGTCCTGGATCTGTTCATCTACAGGTTATAGAACAGTTATAGAACAGCAGAGGATATGGATTCGGTTGGAGTTTTGTTCCTCTGCTGCGTAGTATCATGCAACGTAGTATGTGGACTGTTGGATTTTCTCGTGATTCGAGTCGGTAAATCTCAAAATGATCCAATGGTTTACATAATACGCTGCACGGTGCAACGCAGTAGAGAATATGGACTCGGTTGTGTTTGGGTCCTCCGATGCTTTTACAATGGTCCGATGGATCTCTGCCCGTCTTTCCCTCTCGTATGGGTACGGTCTACGCCCGTGCGCTTCGATGCGTGTCTTGCGGCGCCTACATCTAGAGGTGGTATAATCCGGACCCGACTCGTCCGGACCCGAACCCGACCCGACCCGATTTTTTAAGAAAGTCAAACTGATCCGACCCGATCCGAGATCAAATGGCCTTCAATCCAATCGAAATCTATCAACGATGTGAAAAAATACAACATATAAATTGACCCGACCCGATTTCTTCTAGAAAGTCAAACTGACCCAACCCGTCCGACCCAAACCCGCCCGCCCGCCCGATTGCCACCATTCTTTGGCGGCGTCTATCAGTTTTAGATTGAGAGATGTGCTTGATGTTTCAACTGTTGCCTGTGCACAGCACATAAGGCTTGCGATGTTGGGTGCTATTGCCACCGGCAACCTGGCCATCCAGCTAGAATCCAACGGTTGTAAATGGTTCTTCCTGTATAGTCTCTAATATCATATATTTACATGTTGTCGATTTGGGATCTCAACATTTCTTAGTGCCTGTTCTAATTCAAGTATTATTTTCAATGCAAGAGTAGTTAATTTCATAACGTTTCTCAAAACGATGAGGTTAGTCTCTTGCCTATAGTTTAGTTTGGTAAATTATAATTAATTAAGAATGCGAACCATTCAACATATTAGTCTCATACCCCATCTGCTTGCGTGAAATATGAATAGTCCAAAAATGCACCTGGAATGCTTATGAATTACAAAAAACTTTTGAACTTTATGTTTGAAGGCAGCTACTTAACTCACATTTCAGGTATTATTGTGTGATTTTCTTTCTTTCTTTGCATTTAATCGTTTCTAAATTTCATTGTATACATTCAAGCATCTTGCTATCAATAATTGATTCAAATGACAAAGGATATGAAAATTTGCAATTATATACAATTTTATTGTTATAATATCTGCTATTTAATTCAACTAGCTATTGTGTATTTTGCTAAAGTGGAACTATTTATTATTTCATTCTTCATTCATTGGTTTTTACGTATGCATTTTTGTTGCGGGCATGATAGCAGCAAGGTATTTTTGGTCGCATTGCATCCTTTTCATCAAAATAATTTGATACACTGCTTATGAAATTTTATATAAAAAAAAAAACGTGGCTGCATACTTCTACAATGTCTTCTTATTTCTTTCGTTTCGGTGTTATGTGTTAATTAAAAAGTTTACAGTGATGTTGACAGGTATATATATCTAGGAATTGAAAATTGTGAGAGTTTGAAAATTTATAAACATGATGTCTATTAGCAGAAAGATCTCCACAATTAACAATTTTATGCAATACTCAATACTGATATTCCTATGCTATGTGATTTATCCAAAGCAGTCCTGAAAATAATACTAATGAAGTTAGTAGTTGTACTGGACCTCATACAATTAGTATTTATTGGTTTGAATGTAAATGCTATTATGGTTATATTAGAGTGTAAAGTCCTTTCTTTTTTTTTTTGGGTAAAATTTGTGGTTGTAACCATTAGGCTCTTAAATAGTTACTACGTATTAAGCCTTATCTTATTTTCTGCCCTATTTTATGGATCACGTTATTTTTCTTTTTTGTAGCTTAAACACACTTTCATTTCCTTCATGAGGTATGTTTCTTCGCTCTTCTCATTGGCTTAATATTTGGGTTGTCTGTATATGTGTGGTTTCTCGGGTCTAAAATGGTTATTCATCTTTGCTTCTAGTTGGAGCCTATGTAGCCTTTACATTTCTTGCTGCTTGCATGTGCTTCTATTTTCTGAACAAGGTATGTTGGTTTTCACTTTTGATCCACTTAATATCTGGGTTGCCTAGCTTTATATAGTTTCTTGGAACTCAAGTGCTTATTCATGTTTGCTCTGGGTTGTCTGTGTTTATATGGTCTGTCTTGCCTCGTGTCTATTTGTTTCTTTTTATTAATCCCAAGTTTCATAAAAGGCATCTCCTAAATCCTTGCAAACACTACAGTCTGTTAGCAGAAAGATCTTACAAAACACCACCACTTTACCAGCAGATTGATTATTTCACAATAAATTCATTATAATCCTTTTTCTGCTTTTTGTCCCTTAATACTAAGCTCCAATTGTATGCCACCAATTAAAACACCATCAATAATTAACTATCTGCATAGCAGCAAGAATTTGAATCTTACTGTCATCATAAAACACATAAGAGATGTATATTGTTTCTCATTGTCTTTTTATAATAGGATTGCATAGCACTACCTCCATTAGAAGCAAAGAAAAAAGTTGATAGAAGCACCCGATGTACTTCAACTTAGGAAATCAAAATTCTGCTCAGAGGTTGTTGAGGAGGGGGATGATGAAACAGTTGTTATAATTTTTTAGGGCCCAGAGATAACTCAACAAGAGCCGAACAGTTCCATGGTGGTCCAGATGAATTTCTACCTCAATCAACAGATCTGGAATGCAGAGAGGCATTGTAATTCCTGTGTGAGGAATATTCAAAAATCCAACAGCTTCAGCTTACTTTGAGCAGCATATATACCCAACTGATGCAGCTTCATGGGAACACTGCTATGAGCAGATGAATGCACTCTAATGCGAAGTACTTCAGAAAAAAATAAAACATGTACCGAACAAAGTACAACAAAGAATGCCATTTTAATGCAATCATGAAGTTCACATATAAGCAGGTAACATGGATCAAATGCCTTAACCATTCCCACAAAATACAGAAATTTGAAGAAAAATATCGCAAATCTGAAATGTGATTGTGTGAGAACCACAGGCTGAAACACACCATCAGATCACCAGAGGAAGATAATTCATGGATTTCCAAAAAGCCATATCTATTTTCTAATTGCATGAAGAGACCAACAAATTACCTGAAAAGAAAAGAAAAATGCTCTGCACATGGAATCACATTTCTGAAAGTGGGACCCACCGCAACATAAGCTGAAAACACTTACTGCTATATGGTCCCATTAGATCTTTTTTTCACAAATCACCCATAAAATCCTCCTTGCAACAACAGCCAAAGAAATATAGGCTCAGGGTTTCGGTCATGTAACTCTTATGTGCCAATCTGCTTAACTGTGTGATTAGGAACTGAATCTACTGCCCACATATATGGACAATAAATTCCTGCTAACTCATGAGTTGGACCAATTATTTTTCCATTCAGATGAGTGTGTCCACTTTAATATTTTTTTTGTATTCATCATTTTACGGATTGGTCCAACACATTTTATAGATTAGTTCAATATCTGATTTTCGAGTAAATATTGTTGAACAATGATTGGGTTCTATATGATTAACTAGGATAGCTGTAATATCATATATTAGCAGCTTGCTTATGCTCATTAGTAATTGTAATATAGATAATGTATTTTATGCCATCTTTTGTCATATAAACTATGGTCTCTTATGTCATCTTTTGTCATATAAACTATGGTCTCTTATGTCATCTTTTGTCATAAAAACTATGGTCCTTGCATCATCATCTTGCTGTATCAAGTTCCCTATATTACTGTCACATACCTTCTGACAATTACATTCTGATTTATTATACTACTACTGACGATGCTCCTATATATGTTCATGGACTGTATGGAAACTATATTTGTTTTCATACAAATTAAAAAAGTTTGTTATGGTCTGCCCCTCCGTATATGAAAATGTTGTATATACATTTACCATTCCAAAATTATTAATTTCAACGACAATTGGAGACTCAGCGGAGCGAGTTCTATTGCTAGTGTTAGATGTAAATTGTGGCGGAAGTACTTGAAAAGGCACAATAACCAGCAATAACCAGAGTGAATTTTATCGCTGAGACCTGATGCTGACTATTGTCTTTGACGCGAACGGTCAATTTTGAAACTTTTTATGAGGACAAAAAAGTGGGACTATTATCAGCCTCCTAAATTTTATTTAAGTCTCCAAACATACGCCGTTATATCCATCCCAAAGACCAGGCACGGAGAAAAGTATTATTATTTTATCGTAATTATGAATTAACGCAGGGATCGACATGCATAACAGCGAAAAAAATCGAAAAAAAAACTAAAATAAACGTGGGCTAAAAGTGAAATTGCCGCCTGCTACTCTTGCTTTCCGCTTTCCCCTCCCGCTCCGACGTCTCTGGTGTTAGGCGTACAAATGCTCCATGAGCTTTTGCTCGCGCTGCTCGGATTCACCGGTGACTTCATCACTGACGAGAGGGAAAAACTAGAGGAAGAAGATGAAGATGGTGAGTGTCCTGTGGGTCCCACTTTCAGACTCGCTTCAGATCTCTCCTTCCTGGATCCTTCCCAGAGGTATTTAGTAGGTACCTCTTTGGTGTTACTTCAATTGCTTGTTCGCCACATGTTGGCTGCAACCCTTGCGAGTTTTTATATCGCATATCAAAGAGTAAAAGATTGCACGATTGCAGTGATTTCTTCCTCTACCACAGTCCACATTAATGACAGGAGCAAGAACAAAGTTTCAAACTTTGGTTTCACAAACGTTCCTCCTGTAATCCTGTAATTTAAAATTTCAAACTTTTAAATTACAGATATTGTCACTCCTATGTAACCCTGTAATCTTGTAAATAATCCGATTGAGGAGATGAAATCATCACTTTTGATGCTAGTCCTGATCTAAAGCCATTGTTTCTCAACTGGTAAATTGCTTTCCGTCAAGCTTAATTTTTGCTCAATTTAGCTCAGTGTGCCACCATTTCACAGGAGATGTAGTAGTTAGTTCTGAATGTACAGTTGTCAGTTTATAATTTGTATTCCCTTTCTGTCTCTCTCAGGAGTGCTATTGAGAGACTCATACAATTGGGTTTCTACTATAGAGAGCTCAACCGTTTTGCAACCACATCCCGTGATTTGAGCTGGATACAATCACCTCTTCAAGTACCTACACCAAGACCGCCGCTGGAGAAGAGAAGAGGGAGTATCTATCGCAGGGCCATTGCCAATGGCATTGTCGAAATTTTGTCAGTTTACAGAGCTGCTGTATTAAAGGTTGAACAGAATCTTCTGTCAGAACCTGTGCCAATATTAGCAACTATTGCTCAAGGATTACACAAGGTACTAGAAATTTTCAAATGGCAAGTTTTCACATTTTCCTACAGGAGCTTCAATTCTTGTTATGCGTCTTTATATATTTTATGAACTTCTTGTGTCTATTCAATCATGGGAAGCATTAGCTATATCATTTCTTCAAACTCTGTCTACTAATTTATAGAGAGAGAAAGGGTGAAAAGAAGTTATTTTATTATTATTATTTTTTACTTTGGGCATCTTATCAGGAGCTAATGATGAAATGGGTGCAAGCAAGGAACTATAGGTTTTATCTTTCTGAAATATGTACATGATTTTCTTGTTTTTATGCGTGGCAAAGCATTGAATTGGTTGTTTATCCTGGATTAACACAAACAACTATTATACAGTTTGAGGTGCTTTTACCACCTCTCTACGGACTAATTGCAGAGATAGAGAAGAAAGATATTAGGGATGGTCAACTTCTTAACCTGTTGCACAAAAGGTGCCATTGTGGAGTTCCTGAGTTGCAGAGTTGCATCCAGAGGTATTTTTGTCTGTTTGTCATTTGTAGAAATGTTTCAAACCTAATTTGGCCTTCCATCAGGGTAATGAGGCCTACAAAACTAAATTGCATAAACTTTATGTTTTTGCACTGGGAACTTTATATATTCTGTTACTGCATGTAAGGTTGGTTCAACATTATGATCTTTTTTAAATCATTATACCTAGGTTTATGTCAAATAAAGCACATTTGTCATGGCTATCTGATAAATTGCTAGAAATTTTATTTTCAAAGCACAATGCCTTAGAGACATAAAAATGTATGCTTTGTGGGTATGTGCATGAAGAATTACATTGCAGCAGGTCTTATGATGAATCTCATGCTTTTATTATATCAAACTCCATATTATCTTTTTAATGTGCTGTCATTAGTATGGGTATTAGATTATGCTTAAGCACAGTGTGCTCGTGAATATCTGACACTTCCATTTATAAGGTTATAAATTCTAAAAATGTTGGTGAATGATTTATTAATAAATGGGGACTGTTTGTATATGATCCAATGAGAGGCATTTGCATATATTTGTTTCTTTTTATGTGAATTATATGTTTATTCCTTGATAATAGGCTTTTGTGGCATGGGCATCAGGTAATGTATAATCAGCTGGCCTCTTGGATGGTATATGGAGTACTTCAAGATCCTTACGGTGAATTTTTCATTCAGAGGTAATTCAATTGTAGTTTCACATAGCTAGGAACTTCAAGTTTCTCAAGCTTCAAACAGGATCTATGAATTCTGGTCCAAGTATCATACTGTTCTGGTATTGTATTCTGATATGGTACTATACTGCTGTTGTGAGGTAATTTTAAGAGCATAATTGGGCAATATATTTAGTTTCTCTGCTGTACCATAATATGTACAGGCAAATAACTAGAATTCGTAACCATCCAAATACCATACATTTTGGTACCAAGAAATGATAATTTTTTGTAGTCATTTTCCAAACTTAATTTTTTAATTTTGTTTTGTTTTGTTTTTCTTTTTGTCTGCAGACAAGACAGACAAGAAAGAGAAAGTGAGAGATCAAGAGCTGATGTTGAAAAATTAGTGCACAAATCAGCTGATGATGCAGCTCTCAGCACTGATTGGCACTCTGGATACCATATTTCTTTGGTAAAGTGATCCACATCTTATCATTCTATACAGACAAAAGTGTACATACATGCACTCTGAAATACCTAATTTCTGACAACTGTCTTGTTGCAACATAGGATATGCTGCCTGAGTACATACAGATGCCAGTAGCTCAGTCGATCCTTTTTGCAGGGAAGGCAGTCCAAGTTTTGAGAAATCCTAGCTTTAGGTTTCAGCTAAGGGAAGATTCATCAAACCAGAATTCAGGGCCAAAAGGGGCATTCTTCGGGTTTCATGATTCTATGAAGGATCTGTCAGATGAATTTGGCTTAGTTGTGCAAGAATTGCTGCCCCAATCAGAGGGGGAGAAAATTGATACCATGCTTCAGGAATTAAAGGTATAGAAATAAAACCTATACAGTTTGTTACAAATTTAATATGCAGAAGTTGATTCTAGTATGCTACCATGTAGACTAGTACGTACTGGTATGTACTATAATATGGTCATGCCAGTTGTAGTACTGGCCATACTATTACAAAGATTGTTAACAGACTAGTATGCTCCAGGTAATACAATTGAGAGAAATCACTTGTGGCTTTTTTATTATGTTCTGTACCTAGTTGGTCAGAGTATCATCAGCTTGTACTCAATTTTTACTTTCTTTTTTTAATCAGGTTTCAACAGAATTCCACAAGAGACTATTTGAATCTGCTGTTAGTTCAATTCGTACAATTGCGGCAAATCACTTGTGGCAGGTGTGTAATCCTTCTGTTTGAATATTGGTCGTGGAACCAGATTTTAGTACACTGTACAGTACTGGTTTGATGATACTTCTTGTCCTCTTTTTAATCAATACCTTATTAATCCCTTTTATGTACTTGCATGGTATTGTGCTCTTTACTGCCATTATCAGTAAGATCTATGAACTTCCATAGTTCTGTCCAATTTGCAAATCATGCTTTGATACAAAGGATACTATTATGTTAATATTTTAATGTAGTTTAAGTCCATCTTTTGTTTTTGTTTCATTATTGAAGCTTGTGGTTGTACGGGCTGATCTAAATGGCCACTTGAAGGCTCTCAAAGATTATTTTCTTTTGGCAAAAGGCGATTTTTTCCAGGTATATTTGCCTGATTTTTTGTTACAAATTTTGCTAAAAGCCATGTGGATTACATAAACAGCGTTTTCAGTACGTCTGTTGTTTTTTATTGTTATCAGTGTTAAAATGAAAAAAAGATTGACCCAGGTTGCGGGCAAGGAAATTTGTTCTTTTTTCCCACTTTACAAAACAATGTGTCCTTAATCAGAAATAATCTCTTTTTATCATAATACATATTCCATGGTAAATTAAGATCCCTGCACATCACAAAAAAATGTCCCTGATAAGGTTTGGAAGAATTGAAGGGGTGTTATTTGTCCTCAAATGGATGTACAAGACATTTAACCTTTAACAGGGTAATTTGAGGTTCAGTTAGACACATGATGTTTCCATTCTGGTGTCATTAGTTATCCTCAAAATACATTTGTTTTCCTTTTCTTATTATTACAGTGTTTTCTGGAGGAGAGCCGACAGCTGATGCGCCTCCCTCCTCGACAATCTACTGCTGAAGCTGATCTCATGGTCCCTTTTCAACTGGTATGTACATCTTACTTTTTCAGCCTTATCGGTAGAAAAACAGAAAAATTGTAATACAGTTACCTACTATCCATCAGTGATTGTAGTTATCAGTGATCTTCCCGTCTTGTACTTCTTTCATAAGTTGGTATTTTGTGTTATGTATCAAGGCACCACAAATAGTTCCACACTGTTAATATGGTATTTACGTAAGAGAAGGGATCGGTTGACAATGGGTTATTTTGACAACCTTGACAATGAACCTCTAAATAAATACAAAAAAAATCTTAAAAATGGAAAAACGTTTATGGATGTGTTCTTCTACTTTTAGATTGATGGTCATTCAAATTTCATACAATTTCATTATCGTTTGATAGTTCATCAAAGACCATCAAAATTTCATGCAATTTGCAACGGTTCCAATTTAACGATCTTTGATGGACCATCAAACGATAATTAAATTGCATGAAATTTGAATGACCATCAATCTAAAAGTAGAAAAAACACACCTATAATTTTTTTTTTTTTTTCATTTTTAAGATTTTTTTATATTTATTTAGAGGTTCATTGTCAAGGTTGTCAAAATAACCCATTGTCAATGAATCCCCACTCTTTACGTAATAAGGCTACTATTGGTAGTCCTGAATCAGATGAGGGTATCAAGGCACCACAAATAGTTCCACACTGGTAATGTGGTATTTACGTAATAAGGTTACTATGGTAGTCCTGAATCAGACGAGGGTATTAAGTATAGTAACAATGCGTTGAGGATTTTAAATTCTGGTACAGTGTCTCATATGGATTGAATGTTCACAGAATCTGCATTTTCTTTGGTATAGGCGGCACTCAAGACTACTGGCGAGGAGGATAAGTACTTTTCACGAGTCTCATTAAGGTATGTATGAACTGGTATGCTTATTGTACTAATATTGAAGCTTTTGCTGAGGTAATGTTTTGAATTTCAGTGTCAACTGAGCTTATTTTGATATAATTTGTCTATTCTTTTAGGTCATCTCAAATTAATGTAAGTGAATGTTTCTTTGGTCAGCAAACTCTCACATGAATTTTTGATATAATTTGTCTATTCTCTAGGATGTCATCCTTTGGAGGAACTAATGCAACCGTAGCTCAGAAGGAGATTGCAACAAAGTCCTTGGTTGTTTATTCTTTACAAAGGAACATTGATTCTGCAGAGCTGGCACTAGATGGATGGGATGGTATCTCCCTAGAATATTCTGTTGAGTGGCCGCTACAACTCTTCTTTACCCAAGAGGTCATCTCCAAGTAAGTTCTTAATCAAAATTAAGTTTGATTCACTTGGGTGCTTTGAAGTACTCTGGAGGCAATTAAGTTCGATTTATTATTAGATTATATTATTTTGGGGTTGGGCGTGTAAGTTCAGGTTCGAACACCAGCACGGAGCTTCACCAGCAATTAAGGGGTGGGGCCTTTGTACTATATAGTAATTTGGATAAATTAATTACTATTTCTATACTAATTTTTAGATTTAGGGGGGGGGGGGTTGGGGTTGGTGGCACAGCCCTTTGTTTTGGTACTAAGCTCTGCCAGTGGGTTCAAATCATGTTGGGGTCAAGAATGCATTCCATTCAGGTCACATTTGGTTTATATTGCCTAAACAGGTTGTCTTGATATGTAATAGATAATTCACAGGACTCTACTTCAAAAAAAAAAAGATAATTCACAGGATTGAGTGCTTGATATTGTAGTTCGGGTTTGCTTGTAAATTCAGAGATCTTGTACCAGTCTGCTCCAACATTTATCCAGTCTGTGTTAAGCCATTTTTAAAAGAAAAAAATGAATTGGCACAAAATAATATTCTTTTACTGGTGCATGGTGCTGGTACAAAAATGCTGAGCCACATTCTTTTTTGTCAGGTACCGAAAAGTTTTCCAGTACCTAATCAGGCTGAAGAGAACCCAGATGGAATTGGAGAGGTCCTGGGTGGCGGTCATGCAACAAGACCATGCAGATTTTTCTACCCACAGGAGGAACCGAGACAGCACCCCAGTATCTGTTCTGCGAAGGCGACGCCACCAGCCAATGTGGCGGGTCAGAGAGCACATGATTTTCCTTATCAGAAACCTCCAGTTCTACATTCAGGTAGATAACATTATGCTTTAGAAAACACACTCTATGATATGATGAAAGTACTTTCAGCAATGCGGGATTAATGTACTATCCATGGACCAAGCTCAGCTCGTTCCTTGTGCTTCTAATCCACTCTTTTCTCTTCCTTTCCCTCCACCCATTTCAATGTTCTCTTGCTCTCAGGTTGATGTGATAGAGTCTCAATGGAATGTGTTACAAGCTCATATACAAGAATCACATGATTTCACGGAATTAGTTGGCTTCCATCAAGAGTAAGCTCCTGATTAGCATTTTCATTGGTGCTTGCAGAATATAATATGCCTACTAGTTTTGACATTTTAGTAATGTAGCTGGCCATTTGTTTATTCGTGCATCTCAATTGGATTCTTAACAGCCTCAATCGGTCTGAAGGCTGGACTGAACAATTAGGCAGTCAAATTAGTCTAGTTATTCTACTTGCTTTGGGAAACTGATTATCCTATACAAAAATTAGGCAGTCAGATTGAGAACAGACATTTGATTAGTTTGTTTAATCAGGTACTTGATGGCATTGATTTCACAATCCTTCCTAGACATTGGTTCGCTCTCTAGAATTCTTGATTCTATCATGAAACTCTGCCTTCAGTTCTGCTGGAGCCTTGAGCAACAAGACAGCACCTCTTCTTTATCTGAACTTGAACGCATAACTGAGGTATTACCAATACAGGAACAATTAATTTGAACATTGTTCAAACTTTTAAAAGCTGGTTTGGCTATTGTAAGTGACATGACACATCCAATGAGGCACAAACTGGGGCGAACTAACCCCTGGCTGCAGCCATCATCCCTCATACCGTTAGCAGTTGTCATTGTTTTTTCTTTTCCCTTTAGTTTTAGATTCTTCATTTGATTGAATTTGGAGAAAGTACCAACAGAGTTAAATTTGTGCAAAACAAGATAATTTATGGAATTCTAAAGATTGCTGTTGTACTTTTGTTAATTTTTCTTAAACAGAAAGAGAGGCTTTTAAATACATGCAAAAAAAAATGAAAACTTCTGTTCAAATGTAATTTTACTGCTTGGTGCAATCTGCATGTTTTATGGTTTATTTTGATAGGCAAGTTTGACTTGTTGATGATATTTGCTTTGTCCCATTGGTAAGCAGCACTTGATATGGTTCAGTTCACATGATAGTAGAGACTGACATCATTTGAGTTTAAACCACATATCATGTGTTGGGAAGTTATACCATGAACTATTTTTAATTAAATATTGAAATAACATTCCTTGCTCTAAATTATGTTTTAATTTAATTAATTTATTTTTTA
Source organism: Schoenoplectus tabernaemontani (assembly GCA_037127355.1). Taxonomy (NCBI): domain Eukaryota; kingdom Viridiplantae; phylum Streptophyta; class Magnoliopsida; order Poales; family Cyperaceae; genus Schoenoplectus; species Schoenoplectus tabernaemontani. The sequence continues at coordinate 11,471,118 of CM073738.1, forward strand.
CATCAGGAGTTCAATAAGAAGTCGAACTCTTTATATACAATTTTGCGGAGTAGCCGGATTGCAGGAAGCCAAAGGGCACCTTACCTCCGACAATTTCTAATGCGACTGAATTATAACAAATTCTTCGAGGTAATAGATTCACATAACTTGGCAATGTGATAAAAGGAGACCCTTTCTTTTTCCTTCAGTTGTTGGTGTTAAATCATATTAAGGTTTGTTCTACAAGGAAAAATAATCTGAAGTTGTGCATTCCCAAAATGTTTATCAACTTGTCGTACTAGTACTAGTGTTCCCCGGTAGTGTCAAATATATGTTGGTTGCAGTAAAATTCCAGTATACCAATGTCATATTCGTGAGCGGGCATATTGAAGCTGTCTTGATTGCTTCAAGGCAAGTTTCTAGAGATTACTCTTTTGAACTTACAAAATTTGTAGTAAATCTGTAAAAATAGCTTCTTAAAGTACTCATTTCTCTGTTTCTTGTCTGATAGGATACTGCTAGAGGCGTAATTACCGTGGAAAAGCAACGGACATAACCTCTCTCTACTTTTTAAAATTTTGTTCTTGTTTAAAATGTAACGTTATTTAAAAAATGATTGTTTACACGTAATAGTCCTCTTTTTTTTTTCTTCGTGGTTTTTAGGTTTTGTTTATTTTTATTTCTGAATGTGTCTATGTGGGTAAGATACACATGCTTCTATTGTAGAATATATATATTTTTTATGTTTATATCTCATTGTCTGTACAATTCCAAATCTATAACCGCGGAAGTTCAAATGCCAAATCATGTATTATATACCTTAAATTACATGCATGATGCATACATATACAACATGGATTTTAGTTCCATATAGTTCAGAGAAATGCAGTACCTTGGGTCAAAAGTTTTCTTTGTTGCAGATGCCTCCAGAATATATGGAATGAATTCCATTGCCAGCTATTTGACCCAATGTTATTCTGTTGCCTTAAATTGATGCATAGTTGCAGAACATTTTTCCTATGCGAAACTAAAGTATATGTGGTAAGCATCTGTTGTAAACTAGCAAATGTACTCGGAGAGAGTAAGAGGGAGAGGTGATCAGACTCTGTTAAGGTAGAGGAGAGGGGTAGAGGGAGAAAGAGATGCTTGGGTGTAGTCAGGGTCGGAGGTGGTGAGCGAGCAAGTGATAGAGAGACACAAGTGGATGAGAGAAGGTGGTGCAGAGGGTCCTGACGGCATCTCCAATGAGTCCCTAAAATGTTACTGGTCGATCATGAAAACAGACAGTGAGGGCGGCGTATGAATTCTACCATCACAATGGAAACCTGCATGAGATCAACAAAGCCAATATTGTAATGATCCCAAAGATTGAAAACCCTCAGTTAGTATCAGATTACCAACCGATTAGTATCCTCAATATTGTTCCAAAGTTTCTCTCAGAAGTCCTTGCTAACAGGCTACGAAAGGAGTTGCACAAATTAGTGGATTCACGTCAAACAACGTTCGTTAAGGGAAGACAATTATCAGAAAACTTCATTGCCACGAGAACTATTGCACCACATCAGTCACACAAAAAATAAAGCAGTTTTTCTCAAATTAGACTTCTCAAAAGCCTTCGACTCGGTGAATGTCAGAAGAGGCGATAGCAGCCATTAGCGGTACCAATACAGTCAGTACCGAGGGAGAAATACAATTGAAGAAACGGGCAGATGAAGGGAGCAGTCAGCTCATATTTGAAGTTCGGGCAGGGGCGGCAGAAGGATTTGTTCGTTGAATTTAATTTACGGACAGCAACGTTCACGTAAACGAACAAGCTGACGTGGCGTTCATACAGCGATTAGCAATGGATTCTTTATCAATTTTCTTGTTTCTTGTTGCATTAGTTTCGCCTATAAATAGGCTATTAATTCCTGTATTTGGATTATGAAAAATATATTGAAAAGTATTAGTTCTGCCAACTCAGTTCTAGCTTAAGCTTCCGCCATTGTTCATTTTTTGAAATTCTTCAAATTGAATCTTGTTTTCAAGAAATTTCATTCCAGAACACACTCATTTCATCAGTTGTGTTACAGTGAACTGGGATTTCTTACTCAAGGTGATGTGCGTCAGAGGTTTTCTGATTAGATGGGTAAACTGGATAGATAAGCTTCTTGAAACATCATCTTCTAGAGTCATAGTAAATGGCGAATATACAGATTACTTCCCTCACAAGCGAGGCCTGCGCCAGGGTGATCCCTTGTCGCCAATGTTTTTCATTACGTGATTTGCTTTAAATGTCATCCGGTAATGTCATCCATCCCTATCCATTACGTGTTTTGCTTTAAATTGTCAAAGTGGGTGATACGTCGGTTGGATAAAATTAGAAGGGATTTCATTTGGATGAGGGATGAGGGTCGAAGACCAGGGGTGCACTTGCTAAACTGGAAGACAATATGCTTGCCAAAAGAGTGTGGTGGATTTGAGTTTGAAACCTAGAAATACATAATATCTCCCTTTTGTTACGATGGCGGTGGAAACTATACACTGAGCCGGAATCCATGTGGGCAGCTATGGTGATTATGATTTACTGGAAGGGCACAGAAGTGCAAGGGCCAAACATCTGGATAAAAATGGGTTCTTTTTTTCAGCAACAGCTAAGGCACATCAAGCACTACTTTAATTGGTCGACTGCTTGGGAGGTGAACAGTGGTAACCAGATCTCCTTCTGGTTCGACTCTTGGGCAGGAATACCATTGTGCGGAATTTTCTGCCATCAATACAGGCTGCCCCAGCACATGATATCACTAAGGGAGGCAGTGAGGGCACCTAATGTCATTCTCCCAAACCCAAGACTGAGAGTTTTCAATGGATAGCTCTACTACTACAATAGTATACCTTCACAGAGAATAATGACATAATCACTTGGCGCTGGGGCAAACAGGAATGTATACAGCAAAATCCATATACAGAACCTTAATGTCACATGGACGAACCAAGTCACCATACAAGTGGATATGGAATGTAAAGGCCACTCCATTTTATCAGTATCAAGAAAATTGCCTCTAAAAACTCTTATTGGATCAAAAATCAAGATAATTGAAAAAAATTCTATACTACTCACCAAACATAGATTTCTCAGACACGATGTCATGGCCAGAAGGAACATCAAATGCGACATGCCCTGCGTTATGTGCACACAATGCCCAACGGAGTCTGCATTACATCTTTTTTTTCCTGTGTCCATTCGCAGTTCACCTTTGGCACTGCTTATCGACTCATTACGGTACCAGACTCCTATGTATTGACTCAACAATAGATAATATTGTACTGAAATTCAGAGCGCAGGCAACGTCAAACCACAAAAACTGGGAAATAATTGTACTGGCATCATGCTGGGCCCTATGGAAAGAAAGAAATGACAGGATTTTTGGGAGTCATGCGGCAAAACCGGCACCAATACTAGCACAAAGAGTGATAATAAAGATCTCATTATGGGTGAAATACTGTTAGCTCACTGTTTTCAGATTTAGTAGGGGGAGTTTTAGTATTTTTTTTCCTTCATATTTTTTATTGGGGTTCTCTACCGGTAACACTCTATCAGCCGACCAGTGGAATATCTGAGAATCTGAGTGTGCTGGGAAACAAACAGGAAGCAGGGGAGGCATTTTTGGTACTTCGGTTTTACAGGATAGGTACACAGCACACACAGAGGGACTGATGTTGTTTTTGTTGTCTTTTTCTGTTTTTCTTTTCATAGATGCAATACACTTGGCAGCCGCTGCCAAGACTTCAAAAAAAAAAAAAAAACAGGGGGTGCAGAGAGAGAGAGAAAGAAAGTGTGGAGAAAGAGAAAGCGTCAGTAATAATAAAAATATTGTATTATCGGACTCCACGGTTCTTAGTTCCTCAGTTCTTTCTTAATATAGAGAGAAGTTTTCATAATTTGTCTAAATTTATTAGCACTTAGGCTAATAGCACTGCAAAAATTGGATTCAGTTTTGCAAATAGAGTGCCTAAAATCGTGACAATTTTCCCCAGGAAATAACCAAATGAACACCGTCAAGAAAGCAACACTGAGCACGTACGAACCCAAAATTCTCCAGGCAGAAAAAAAAATATATGAAAGAGCTAAATAGCATAATGTCAATCTTTATATACCATCCATGCCCCACATATAAAGGATCCCAATTTCCCGTTTATACAAGATCACATTACATTTTCAAAAAAAGGGGGGAAAAGGAAAAAGGAAAACTATAAAACATGATAGAACTCCATCACTCCAATCCATTCAGTTCAAGTCAGAGGAACGACCTTTCTCACAACCTCCTCACTGAGAACATCAATCTGTGCATCAAGGATTCGAATAGCCTCATCTTTCTCCTTCTCAAGGTTTGCAAGCGCCTCTTGGAGCTCGGCCTCCATGCGATTCTGTTCCTCGGCCAGCTTCATCTCCAGATCTGCTGTAATCTCCTTCTTCATCTTGTTCAGTGCCGCTGCGACCTCTGCACGAGCTGCACGCATTATTGCTTCTGCTTCCTCCTCAAGACGTTTAACCTCTGCTGATGTGTCCTTTACCTGTTGTTTCAATATGTAATAGAATCAGAATTGGTTTGTCATGCTTGGTAAGTTGCCAACTGATTTGTGCCGACATGATGGTTAAGAAATTTCAAATGTTCTTGGTAAAGCATATTCAGGTGCCAACCTGCTTGTATGATAAATTTTAGAATAACATACAGACTCAGTAGATTGATCCCAATTTGCGAGCTCGAACCAAATAAGAATAGCTAGAGAGACCCAACTTCAATTAGTTCCACGTTATATCACATCCAGAATTAAATTTCTCAGTCAATTTCTTGTGAATTTAAACTGAAATCAAAGTAAGTGGTCTGAAAGCACTGATATTCTTCAAAAATTCACTTTGTGGGTTTCTGTGCAATTAAAGAAAAGCACAACAACGCAACAAATCTGATCTTTCGTTTGTTCATACCATTTAGACCAATAACACCACACATATATATATATACATCATAGCGAGAAAAGCAACGGTACCTCACCAAGCTCCGCACGAATCTTGGCGTCCCTCTCATCCATGAAATTCCCAAGAGGCGAGAAGTAGAGCTTATCTAGCGCCACCATAAGTAGTAGAAACTCGATGGCAATAATGGGAAGGGTAAGGTTGAATTCGAAAAGAGCCGCCTTCTCCATTTGCTCGGCCAAAGCGGGGAGCGGAGAAGCGGCAGCGATCATGGCGATGGAAGGGACAGAGAAGAGAAGCTTGGCGGAGAGACGCTTTAGGTTGGGAATGGAAATGGAGGAAGGATTGGATTGGGCGCGAATGGAGAGCTTGCGTGGGGAGAGAGATGGAGAGGCTTTAGCGGGAGCAATAGGCCTGGTGGCCATGACTGTACTTGCCATTGCTTGGATGAGAAGAAGTCCGAGTGAATGTGGAGAGGAAGAGGGACGGACGGAGAGAGAGAGAGACTGTGAGTGTGAAAGAGAGAGAGAGAGAGGAAGTGAGAAGGAATGGAGGAGGGAGAAGCCCCTATCCGATTGATCCTAATCTCGGCCGCACATATAAAGCTAGCATTTTTATGCCACAAAATAATAACGTTGTTTTTATAACTTCAAAATTTTCAAAAATGTAACGTTTATTTAATTCAAACTAAAAATGTTGTCAATAATAAATGAATAAATAATATAAGTCTTCTGTTTGAAGTTTGAACTTGGCGGCGAAAGGGATTTCGAATAATGTAAATATCATATATATGTGGGGTTAACGGAACCTCGTTTTTTTTTAAAAAAAAATTGTGTACAAATTTAATATTACGGACAATAAGATATTTACCTAACATGATAATTGGCAGCATGACTTCGTTCAAAAAATTTACATTAGTCTTTTCTAAATATCAAACAATCTGTATGGTTATTGCCGTGGGTCCGGCATCGTTAGTGTACACTAACCGTCATAATTCATTATCATTTAAAAACTTAAAAAGTTTAGATGGTTATTAAAATTGTGGGTTCAAATCTCAGAAATAATATTAATATCTTATAAAAAAACGACCATGTCAGATCTGAGAAATAATTTAACTTTTCTAAAAAAAAAAATTGGCGTCACTTTCCTATATATCTTTCACACCAAAAGTAGAATAGTACTTCGTTTCGGGTAACTAATCATTGAGCGTATTTTTTTTTTTATATAAGACGAAAAAATAATGAAATTAAATATTTAGACCAAGTCAATGGGTATTTTGAGTTTTAGGCTGGACGGAGCTGACAGGACTGTCCCAGCATTTTTTTTTGTCGGGTCGCTTCTTCCAGTTCCGTCCCAAGTAATTGTGAGAGCTGAAATATTAATTTCATGTTTAAGTTATATTTCCTTTTTGTAGGCATATCATTTAATAGAGCAAGGCACTCTGAAACATGAATTGTCATTATTCATTTCAAAAGTTTTAATAAGTTCACTAATAATTGTGTATAGTATTTATTAATTATAATTAATATTTCAATTATTAAAATTATTTTTCAGCATTTGAAATTTAGTGATTATCATATTATTTGTCACACATTCTATCAAATCCATTCAAATAAAATTTACTAATAATTATTCAAATATATTTTGATATAATTAATTATTAGCTCAAAAATTTATAATAAGGGCATGGATTATGTCATGTGCATGCATGACCACGCCTTCGGCCATGTGCATCATCGGCCAACATGCATGTACGGTCACAACTTCGGTCATGTGTCGAGCATACATGGCCACGTCCATGGCCACATGCATCAACGTCTATGTGCACGCATGACCGAGGTTGTGGACGTGCGTGCGCGTGGCCAAGGTAGTGGCCATGTGTGCACATATCAGAGGTCGTAGCCATGCTTGCACGTGGTCGAGGCCATGACCGATGATGCATGTGGTTGTGCGTGCATGTGGCAGAGGTCATGATCGTGTGTGCACATTGCCGATGATTCACGTGGACATGCGTGCATGTGACCGAGGCCGTGGATGTGCATGCACGTGATCGATGATGCATGTGACCAAGGCCGTGGACGTGTGTGCACATGGCCGAGGCCGTGGACGCATGTGCACATGGCCGTGGACATGCATACACGTCATCAAAATCGTGCGTGCATGTGGCAGAGGTCAGGACGTGACCAATGATGCACGTGGACATGAGTGCACATGGTCGTGACCGTGCGTGCAAGTGGACGAGATCGCGAACGTAAGTGCACGTGGTCGATGTTGTGACTGTATTTTTAAATTTATTATTTATTATTAGAATTTTGAATTAAAATTTTATTATAAAATTTTAACTAACAATTAATTATATCGAGAAATATTTGAATAATTACTAGTATTCATTATTTTATCAATATATATTTTTTATTGTTTCTATAAAATGTGTATAATACATATTAGTATTAATATTTTTATTAATTGAAAATTTATAATTTAATAAGAAGAAATTAAAAGCATACTTCTCTGGCGCCGGAAATGGAGAAAAATGAAATGTTCAAAGTGGGGGCATGTGGATGAGATTGGGTATGCGTCTCACCGTTATGGGACGGTTTATTCATGTGCGTATTTTGGGACGGGATTGACAACTCCGTCCTCTGGGATGGAAGTTTAAAAAAAAACGGATCGTTGAGAGATGGCGACATAAAATTGACTGTCGACTCGACTATGGACTGATGTATTTCATTATGAATTTTTTTTACTGATGTATTCATTATGAAAAATATTGAGGATACGGCCGACGATATTAATTTAATTATTTATATTAAATGAATTATTATTCATTAATAATAGTAATTTATTTTGTATAATAACTTTTGTTATTTAATTTAAATATCAGCAATAAGAATAATAACTCATTTAAATTAAATAATAAAGTACTATATAAAATAAATTGTACAATAAAATCATTATTATATATAATAAAGATGGTATTGACGACGATTACTGTCACACCCCGAACCAAAAGACACAGTGAGAGACATGACAACCGTCATGTATACATGATGACATACATACACATAAGGCTTAACCAAATACAAGTCATTCATTTATCTCAACATAATAAATACAATCCATAATATATATCATATAAATAACATCAAGATCCTCGATATCTCAAAAGTCTAATCAAAATGTGAAAGCATATAAAATAATACAAATATAAGATACAAATCAAAAGTGCTAACAAATCTAACTAACTTTTCTCTACTATCCTAACTATCAAAGGTATGAGCATCATGGACTTGCCCAGCTCCAAATTTGGATCTCCAAAACCAACATAGAAGCTGAGTGCTAAATCACTTTGTGCAATTTTTGATCAAGCAACCAAGATATTTAATATCTCTAAAATTAGACTTAAACCCAATTATACTAGATGTAATAATATCTTTAGCTTTAACTTTTTATGGTGATTAATTTATTTATAAGTGTTATTTAAAGTGAATGCACAAGAATTTATAAATATGCGTTACATGAATGTCATGATAATTATTATTAAGAAAATAAAATTTATCTGACTAATATGTTAGAGGGTTAGTTGACGTAGCTCCTTCGTAATAGAAAGAATGACACGCCCATAGTGCAGTCAAGTCAAATTTATCTCTCACGATATACATGGGCGGATGCAGGATTTTAGTCAGGGAGGGGAGGGGGGCAAATATCGGATTGTAATAGCTTATCGGGTTTAAATCCATTAACTAATCGGGTACTAAATAAAATAATAATAATTTAATATATATTCTTACCTAATAAAAAATTTATTAGAATAATAATATTTTATATATTAAAAATAACAATAAAATAAAGCTCAGAGTAATAGATAATGAAGTTGATGAAGAAAATTTTCGTCTATAAAACTTTATATTTTGATATATTTGCATAATTATTTCATTATACATGATATTAAATATTTTTTTTCTCAATAAAATTAATCAGACAATCCAGGGGGGCAAAAAAAAATTTTCAAGGGGGGCAAACTACCGAAAATATTATCGAAAAGCACTGTTTTTCAAAATCCAGGGGGGGCCGCTGCCCCCCCCCCCCGGGCTACCGTGGATCCGCCACTGACGACCTCAGTGATCGATCGAACAAATAAGGTTTCTTAAAGGCGATGATAGAAAGCAACCACTGGCATATGCGAGAATGCAATTGATCCCTGTCATATACTCGAAAATACCCCGACCTAGTCCAATCTTGGCTCGACATCACTCTCTCCATACCATTGTTTCATTAAGTACTTTTAATTATCTACTGAGTTCCTTCCATTTTTCTTATCTACATTGTTCATTATTTAATAACTTTTATTTAATCAATTATTAAACTTTTAGTTACCCAATCTAAGATAATTTATCTCATAATTAATTATATTTAACCTTAATGTATATTATAATTTTAATGAAATGCACATGAAATAAATACAAACAGTTTCTATAATATTTTATGCAATTAAGTCCTAATTAAAGAAATCATATTCTGGTAGAAAAAAGAACACCTGAGAGGCTCAACAAGAAAGCGAGGTCCTTGCGCTACGTTGCGGGATTTCTAGCGAGTCCTGCGACTGTTGTCTCGTCCGGTGCGAACTGCTCGATGACTGACTGGTCGAGATACTCCTGAGAATCTACTAGACTCAGAATCGATATGACGCTATTAAAAGATATTAATGCAACTATTTATTTCTGATAGGTTTATAATTATCCTTATTAATTTTACTTAAATATAATCAATGAATTTCTTTTTAATTTGATCTTTGAATCTTACTCTTAATTTTAAATTTTGTTTTTTTTTTCAAAATTTAAATACATTGCATCAATGCATAATCATAAATAATCAAGCAAAAACAATTATTTTATTTATGTTAATTATAATTATTTAGAAATAGAGAAATTCATCAATATATATTATTTATATTTATTATTGATCTTATTATTAAAATTAAGGAAATTGGTTAATATATAATTTATAATGCTTATAAATATTATTATTTTAAACTAATGTACTTGTTAATTATTACTTGAGTTATTTCCATTGAATTGTTTTATTAGTGCTTTGATACCTAGAAATAATACATATATATATTTATATGAAAATAAATAGTAAATAAAAAAATTTAGATAAACTCAACAAATTTTAATTAATTATTTATTTTAAGTATTAACGTGTTGGTGTTTTAATGTGTTTGAGATCATATGCTATCAATCATACCACATTGTATCTGTTCGAGATTCCATAAAAGGGGCAAACATGAATTTTAATCATCTCCGATATTTCTCTTTAAATAATAATTAATTATTAACCGCGCACATTTTATTATGGCACATGCTAATTATTAAATGATACTTTTATTCCATCATATCTTCCGACCCACTTGGTTAGATTAAAATTCACATTTTCAATCCCATTTTATATATCCATTTTAGGCCCAATTTCACAATTAAATTTCATTTCCATTTCATTGTAAGGCCCAACCGCAATTTCCACCAATCTAATGCAAGGCCCAACTGCAATTTCCACCAATCTAATGCAAGGCCCAAGTTAAATTTTAATACTCACAACCCAATAATGAAAAAAATGGCTTAGCAAGTTTTGGTTCACATAGTGAAATTCACAAAACTGATCCACACAGGGACAAGCAATTCCATATAATACAGTCATTAGACTAAGTAACACAATTAGCACCTCAACCGGGGAAGTGAGCTGGTACTAACTTGTACCAACGCATAAATCAAGTCAGAACTAGACCAGGCAACCCGGATAGGGCCCTCACCTCACTTATACCGGTACCAGTGTACCAAAGGCAATTTAAATCAGCAAGAACAGGGGCTGATTCGAGTCGGGCACAACCAGCCAGTATCAGATTAGAACATTGGTACCTCCCACAGTCCCACTCACAAGCAAACCCGATACAAAAGCACAAGAGTCTCAAGGCTAGCACAGAGCCACCCGCATTGGTAACAACAGTTTTATCTAAAATCATACATAGCACCGATCCAATAAAAACAACACAACCAGTGCCAAAACAAAAATCACACACAAGTACATAACAGCAAGCAAGCACAGGTAACAGATCAGATCGCATACAAGTGACCTATCAATAAGCAAGCACAATAACAGAGAGAGAGCGGGGTTTTGTTTACCAGAAACAAGGAAATCGTACGAAGCAAATCGATCAAGTAAATGGTTTATTAAACTTTTTAGGATCTTCCTCTAATTCGATGGAGTGACTGAGATGATCGATACAGACAGTTTTTTTTCTCAAACTCTATCTAGAGAGATGGATTATATTGGAAAAATGAAAGGTTGCCAGAAAAGTGAAGAATGATAGTAGTTATTTCTTAGCGGGTTCATATCAGATCCAAATCTCTCTTATGGGTTCGCTACTTAATCAAAAAATTATCTATAGTTGTGTTCTCCAGGGACCAATAAAATAATTATATTATTATCAAACTTTATATAATTTAGACCATCACTAAATCATAAAGTCATTAATACGCATTCTACACATTAAAGAGTTCACTTCTCATGACATATATTAAACTCGATACAGAATTTGATCACTTCATAACTGATATAATTTGACAATCTATTATATAATATATATTTATTACATATAAGCTCATATATGTTGTAATTAATAATAATTAATTCGAACATGATGACTTGTTCCAGGTTTATCGTAAGGGAGAGAGAGAGAGTCGCTACAAAGTGTGCGAGAGGGGGAATCAGAAACGGGTGGTAGCTCAGTTAACTAGTAAAAATATAATAGGGTTGTTCTACCCAAAGATTGAGAGTTCAATACCCGCCCACGATTTTGCAGCTTCTGCAAATATTTCAAAAAAAAAAAAGAGAGAGGGGGAATCAGAGAGGGGACGAGGTAGAGGGGTGAGTTTAATGGAATGGGATGGGATGCGTGTGAGAGAGAGTGGGGCTTGGTTCCTTTGTGCCTGTCACATACGACTTCGTGAAACGAGTCAAAGTTCATGTTGCAGGACAAGGGGTTTCACAATAACAACTAGGGCTGGTAAAAAACTCGTAATTCGTGGCTCGCTCGGGATCGACTCGTTATTGACTCGCTCGTTAGTGAATCGAGTCATTAACGAGCCGGCTCGTTAAGCTCGTTAAGTTAATGAGCCGATCTTGAGCTTTGGTTAGCTCGGCTCGTTAGACTCGTTTGGCTCAGTAAACTATTAATATTTATTATTTTTATTATTTTTATTATGAATTTTTAGTATAGTAAGTAATTTATAGTATGTCATGTATTTAAACTATTATATCAAATTTGTATGAAATATATTATTATTAGTTATTTTATTAATTTTTATATAAATTTTAATATAAAATATTATTAATTATTAAATAAGTCTTAACGAGCCAGCTCGGCTCGTTAACTTAAAGAGTCAATCTCAAGTCAAAATTTTTGACTCGAAAATAGTTAATGAATCAGCTCGGCTCGTTAACTTAAAGAGTCAATCTCAAATCAAAGTTTTTTGCTCGAAAATAGTTAATAAGTCAGCTCGGCTCGACTCATTAAGCTAATGAGCCGAGAATGAGCTTAACCTAGCTCGACTCTGCTGGGCTCATTTGCAGCCCTAATAACAACAATCAACATTATATTAGGAAGGTAATATTTAAAATTGGATATTGTTACTGCCTTATTTTATTATTTTTTTAAGGTGATTGGTTATATATTGCGGAATTCACACTTTATATAGAAGTTCAGAGCTAAAAGAAACTCAGATCTATTTTTTTTAGCTTACCTTAGTATAACATTTTTATTTTCAATTAATTTAAGAAGAGTGTATATTGATTTCCATGCATTTCGGTATTTTTTTTTAATTGACACTCGCCAGTCGCCAGTCGCCAGTCGCCAGTCGCCAGCCTAATACAGTATACCATTGGATAAGTTAAAGGCAAAAAAAAAAAAAGGAGTGAGAGAATGGGTTTAACTCAAAGTTCAAGATATATCAGTATAAGGATTTGCTTCAAAATAAAAATTCGTTAAGTTACCCAATAATAAAATGGATAAATTTACAAATATTTGTAAATACAAGTTTTTTTTTTAGAAAAAACACAAGTATTTTAAATCTGAATTAACAACAAAAGCTCATGATAATTATCCAGGGCGCAAGAGCACTTGCCTCCGTAGACTCTCTTTTATCTAATACAACCTAGCAAGCAGTCTCTTGCCACTCTTTAAAAAAAAAAGTTAACAACAAAAGCGTATTGAGACGGGCCAGCTGACATTTCGGAGTCAAAAGTCACAAGGGAGCACTTTTTCCTTTCTAATACCACTCAGTTGACTAAACACAGATATCCCACACAAGTATAGAAAACAACATTTACAATGCAAACTTGGCTTAGAATAACAGCTACCAATCTTATACAAAAACTGCTTTGCATTTCTACAAGATATTGAAGACGTTCAAAATGCACATAAAGAAAGAAGGGAAAAAAATTGTGTTGGGTGGTGATAATATCTCAAATGGGCATGCATCACCGCCTGTGGTTGAAGTTGAACTGTACATGAAGTACATAGCGCATCTTTATCTGATCCACATTGTATACAATATACTCGTTGTATAGTAACCTACCCTGTAAAACAATACAAATAGTCAGAAAAATCAAACTCCTCACGGGAGGTTGCTCAATTTTATTTATTGTATCCAATTCATGGCATTGCTAAGAACTCAAAGAGGAATAACCTTGATCAATACTAACAGCCTGACTTAATGCAGTTCTGCTAACAGCTTCTATGTTATGATTAAGAAAAGAATTTCATCATCCACAAAACTATTGTTATGATCCCAACAATATAAAGAAAAAGTTCTATATATAAACCTCAGAATTAATATGCCACGTGCAAAACACTTCACGTGTTGAAGTGATCTTTCTGTAGAGTTCAATAATCTTATATTTTCTAAATAGAGGAAGAAAAATATTGCAGGAGATTACTTACACCACGGGATTGGTCTTCTTTGGGCTTTCCAAGTGGCACCACGACACCACCATCGATCGTCTCATATTCAGATACATCAGGAGCAGTCTTTCCAATCCCTTTCGTGCTGTCACAAAGTACATTGTTAGATGGGATGAAATGACTAATGTTTGTTCAGTCTGGTATATTAACATTTTTACTAACTCAGACTGATATATACCTGAGCTTTCCATTGGACAGGTTGTTAGCATTGTAATCTCCATATAACAGTTCATTCATCTCACCCAAGGCTACCTGAAAAATTAACATCACAAAAAGAATGAAATGCAATATATATTAAATATAAACTTGGTAAAGTATCAGATCAAATGGAGTATCAGTTTTTCAATAGTGCAGTCGATGTATAAGCAGTGATTTTATCAAAATTTGCCTCAACCCAACATATGGACCACAATTAATCCTCATTTTTACAAGTAAACCCCAGTTAACCTAACTAAAGCAACATAGCTCAAAAAAACATCTATCAACATCAATTATTACCATTAGTTACAGAGAGAGAGATTGAAGGGCATGTGGGAGGGAGGAAATCAATATCGTGATAAACATACCTCACATAATAGGAGAACACCAGACCTAAATGAGTGAGAGGCACAACAATAATTGGCACTCTTTGAAAACATATCAGCAAAATAAACCCCTTTTCCAAACATGTACCCAGTCACTGGTGCTTCAGGAGGTGCAATTCTGAGTCCTACATTCAGATTAGAAAGATAATGAAAAGTATCTATCAGTTGAAAGTAAATGAATTCCAACAAAAGTTGGATAGAGACACCTGCAACTGCAATCCTTTATATCTTCATCAAGTTTATTTGGTGTCTGACAGGAAAAAAAAATGGAAATGGAATCATAGAAATACAGTGTTTGGCATATAAGCAGAAACTGATGATTAAAAAAAACTCGCTAAAGATCGTTTCAGTTTTGGAAGGGCCAACTTTTAAGATCAGCTGAATGGGTTAAGTGAGTAGCTTCAGTAATATTGACAAAATAAGAGAGTAAAAGAAACTAATTACCTTGAGAAAGAATTCCAGTCCAATTAGTAAGCCTAGAACCATGCCATAGAAGCATCCTATTTTGTGTGTCAGAAAACTGAAATAACAAAGAAGGTTCAGAGCAGGTAATAGAAAGAAGAGAAGGATATACTGATAAATATATTTATCAACCCTGACAGAAGGCAAACCAGTAGTCAAAATTAAAAAAAAAAATAGTAACAATATTCTCTATGATTTAGATAGGTTTTGTATGAAATTTTATGCAATTTGGGAACTCTCAATTTTTCAACCCAGCAAACAAAGTTTGTGACACATTAGCCTTCTATTCATTGAACTGGGCATATTTTAACTGGGTGCTATTTGCAAATAATTCCCATATTGTTTTAGCTAAATGCAAGCATCAGAAGTATTCGGTGTTTTTACTTTTTAGTAAGATTTTTTTGGTGAAATTTCAACAAATTTGCATGTAATAGAAGCAGGAAAAAACAGAACCTTTCTGAAACGATTGGCTTCCCCATCCCTAGAAACTCTGAAAATTTGAACAATATCCACAGTGTAACCTGAGTGCGTTTTTGCATGTGTATTCAGCAAGTATCTTTTTATCTGCTTGAACATAAAGCACATTCTTAAATAAGTTGACACAAATGCAAATTTGAACTTTTAGTGAGAACATGTAATTTGAAGTTTTACATGGCATAAATGAATTGAATCGATATGCAGTCCAATATAACACAATGAATTGTATTTCCAACAACAACAACAACAACAACAAAGCCTTTAATCCCAAATAAATTGGGGTAGGCTAGAAATGAATTGTATTTCCAAAAGAAAGAAATTAAAATGTAGCATATGTTAAACTCAAAGATTCAGGTGACGGATGTTTAAATGATCGGGTGACATATATGTTAAGTATTCCAATAGGTGAGCGAAATTACCATAGAGAACTCTTGGGAATCAGCTTCAACTGGGGTAATTTCACACTTGAGTTGCTTATAACGAGCATATATTGTGTCATCCTGAGTGAAAAGGCATTGAACAGAATATTATGTCCTTACAATAATAAAAACAAAAATTATTCAATTCTAACCTTTTAAGTTTTTTATTTTATTGTGTTTCTGATTTAACAAATAAATTCATATCGCAACATGCCAACAGTTTTACCAGTTCACAAATAGACAAAGTGACAAATATTTACCAATTCACAAATCATATGTACCATGACTAAAAGAGGGGCATATCAATTCCAAATAACACAATAAGCAAATTAAGTTGTAAATTTTGTATAAAGCATATATAAATATAATGATTTTGATAAATTTTCTTGTTATGTAATGAATAAAATTATATTAAAAGAATCAGCTATCAAACCGGTTAACCCAACGGTTGAACCGGGAACCATCGACCCGAAACTTTACCGAGTTAATGTCCGGTCCGATTTTGATAACATTGATTATCGGCAAACAATAATTGTACTATAATTGAAGGGAAGAGTATATTATATTCACAACCAACTCAATCAATTTGAGAGTTATCAAAATAAAAATAAAAAAGAGATTATAAATACGTTCTCAGGTTCTCTAGTCTCTATCAATTAGTTTCACTGCAATTTTGGAAACCATCAATATTTCTAATCGCTCCATGGATGACCAATTTGTTTCAATTGAATCAAATTTGATATAAGCCCCATTTAAATCACAGAGAACATATCTAAATTTTTTATTGTTTTTTTTAATTTTAACGACTGTTGCATTGGTTTGTTGTGGATGTCAAACATTTTTTCTGTCAATAATAACCTATCCTATAATTGAAATAAGTATCTACCATGCTGTTCATAGTACTTATTGAACCCTAAAAAAAGAACCAAGTAATAATAATTATGTACAATTTGCATTTTAAAAAAGGAAAAATTGGATATATACCCCTCAACACATATCAATTTGGATATTTACCCCTTCAAATTTAAAAATTGGGTATTTATCCCTGAAAATGTCAAAACTTTGGATATTTACCCATAACTAGTATTATCCTCATAAAAATCAAATTAACAATAAATTAAAATTATAATAGGATAAAATTAACAAGAAAATTTACGTATAAATGAAAAATACCTTGAATTATCAGAAGGGTACTTTTGTCTTATTATAATTTTAATTAATTGTTAATTTATTTTTTATGAGGATAATATTAATTATGGGTAAATATCCAAGGTTTTGACATTTTCAGGGAGAAATACCCAATTTTCAAATTTAAAGGGGTAAATATCCAAATTGAGATGTATATATCCAATTTTGCCTTTAAAAAAAATCATTAATATTGTTATGAGAATGTAAAGACTCAGGTATTTGCTTCAATATACAGCTTCAGCTGGATATATTTATCAGTAATTTTGTCAACTTTTGGATAACAAGTTATTTTGTTAATCACCAAAAATATTAGAAAAACTTGGGGAGAAATATATAGAGTTTTACCTCAGCATCTTCCTCTTCCTCAAGAAGCTTGGTTGCAATTTCAATTTCACCAAGAGCTTCAACCTTCACAGTTCAAAAACATAAACAAATGTACTCAAATATTATATTGTTGAAAAGTAATAATTTATTGACGATAAAAGGAGAAAAAGAAGTACCAATTCAAGCTTGGCCTTCAGTTTTTGAGGAGTGTCAATCACAAACTCACCTGCCATTCCAAAAGTCTTTACAGTTTTTTTTTCAAAAAAAAAATAAGACAGAGATCAAGCCCCTAACTTCTACTTTCAAAAGTCTCAAGTTATACTAAAAGAACTAGAAACTTGAAAACAACAAAGTATTTTTAAACATTTGAAAAATGTACGACTTACTCATTCTGTTGAAACCAAAATCATGAGGGATAACTGTATAAAACTCTCTGCAACAAAGGAGCAAAAGTTATCACAGTGACAATTAATAACGAGAATTTGCAGGTAGAAAGATTAAAATAAAAGATTCAGATAGCATTGGTTGGATTCAGAACCAGTAGTTACAGGTGAACCAACTCATACCAGTCAAGGAGACCAAAGATTGATGAAGGCTTAACTATGAAGTTATGCAATAAAAATAAAAATAGAAGTGCAGACCAATATGCACTATCTGGTATTTTTCTAGTACAAGGAGACGAAAATGGAAGAATTACCCGCTCAATTGTTCAAGTGTTGACCTTCTGTCCTGGCCAATCACCTCTGATATTCTCTTCAATACTTCATATCCCTATATAGATGCTACTATAAGTATTTTAAACATAAACCAAAGAACAACAATTCATATTTTGGTAATGTACCAAGTTAACATAATTTTAAATATAAAGACTCAAGCTATATATATATGCACATAAATTTCAAATCCTGACCTTAAGTACTGTATATTTGCTAAGCTTTCCTAATGGTAGCTTCTCAGCATTATAGCCTGCATGGAATTTGATGAGACATGAATTAAATGAGCTAATAACTGGCAGCAGCATCAGTGGTACATAAAGGTTAAAATATCCATGTTCCAAGTTCACTATCAATCTTTTCTTATTGTGTCAGTGATTCAAAGTAAAATCCCAAAGATAAAGTTAGTGAATTGCCTCGAAACTTTTTTTTTCAAAAAAAAATTGTTTACCCATCTCCATCATTTGTTGCTTCATCATGTTAACATTGCAAATTAATGAAATAAAATCAGCAATTCGTCGCTCCAGTTTTGTCTCCTTGGGTTCAGCACGAGTCGACCCATTGCCCCTCTTCTTTTCCTGAAAAAGCCAAGACAAAAAAATGGATAACAAACAACAACAAAATCATGCAAGCATCTAACAGAATGACATGCTCAGTGCTTAGGTCGACATCAAGGATAGGTTGACCATTTTAGCCTCAACTGAAGAAGTGAGGTAACCAATACCGATTTGGCTATAAGTGCTGCATATTGACTTCTAAGTTAGAATTAATAGCAAAATATTGTGCTCATTCAAATTAGTTTAAGATGGGGCTTAATTGCTCCACTTAAACTTTGGATCTATTGGGATCTACAGGGAACTGACCTGCACGAGTGGGAACTTCAATTTTCTTAATTTGAGTACCTTTTTTCCTTCTTTCTCATCTTCTCCATAATCCATTTCAAGCCACGTGTAGAGCCTGGGGTAGGATGTGAAGTTTTTTCGGTCTGACCAATAGTTTTTTGTTTTGTCATAGAATTTTCCCTCAAATTCAGATATAGCACAGTCTTTCGTAAAAGGGCCATGCAACTTGTCCTGGCCTGGGACACCAACTCGACCCCATCTGTTGAAAACCATGTAGCTCCGACCATCACCGGATTCTGAAATAGGAAGTATTCTCATAGTGAAGGTAAATGAAAACACAGCTTTGTCAAGCTCAATAGAATCTCCAATTATCCAATGGATGCTGGAATAAGGCTCAAAATAGTATCCGTTAGATTTACTCAAATTTGCAATTTGATATACATTGGAACCTAAATTGTCCATAGGGCTTGGATACTATATTGCATTTAAGTAAAGAACCTAAATTAAATTCAATCTGGCATATGCTAGTTTGACAAAATAAATTGAATTTACATAAACGTACCAAGGGCTTGGATGATATAGAACTTATTGTTATTGCCACCAACATTTGTTTGGTTGAGGGTCGCATCATATATTTCATCACCCTGAAAAAGTATTTTGATTTAGCATTAGCATGAAAGTAGTATCATAAATTTATTATGAATCGATTATGAACCACAGTAAAGAATAGCTTCACAAAAACTTGAACATAAATCTACAAAATATGAACTCTCTGGTGTAACAAGCTCTCATGTTCTTAGTGCAACAAGCAACCAAAACTTGTGTCTCTTCTCAAAATCTTTCTTCATTGTGAGTTTTGTAGCTGATATGGTGTATGCTAAATGGTAGGCCATCAAATGTTTTCAAGGAAAAGAACATACCACTTGCAATACATGATAGCTGGATTTGATATGTTGAGGAAGGTACTGGTCTAACACAGCAGAGACCTTCTTAGTGGCAGTTACTATTTTTTCTGTTTTCTCTTCCTTATCCTCTTTGTCATCTAAGAGTTTCAAAAAAATATTCATCATGGAATCTTAAAAAACTGTACAAATGCAAACAAAATGATTTTTGCAGAAAATGTCCTAACCCTCCTGCTCTCTGATGCTTCAAGAAAATAAAAGATTTTTTTATTTTTCTATTAGTTATCATTCCTTACCGTTGGAACCAGAACTTCCCTGTCCACCATCAGTGGAACTCAAGAGCCTCTCAGCTATATCTTTCTTTGATCCGTTTGCAGGAAGACCCTTAGATTTTGCCAAATCCCTCAATTCCTTGATTCCCATCGCAAAGTACTTCTCCATCTCAGTGGTTGTGTTGTCATTCTGATCATCTGGATATGGAAATTATTACAAAACGGCACAACCTTTTTCTAATTTCACCAAACTACAACAACTAAATAGGAAGTACTATGCAAGCCTCAAGTTGATTTGTAATTTAAGGTTACATTTTAGGAAGCATGGATCAACATAATTTTTTGTATCGTTTATGTTTCTATCAGATACAAGCCGGCTGAATGAACCATTTCTGTCCAGACGAACAAGTAAGCATTTAAAGGCTTTTTTGTGGTCTACACTGACTATAGAGAATTTCATCAGAAAATGCTGGACTCTTAGAGCACAAACTGAGGATAAATATGACTAAATTGAAGCCTAATTTTCTGTGTTCCAGCCAAAGCTGTAATAGTGGTAGCAAGGTATGGAAAACACAGATTAATAATAAAGTTTAAGAGAAAAAAGATGCTTGAACTCTATACTGGAAAAAAATATTCTCTTTGCAGAATTTATTATTTTATTCCGCAAAATTATAATAATTATACTTTTGAGCAATGTGTAACAAGTTCTTCCTTCTGTCCTAAAACTTCGATAGGTCATTCTTATCTTCAAAATAAGTAGAATCAGCGGCATTATTCCACGCTTTTCTACAGAAAATAAAAGGTAGAGAAACAATAGATTAGTCCAATTAACCTTTCTTATCTTTCCCTTCATCAAAATCTTTTTTCGGATCTTTTTCATCATCTTTGTTGATGCAATTAGAGAGTCTCTCTACAAGTTGTTTCTTTGTCCCATTTGTTGCAACCCCCTCGAGTTTTGCCAAATCACGTAATTCACGGATTCCCATTGCCTGAAGCTTATCAACATCAATGCTTCCATTTTCTACATCAGGAAAAAGAAATATAAAATTTAAACGATTTCAGCATTTACTGACATCGATTGAAACTCAAGAGGCTGTAACCCTAAAGGAAATGGAGAATTGAAGTTCGGACAACTATATTCAAGTCGTTTTGAGGAAAGTACGCTAACTCAAATAGTTTCAATGGTTTAACTAAAATTTTGCCACTGAGTAATACCTTGTTGGTCGTCAACCCGAGTTCTCTTCTTAGCTGCGCCATTACTCGCATTGACCTTTGATTGTTTGGTCGGTGCCATTTCGATGGGGAGAGAGAAGTAGGAGAGAGAAGTACGAGCAGCTGAGAAGGGGTCGGGAGTTTTTATATGCTGAATCGTATTTTCATTTTTTAAGTGGAGGGAAATTTTTTTTTGTTCCTTCTCGAAGAAGAGTAGGGCCTGGCTCGCCTAGGTTCAATTCTTCTCCATTTAGTCATTTACACATGGGTACATTTAATAAAAAATAATTAAATCAGAATCATTACAAATATACATAATATTTGTATGATTTTCTGTAAAATATCAAGTTCAAAAAATTATGGATTCGTTTGGAAAATTAAGGAATAGTTTTGGAAGAGTGGTAATTTTAGAAGAGTGATATAATAGTATCTTTTTGAAAGAGTGGTAGAAGAGTTGTATTTTTTACTATTCAGAAGAGTGAAAATAACGTTTGATAATTATTAATTAGAATAGTTAAAATATGGATAATTATGATACTAACAATGATGATGATAATAAAAATAATAGTAAAATAATCATAATCCATAATCATAAAATAATAATAATAATAATATAATCATAATAAATAATAATATTCATAATAATATAATAATATAATAAAAATATAAATATAATCATAATGATATAATAAAATATAAATATAATCATAATATAATAATATAATAAAAAATTATAATTATAATCATAATCATAATAATAATAAATAATTTTAATTTTAATAATATAATCATAATATATAATATAATATAACATAATTAAATAATAATCATAATCATAATCGTAATCAAAATAATATAATAATAAAAAATATAATCATAATCATAATAATAATAAATAATTGTAATCATTATAATATAATAATATAATGATAATATCACCATAATAAAAATATAATAGTATAATAATAAATAATCATAATTATAATAATATAATAATAATATAATAATAATAATATCATAATAATAAATAATCATAATTATAATAAAATAATAAAATAATCATAATTATAATAATATAATAATAAAGTAATCATATTTATATTCATAATATAATAATATAATACTAAAATTATATTATTATAATATAATTATAATAAATAATATTATAATACTAACAACAGTGATGATAAAAAATCATAATATAATATAATATAATAATATAATACTAATAAATCATAACCATAATCATAATCATAATTATAATATAATAGAATATAATAGAATATAATCAAACAATTATTGTTATTCCGACGAGAGCTAATTCGGTATACCACCTATAACTTGGTATACCGGATTAGCACTCTTCTACTTAATCTAAAATTCGTTTGGCAAATTAATTCGTTGGAATAGTAATTCTATTCTAACTTTTTGCTATTCCATTGAGTGACAAACATACCCTATATATTCTTATTTTATTCAAATTTATTTAAAAATCTATTATCAAAGTTGTAAAAAAAAAAACGTTATCACATCATTCCTTATATATTAATTGAATCTATGATATAATTATCTTGAATCTATAACAAACATATTAATTGAAGATAATAATATGCATATATGACTGGTTTTATTAATAACATTTCATTCACAAAAAAATAAAGGCAAAAAGTTATTTGTATGACACTCTAATTCTATGATTAAGTAGGCACATGGTATATGTTATTTTTTTTCTTAATTGGTAACACACGGAAGAATCTAATCTACTGCAATAAAAAAAAACTTGCCACATCACTGTCACAATTTTCATAGCATTAGATTCTATTTTTATGGTTTAAAATTTGATATTTTTTTTGTGGATCTCTCATAAGATAATAAACTATAACATCAAACTGTCATTGAAAAAATATATAGCAAATAATTTGAATCCCCCACAGAAATATCTTGATCTGGAAGACTGGAACGGACGGGACACAGGAGTGTCCATTCCTTGGACAATGGAGAAGTAAGGGGCTCAGGCAGGACCTGCTTCCCTTGGAAGGTGAGCTACAGCATTGAAGATCTTATGTATGCATCATATCGTAGTTCTGTGTTGATGTCTATAATCTATTTCACGGCTTCACGGCTCACGCTTGTATCAAACGTCTATAATCCATCAGTCCTCAATCTTCGTCGGAATGAAATGGTATATAACATATGTTCTGATCTGATTATGGAATTTTGTTATAATAATCTGTAATAATATTTTTATAATAGAAAAATAATTTTTTGCATGATTCATTATGATTACACATTTTTTCGATGGATTATCATGGCTCGATTTTTTTTTTTTTTGACTCGGAATTTGGTCCCAAATTTTAACTCGAGACAACTTTTTTCCCTTTTTCTATCATTTTGGTGTGACTGATCGTGTGTTGTATTGAATGGAATCTAATCTGAAGTTTAAACTCATGTCGGACTATTTTCAAAATGTTGTTTGAGTTTTTATTCGGTCCAGCTTCAACTTTTGTATCATTTTTCTCTAGTTCCATCTGAAAATTTAAAAAATATTTGGAGAATATAAATAGAATTATTTTCGTCTTATTCATGATTGTAACCACAAAATTATTCTCAGGATTTAATCTTCCGATTATAATCATGGTGTCCTCTCTGTCTGACAAGTGGGCCTTCTATTCAGTCTCTGAAATAAAATTTAGACTCATTAACACTGGCTCGAATTAATAATTTAGGCTAGTGAAATCTAAAGCTTTATGAAGGACTCTTTAGAATTTCTCTTAACCTCGTCAACACTGGTCCGAATAATACCGAATTATTATTCAAACCGGTAAAATATTCGGCCAGTTAAACTTAGATTTTTATGAAGAACTCTTCAAATTTCTCTTAACCTCTTCAACATTGGTCTGAATAATAATTCAGGGTAATAAAATTTAAGGTTTTATGAAGGATTAGGGGTGTCAATTATTGATCCAATCTGATCCGACATGACTCGAAGATAAATGAGTCGAGTATGAATTTAATTTTTTATCTGAATTGGGTCAGGTCGGTTCGGGTCATCCCGACCTGACCCGATTAATTATATTTTTTTATAGTAATTTTATGATTTAATACTAACTAAATCTTAAATATATATACTAATTAAGATTAATTATAAATTAATTAATATTTTATTTCTTACAATTATATAAAAATAATTAATAAATATTTAATTATTTTATATGATCGGGTCGACCCGTCAGATCGAATATGAATCAAGATTTTTTGACCCAAATTTAATTGGATCGGGTTCGGATCGGATTAAAAAAATAATAAATGTATATAATCCGATCCGAACCCGACCCGTACCAATCCATTGGCACCACAGAAGGACTCTTTAGAATTTCTCTTAGTGAAAATATACAATGATAAAATTGACGGTATCAACTCAACTGAAACCAAGAACATATTAATGGAATTATGGGAAGCATTCATTGCTGAACACGTCCTAGTCAGTCTCAGAGGGAGACCCAGGCGAAGTGACACATGCTTTCTTTTATTTTCCAGATTGGCTGTTCAAATTCACTACATTATTCAACTCTGTGTTTGAATGGTATGGTGTGGAATAATATTATTTTTGAATTAGTAATTATTTAAATATATATAAAAAATCAAAAATAGAAGCAGAATAATACTAATTAATTAACTTATAGGAAACATTAGGTCAGCGGATTAGTGCTCCATGAGAGTTGTGAAAATAATAAAAAAATATTTTTTCTTTTATATTAGTATGAAATAGTATTAAATAAATATTATTATTAAATAAAATAATAAAAAAATAATTAATTATTTTAGCTATTTCCTCCACTATTTTTCAAGTTACTATCCAAACAACTAACTTGAAATAGTAAAAATTAACACTCTTCTCATATTTTCCAAAATGTCACTATTCTCAACTACTAACTCAAAAAGTACTATTTTTACACTAATTATATTTGAGTTAGTAATTAAAAATAATATGAGCTTAGTGATATCTCAAAAAATATAAGAACAATACTAATTTTTAATATTTTATTTTATTTTGATCACTAATTCACTGTAAGGAGCTGAGTCTAGTTTTGTCTCTAATGCTTCACGCATGGAGTGGGGTATGCGGCTTAATCGATTGGGCCGTTGGACTTTTATGCTAGTTATATGTGCTGCTTTTTTTAAATAAGTAAAAAAAAAAATAATTTTTTTGACAAATTCAGATTCAATTTTGAGATGTAGACCGGTCAGACTTGATAATCTTGTCCTCAGAAATAATCAGACGCAATTGAGATTGTTTCTGAGTGTCAGCGCTGCTTGGGAGCAGTTGGTAGTGACATTGGTCTCTCAAGAAGAGGTCTAGGATTGAGCCCCGTTATACAAGGGTTTCAATGGCTACAGGTAACGTGTACGGGTAGATTCGGGTACGCAAGTGCACGTAGTAGACTTTGGTTTTTTTTTTTTCAAAACCAGACTTTCACTTGCGTTCATACCTGCATACGTTTCGGCTGGTACCGGCACGTATCCGCATGGCAATCGGTAGAAGGGTACGGGTATCGGTAATGCACGATTTTTTTTTTTTGCTGTTTTTGTTTTATAAATATATTTTTTATTCTTTTTTAATATCATTTCTACTAAGCTATACAATATAAACGCTCATTTTAAAAGAATAATATATTTTCTAAACGATGGATTTAAGGGGGTAGATTAGTGTCTGCTATAATAAAATTTAAAAAAATAGTTATGTATTCATCATATAAAGATAGATATCATTCAATGTGTTTTAAATAAAAATAATAAGAATCATATAAGAAATATAATATACTGAGGAAGTTTTAATTAAAAACGATGTTTAGCAAAATACCGCAGTATTTTTTTTATGAATTTTGTGATCATGATTATACGGCTATTCATATTATTATTATTATTATTATTATCATCATCATCATCATCATCATCATCATCATTATTTCATTAAAAACAAATTATTTGAGAAAAATAACACACAATTATCATTCGGGGTTTACTCAGTTGTTTAAACAAAATTTATATTCAAACTTGCTAGATCTGCATTTTTTTTCTAGTCACATTAGTTAAGTTAAATAGTGTCAAATTTACACTCATATAAACCAGTACTATTTTAATCAATATTCATGAGAGAAAACAGTCATATACCTTATAACGGACGGGAATGACCATGGTATCAAATGATTTCACTAGATTCTGGAAATCATCATATCTTTCCCAAAATATTCATACATCTAACTCGAATTTTAAAATACTAACTAAAAATCTCGAAGTGATCGAACGGACCAAATAAAATAATTAGATATATGTTAATTATTTCGTAATTTTATATTAATTAATATATAATTAATCCTAATTAATATGTATGTAATTATTAATTAGCATTAAACCACAAAATAAGTTCAAAAATATAAATAAACGGGTTGGATTGGATCGATTCATATCTGACTCAATTCATGATCTATATCCAACCATTTATTCTTAAGTTATTTAGGATCGACCCATCTAGTTGGATCAAATTTTATCACCCATATACACCCATTAACAACCATTATTGAGTATAATTCCAAGCACATGCCGATTTAATCATTATGATAATATTCTCAATTCATGAATAAATTATTATAATAATAACATTGAAAAGTTAAAATTAACATGGAGAGGAGAAAAGCTAGCAACAAATATTCTATAAATAAGCCAATATTTTTTTCATAAAAAATAAAGTATAATCCAGTTCTGATTTTCCAGGGATAATTTCGGGATTTCCCAACTACTTCCGTTGGATTTGAACCAACTACTGTTTATATGCGCGCGGTGCGCGCGACAGTGGATCCGGATCCTAGTGTGTGGTGTGTGTGTTTTACGGGTTCGTTAAAAAAAGATTATTTTGGAGTACGGGTGCTAGTTGTTACCCTAGTAATTATATTTGATTACTAGGGTGCTAGTTGCGATCCTAGTAATTATATTTTATTTTATTTTTACTTTTCCACCGCTGCATCTAGGAGAGTACAATCGATTAGTTTGATTCAAATCAAAATAAATACATATATCCAAAATTATATTTGATGGATTTAAAGGGTAGGTTAGTGTGTGTGGGGTGTGTGTGTTTACGGGCTTGTTAAAAAAAAAGATTATTTTTGAGTACGGGTGCTAGCTGCGACCCTAGTAATTATATTCTATTTTTTTTATTTTCCCACTGCTGCATCTAGGAGAATGCAACCGGTCAGCTTGATTCAAATCAAAATAAATATATATTCAAAATTATATTTATTTTGTTTAATTATGTACCAAATCAAATTTATAAAAACATTAACCAGATAAATCGAAGTTTTATTTGATTTATCTAGTTAAACCGAAGTTTTATTTGATTTATCCAGTTAAATCAAAATGATATTAGTTAAAGATAAAACGAATAATATCAATAGTTATAAAGATTGATAGAAGAAATAAATGGTTTAGAAAACAAAATAAATAACTAAATAAAACTTGTACAAAATAAATTTATTCTGATCTTCTTTGTTATGAATAAATAAGTAAAATAATTTATTTGATATATGTTGGACTATTCGGTTTATTTGGTTTATCTAATTTAGAAAAATAAAAATGAATTAAAGAATAAAAATTGAATTAGCTAAAAATTTTAAACGAACTCAAATTTTGAATCAAAAAATTGAACCAAATAATCCAAAAATTTAATAATTCAGTTAAAAATCAATTAAACTAATCATTTGCACAGCCTACCTACACCGCAGACGTACTCCGGCGCAAAATATGAAGTCATGAATCATTAGAAATGTACAGTGGTTATTTTTAAAAAAATGTATAGTGGTCAGGTCAATATTATTTTATTAAAATTTTAATCTAAATCGGTATATATATAATTTTTTATTAAAAATTCTTTGACTGATATCTCGTCCGACTTATATAATTTTTTTCATATGCATATTGTTTGGTTATGTCAATAATTTTATTCTATTTTTCTAATTTCCAATAATAATCTCATTTCAAAGAAAACAAAATTATTGCAAACAAATAAAAATAGAGATTGCATTGAAGCATATTCCAGCGAGCACCTTTACTTCAGAAATTTTGTAAGTTACTCAAATAGTAAAAGCAGAGGCCAAAATATTTCCATGTCAGAAGGTAGGCAAAAGTCGGTTCAAAAAGGCAAAACAAATTCCTAATTTTTGCATCGCTGGCAACTAATCAAGGTGATATGAGCTCTTTCCAAATTGAAGATTAAGAGAGAAAATTCAATAGTCTTTGTTTTTCATATAGTCAGGATTACATTCAAATTAGATAGCTGTAAAACCGATTTTTTTAATAATAACAAAATTAAAATAGGAAGCAACACATTTAACAGCATTTGTTGAGTTTTGATGAAAATAATAAGGTCTTCATTCGCGTTTCCGTCTCGACCCCATCTATTCTTCGGCCCGCGTGCATCCTCTACTCCTTTATTTTTTTTCATGCGGTTCATTCCCCAACATCTGCATTTCGCACAGAATAATACTTCTATGAAATTATTAAAAAATAAAAAAATTATATTTATAGAATTATATGAAATTTTATCATCATCATTATTAGAATTACTATTATTAATATTGTTGTTATTATCATTATTATGATTTTTATATAGTTATGTTATTATTTTATTATTGTTCATTTTTTTTGTACAATGAATATACTAGCATCTTTTTATAAAAAATATATGTATATTAAGTAAAAAAAAATTACTAATAAATTAGATTATAATTTATTATTATATTATTATTATGATTATGATTTATTATTATATTATTATCATGATGATTATTTATTTATTTATTATTATGTTATATTATAATAATAATAATTATTATTATTATATTGACATCACTTGTTGGTATTTATTATTATTATATTATGATTATTTTATTATTATATTATGATTATGGTTATATTATTATATTATTATGATTATGATTATTTATTATGATTATATTATATTATTATAATTATATTATATGATTATGATTGATTATTATTACTTATTATTATTTTATTATTATATTATATTATATTATATTCTATTCTATTATTATATTATTATAGATATGATTATATTATTATTATTATTGTTACACTTAACATCTTTTTTGATTTGTCGATTTGCAAAACAATCTTGAATTTTACAATTTGCCTTGTTTAAATTTTATGCAGGAATTAACATGTAAATGGATTAGTGCACAAGAACAAAGACTAATGATGGGACATAAGAGCTAAATCAAGACTGCATTAGGTTTAGGTTTAGTTAGACTTAAACTGGGTTGAATTGGTCAAGATAAATTGAGCTTAAACAACAGAGAAAAATACTTCTGCCTAGTGAATCGTTATAACGATTCAGTAATCGTTATAACGGTTCATTTCAATACTCAAAAATATTCTAAGGCAGAAAAATATGTATAGAAACCATAGTGTATTGTTATGTAACGATTATGTAATCGTTATAACGATTTGATGAATCGTTATAACGTTTCAGCTCAGTTGATCCAACAATTATTCTTTCTAAACCGTTATAACGATTCATAAACCGTTATAACGGTTCAGGCCGAAAAATAGTTTCTTCAGCTGTTTTAGAAGATCTATTTTAAAAGGATCATCTCTCTCACTGAGATATAATTAGATCCATCTAGCAAAATCATTACTCCAGAGAGCTTACTAGCCATATTCAAGAGAGAGATAACTCAAAATATTGATACACTCAATTAGCAAAATCTTTATTCAAACTTAATCTAGCTTCTCTCTATTCTCCCAATTTGATCCTTCTTGTTCTTCTTGAAAACGTTCTCTTGAGTTGTTGTGCTCAACTCCTTTTTGAGCTGTAGTGCTCATTTCTTGTTTTTAGTGTGTTGTCACTCATGTTTTTGAGTGTGTTGTCACTCGTGTTACCGATAGGCTTGGCAGCCCATTTTTGTGTAAGGGACCAAGTTCTACAAGTGTAAAAACCATTTTTAAATATCGGCTCAACCTCAATTGTTGGAGGTTGAGGGTCCCGGAGACGTAGGCATTGTTAAAGCCGAACTCCGTTACATCTTGTGTTCTTGATTGATTTTTTCTTTTTTTCTTCTCATATTTCTTTGATTGTTATATTCTTGTGAGAATTGAATTGATTTAAATTGTATTTCGCTGCCATTACACTTGAACACTAAGCCCCAAATCGGTATATACATTTCTACCTTAGGTTCTTTACATTTTTGTACTATTTTTGGTCTTTCAATACCACCATCCTAGGGATTTCAAAGGTTTATCAATTATATTATTATTATTATTATTATATTTTTTATATTATATTATTATTATATTATTATTATTATGACTATGATTATTATTTTATTATTATTTGATTATGTTATATTATATTATTATATGATGATTATATTATTATTATATTATTAGAATTAGAATTATTTATTATTATAATGATTATAATTATATTATTATGATTACGACTATGCCAAACGAACCCGAAGTGTAGATGTTGGCGTGTGAACCGTGTGGAAAGAAAATAAAGGAGAAGAGGAGGCACGCAGGCCGAAGAGAAGGTGGGGCGAGACAGAAATACGGTTTCCGTCATGGGGACGGAAATACGGATGGAGACCTTGTTATTTTATTATTATTAAAAAAATTAGGCTGTAAAATACACATCACAACAACAATAATAAATAAATAAATATAAATAAAAGAAAAGAAAAGAGAAAGGAAAAATGGGTTCTCAGTTCTCACCTAGCTAACTTCTGAGCCATTAAATTGTGGCAGCTACAACGTACATAAACATAATCACAAGTCTGTGTGTATCTCTGTGTTTGTGATGATTAATTATGAGAATGATTGTCGGTTTTCTCTTTTCCATGTTTCTTGTTATTGTTGTTTTATATTTTGTAATTAATTGCGTTGATGCCGTGTATCGCTGTTGCTATTATTATTATTATTATTTTATATATAATGATGCTATTAATGTTTTTAGATGACTTATAGTCAACAAAATTGCTTCGAATTTATCCATTATAGTAGAACACTGTCACGTGAGTGAATCCATGTGAATAATATTCTTTTTAACAATATTCGCATTCTTTTAAAAAAAATTGTGCATGATTCAAGTATATATGGTGACCCCACTTAATTATTATTTATTAGTGCACGACAGCATGAGTCTTTGGTGAGTAATGGTCCTGAATGAGAAAAATACCTTTGAAATAGCTAGGTCTGTTTTATGTTGTTTTCTTTTTATAAATGATGACTGATATAATATTTTGTAACGTATTTTATTTTGATTTTTTGTTTTCTAACATAATTATGATGTTCGACCGCTATTAATTTATTTTTGAAAGAGAAAAAGAGAGTGATGCAACAAATTGGTACATATCCACTACTAATTAACAATTAACAGCAAACGCTATAAAGCATCAAGTACATAGGCGGATTTACATAGGGCGGGGGTCAACTGCATTTTAAAAATAATATTTTTAGATTATGATTTTGCAAATCTTGACGCCTTGGAATTAATTTATGATCCTCTCAAGATTATCTAATTATTTTTTATTGAGAAAAAATATTTAGTACCGTGAACAATGAAAAAAATATATAAAAATTCTAAAATATGAAATCTGTAAAAGATTTTTTGTTTATCGACATAATTATTTATTATTTTGAATTTTTTTTAATATATAAAAAGATATTATTTTGATAATTTTTTATTAGATAAAAATGTATATTAAATTATTAATTTTTTATTTAGTATCCGATTAGTTAATGAGTTTGAATCCAATAAACTATTATAATCCGATTATTAACCCTTCTAATTAAAATTCTGCATCAGATCTAAGTAATTACACCTTATCCGTCAAGAAGTCCTTTTGGGACGGTCGTGTAATGCAAATTGGCTTCTTACTTATTCTCCCCTCCCTATAAACACAACAGTAATTACCCCCAACCAATTGAAGGTCACAACTCACAACTCACAAGGCCAGGTGTAACCCCTACTTTCCCATTCAATTCCCATTCAACAATGGAGGCTTCCTCTTGTAGTTTGTCAAACAAGGGACCAGAGCTGCTCTTTCCTAATCTCTGCTCATCGACTCCTGTTCGGCTAACCGTGTGGTGCAAATCTCTAATCTTTCAAAGCGACGGTTATACGGTGTTTGACGACTCTGACGGGCGTATTGTTTTCCGAGTCGACAATTACTCCCCGCATGGTCGGTGGAAAAATAATGAAATGGTTCTCATGGGACCTAACGGCCATGTTTATCTTACGATACGCCACTGCAGAAAGGTTATACTTATTCTTATATTACTAGTTTTCATACATACAGAAAATAGACTATTTTTCACACTTACCATAGATCCGTAGGGGCAAGAGTATTATATGGAACCAGTGTAAGGTACTCTTCCTCTTATCAAGATGATATAAATGAGGCATATATATATTCAGGCCTGTCTGAGATCGCAGTGTACCTAAAGATGAAACTGCAAAAAAATGAGTCAGAATTGACACATACCAGATATAAAACGAATATTAAATTAAATCGGTGAGGCTAATTAAAAAGAGGTTGACATAGAATATATATGGTACCTTATGATAGAAGCGTCACTAGAAAAGATGTATACTTTAATTTTATTGTTTGGAGTGAGGAATTATAATATTTAATTAATTAAACTTGCAGATCTTTAGCTTCACTGAGAGTTGGGAGATATATAAAGGAGAGAGAGATTCATACATGCTGCTAAAAAGACCTCTTCCTCTTCTCAGGGTTACAAAGGATTCAGTTAACTTGACTTGCACCGCTTCCATGGCAAGTGGCATTGCTGGATTCAGGCTGAGCTGGTCTCGATGCGAAGAGTGGTCTAAGATTCATATGCTAGCTTCTAATCAACTTGTCGCGGAGGTATGTAATTGGTACTCAGGTTTAAAAGTTATAACAACTTTAATTGATGAATCGTTATTCAGAGAGAGGAACATAGATAGCACTTCTGTAATATATGGGAACTACTAGATCTGTGATCATAAATACAAAATATGAATCCTCTATGAAGAAGCCAATTAAAATATATGGTTGAAGATGTTTCCTTTGGATCAGCAAATTAAAATGGTTGAAGGATGTTTCCTATGGATCAGCCAAATTAAAATTATTTGTTGCTGTAATTATATACAGATCAGTTGCAACTGCAATGTCATTTACTTAAATGATTTTCAAATACAGATTAGTAGAAAGTTCAGCAATTCAAATAAAATTTTGCTCGGTGAAGATGTACTTACAATTACAGTGCAACCCGGAATGGATCAAGCCATTGTCATGGCTTTGTTCATGATAACCAAGTCCATGAGATGAGCGATTTCAAGAATCAATGGCGCCGTTGATGTACTCTTCTCCTTTTTATATTTGTTTTATGAGTGATCATAGACCTGATTAATAACATATATATTGCATATATGTATAGTTTCTTGAATGAGAAAATTTTCACACCTAATAAATGCGGCATAGAAAATTTCAAGTCCATTATGGAAAATAACACCTATAAGTTATAGTCATTGCATTTAATTAGGGTTTGGTGCCTGTATAAAGGCATTTGGACTAAAGCCATGTCCACTGCCTTTTCACTAGTATTGGATCGTGTAGAAATCATTAAATTGACAAACTTTGTATCCATCTAAAAAATAGCAAAAATTTTCACAAAAAACTAAAATTTGATCTCTAAAGATATTTCAATATGAAGATCATCTTCAATGGTTTAAATCAATCGTTTGAATTTTTAAATTTAATATACAAATGCGAAGCACGGATTTTATACTTCCCTTTTTAAGTTTCATAGTTGCTATACCTGAACTGCCATGGCTCATAATTGTTAATATTTTCTTATATTCAGAAGCATGATGTATACATATACATACATATATATAATACATATGCTTAGCTCATTGTTTCATTTTGTCGTTGTGTACGCAGGCCAGTAGAGAATAATACTTGATCGATCCGTTGGAGTATAATTTTGCTGCCAGATATAAGCATATATGCACGAGACATTTATTACCAAGATGATCATGCATGAGAATTCATGTTGAATGACTTCTTATCTGTGGACGTGGAGAGGAAAAAATTAAACTGTTGCTATCTGAACTCTGAAGGCTTAAATTCCATATTTGCAAGATTAGGATAATTAATGCCGTAACTTGGGGAAGATTCATTTCCTATAACCATATGTATATATATATACTGAGAAAGATTCAAATATGCTCATTTTTAAATTTCAATAACTTGAAATTTAGAACTGCGCGCAATATCGACATATAAAATTTCAACAACTTTTCTACATATATCATTTTATTTACACGTACATACAAAATTATGACATTTATTTCAATTTTTGTTTTGATTGGTACCAAAATCAAAGAAAAATGAGCTGTGAAAATTATCGTTTTATGATTAATTAATATGCACATGTAAGATATTTTAACATCTTACATGAGCTAATTTTACTCTCTCTCTCTCTCTATTTTTATATTTGAATTTAATATTTTTTCCTTATGAAAAAAAGATATGAAAAAAACATAGATATTTTAACCACCACTATATATAATCGTACCATCCGAAATAATCAAAGTATGAAATTGTTTTGAAACTTGTGGAAGTTTTATACATATAGACATTCCTTTAATACAAGCTGAGAAAAAATATACTTCCAGTTTAGAAATATACAAATACCAAAATATGTTCTTATTTATTATCAAGATTAATGAAAATATGCAATAATTTAATATAATTTTAATTCGATGGTTTCTAAGTGGTGCATATATATAGAGAGAGAATAAAATTAGAGCACAGAGCCCCTTCGCGATCCTAACTTAAAAAATATATCAAATAATTTTCAAATTTTAATTTATCACTCTTATTAAATTCTTCATATGAAAATCTTATGGGATACAAAAATATGGGTGTTTTAAGTTTTCTAAGTCACTCTTTTTTATTTTTGAAAATCAACTCAAAAAATAATATTTTTTTAATATTTGTACATTATTTTCAAAAATTAAAAATAGTGATTTAGAAAACTCATCCCAAATTTTTATATCCCTATAAGATTTCAATAAGAAGAATTTAATAAAAGTGATAAATCAAAATTTAAAAATAATTTAATATATTTTTTAAGCTAAAATAATGAATGAGCTCCGTACTCCTAGAAGTACACTAATTTTACTCTCTATATATATATACACACCTTCATCTCACTCTAAGAATTAATCTCTGGAAAATTTAAATCTATATCCCTTTGCCACTATATAATTAGTCTATTACACACTTCAAGACTTCAATGAGTAACTAATGATTGAGGAAAACACCAGTAATATTTAAATTAGCTAATCAAGAAGCATCACCGATTAAATAAAATGTAACTAATTTATGAGCTGGGATTTTAATTGGACATCTACAAACCCATGATCAATAATAAAGAGACTGGCCGGTGGTTCATGCATACCCGAGTCTGATTAACTGATAACAATATGATAATATTATGGGTCTGTCTGCTATGGATTGGAAGAAGTTGCGCCCATTTATTAATCATTAATCAACAATTTTAATTTCACTCATCAATCTTCTTTCTCTGGTCATACCAAAAAAAATATCATAACCATCCGATATAAAAAAATTAAAGATTTAAAATTATTATGATCCATATATAGCAGAATTTTCCATATATTATTATTACGGGAAAGAACATGCATTGACCTTGTCAATATTT
Source organism: Schoenoplectus tabernaemontani (assembly GCA_037127355.1). Classification (NCBI taxonomy): domain Eukaryota; kingdom Viridiplantae; phylum Streptophyta; class Magnoliopsida; order Poales; family Cyperaceae; genus Schoenoplectus; species Schoenoplectus tabernaemontani. The sequence continues at coordinate 11,507,261 of CM073738.1, forward strand.
AATTAGTGCTTGCATCAATGCATTTTAGTTTTTCAAAGCTTCTAATTAGTGTAATTATTATGTTATATATAATGATGCTTCTTGATGTCTTTTGTATTGGTCAGTTGGAGAAAGAGGTTGACACGCCTATTCCACTGAGGTATTTGAACAAAATATATACTGTATAGTTACTGACAAAATCAATTCCATCGTGCACGTGTTGTATAATAAATTGGATAAGCCGGTCAGAGGTTCGCGTTTCTTTGTATTGTTTCAATTCTTTTGAAATCAACCGAAATATTTATGTTTTAATTTACAATTGAGATTCATTAATTTTATAAAAATGATGGTTCAGATTTCACTCAAATTCATTTTTCATCTCCATTATGTTTAATATTTTTTACCATACATTTATAGGAGTTAAAATTATATGCTAAATAAATTAAGCATTAATAAGTATTAAGTTTTATTTACAAAAAAACTATGCACTGTAAAACTATACTCAGAAAAAAAAATTATTATATTTTATATATTATTTTTTTATTAAATAATAAATTAACTTTATTTAAAAATTTAAGAGCCTTTATAATTAATTTTGATATAAAATATATCTAAGTAAAATATATCATTTATTTATAATAAAATAATGCTAAATACTATTATTTTATAAAAATATATTATATTAAATAAATTAAATATCAATCATTATTAAATTTTATTATAAAAAACTAAACATTATACCACCATACTCAGAAACAAATTATTATATTTGTCTTATTATTTTTTATTAAATAATAAATTAATTTTATTTAAAAATTAAAAAGCCTTTGTAATTGATTTAAATATGAATTATATTTAAATAAAATATGTCATTCATATATAATAAAATTTATGCTGGATATAAATATTTCTGAAATTAAGAGAGTCCACGGATGAGTTCTTGTCAGTATAATTAACATCCATGCCTCGTACGTTGAATATACGACGGAGATTATCTTTTAGTTTGTCTTATGTATACGAACATATGCTAAACTTCATTTTCAATCAAAGTAAACAGAAACATGAGAAATCAATTATTTGTATATTAATTGATGTCGATGTATATATAGTCGTATATGAATATATGATAGGATATACCATATACGTCCGCACGCACCGTATGTATACATGAGTCCGATCCCATAGATCCTATAGAGTAGTGGTCCCTATAGAAGATAGCGAAAGCCGCATGAGACCCGCTTGTAAGAGGCTATTCTGTATAGAGTCCATGGAAAAAATGATCAGGGATGGGATTCTCAGTTTGAAATCTGAGACCACAATATATGCATTGGTTTATTGACAATGTACCATTTGCCAAGTTGTTGGCCAAGAAAGCAACTATATGTTAAATGAATTTGGCTGCAGCAACTTCTAAAAACAAAAAATGTCATGCTTTAATTCTTCTTCTTATTGTTAATCTAAAATCAAAACCGAAATGCAAAACATTAATTGATCTTAATTAATGTTCTTTTTATCTATTTATAATAACTTTTATTCTATAGAAGATCAAAAGGCTAAAGGATGAATGTATTATATTCATATTAAAGTAAATCTAATTTATTAATTCTCCATTTTAGCTTGACAAAGTAGAATAATATAAATTGCGTCTGACAAATGGGATTCTTTGCATACGACAAAATGGTGGCTGGACTTCTTGCTTGTGGCAAAGAAAAGAGAAAAGTAACTAGGCACTACCATTTTCCAATTACTTTGAATGTGCATGTATGTAGTCATGGGCGGAACTATATATAAGCAAGACTCGGCCGGTGTCTAGGTTTGATTTTCTAAAATATATGTAAAATAATATTTTTTATTTTGAATCAGAAAAAATATAGTTTAAAACTATATGAATGCCTAGATTTAATTAAAAAATTATATCTTTTATATTTAATTTTTGAAAATTTAATATCAGCTCATATAATGTGCTTAGATTTGTTAAAAAGACTGAATCCTTCACTGCATGCAGCATGAGTTAGATAATCTCACTTTTCAGTTTTCACCAAATGATTGGCCTATCAATGATCAATCCAATCAAATCTTTGTCTCGTTCAAAAGAAGGAAATCTGACATTATTACAAATTGACTTGTCAAAAAGAACATCGCAAGAATTCTCCAATATTAATTAATTGTTCGATAGCGATGGCAGGCAACTACATCCAAATATATAATTTAACGAAAAATGCAACTCTTTCTATTTAGTCTCAATATTTATTTGCACGTTTGTATAGCTCTAAAATAGTGACAGACATTGATGTGTCCATTTGTTCTTCATTTACAACATTTTTATATTAATTGTAATGTTCGGCCAATGGTTAAATCGCCTTAAAATATGTGAACTGTGTTGTTCATGCTGGTGCAGCAAATTACTAGTTGGCAATTTGCGTAAAATTGAAGTACATATCGAGTTCAAAATTCAGAAATTCACTATACTCGAAGCATGGGCGGATTTAGATAGATACAGGGGGATAACTGTCCTCTCTGGATTTTAAAAAATAATATTTTTAGATAATATTTTCGATAATATGTCTCTTTATGAAAAAAAAATTTGTCTCACTTGCTCACTGCTGCGAAATAAATTTGATATACTATTTAAATTGTTTGAAATAAAAAATATAATTAATATATAAACTCTGTATAATTTATTTTATTGAAGCCTAGTGGAGGGATTGACTTCTGAATTGTTTGATTATTTTGATTGAGAAAATAATTTTTAATATCGTGCATAATGAAATAATTATGCAAAGATTTCAAAATACAAAGTTCCGTAGTGAAAAACTTTCGTCGTCAACTTGAATTCTTGATTATTTATTACTTTGAGTTTTATTTTGTTGTTATTTTTAATATGTAAAAGAATATTACTTTGATAGTTGTTTGTTAGATAATAATATATATTAAATTATTATTATTTTTATTTAGTACCCAATTATTTAATGGGTTTGAACCCAATAAACCATTACAATCTAATAATTACCCCTATCAAAATCTTGCATCCTCCCCTACACTCGAATGTCAAACCTCTATGAATATGACATATCAATTACTAGCAAAATTTAGAACAAAAATTTAACTACATTGAATGTGATTAGATTAATATTATGGGATATATATATATATATAGCATGATAGCCAGTTTACATAACTACTTAAAAAATTGTCGTACAGTCCTTTTTTTGTTTTCTTTCTTTTCCTTTGGATGACAAGAAGTGTCCCACATTAATTACAGAGAACTTTTTTCCTACTGGTTTTGCTTTCTATAAATTCTGAAAGCAAGCCGTTGTGCAGTTGAATAGTGGGTGAGAATCTGCTGCAGGACCCAGCTGTTTTGCATCCGGACCATCAAATTAAGATAAGAGGGGTAGATTTGAAGAGCAGGAAAAATAGGAACTAAGTGGAATTCACTGTCAAAGAGAGAAAAGAAAAACAAAGAGCAGCAAATTAAAACCTCGTGTAGCAGCGTGACGAGTCGTGATTCTCAAAGCTGATGTACAGACAACAACAAAAAGCCCAAAAAGGAATTTTGAGGCGTAAAACTGCGGCACAGCGGCCACACCCGCACGGCGCAATCCATGTAAACTTCAACGCCTCCGATTCTCTTTAAATATAAAAATAAAAAAGGAAAAGACACGTGACCAGAGATGAGAGGTTAATTTTTTATTGTTTTACAAAAGACAATTTTTTTAAATTGTTTTGTAGATTTTAAATACGAATGAAAAATTAATTATAAATATTTAATGTTGAATGGTATGATTTTCATATTTGTTTTAAGAAAAAGAAATACTATTGAGAAGATTAGTTACAGCAATACAGACGTTAAACACAACCAATACAACTCAACAAAAACAAATAAATATTGCCACACTCTAATATACAGGATTACAGATAGACAACTAGTACATGAAAAATGAGCCAGAAAATAACATAATAATGGATGCGGGAAAAAAACGGCAAGCCCGAAGAAAATCTGCTTAAATTACAGTAATTCGAAGAAAATTCATCAATAAATACTCGCGTGTTTCAACACTTATCGTTTGCATGCTTTTCAAACAATAGAGATTAATAATAGATTTTTTCTTAAACTCTATATGAGATTAATTATAGAAAAGTTTGGAAAATTCCGAGAATTATCTTTTAAAAAAATATACACCACTTATTTCAAATATATATAGAATGTAGTACATAAAAGAGGTTAAAATTTAGGTTTTTTCAGCTATGCTACGTTATCAATATTCTATATTCTTTTTTATTTAAATTCTTTTATCTACTTTGATCTAATGTGTATAAGTTTTCTCTCTCTTCATTTAAAATAAATGAGTATAATATGTCTAAGGTAAAAACTAACTCTTAAGATGATCCAAATCTTTTATGTTATATTATTCATAAATTTTCATGTGTTTACTTGTATTGCTTATTATTATACGTCTTTAGTATTTACAAAAAAAATGTGTTCAAATTTTGTGTATTGTAAAATTTTATTGAAAATATTTTTAAATTTTATATTTCTAATTATTTAGTCAAATAACTATTTTTCGCGGAGGACCAACCCTAGTCTATATTATATTATAAAGAATATATAGGCGTCAATTTGTTCGGTGTCTGATATATATGAACGTTAGATACACCTCTTGTAAAAATAAAGAGTCTAATGATCAAAATAGTTTCCTTTATTTTTGAAGTTCTAATAGTGCGTCTATAAAAGGATAAATATCAAAACTTCTCAAAAAACTATAAAATGTGTTAGATATGAAGTTATTTTCTACATGATATTTATGTTGCTTTTTTCATGTCAAAATAAAATAAATTAAGCAACGAAATCCATAAAGCATGAATAAGGTACAAGATATAAATATACTAGCTAATTGTACAATATTTATCATATTAAGAATTAAAATAGACTATTTGGATGACACTGATTCTTTTCTAGTTCATAATAATACATAAAGTGGTTAAACTTTTAAAAAATTTAAGCATGTCACATCATCACTTTTGTCCATCATTGATTTTATTTAAATCTTTTCTTCTTGAATCCAAAGGTTCATATAAAATAGTTTTTCTCTCTACTCATTTAAAATAATGTGTGTATTATACTTAATGTGAAACTTAACTCTTAAAATGATCCAACTTTTTTATATGATCATTTATAAATTATTATGTGTTTAATAATATTATTTATTATTATTATTACTTAGTATTTTGAAATATTATGTCTAGATTTTCTTTATGTGAAATTTTATTAAATATATTTAAAATTTTATATTATTATTTATTTATTTGAGAACTATATTATCGAGACGAAACCCGAGTTACATCTCTAATTTTAATAAAGAGTGGAGGTTAACGGACTTTCTTCTTTGTGGATGTATCCGTCTCTAAAACTTGACTTATTTATATATCTATGGAACGGCGGACTTTCATTTTCTAACTTTCTTAAATACACGACTATCCTTTTCGATAATATACTAGATATTTTGCTTGCTTAATTAGAACAAAAAGGAAGAAGAAGAATAAGAAGAGCCAATTACGGCACGTACAGGAAAGAAAAAAGGATAATAATTCATGAAATCATGAGAATGAGAGGCAAATAAATCTTCACGTTGTGTATCTAGAATGAGAATATTGTAAGATACATTTAGTCAACAACTCTGGAAGGAGGTCAATTTATGAAATCTACAATGGAGTCACCCAAACATTTGCAACTGTTAATCCCCACTCTAAACATGTTTTATTTTTAAATTATCAGCGTAGAAACTTTTAGTGAACACTTTTGTTCTTGGTGACTGCTTAATTTGTTGTAACAAAATCTATTAAACATGTGAAACAAACTGGATCCGAGAGACGTCCAAATTTATTCTGCCACAATTAATTTTTTTTTTTTTTTAATTTGAAATAGACCAAAAGAATGGATCATCTATATTTCACAAGTTGATTCTGTGTAATTTTAAATTAAAAAATAAAGCCTAAAGTGAACAAAATTTTGAATGACTTTTCCCCGATGATAGTTAGAATCCAAACAAAAAGAAAATTTGGAAGTTTATAACACCGAAAAATTATTCATTTTGAACCTTTGACATATATCAATTATAAGTTAAAATGTTTAATTACCATTAGAACGTATACACAGCGTAGTCAATTTGATGCCAAGATGATAAATTGATGACCGTCTTCTAAACAATAAATTGGATGATTATAAGGAAACAGCAGCAGCACGATGCCGTTATAAGCCCAAGCCCACAGAACAAATTTGATTTTTGCGACTGGAAAATAATATAAGATAATTGCTAAATTTTGATGCGTCAAAACAAAATAAAGTGGGCCTACAGCTGCCTACCTGGCCCAAGGTCTAACTGCCCTGTACAACTTGTGACTTCAGAAGATCCAAAGTTCGAATTTAGATATTACACATAATAATACTTAAAAGTTTGCAAATAGAAAGATAGCACATTCACAAAACTTCTCTTCAGAAACTTCCAATGTGATGTATGTGATTCGTGCATGTGGTACTAGTATGTACGTGAACAGTATATATGACATTATGTCATTCGCATACTGCATGCATGTACACATGGCGTGCTACAATCTGCATGGATCCAAGGTTGCCCAAAAAGAAAAGAAAATGTAGTATTAATATTGAATACCCACTGGATAGAGAAAAATAAGAAAAATAGATTATAATAGTGTGTTGCTTGGAGAAGAACTTCTAGATGAAGTTTGGTGACCAAACTGAAACTAGATAGTAATTCACACATCATAGATATATTTCCTCCCATAAGATCCGATTTAATACGGAGTTTAGGTGGAGTGTGATTGCACTAACTTTAGATGTCTTCAAGGAGACGAAAAGTGAAAATTAACCTTAAAAATAGACAATTATGGATCTCCAAGCTAAGTCAAACAATCATCATTATATAATATCAGAATAAAATAAACAGTTGTATCTATCGTAAATCATTTATTCAGTACCGTTGACTGTCCATAAAACAACAACGAAAACAAAGCCTTTAATCTCAAATAAATTGAGATAGATTAGAAATAAACGCAATCTAAAAATATAATATCAGAGATTTTAAATATCAATGATAATGATGATGAAAAAAATAAAATAATAATAATTAAAAATAAATAAATATAATAATGATGATAATAATAATAATAATAATAATAATGATACTAATAATAATAGTAATGCTAATAATAAAAAAATAGTATAAAAATCTACAAACATATTTCTAAATCCTTAATTCTAAACTCTAAAATCTTAAAATCTAAGAACTAAAAAAACTAAGAACCTAAAGTATATAACTCCACTACTAGACTCTAAGTCATAAACCATGGTTCTGGTACATGGATCGTCGTCTTTCAAGCACTCATATCCAAAATAAATTCTTTTAATATATTTCATTTCTTCAAATCTCTTTTTATTGCCTTCTTCCATGTCAGTCTCGGCCGATCTCTTCCTCTTCTTGTATTTTCCGAACGATTTAAAATACCAATATGTACTTGTGCCTCGAGGAGACCTTCGTTGGATATGACCAAAACCATCGCAAACGGTGTTGGGCCAGTTTATCTTGAATTGGTGCTATCCCAAATTTGGTCCATATATCAGCATTTCTTATTCGATATCTCTTTGTGTGACCGCATATTCAACGTAACATCCACATTTATTCAGTACCGTTGACTACCCATAAAACAACAACAAAAATAAAGCCTTTAATCTCAAATAAATTGGGATAGATTAGAAATAAAATACAATCTGAAAACATAAGATCAAAGATCTTAAATATCAATGATAATAATGATGATGAAAAAAATAATAATAATAATTAAAAATAAATAAATATAATAATGATGATGATGATAATAATAATTAAAAATAAATAAATATAATAATGATGATGATGATAATATGATAATAATAATGATAATGATACTAGTAATATAATAATAATAATAATAATAATAATAATAATATAAAAATCTATATTATAAAGCATATTTTTAAATCTTTAATTTTAAACCCTAAAATCTTAAAATCTAAAAACTAAAAAACTAAGAACCTAAAGTATATAATTCTACTACTAGACTTTAAGTCATAAACCATGGTTCTGGTACATGGATCGTCGTCTTTCAAGCACTTATATCCAAAACAAACTCTTTGGATATATTTCATTTCTTCAAGTCTCTTTTTATTGTTTTCTTCCATGTCAATCTCGGTCAATCTCTTCATCTTCTTGTATTTTCCGAACGATTTAAAATACCAATATGTACTTGTTCCTCAGGAGGCCTTCGTTGGATATGACCAAAACCATCACAAACGGTGTTGGGCCAGTTTATCTTGAATTGGTGCTATCCCAAATTTGGTTCGTATATCATCATTTCTTATTCGATATCTTTTTGTGTGACCGCATATCCAACGTAACATCCGCATTTCAAATACACTCATCTTATGAATGTGTTGTCCTTTTGTAACTCAGCATTCTACGTCACACATCATCGCGGGCCTAATCGCCGTCATGTAGAACTTGTATTTTAGTTTATTTGAGATCTTTTTTCACAGAGAATATTAGATACTTATTTCATCCATCCGGTTCTTATTCTATGATTAACATCTTCATCAATCCATCCGTCATTCTGCAATATCGATCTCAAATATCAAAATGTGTCATTCATGGATACTACTTGTCGTCCAAATTAATATTTTTATCATGTGAGTCATCCCCTCTGAACTGACACATCATATATTCGATTTTAATTCTACTAAGTCTAAAACATTTTGATTCTAAAGTTTATCTCCACAACTCTAATTTCTAATCAATTCAAATCATGCTCTCGTCAATCAACACCACATCATCAGCAAAGAATATGCACCAAGGAATATCCATTTATATATTTTTTGTAATTTTATTCATTACTAAGATGAAAATATATAAACTCAATGTTGATCTTTGATGTAATTTTATCTTAATAGAAAATATATTAAACTCATCGTCATCTATTCTGACACAAATCACAATATTTATATACATATTCTTAATAAAGATAACATATTTTATTGAAACACGTTTTTTTTCGAACGCCCACCATATAATATTTCTTGGTATTACCGTTGACTGTCCATACTATCCTTAAGGTAATTTAGCATTAGATCCATCTTCAGATATCATCCACGCAACATGATGTCCCTAAACTAAAAAATAATTATCAATGAAAGGGAAAAACAACAATACATGACAAATTATCATACATAAACATATGAAAGAATGGATAGAAACAATTGTAAAATTACACAATACTCAGAGGTCTAATATATAACATCGTAAGAAAACAGACACAGAAGGATGACAATCAACAAAACTTGTACAGCACACTCCGAATAAATCAGAAATTACATCTAGCAAACTAGTAAACAAGAGAATGTACCAAACCCTTTCTCATACTTGCTCATTCTAGCTAACATCCTTGAGTCTCTTTATCAATGACTCCAATCCCTTTCTCCTTGGGTTTGCCTTCTCCCCACGCCTAGTACCAATCGTACTGAATGTACCAAACAACCGGTCTGAAGAATCTCTAAACTTCTCAGATATAGAGACCACCTTCTTATAATCCAACTTGTTATAGCTCCTCTCTCTTATGACTGGGTTCAAGAAATTCTCAGGGTTATTACTCATGAGCAAGTTCACCATCTGCCGTGCCTCAATAAGTGCGCTCCTTGGTTCCTCACCAGCTGACAACTCATCCGGCTTATCAGTGAAGAGTGGTAATAATCCATCTGCAAACTCCTCAAAATGCCTCAAATCCGCATCAATCCCCATAACCGCATTTATATTGAACCTCTTAACAGAGTCGCTTAAGAACAACCCGATAACCTGATCTGACACATGGAAGAGAACCCCATAGAAAACCCTGCATAAAACTGGAGCAGGAAGAATATGTTTGGCCGTTTCTACCAGCGTATCAAGGTAGATATACACCTCACTTGCATACTCATTCCCCAGTTCAACTCCATTTCCATTACCGTTTATAACATCATCAGCCATCCAGTTGATTGCATCAGCATTGTTGGCTATAGAGTCATCAATTTTATTGCATAATAGTTTTAATAATAGGACCTCAGAGGCATCTCGGGATCTTTTGAGGGGGAAATCTCTACGGCTGGATATATGGCCAGGCCGCCTCACACCGGACAGCTGGGCCGCATGGAAGTAAAAAAAATCACAAGCACGCTCCATCACAGCCATATTCGCGGCCACATGCATAGCCTGGGACCAGTTGAGACCACCAGTTTCGACTAATCGTAGAATTGATCCGTCAATTACTTCCACAAGTAACCGTTCGAGATACTTTTTCACAGTTGGAAAAATTTCAATCTGGCCTCCATGAGATAAGAAGCTCACAGAGTCTTCAATGAAGGAACGCACAATTCGGCACAGATCTGGTACAGTGGAGGAGAATGGGGCTACATAAGGAAATGCCGGTATGATATCTGAGGTTTGGATTTGAAAAGCAAGTACATTCATGGAGTATTCGTATTCCTTCCTCATCATCATTTGCTCAAACTTGTCAGCCGCAAGGGCTTCTGACACCTGGCGCTTGCAATCAGCCAATAAGAGGTCATGGTACTTGTCCCTGTGTTTTGCCAGCACATCCATTAGTGGGCCCACAGCATACCCATAGCGTCTCAATGTGGTACCTACCATAGCCAAAGCAATATTGTAAATTCCAAAATCACTTGTTCTTAAAGTTTGAGAAACAATTTCTCCACTATATACTAATAGTAGACCTGAATGGATGTGGCAACAACAATCCTTATGTAATTGGTAGCGGGTAAGGGCATGGTACATTAGTACAGAGTTATCTCAGAGAATAAGCTAAGCCTAGGTGTGAATGATAAGAACCATACAGCAGAAGTTATACAACAAACCAAGATAGTCAATGCTACTATCATACAGCACCATATTAACCCCCTGAAGTACTATAGTTGGCCAAACCAAAGATAGTTTTTGTAAGTACAGAAAGAGCTGTAATAAAACAGTACACCACAGTACTAGAGCTGCATACCAAGGAGGCCAACATAATCCTTAATTAGGAGGAGGTGGTTGGCAGTCTGCATGCGAGAGAATTGGTCTTCAAGAACTGAGACCATCTTAGCCACTGCAGCATCCCACAGTGCGTCAACATCAGCACGTGATACCAGTCCTCCACCGGTACGCAAGATCCGGTCCTCTATTATGAAGAACCCTGCTATCTGTGCAAAGAATGTCTGATGCGACTCTAAAAAAGGGGTCACTGATGACACCTGACATTTCAAAAAAGAGACCCAAGTTTGTTCATAATAGTTCTGGGACAAAAACTAAAATATAATAAAATACAGTTCATTACAGATCTACCATTTCATATTGGATGACCCTCAATGTTGGCCATTTCTTACCTCATTTTATTTGTATTATTACAAAACTGAGGTTGTTTTAAGCTAAATGTTGAACATAGCTAAAGTTAAAATGAGTCATAAATCAAGACTGGTGATTGATTAATTATAGTTGCACCCGTCTTAAAGTGATGCTTATCTGCTCAAATGGAAGCACAGATAGATCAGATCACATCAAGGACTAAACTGCACCACTCTGGAAAGTTTTAAGAGTATGAACTGCAAGTTGATAGTACCACAGAACTAAATTTCAGGTCAGTAAAACAACTCAAGAAACTGGTACCATGCAACAATAGCCTTACTGGCCAGGAAAACCACTGCTACATGACAACAAAAGTCAAACTCCTTTTTTAACTAACCTGAAAGTCCGAGGTAAGCTGAAGCTTGCGGTTTTCAAAATAGTACTTCTTGAACCGATCTTCTAGACCAAGTGTGGTATGGATGTGGTGGGCCCGGTAGAGTGGGGTGAGGTCAAAACCAGCAGCCGAGGCCGCATCAGGGGCACAGGCAGCAGCTGCTGCAATGTCATCTGGATCAGAGTCTGCATCAAATGAGTACAGAGACTCAGCACCACTGCGGGTTGAATTCAACTCTTCATCTCTCTGCCGCTGCGCTGATGCACGGCTAATCGCCACCTGCCGCAGATCAATGAACAAGTAGGATTTTTAGGACTACTTCTGAAAACTCAAGACATATGGTTCAGATTTTCATCAAGAAAGAACAATCATTTTGTTCTCTTTTAAAAAAATGGCTAAGCCAGCAGCATCATTATAAAATCATCCACAATAGAAACAGTAATTACAAAAGAAGAAGAGACTAAAGAAAAAAAAAATAGCACAACTACCAAAATAGCAAGTAGTAATTTGTACATACTAACATTAGAAAAAAATGAGAGATGTTTTCATTAAGTGGTAAAAGGATCATTTGAAATTAACATGGCTTGAGTTGTGGCATACAGTGCTACAGTAGGAGATACTTTCTGAGACAAAATTTACCAAAAAGTATTCAGAAAAGAAACTCAACCTGACCAAGGTGTCTGGACGCAGCCCGAACCTGAACCATCCAATCTGAGAACTCCTTTGAAATCTTCTTCTCTGCATAGCCCCTTATGGCAGGTATATATCGTACCAGCATGCGCCTCAAAGCTGGGAGGGGTACAGCCTCAGCATCCTTCACCACTTCACGGTCAATCTCATCCACGGCTCTCAATGCTAGGTACAAGTTATTATTTCCCAAATGATAATTTGCTCTTGCACAAATGGTCAGCAAATTCACACACCTCCTCGCTGAATTCAGCGCTAAGGTCAGGTTATTGGAGAGAGACTTGGCATATAGAAACGAATCGAGAGAGTTTAAAAGTGGCACCCCCGCTGACAGAAGGAGGCGATTCGTGTCAGAGAGAGAGCTCTTCAAATCATCTACATCGCAAAGGAGAGATCTAAGGTCATCAACGGCTCTAATAAAGTCAGAGTAGTGTGCCTTGCAAAGTTCCTCGATTTCTGACTCCTTGGAGCGGGAGAAGAGGCGGAGGTGCTGGAGGAGAGAATCAGGACGAGCTGAGGTGAAGGCACGGCGCACAAAAGGCCCCAGATCGTCGCCGTTGGAGATGGCAGTGGAGAGAGTTACAAAGTCTTGGCGATCAAGCGAGTGATCGGAGGTGGTGCCGAGTACAGTTGGATGGGAGACCATGGAAGAGACGCCGTTAGGGAGAGTGGCGAAACCGCCATGGGGTCGGATCTCCGGCGCATGGCGACCGAGGAGATTAGATCGGATTTGTTGGGGGAAGTTCAGAGGAAGGGGGTAAAGAGAGAGTTGGTTTGAACTTTGAAGAGAGGAGACTGGAGAGAGACTAGACACTAGAGAACTGAGAAATGACAGAAATGCCCTCGAGATATGCGGAGGCGGGGAGCTTGGTCGGGGAAGACCACTAGACGCGGTAAAACGAATTGCACCTGTTAGTGGGAAGCCCTGCAAGAGCGCCGATCCAAATGCATGTCTATCTGCGACGCGCACCCTCTGGGTAACTCAGAAAATAAAATAGACAATTAACAAAGAAAGCACAGTATAAACAGTATTACGAATAGTATTTAAATTTACAGAGATATTTATTGTTAAAATTCAAATAACACTTTAAACAATGATGTACTTCAGAATTTTAAATTCATCTATCTTACCCGTTTTTATCTTATTTTTGTTCTCACGCAGGCCGTTTAATTTATTTTCTAGTTTATATATTATCTGCAGATATTCCACGATCAGAACGGACCTGACTTTTTGAGTGAGGACAAAAATTAGATTTTTTTAAGGAAAGTAAAATTTATTTATTTTTAATATAAATATATATTTTTAATTATTTTTTAAAAGAATATATGATTATTTTTTTAATTTCTGTCAAGAAGGTCAACTTCCTACCCTGCCGCAAGAGCCTCCGCCCCTCTGGCTGCCAGATCATTTATATAATTATATCCAAAGATGCTCCATAATCTGAACTAAATGGTGTTTCACTAAAAGCATACTATGCTAAAGAATAAAAACAGAAATCATCGATAAGTGGGGCCATCCATGGATTGTCGACTTTGACGCTTTCTTTCGTTTTGATACAAATAAAAACGATCAAATATCCTCAAACATATATATTTTTATCATTAATTATTTATCATTTTTTAAGACAAAGTAGAAAAATAGATAGTCTTTTTCAGAAACATATTAAAAAAAAAAAGAATGTCTAATATACGTATAACTAATTATCTTATATGTTGGAGCTTTTATGATATTTCAATATTTTATAAATATTAGTTATTAAAACATTTTGATTAATTTATTGTACTTTATTATAAACTAAAGAATAATTTATGAACATTTTTATGGTCTCTCTTTCTCAAATTCATTAGCATTGAGCACAACTGAATCAATTTAGATAAAAAAAATCTCTCCTTCTAAAATTCACAGTTGCAGGCCACCCGTTGCTTCCTCAGATAGAATCAGAAATAAGATAATACACTTTTGTCTTTATTATTCTTGTTAAAATATTAGTTTTTATGTTGATCATTACTATTTTATGGTGTATATCAGTATATTTTATTTGCATGTCTTTATAATATCTTACTCCTTTTGACCTCTAGATATACTTGTTGAGCAGTGTTTTTTGTATAGCCACTTCATTTAAAATGCTGAAATTATTATATAATTATATTTTCTGATATCACATGCAGGTTCCATTGCATACCAATAGATCCAAGCATTAATTTCTAATTTATAGTACTAATAGAGTTTTATATTTCTTCAATAACAATTATTGTTATTAGTTTGCTTCTATTGCATTACTTGCCATCAATTATATTAGTTCTTTGAGAACAAAAGAATGTGCCAATATTCCAAAAAATTGGATCAGAATTTTTCAAGTTAAGATTGATATTGGATTGTACTTGTTTATTCTTCTCCTTTTAGGTTTCTATTATTTTGTATATCTTATTGTATAATCATGCCACCAAAGGAACCACCCCGCTATTTAGTATGCACCTTGCCAAATTAGAAGCTATGTTTTCATAGTGGCTGTACAATTATTTTCTATTATCTTGCTTTCAATATTTATATTAAGTATTTATGTTAAATATTCACCTCTTGTAGGCAAACGTTATTAGGACATTTATTTTGCTATTATCATGTTATAGTTATCATGTATAATAAATATTCATCTCATCCTGATTCAATATAAATAAGCAATCTAAATAAAATTAGGCTGTAATTTTTGTGTGATACCACTCACGTAAGGTGTAGTGAAAAGAGCACATTTGCTATACATTATTTTCTTTTTTATGTTTTTAAAATTCTCTCATTTTAAATTTATAAAAGCTGCTGCAACACGCGGGTACTAAGCTAATTTGTTATTTAAGCAAATATTTCCTTCTAAGTTAGATTGAGAATTCAACTGATTGATATTGAAAGTTTAGATTGGATATACAGAATGCCACAGAAAAAGCGGAACACTGGAACCATATATAGTTGTGTGAATTTTGTCAAACACCCAGACTGGGATGTAACAAAGTTACAAATGACAGATGTACTGAGTCAAACTTATTTTGTTTTTATTTTCAGGATAAGAATGATGCTAAATTAATTATAGAGAAGCCAATTGAGATTGAGAAAATGAAGTTCGTGTGACAACCATTAAAATATATTGAAGATGAGAGTCGCGTCATTCGAATATGGAAGAACTTGATTGAATACCATTAAATTATTTAGTTGGACTTTTTTGTATTAAGTAGTATCCGATGGCCTCTTTAATTTTATGCTATTTTTATAGGATTTGCATGATAAAATGATACAAAGAAATGATGATTGTCTTTTATTTTTATCTCATCGTATTTCAATTTATGGTTGGACCTTAATCAATATTCATTAATTATTATATTCGATGTATTTTGAAATTTTGTTGTATTTTAGTTCAAAGCAAAAAAAATATGGATGACATAAAAAAATTGTCCGCCCGCTAGTTACTTAATCCTTTTCAATTGGAATACGTAACTTCTGAATCAGTGATATCCGGAGACGCCCAATATTACCGCGAGCCAAGACATACGACTCGTCGACCCGAACCCAGGACTGACGCGGCCATATTCGGGTCCATCAGCGAACCAAACCCGACATTCGGCTCATCGTCCGACAAAACCCCAGCTCCCTCCCCCCCGTTGTAGAAACCTCAGTTCATTGTGGGATAGAGAGAGAGATAGAGATGAGCGGCGACGGAGACGGGCAGGCGATTCCGCCTAACGTCACAATCTACATCAATAATCTCAACGAAAAGATCAAAATCGATGGTATTATCCTTTCAATAGTTCTCATTTTCTTCCTTCGTTCTTAAATTCTTCTAGCTTATATTTAATCCATCTGTTTCAATTCTGGGATTACTATCTCACATTAGATTTTGGCTTGTTGCTTGTGTTAGGTAATACATAGGGTTAATCATTCAACTTTCCTTTTTGGTTATTTGTTATTCACTGATCAACCCTTCCTGTATCGCCATCTAATCTGACTCTTCGTGTGTTATTGATTTAAACGTAAATGGACATAAGTGAAATCATTTTTGGATTATTGGACCTTTTGAGATTTTATTGGAATTTTGCAATAATGGTTTGAACTAGGGTTTGTTAGACCTAGAATCTTGTACTGGGAAGAAGATTAGCTGTTATGTATGTAGTATACCTCCGGCACAAGCAAAATATGTCCATGCAAAGATGATGCCCTGATTAAAGCCCTTAACGATCTGTATATGACAAGGATGAACATAAATAATGAAAAAGAATCAAAATGTTTGATGGAACATAGAAAATTCACCTTAAAAGGAAACAGGACCAAGTGCAACTCTTTGTTGTATAGCAACACTTTTGCAATGTCCTCAGTTTGACCAACTACTTTTGTAATTTTATCATCATTTAATTCACATCAACAAATACTCCAAAATTGCTTGAAAATTTTGTCATTTTTTGAGCAGAGCTGAAGAAATCATTACAAGCTGTTTTCTCTCAATTTGGGAAGATATTGGATGTGCTTGCTTTCAAAACCCTAAAGCACAAAGGTCAAGCTTGGGTTGTTTTTGAAGATGTGAAGTCAGCCTCTGAGGCTTTGAAGAGTATGCAAAACTTCCCCTTCTATAATAAACCCATGGTATGTTGCTTTCTGGACCCACCCCCCCAACCACATACGCACACAAAAGTTTAATGTATAAACCTGCCTAAACTAAAAATATTAATGTCTAATAAAAATTCAATGGTATTCTCAAGAATATTTTCAAAAAAAATATTGATTTTCTATGAATGTTCAATGTGACCACCTCATCTTTATTGGTCTAGCTTTGTTTAGTTGAGCACTTTGTCAATGATGTTTTTTGTTGCTAACCTGATATTCATATAGTTGACTGCTTGGAGCAATTGTATTTTATAACATATCTATTTGGTCATGGGGTCCATTGTTTTGTTCCTCTCAAATTTCACGTAATCCCACCACCTCCCCACGATGCAATTTCGTCATGCATGTCTCATTGTTTATTCTCTTTCCATTTATTTGTTACAGTCTTGTGTATGAAGCAGTAGTCAGCAGCAAAGTAAGTAGGCTTAATGCAGGGATACAGTATGAAAAGTGGTAAATTATCTTTGTTTTACAAAATGAAAGTTGTCTTACATCCTTTCTTGTCTTTGCTCCTTTGCAGAGGATACAATATGCAAAGACCAAGTCAGATATTATAGCAAAGGCAGATGGCACATTTGTTCCTCGTGAGAGAAGGAAGCGCCATGATGAAAAGGGTTATTTGCCTTCTCTTGTTAATGACTTCTTTTTCATTCTCAGAATAGCAAGATAAAGTTCTTTACAGGGAGCTGGTTATCTGTTTAATTGTAACATGTTACCGTACTATTGAGGTGAAAGTTTGATGCACATATCAATGTAGGGTGTATCAAACAAAAGCTACACACAATGTCCCAGGGTGAAGCAAAAAATTAAAATTAAATTGTATGACAGCAACTAAAACGAAGGGCCAATTCATGATAAATTACAAAGCATAGTTGGTTAGGAAACTTTGTCATTGAACAGAAAAATATGTCATGTCTTATATTTATTTTTTTACCGATAATATTCAATAGCAGATAAGAAAAAGAGAGATCAGCAACAGGAGACGAATCAAGCTGCCATGGGTTTGCATCCCTCCTATCCTCCACAATATGGGGCAGCCCCACCTGTAAGTCATGCCTATGTATTTTGAAAATTTTAGTTCTGCCCCTCCAGACCTGAATATTGTATATGCCCCAAACCACAATATGTGTATCCTTTATAAAACAGCTTGTGTCATCTTTATTCCTTATAGATTATTTTCTCTCTGAATTTCCAAACTACAATCTTCTTTGCTCATTATGATAGAAAATACTGAGTGACCAAATAGGATTAGTGCAAGCATAGTTTTTTAAGAAAATTGACAAAGAAAGGGTAAAATTAGGAGATGATTAGCAGAAAGTATGTATTTCATATTTTATGGAGCATGAAGTTTTCATTAGGCCAAGTTAGATTTTCATTGTAGAGGATGCCTGTGTTATTCTGCGGTTTACTCTCAAGTCAGTAAGTAGTTCTCCATATCATTCATCATATTTCTGGCATCATATTGGAGTTAAATCTGCTAGTTGATCCAAACTAGCCAACCCACCATTTATCAGTAAATCTACTAGTATCAACCCGAAATTCACTGATGCAATTAGCACCTTTGAACCCCAAAGTGCATTGAAAGACCCAAGAGGGGTCGTCCTGGCTACGAAATGATTTTTGTTTATTATTGTATTGCTTTTATGAAACAGATGGGAGGTATGATGCCACCATATGGAGCACCTGCACCACCTAGGCCAGCAGTACCAGAAGCACCGGCCCCACCAAACAACATCCTATTTGTGCAGAACTTGCCACTCGAGAATAACCCCCTGATGCTTCAGATGTTGTTCGGGCAGTATACAGGATTCAAGGAGGTGCGTATGATAGAGGCCAAGCCCGGGATTGCATTTGTGGAGTATGAGAATGAGATGCAAGCAACTGCAGCCCTGCAGGGCTTACAGGGATTCAAGGTCACACAGCAGAATTCCATGCTAATCACCTATGCCAAAAAGTAGAGATTGAGAGAGGAGATGGTAGGTTTTGTACTGTAATGGGTAACCAGGTGTGCGGTACTGTAAATCTTTTGCACTGGCTCCTTTATTATGAGGTTTAGGCAACCCTTGAATTGGACATTCGTTTTTTAGTTTATAGTCAACCAGTGCAGGAAGAAATCCTTCTCTTTTAGCTCTTTTTGTCAATTTTTTTTTTTTTCAAATCGTGAGATGTAGGACTAATCAACCCTAAGCTTTTAATAGATTTTAGTTGTGTTTATTTGCTTCGAAAGATTCAAGTGTTTCTAATCATCATATGAGAGGCGCTCGCATCAACCATAATTGGGATTAACATCTCCAGAAACAGCTCTGTGCAGTACTCTGCACATAAAATAAAAGGCCCTGTAAATCCAAATAGGAACCGTATTAATCAGCCTTGCCCGTAATTCTAAACGAAGGGTCCAAATTTCGCGGGCAGCTATTGCACTATTGCACTATTGCATAATACTACAGAGGCCTCATCGAGAATGTTCCTGTTAATTGTTTTGGCCCTTCATCCCATGTCGTCTCAATCTACGAGCAGCAATAAACTACCCTAATCCACCTAGAAAATCACAAGCGAAATGACAAGTATTGGTTAGCTGGGTGGCTGGGAACTGGGTTTATGAGGGTCATTCCTGTCTCCATTTGTTTCTCTCGTTTTGCTTTCGTTACAAATTACAATGCCTCTTAATCACCGCGGGCCTGTTCGGCATCAATCAATGGAATTGAGGAAATGATTGGACAAGTGGTTCTATTCTATTTGAATAAAATAGAAATGAATTGGAATAGAGAATACAGAATAATATATTTTTCTACTTTTCTCAATTCTAAGGGGGTTGAAATTGAAGAATTTAAATGAAAAAGAAGAGAGAGAGTGTGAGAGAAAAAATATTTTATCTTTTATTTGACTGATGTGGCAACTCTTTTTTTATTTTTGCTTTCCTCCTGTATACCGAACACAATCAGAAAAGATTAGAAAAGCACTCAATTTCTAATTTCAAAAATCCCTAATTCTTTTACTATTCCACGTGCTGCCGAACAAGCCCGAATGTTGTTCTCTGATATATCAGGCTTGTATATACGTCTCTTAATTAGCGTCTTATCGATGCTTTATTTATCTAGTTTGCCAGGATATCCAATGTTTCAAGTTAGTTCCATTTTCAAGTTCTTGACAAAGGTGCTTCTTGCTGAACTTGTAAAGATGATTTCAGTTGCCAATCAATTTATCAGTGAATAAGGAAGGGTCTAAAAAAGTTCATCAATCAATATTTCATCGAGAGTTATGATTAACTCTGGGCACAATCAACCAACAAATCAAAGTCAATTACCGTGTATGGAAAATTTTCGTTGGTCACCGTCAACGGAGATCACTTAGCTCATCTGTCCAGAATTACAAAGAAGACCTAGGTTGATTTGAGAAATACAACGACAAAAACAAATTGTCAACATAATCCATCACATACATAAAGACACTCATTGTAAATTGGCATCTAAAATGAGAAGAGGGAAAATAGTACAGGATGGTCAAACCTAATTAACAAATGAGCAAAATACGCTCTATTAATAGTTGAACCAAAAGATATAACATCACATAACCAATATACCCTTCAAACTACATGCTGCTACTAACAATCACATTAAAAGATATTTTTAATACGGCACTTAGGCACCTATGCTAAAAGTTGCTACCAGACATCACATAACCAATATACCATCAATCTCTCCAGCTCAGTCAAGTGTCGGTCAAGCTGTTCCGTCAGCTCTCCTCTCCATGTTTGTATCAATTGTGAATGCTTTTGAACGAGTGCATTTTTTGTTTTAAGTTCTTCTTCCATTATTTCTATATCCTGAAATAGTGACACCGTTGAGAAATAATTAGGTTTAATCCTAAATTAAAGTTTCACAGTTTTATGGCATTCTGGCTGTACATTTTGATTTTCCTTTTTCAATTTTGTTTATCCTACTTGGTGATGAACTATATACAACTCAAAGGGGGCATTGGGGCTTTGTTGAAGCTCAGTTACACAAATATGAGGGCATGCTAGTTTTAGATTTTTTTTTTTAAAAAAAATAGGCCTCCCATTAACCAAGAATATATTACTTTTCAAATGTCATTAATGGGAGTTGAACCTGTGCTGATTCATAGAGAGACGAGACTCATTTCTATCTGTGCTAGGGCATGTTAGTTAATTGTCTAAATGGTCCATGCAGAAGTAACATTATATTATGGACAACTGGGCTTTGCTCACATCTAAGTTTTCATTGTTGAGGAACTA
The DNA here is from genome assembly GCA_037127355.1 of Schoenoplectus tabernaemontani. NCBI lineage: Eukaryota > Viridiplantae > Streptophyta > Magnoliopsida > Poales > Cyperaceae > Schoenoplectus > Schoenoplectus tabernaemontani. Next base: position 11,528,635 of record CM073738.1, read on the forward strand.
AAATAAGGGCTAATAGATAATTTGAACTTGGTTGCACAATTAAGGGTAACTGAGGGTTTATTTACAGACCGAATAACATATTTCAGGGTTATCAGGTAAAAATGGATATCAATTCCACCATTGAAGAACCAATGCCAATTTTTTTAGAATTCATGCTGCTCAAGGCAAGTGTATATATCGAAAACACGAATTAATAGGACAGTGAAAAAGAAAAGACTGGTTGGTACCTGTGGCTGAGGGAGCAATTGCTCTTTAGTGGGCTCATCCTCCCTTTGAAGCACAATGAAATACATCTGTAACTTTTTGGCAGCTTCCATAAAATCCCTTGAATGTCTTTCCACATCAACTACAATTTAAATGAGATAATTATTTTTCATTTGAGGCTGTGAAAAATGCAGAACTGATGATACATTGAGGCTGAAACTGAGTTTAATTTATCATAGAGGCAGCAAGTACTGTTAATTTAGGTTTAACATGGAATGCTGATTTCCTCATTTTGCGACTTCAATTCTGGAGTTAGAAAGATACCAAATAGATATTGTACTGATCAGACAGGTAGCAACTGATAAAATCTACATACATCAAATTACAAAGGAACCACAAAGAGGAGGGGAATGATGCATAAGAACAAAGACGGACATCCTAAGTGCATCAGCATTGTCATTGCTAACAACAAGAAATCAGCGGAGAAAGGAGGAGAACGGACTCTGGTGGGAGGAATATGAGCGGTCGACCGCCTGGAGTTAGCGAGCAGGGAGGCAAGGGAGGAGGGCTGCCTCCAGAGCTGCCACGTGTCCGTGGAGATCCTCCTTTTTCCTCTGATCCGGCGACATCTGAGGTGGAGCCGGTGATGTCTGCGCTGACGACGGCGGCGGAGGCATCTGAGCTGGCGTAGCCGCCGAGTGGGGGTGTTGATCGTCAATTTTAGATAATTTAATAAAATGTCCCCCTTTTTTTTAATAAAATACCTTCTCTTTCGAATTCTTTCACAAAATATGCTCCTTAACCCATTTAAAATTATTTATCATAATTAATAATGATTTAACTAGAATTTAGAATTTTATTAGTCTTTCAATTATGAAATTGGTTTAATTAAAGTTTCAAATGACTTTTACATTGGGTCTTATGAAGTTTATTAGTCTACCCTTTTAATAAATTCTAGTTAAACTACGTGATAAATTTTATTAATCTTCTAATTATCATAAATTATTAATAATTTTTTATTTTCAAAATATAATTTGATTAAATATCACCTAATTAATTTTTTTATTCAAATTAAATTAATAATAATTATTTTCACTATTTTCTTAATATTTATTACAATTTAAAAAATATATATTTTATGAATAAAAAGAATAGTCATTTCATTTAAACAATATTATTATATATTAATATTATTAGTAGAAAAATTAAAATTAATATAAAAAAATTTAAAAAGAAAGATAAAATTTCCCACAAGAGCACAATACAAAAGAACAATAGTGTCTACACTCTCGATATCATTTTTGTGTGTTTTCCATGCATATAGATTCAACAAAGTCGATTGATGAATTTTCATAGCATAATCTCATAACTACTAGACATGCTCTAAGAGTAAATTAAGTTTAAATTATTGTAACTGATATACTTTACTTTATAAGTGATATATTTAAAATTTTAATTATTTAAATATTTTTAATTTCATTTAATTAAAAAAATCAAAAGTGCGAAAATTAAAGCTTGATAAGTCATTTTAATGAAGTTTTGGCCACTTTAATTTATAAGAAATAAAGTAAAAATTAATAAATTTATTTAACACATCATTAATAAGTTAGATTGGTTTTAACAGTTTAAAATTTTTAATTATAACTTAACTAATAAAATTTTCAATTAAACTTACTATATAGTTTAGTTTAAATTCATGCTAACATCGATCACTCATTAAAAAATATTTTAATTAATTTATGATTGTACATTTAAGATATAATCATGCAATTAAGATATTTAACCCCTCTAGTAATTATGGTAGATAATTTTAAATGAATCAAGAAGGATATTTTGTTAAAGAATTTGAAGAGAAGAAAATTTTATTATAAAATTCATGAAAAAGACATTTTGTTAAATTACCCGTCCTTTTTGGTCCGGTAGCGAAAGCAAAAAGCAACTAATAAAACCGATTGGGATTTGGGGGTTTTGATCATCAATGAATTTTGCTATTTGTTGGTTCAACTTTCATCTTTAGCTTTCATTTATTCTTCGCTGACCATTAAACTTTTCTCCTAATAACCACTAAACTTTTTATTTCGATAAAAGTACTAAAAAGGTGCTTTTTCTCGATCGAGTTGCCAACTAATCAAACAGTAACCTTTTCAACTTGCTAACCAATGAGTTGATAAAAAAATTAGGGAATATTTGGTTCTACCCCCTAAAAAAGATAGTGTGGCTATTTAATTTTGCCTGTGACTAAAAACATTTTGTAGTTTGTCCATCAAAATATTCTTCGATCATAGCCCAAGCAATCATTCTAATTTGTAAGAGTAGGCCTATTACATTTTGTAGTTTGCATGAACTCTCAGTTTTGGTCCAGGCCTGTTTTCTGAAAAGTAACATACCCGGACCATACTATTACCAAATCGACCCTGGAGAAATTTAAAAGTTCGTACATATCCTATCATCAATTTAGAAATTCGTTTTTTTTTTTTTTTATTTCTCTGGAAGGCGAACCGAACTCGAATTGTGGATCTGTACTGCTTCCGGTATTTGCAGTTTCCTCATCCCTGATTTCAATTTGATAATTAGGCACCGCGCGCATGGAAGCTCGCCATGCGTACCTTGGTCGACGAACGGTAACTTGTTTGCCTTTTCTCTCATTTCCCGCATAATTATGGGGATTTAGCCAATTTCGCCTATCCAGATCCAATTCAGGCTAAATAATTTCTTGTTTTTTTTTCCTAATTTTCTTTTTAAGTTGGAGGAGATTCGCCAAAAGAGAGCTGCTGAGAGGGTGAAGGTTCTTTCTGACACATCTGATCATGAACCCTCCAATCAGCCTGGTTTTTCTCTTTCCCCTCCAATTCTATTTCTTCAATTTCTGTTCTGAAAAAAGTAGTTTTTTTACAACTAATTACTTCTGAATTACTGAAATGCGTTGAATTATTTTCCTAAGATCTTTTTATTCCTACAGCTGATTATAACTCACAAGTCGGGTATATGGCAACTGAGGTTTGTTTTTCTGCTTTTTACCTTTGTACTGATACATGATTTGAGCATGATTTACAATTTTGTTTGTCAAGTTGTTTCTAAGAATATGTATGTACTTCATTTGGTTCGTAGCAGAGAATTCATCTTATTTAACGCGTCTTTCTTTGAACTGTAGAGAGATACATTGGCACTACAATCTCGTATCACAGAACTTGAGAGTAGAACTGCAGATTTGGAAAGAGAGAACCACAAACTACATTGTGAGGTACCATTTTGTCATGGTATACTGGCTTACTCTTTATATATGATTCATGGAGGAGATCAATAACAAGTTTTGACACAGAAACAGTATTGACCAGCTACAACTAATTTTGAGTTTTGATGAGGCTCCGTTGATATAAATGACTGGTCAAGAAAACTAAATACTGCATAGAAGCCCACTTTCGTAATACATATTGTTCCCACATAAGGGCTGACATGGTACCAGTGTATACCTCTTGGTATTGAGATGAATTGATTTGTTTAGGAGTTTGAAAACATTTTGTATTTGTAAACTGATAAGAATTTTCCATTTTGAAGCTTAAAGAAAAGGAAGTTGAAAACGCTTCACTTGCAGAGCGCCTAAATGATCTGGTAACCAAGTTGAAACATATTAATCCTTTCCTCGAAAATAAAGGCATGACTAATTTTATGTCGCATGATTGCATCTGTACATACATTTTGAGAGTTGTACTTTGTGTTTTCTCTACTGCAGGAACAGAACAGCTTGCCGACACTAAGGAAAGCTTTGAATGACATGTCAATTGAGAAAGATGCAGCTGTTATCGCAAAAGTATGAAGTCAATTTTTCTTATCTCAGACACTGTTTAATCAGAAAAAGAAACATTTAACACATATCTATCGAGCTTGTCTTATAATTTAAACTATGATATGTAGGAGGATGCTTTGGCTCAACTTAGGACACATAAAAAGCGATTGAAAGATGCTGAAGAGGAGCAATATAGAGTATGTTATTTTCAGCTGTAAATTGTTGTACTTCAAATGCATATACATATTTGATACCATGAATTTATTAAAATTTTCTCTTTGTTTGAAATGAAATTATTTTGTATAATTAGGCAGAAGAGGATGCTGCAGCACTGAGAGCAGAGCTGAATATGTTGCAACAGCAGCAAGGAAATGCCACTTCATATTCTTCTTCTTCTTTTGGGGGATTCCCTGAAGACTATTCCTCTGCCATGGAAAAGGAATTGAATGATTTGCAAATGCATCTCAAGGTACAAGCCATATCAAACTCTTTTTCTGTTTGAAGGCTTTACCGTGAACTTGACCTAACCAGCATTGTGCTTATATTTGGTGCTTGCTGTCTTTTATTTTGTTTTTCCATTCTTGCTTGGCACTGACCATTTAAACTGAATGCAACATTTTTTCATAGCACGAGTCTGTTTTGAGACAAGAGGTGCAGCAAAAGCTCTTAGAAGAGCAACTGCGTACCTCTACTCTAGCAGCTGGAAAGCAAGAGCTGGAAGAGAAGCTCAAAGCCCTTAACAAAAAAGTGTCAGGTACAGTTTGTTAAGATGTTAAATCTGCAAAATATTACAAATTTCTAAGATTTTTTTTGTAGATACAAGCAGCTTTTAACAAATGAATCACTGCATTCTTAAAAGAATAATAAAACCTGCTAATGATGTATAACCTATGATGCAGAAGAAGCTTCACGCCTTGCTATACACACAGCTTTTTCATTGGTAAAGCTTGTTTTGAAATATTTGTGTATCTTTAATAGTGTGTAGTTTTCCTTAAATGAAAGAGGGAATTTCTTTGTTATTGCTTGTGGCAGGAAGACAAGGAGAAACTCGAGAAACAATTGCATGATATGGCTCTAATGGTTGAGAGGCTTGAAAGCAGTCGGCAAAAGCTACTAGCTGAGGTCTTATTTTTTATTTTTATTTTCACACTTACTTCTGATTTCTAAACAAGATTTGCATAGTCATATGTTATGATTATCATCATTGAAGATTTCTCTATCTATTTGGCAGATTGACTCACAATCTTCAGAGATAGAATCACTATTTGAGGAGAATATGAGCCTGTCTTCATCATATCAAGAAGCCATGGCAGTTGCAAAGCAGTGGGAATACCAAGTAAAACAATATTTTTGTATGTGAAATACCTCCAACATGTTTGTCTCGAATTTGAAATTATATATAAAAAAAACTCAAAACTGACAGGTCATGGATTGTTTGAAACAAAATGAAGAGCTCCGTTCGATGTTAGATAAACTAAGATCTGAACTGGGTGAGAACACTGTGCTAGCCAGTGATACCACAATGCAAAGTTTCCAACAGCAAGCAGCGAACAGTAATTCAATTACTGTTCCGGAAGTGGTGGTTTCTGAAAGAGAGTCACTTAAGGTCTTTTTCTTTGTTGCCAAACACAGCCTTATTTCCAAGTAGTATGAACTATGAAGTACACAATGTGCATGATTTTTTATTAATCAAGTGTGTGTTTGTCTACACAGGAACAGTTAATGAAAGAACAAAGCAAATCTGAGAAGCTGGCAGCCGAGGTCATGAAGCTCTCAGCTGATCTGAAGCGTGCTGTTCAATCCCACAATAATGTTACTCGAATGTAATTAGCGACAGCATTCATGTTATATATATTTCTTTTCAGTATTTTCAGTTATAAATGTCTGTTTCTTTGCTTTTATTGAACAGCATAAGCAATGATTTTATTTTTTGTTTGGTACAGGTATAGGCCAGTTTTAAGAGACATAGAGAACAACCTGCTGAAAATGAAGCAAGATTCTTACTCCACCATTGAGCAAGTACCGAATACAAAGTAATGTGAGTCATTCCGCTAACTCATGGTCCTTCTGTTGCCTGTGGAAAATGGAGATGTTCTAATCTCTAGAAAACACACTGCTGTGTTCGTTGTCAATGGTAGTTCGGATGTGTAAGACACCTCAGCTTTCACAAGTGGAGGAGAAGAATCAAATGCATTTTTTGTTCGACTGGGTGATTTTTTTGTGATACGCAACTGAAATATTTAATTCCTAAATTAATACATGTACTGCATGCTTCTAATGGTCATAGAAAACTTTGTTATGTTGCTAAAGAAACTATTTTATTTTTATAAAGTATCGTGTTCCGATTGAATCATTTAGTTCTTTAGAGACAAACTCCTCACAAATGTTAACCTCCGCAAAAGAGGATGGCCTTGTGGTAACACACAAGTACTGTGCTCCATGGTCACCGATGAAGATGCCAACCATTTATATCTCGACTGCAACTATACAAGGAGAATTTGGAATGACATCCTACCAGCAAATATAGTTACACCGACAACTATTGAGCGGTTACCCAACTTGCTTCAAGATGCAGTCACTCAGGGTCGGCAGATAGCTGCTGTTTGTTGGAACATTTGGAAGGAACGCAATCGAAGTAATTTTCAGAATAATAAAATGACGACAGAGATACTATTCATGTAGGTCATAACAGATACCCTACAGTGGGAACATATCTGACTCGTCATAGTGATAGTCGCAATTGGAAACTAGGACGTGCATTTGTAATTTTTTTTTTCAATGATGTACATATATCTTTTCTTATTAATGAAAATCAGTAGGCTTTTTGTCTGCTCATCATAAAATTGCAAAGGAGATGATCGCAATTCCAGATTGAGGACAATCTCTTATTTGCAGAAGGGAGATATTTCGCTTGTTTGATATCATTTAATGATTTTATAATACAAAACTCATTTTATGCAGCATTAATTATGCGATATTAAATAAGTTATTAACGATATTTAAGTTGAATAATGAAAGCACTGTTGATGGGATTTCACTATAGTTAATAAATATTATAATTTATATTTGATTTCGAGCGCAAGCGCACAACATTGTTAGATAATAATTGAGATGTCAAATCACAAGAACAATAGCAAAGTATAAGTTATCTCACTTTCACTAATTTAGACAAACAACAGTTGGTTTAGAATTAAACTAAATTAAGGCAATGAAAAATAAATAATAAACTAAAATTTGGGTCTTTAAAGCCAATGAAAGATACTAGGGTTCTGACTTTTCTATCCACTCCCAAGTTGATCTACTCGGGATCTTCCTTTTGAGGGTTGTTATCATAAACTAGCATCGACTAATGCTCTAACGTGCCAATGTCATATTTAAACCACATGAACTTCTCAATTAAGCACCTCATCCTATGAGTTTAAATCCTTGATTTATCTAAATTATATCAAAGATTAATGTTTCACAATTACGCATCTCACATCATTTTTTGGTCTAATTCATGGTTATACCTAAATTGAAAATCTACCGCTAGTTCTCGTAACAAATCGTAGGTTTTTTTACCTTTAAAATTGGGATTTATAGCAATTACTTCATTAATCTACTATAACTCCTAAGACTTCATACACATGCAACCACAAAAAATAGTTGAAACAAGCATATAATTCAAATGAAAGGCAAATCACACAGAAATAACGATAATTTCAAATATCAAGTTAAATTAACATAAAGAGTTTCAAGTACTATATGTGATCACTCCTAGAAAGAGATATAATCATATATATTCAAATTTAGATCACATAAATTCATCTCAAAATAAAATACATAGCACTACAAAAAAAAAGTACTCACTTGATCTCTCGCTCGAATTCTAAGAAATAGTGTTAAATTCTTCAAATATCTTCCACTTTCTTCTTGACTTATTCTTGGACTAAAAAACGACTCCAAATCCTATTTCTGTCGGCTAGGGTGTGATCCTTGAGAAGAGACACCCCCTTTTATTCCTTTCTTAGGTACCCCTCTAAAACTTGCCAAATTCATGAAACAAGTGAGGGAGTTTTGTGCTTTCCTCGCATGTTTCGCTTCACCTTTTATCGCTCATTTCTTGCTCCGCTTCACCTCAAGTATGCTCCAATTTTTGAAATCATAAATAAGATACGATAACATCTCGAATTCGAAATAAAATGATCTAAATGAACTAAAAATTAATGAATCTTTGTTAACTCTTCATAAAAAATGTGCAATTGAGACTTATCAACTGTACAAAATGAATTGCACAATATAATCATCACTATACATAATTTGTATAATGTGCATAATTGAAGTATCAAACAAGCAAATCTCCGTAATATTTCCGTAACATTTCCAAAGGCAGCCCATTTAAGGATCCTGTTGCGCGCTAAAATCTGTTCATCGTTAGGATTTGCACCTAAAACACTCTTATGATCACAGCCGTGATAGACGACGAGCATGTTAAAGAGATGATAACAGCATAATACACCTAGTTCATTAGCATTCACACAATTTATGAAACTATTTTGGGGACAATAAAGATACAAAAACGGTAGCACATTAAATAATAAAGATGGCTACCAAGGAACATTTATTAATTCCTCTCTTCTTTTTCTTTTCAATCTCTTTTATATTCTTGATACAGTCTACATATTCCCACGATACATTATTAATCCATATATCGGCATGATTAGTATTCTACACCAACCATCCCCACTTGGCACATCCAGACTTAACTGACTTTACAACCGAGCCTTGGCTTCATTTATTTGTGCACTCTGCAAAATATAGTAAAACTAAGATTAAATGTTTTGAATAGAATCAATGAATATTGTCCAATAAATATAAAACTTACAAGCAAAACAGAAAAATAAGGTTGAAAGAGAAATTTGTACCAAAGAAATGCCTCGGGCAGCTCTTTTGGCAAGATAATCACATGGTTTGAAGAAGTTGCCATACTGCTTTGTCCATTGCTCCAATTTTGAGTGTATATATTTTGCACCAAAAGAGTCGGCCCAAAACATTACTCCACCCCTATATGCAAGTTAAGATGTAGACAATTTATTGTCTGCATAACCAAACAATTTACGTCTTCCTGTTCTTTTTATAACCACATTGTGCTTATTTGGGGTAATGAACCATCATGTTCTGTCTTTTTCTTTCTTTCCTTCTTTTTTTTTTTTTCCTTTTCATGTTTTCAGATGAATAACACACCAGTGACAATAATAAAGTAGAAGATAAGAAGGTAAACTGTAATTAGACCTGTAAGGAGGGAACCCCATGCCGAAGATGGAGGCAATGTCAAGATCTGATGATTTTACTGCAATGCCCTCAGCAAGAACACGACAAGCCTCATTCACCACCGGGAAGAACACCATTTCTATAATATCCTTATCTCCCAACTTCAGTAACTGCGCTTTAAAAATTCATTAAACTAATGCTCTTCTATCACATTGTTAATGTATATAGTTGATACCATCTCCTAACATTAGCATGTCATTCATTTGAACCGATATAAAACATGTGTAATTAAGCATTATTAAACAGAATTGTCTTCAATTAACCCTTGGTTATGCTAATACATTTTAATAATAAAAGAATTTTCAGATGGATTGAGAGTGGACTGTACAATTGAGGTATATTATTGCCAAATCCTGTGTACATCAGCAATATGCCTAAAATAAACTGACCCATTCGAATAAATCCATCAAAGAAGAAGAATGTATCAAATCAGGATGTTATCAAACTCTAAATGAAAACATAGTTACCGCAGGATCAGGGGTGACACTGGCAATTTCTCGAGACTTTTGAATATACTTTGCAATTTCAGGGTCAGGACTTGCTTTTCTCCTATTATCATACTTGTAGAAGCCTATTTTACTTGCCTCACCTGCAACACATTGAAAATGATAAAATGATCATTTACCCCCTGAACTTTATTGACCATCACGAGGAAGTTTAATCACTTAATTTAGATGATGGTTGATGACTTGAAGCTACTTCTGACTTGTATTGAACAAACAATAGAAATACCAGCACGCTTTTCCTCAAGCATTAGCGGTACCAGTATCGATTTGTAAGTCCTTTCCGGGAAGTGCTCTAGGTATTGCATGCCTGTTGCCACTGCGACACCAAATCCCACTAGATCTGCCAATCTATCCAATAATTAAATTATAAGTATGCATGCAGCTTGTATCATCATTCTTATCATTATGGAAAAGTATAACTGACAACCAGCTTCCATCTAATAGTAAACAACTATGAATAATTTTTATATAGAATATATTTGAGGTTTGTTTCATGTATAGATATTTTGTAGATATCTGAATGTGTGCAAGAGTGCATGTGAGAGAAGCCACACCAACCCCAGGCAAAAACTAACAAGCAGCGAAAATAACAATAACAAGAAAAGAAGATGCACCTGAAGGGGCCCATGGGCATCCCAAATTTGGTACATGCACGGTCTATGCGGTACACATCCATGCCCCGGTCCACAAGGAGAAGGGCACTCTGGCTGTATGGGAAGAACATGCGGTTCACAGCAAACCCGGTACAGTTCCCAACAACTATAGGAGTCTTTTTGATATTTTTTCCAACTTCCAACAGATCCACAATTGTCTGTGGAGATGTTTTGTCAGTACGAACAATCTCCAATAGCGGCATTATGTGAGCCGGGCTGAAGAACAAGCAAACATAAATAAGTGTGAGAATGGTTAATAGTTATTGCTTTCAGAACTACAATGAGCATCATACAAAGAATGTATTGGTGATTTTTCATAGCTTATGTTATCGATTAGCATTGACTATTATTTCTTGTAACTTTTTGAATAAGATGGCAGGCAGAAAAAGAGAGACCTAAAGAAATGTGCACCAATGATACGATCTTTGGATCTTGTTTTATCGCCAATTAAATTCAGATCTATAGTGGAGGTGTTAGTTGCCAGAATACAGTGACGCCCACAGTATTTCTCCAAGTCAGAAAATATCTGTTGCTTTAGTGACACATTCTCTATCACTGCCTGAATACAAAAATGTAAGGATTACAATGAAATGAATTATTTTAAGGAAAATGGCAAAACAAAGTACCTACTACGATTGACCACTGAAATTATCAGCATGAAAGTTTGCATTTCTACCTGGTGACTCAATTATCACAACCACAAAAAAGGTAAGTTGGAATACATGCAAATGATATGATACTTGAAATTAATTGACATTAATTTTATCTTTTTCCAGTAAAATGCAGATCAAAGGAACCCAATGAGTTGATATAACATGGTCCTAGGCAGGTTCATTAATTAGATGCCAATTGAAATGATTAAAAACGAAGAATGGAAAGGGACAAATCATATCCAGAAATGTATATACAGTGAGATACATGACCAGACAGGATCTGTTATGATACTTGCCTCAATAACTAGGTCAACTTCTTTGAACTTTTCATAATCCAATACCCCAGTGAGTAATGAAAGAGTTTTCTCAAATTTCTCTTCTGTCATTTTCCCTTTCTTCACACGGCTTCTTATGTTCGCTGCAAAGAAAAGAACAAAACTGCATCAATGCCACCGAATAAAAATTAATAATGAGAATATCTCATATGTCCTTCTGAACATGGGAAACATCCTCGCTCAAACTCCTATATTTGATTCTAACAAAAGTAAAAGAACAACTCTATGAAAATTGTAAGCTACAAAATGAAATAAGGAACTTTCCCGTCTTTAGCCCAAATAAATATTCAAATCATGCTCCTTGTATATGGGAGATGCTACTCCATGCCACGAGAGTTATGACAAATGACAAAATATATTTTTATAATTCCATACTAAGGCATGCCCTCTATTTGTCTCATTTTCAGAGAGTTACGGGAAAAGGTAGATTAAGCATTATTAAAGAAAATAACTTAGGTAGAAGGGATGTTTTTTCTCTTTCATAAGTTATATATATTGCATGGTAACAGATAGATATTCTCGTTTTTTAATGTGGCAAAATTGAAACGGTACAAATATTTGTATTACTCTTACCTTTGATCCGCTCAATCCCAGCTTGTAGAAACTTCTCATTGACTTCTTTCAGAATAACTGGATAGTTGCTGAGAATAAGGGCAGTTGCTATTCCGGATCCCATAAGCCCACCTCCAATGATAGCAACTTTTTGTACTTTTCTTGGTACCAGTCCCAAATCTGTTGCTCCAGGTATCTGTTACATTTGGTATAAAACAAAAATCATTGCCAATTTTTAACAAGAAAATATATATTTCAGAACTATTGCAGCACTTGCTTCTATTGGGTGTGGCCCTTCGTTACACAAACCAACTAGTACTTGCAAGTCTTCCATAAGTTGACTTGCATAAACTTCATGTAATATAAATTAAGTAGACTACGACTACAACAAGTTAGGATATCTGCGTCCTAAAACTAACATCAGATTGAATTGACTACAAGGTTAAAAAATAACCATATGCTGTTTAAACTACCTTTGATGTCGCACGCTGTGAAAAGAAAACATGAACTAAAGCTTTACTTGTGTCAGAGAAAAGCAGATCTTGAAAAATATTTGCTTCCTGAAAAAGAAGTTCAACACAAATAACATTTAGGAAATGATTACAAAACTGATGGAAGGGTTTGAATAAAAACAGATACAAATATGAATGTTTGCTTCAACTAGTTAGCAAGGAAACGTCACCTCCCGACCCAACACACCTCAGGTAGCAATTGGTACCAAACATCTACCATTATCTCCCCCAATCATTTTTTTTTCTCCCTCAATCTCTCCTACTAACATTTAACATGAAAAAAAAATCTAACATACAGAAACTAACTGCAGCATAAAGCACTCTAATACTCATTTGTTTCATTCATCTATATATATTTATTGCTACCCCTTTTTTTACTAGATATGTTTATGAATATATATTACATGGTGCATGCAAAAAGGAGAGAAACATAGCACAGGAGCCTTTTGGAGGACAATGATAGGCCTGCTAATTATGACCAAGTTGACAAGATGTGTCTCTATAAATCCATCTTGTGTTTGTATAGGCATGTAAGGTAATAATGCAAGAAAAACACACAGACACCCACCTTCCAAAGGCCAGCACGGGGCCCATTAACTATTCCCTCCTCAATGACATCAATACAACTGAGAGGATGGGTAAGATTTGCTGCTTGTTTTTGTGCTTGCATCCTTGCAAACTTTAGAATCTCCCTTGCCTCCCCCAAGGGCTCAATCTTGTCAGTCTTGTACAGACTCCTCACCCAAGGTTGTCTACACTCATAAATATCAAGGGCCCACTTTCTGGCAGCACTGACGAGTTCATTTTGCGGTACCAGTGCATCAACCAGACCTAGTGCATTGGCTTCTTCTGCTTTGATTGGCTTCGACAGCTGTTCATTAAAGTACAGATAGGATGTAATAAGTGCACAAAAATAAGAGAGCAATTATACAACTGAGGAATTTTCTCCTTTAAAGGGTATACTAACCAGCATCATCTCAAGAGCCTTTGTCAAACCAACCAGACGTGGGAGTCTCTGTGTGCCTAAAACCAAAGACAATCCACAGATTAATGCATAGCATAGAAGTTAGGCAAGTAACTGTTAACTGCTAGTCTGTCACAGGATTTACCTAATAGATCCAAATAGAGTACCTTGTTCAAGATTTTATGAATGATATTTTAAAATTATACTGGAGTTTTTAAAATCATTACATCTGAACAAGCAGCGCTATGGGAAGCCACATACAAGCGCCAGGGAACTAGTGTAGAGCATAGGTAGGGGTAGATTGGTTAGGACTACAAGGGTGTAACTTTAGCTTCTAGGGCTCAATTCAGATGTAACGATTATTGTCACATGGCAATTCTCACTCTGTAAACTCTTTTTTCAACTTATTTAATGAAAATTTCATAGTAGGTTACCCGCCTGCTACTTCAAAAAAAAAATTGTACTCTCTAGTCTCTACCATACTCTTTTTTTTTTTCTAAATTTGCAAGTACTACAAAAGAAGAACCTGTGCTAGTGAAACTTAGTTAAAGCATAAATTGGTACTGGCCAGGTGTGGTAATTGTTGATACCATCTATTGGGCCTCTTGGCATTAGCATGTATGAATTTAACATCCATCATCTATGAATTTAACATCAACTTCCAGTAAAAGACAGGAAAAACAATAGGAGGGAGTGATTGATGTGTTTGACAACTTCCAACAAAAATTTAATGGTTTTAGTGAATAAATTTTGATGTTACCTCCAAATCCAGGAATCACACCAAGCTGGAGCTCAGGAAGCCCTAGCTGAGCACCTTTTGTTGAAATTCTGGCATGGCATGCCTATAAAATACATCAACCAATTGCTAAGTGTTACAAGCTTATGCTTTCTGTCATTTTTAGGAAGAAATTGATTTTCTATGCATTGCACCGGTTTATTTTGTTTTTAGTTTCAGAATGGTACAGCACTACGGGTGATATTTTGAACAATTTCAAGGGTATATGATAGAAAATTGCTAAAGTACCATCGCAACTTCTAGGCCACCCCCAAGAGCCAGACCATCAATAGCTGCAACAGATGGCTTCTTAGCCCCTGTAAAATGAATGACATTTTCAGTTTACACTTTATATTAACCTTGTTACAGAAGAAAACCTAGAGCACATACAGTAGCAGAGCTTCAGCGAAAATATAGGGAGTCAGCCTGCTGTCAAAACTAAGTTTTCATATTCTGAGATAATAATCCACACACAAAGTACTATCCCAGAGTCATCATATGATATCCTTATGAAATAAAGTCGATCTCTAATCAATAAGAGTGATAATTTGGTATTCAATGAGTGAAATGATGGGAGAGTGTTTTTTTTATAGAGCGAGAAAGTTTCTAAAGAAAATATGAAGAGAGAGAAAAGGTGCTTGATAAGAAGGGGCCATGTCTCTATTTTATTTGCTTATATATATATTATCTACTCTAACTGTATTAAACTTTCAATTCGGGGGGGAGGCACAGCCCAATTATCATCAAAGAAGCTCCACCACATAAAAGGCAGGTACAGCTTGTAGCAAGATGATTTCGGAGCTTTTTGCAGTCTTCCCAATTTTTGTTAAAAAAAATTTTTTTTTTTTTTAAGTTGAAGAGTTCTAATATAAGAATGTTTTGCACTTCACCTTAAACTTAACAATAAATGAAGAAAGTCATTCTTAAAATTCATATCATTAACCTTAGGTTAACAAAAAAACATGTGTTGCATGAGGCTTTGATGCATGCAAAAACAAATAAGAGTATAAAACATTACACCTTGTATATATTTAGCCATGCATCACATGATACCATAGTTGTTAATTGCAGAGCTTCAATTGAGAAAAAAAAATACTTGCTTTCAAATTATTTTTGAAATGTTGGAAAAGTGCAATTACTAAAACAAAATTCAACAGAAATAGACTAGATACCTTCTAGAATGTCAGTAATAACTTCAATAGATATGTAACCAACCTTCGGCTGCTCACCTGTTAAAAGTAGAAGACTGTTCCTCAAATAAAGCCCAAAATAGTATTTAGAAGATAAATCCTTTTCTAACCTCTACAAAAACTCCTCTATAATCTACAACTTACAAACTGAGAAACATCTTGTATAGCCAGCAATTCTATCAAAAAATTTGCAAACAGCCTTATGTTTCTTGTTTTATAAAAGCTAACCAAGCTGCCTCCCACCCTGCTCTCCTTTTCCTCCCTTATTATCCCAAGACAATGAAAAAGAAGGGTATTTTGGGAATGTATCAAGAAAATGAGGAAATCATGTACAGATTTTTCCCCTAAAAGGTATAGATGCTATTTCCTGTAGCTTTCAGGCCTTTGGGTGATACTAGTATATTTTTTTTGGGGACCCTATGTTTCAGGCTTCCTTCAGATATGTAAATTGGCAATGCTTAAAAGTTACATACTTTTTCCTCCTTGAACATCTCCAAAGGCACTAATATCAAATCCACCAGAAAACTTGCCCTTACCACCTGTAATATGTCGAAATTACATTAGATCCTAAAGTTTAATCATAAAAAAAAAGGAAATTGTTAACACCAATGATACCACTGTCAAACGAGCAACTGGTCAAACCATTGTGCATAGCTGGGATAGCACTTGTGAGGGATGATTTAAGGAACTAACTGCAAATTACCTTGGTATAAAAAAGTCCATACAGTATGAAAGGGTATACAACATGACCACTGGATTGATTTCCCTTAATTTATAATTGGTACCTGATCTCTTTTGATCTAATGATTGTGTCAGTTAGCATCAAGCAAAACTCAAGGCACAATTAAGCACCAAAAAAGCCAACATATGGAAAAAGGAAACAAGTGGCAGTTGCTCTGATAATTGAATTAGAACCAGTATCACACAAAAGTTATGTTCATTTTTGTTACGGAGAATCACAAATAATATATGCCTTCACATTTTTTTTAAAAGTGATATTTGCTTCCATTTCTAAAGAGTAATTTGCTTACCTGTCACAACTATAGCTTTCACATCATTTCTGCTAAGTGCCTGTTCATAATTTTCCTTCAAGCTGTACAGAACTGGAACAAAGAAAAACAAAAAACAAAAAGGGAAATTAAATAAATTTTGTTTTGAACTGTTTGGCATCCTCAATTTGTCACTAAATTAGAGACTTTCTTATTCTAAAGATCATTAATACATGCTTCTATGAAACAGTTAATTAGTGAATTCAGCACAATTCTGGCATCAAGGGATTGAAGTTTGAGACAAATTCAGCTAAAAGAATATTATATATGGTAAATAAAAAGAAACAAAAAGTCATTATTTGACAATTTTTGCCCTACACAAACATGCTTTTATGAAACAAGATCAGAAATTTGCAACTAAAATTTATTTTTGAATCCCCATGAAATTTTATAAGAGTCCAAAATTAGTAACCTAATTTGTGAAGAGATCAATGGTACCTTACTCTACTAGAAGCAATTGGGATCAATAACTCATGAAATTAAACAGAATTTATGCAGAATGACTTGAATTTCACTTCAAGTACGAACCCCAATAATTAAATAGTAAAATTCTCGAACTTTTTGAGACAATGGAGAGAAGCAAAGGGATGAGACGAGAAAAATGGTGGGAATACCATCAATCGAGAGCGAATTAACAGGTGGGTTGATGATCGTTATAATTGCGACGCCATCAGATCCCACATCGAGTATTGTTCTTCCTTTGGACATTATTTTTTCCTTTTCTATATTGATTTCTTTGTTGCTTTTCTATTTTGATCTTTTAGTTCTCTCTCAGCTCACTACAAGGCCTGGAGTGTGGAAGAGACGAAGAAATGTGGGAGGATTTATTCAAGGGAAATTTACAGATAGCCCTCTTGACTTCCGCCATATTTGGTTGCAACGAAAATAATGGTTAGAAAGGAGAGGTCGTAAACTAGAATGAAAAAAACGACATAATTAATTCGTTGTTCCTCTAATTTAGTTTATTGTTTCAATTTTCCGTTATTTTGTTATATCTCAAGTTTTTAATGAAACTAGTATAAGTTTAGAAGATAAAACATCAATTATCATCAACCATAAATTACTAAATCCGCAGTCAATCATGATCCAAGTATGATAATATTTTGTTCCTAACAATTTCATCATTCTCTATCCAAATAACATAATGCTAGTTTCAAACATCAATTATACCTTCTTTTTTCTTTTTTATGTTGATCAATGTTGATCAGCAAAAAAACGAAGTAATAAAATAAAAGAATAGCTCGACAGTAATTAACTAAAGCATCTTCAATTCACTTCATTTATAAAATTTAAATTTAGAATATAAAACTATCTATAGTTATATTATATATAAAATATGCATGTCAAGAGGATCAAAAGTACATTCATCAATATATCATAAAGCATGTTCAAACTTTTTTGATAAAGAAACGAATACACTCTGTGCTAAAAGGAAATAAATTTATTAATTTTTAAACAATTTGGTAACAAATAAAGGGTATAAGTGAAAAAGTGATGAGATGGCGTCCGTAAATGGGGAGGTTGGCGGTGGTTGCTTGGCAGGATGGAGGTTTAGGTTAGCTGACCGTGCACTTTACTATCTTTTTTTGTCTGTTTTTGAAAATTTTTTGACATGTACAATCATTTAGATATTTATACTACCTGCTTCAGAAATGCTGTTTCATGGGAGAAAAAAATTAATATTTTCTTGATGTGTTTTTTTTTTTGAAAAGAAGAATCATCTTGATGGATGTTTGCTAACTTATGCCAGATCAATTGCTTTTCATCTCCTCTTCCATTTCTGTTCTTACTATTTTATTTTCACTGGGAAACCCTTCTTTATTTTGTTTTAAATTTTTTCATTTCATTTTCCAAATATAATACGTGATTTTTTTAATAATTACAAAATAAATTATAATTTTAATAATAAGTCTTAGTTAATCAAATTTTAATAATAGGTGTGGCAGCGTGCAAGTGGAGTGAGTGTTTAAAATGCGCTAGTGGGACTGACTTTTTGATCATCGGGGATTTTTTTTCATGTGTTAGTCCCACTAGCGTCTTGATCATTGAGATATATTCTTTTCTAATTTCTTATCATCTGCAGAATATTAATTTCTGAATTTTTATAAAAGACGTCAGTGAAAGTGTGAGATTGACATCACAACCTGAAAGTGTGGGACTAACATCGCAACCTGAAAATGTGGGACTAACAACGCAACCTGAAAGTGTGGGACTGACGTGTTTTAAATTCACAACCCCTCGATGTCATGCTTATTATTAAAATTTTAATTAATTAATACTTATTATTGTTACTAGCCATTTTTACTTGCATTTTACTTCATTCAGTTATGTTTTGCTCCTAGTTTGTGGTAATGCTGTGTTTTAGCTTTGTTTTCAGGTTTTAAAGCTTTTGGAGCACTTGGACGCACTCAAGACATCAAACGAGGTATTTTGGGCATTAACGCTAGGCTTGCAGTCCGCACATTCTCATGCGGTTCACACATGAGCAAATTTGGCAGTTGACTGAGAATCAACAATTATCTTCTATGATGTTTCTTATTTATAGAAGCAAGTCCTAGCCGCCTCTCACACCACCTTCGACCATTTTAAGTCCAGAGGAGGATAGGGGACAAATTAGACCCTTCTTAAGGTGCGTTCAGTGTATTTTCAAAGAAGATCAAGACCAAACGGCAAAGGAAGGAGTCGAGAACTCGAGCAATACACTGGGGCGACAAAGGATCTTCGGTTTTATTATTGTTTTTATTGTTTATGTATTGTTAAACATTGTTGCTCTTATGTATTTGGTACTATATCTCTTTGCTTATTGAGATCTAGCAATGTGTGGCTAGATCCGTTAGTTTCTAGGATTATGATCACTTGATACTATATTTTTGACATGACTTGTTATTTTTATCTTTATTATTTTATAATTTTGTGTGTTGTGCATTATTGATATGTTTGATTGTATGTATGCAATGATTTGGATAATCCGTAGATAAGTGACATATCTAGTGTTAGTTTTGTTTGAGCCAAATACACTTATACCAGTTGATTGAACTACCAAAGTAGGTTATAACCAATAGGTTGACCAAATAATAGTCGAAAGGTGAAGTTTTGCTCGAATTGAGAGATCGAGCCTGTCTCAGAAAGTCAATTCCAAAGCTAATACAACTTGAATTGAACACGAAAGTGCGGTCAAAATATCTTTAGATGTTTAGAAAGAACAAACAAAATAATCAAATACCATCGGATAACATGTTGGTATTTGTTCAATGCCGAAGAATATCGACTTAAGCCTTCACATAAAAGAAAAATCAGATTTATCATCAACTGTCGAATTTATTAGTATTATGTGCAGATTGTATAGAAAAAGTGTTTAGACTGCACAGGTCGAGATAAGGTAGAAAAATTATCTAAATCCCTAAGAACATTTGTTTTAATTGTAATTCAAACCTTTGTTTATTTCTCCGTTATTGTTAGTTCTTATAAAAAATAATCAAAAACCCTCAATTTTTTTTTTTTTTTGTTTGAAAGTAGATTGAGTCCGATGAAAATACTCCGCCCCATTGCATTCGACGCCCAACTATACTTGTGCTAGCGTTATTTTTTGCATAATCCAAACATACCCTTCGAGTCATATGCGAACGACTAGAACTATGTATTGAATATTTATTAGCTATATTGTCCTGCTATATTGTCCTGAAGAACAAAGTTGATAATAATCTCCAAGTGTTCGTCCAGAAAAAATATCCCAAACGGTTGACCGCTTCGTTAAAGCGAATTCAAAAACGATAACTCCAGCGACGTATCTATTTTTATTTTTATGCTTCTTCAAATCAACACGTGCTTCATTTACTCCCCTGTTATTTATATAAAATCTCTTGATTATTTAAATTATTTATATTTAATACATAACTACAGTTAAAAAAATGTGTGGTAATAAAGTCAAATGCTCTAGCGCCTAGAATAACATTTTTTAACGTTATTCATAATAAATACAATACTTATCTATACTAAACATATTATTTATTTATAGTTTATATTAATGTGCATATGATGTGACCTATTTATAGTTATGAATGATATCATTTACACCTTTTATTTGTAGTACTCGATAATAGTTAGCGTACATAAAAAAATAGTTATGAGTAAAATGTTATTATTAATATTTTTATCTATACTAATTTAATGAGTTATGAGTAAAATATTTATGGCATCCGATAAAGATAAATAAATAAATCAAAATATTTATAATTAGTATCTGAACTGTCGAGTACCAACGGGTATCCAAGATATTAACAGTCAATACTTCCTAATATGGTAATATTCAGAGTTACAAATCGTGAATTCATTTATATCAATTATAAAAACTAGGGTTGTAACTCCTGATAATCTAATACTCAAATAAATAATTAACAATATAAAATTGTAAATATATTTAATAAAATTTCACATTGAAAAAATTTTAGACTAATATTTTTAAATGCTAAGTAATAATGATAATTATATAAATAATAATAAATAATATAATTCAAAACATACTAATTTATAAATTATAATATAAAAAAAAGATCATTTTAAGAGTTAAATTTCACCTTAAGTATATTATACATATTATTGTAAATGAGGAGATAGAAACTATTTTATATCAACCTTTGAATTCATTTTTTTTTTAAATAAAATCAATAGTAAAAAAAAGTGATGACATAACATATTTGAAAAAAAATAAAAAAATGTATTAAAAATTATGATTTATTTCGTGATTAAAAAATCACGGGAGAATAACTCTTTGATCAGGGATTTAATTTCAATCCCATACTTCCCAGTTGGCCAGTTCCCATTCACACCTTGAAGAAGAAAGAAAGCTGAGAACAGATCTTATCCTTGATTGCCACGTCAGTACGACCCATGTACCCGCATTTCCAGGTGTGCAGTTGCAAGATGACAGGGAAAGCAGTGGAAGGTGACCAGATTCACTATGGCACATGCTACTGTTATAGGCTGTGGCCAGTCACTGATCAGTGATCCCAGTTACAAAACTATAACTTCTGGAACAAAATAAATAAAACCTTAATGTTGTTAGTTGCAAATTCTTCGCCAATCGGATTAAACTTGTTGAGAGTATTGTACCGAAACAATTTAATTCGGTCCCAGCACCGAATTAAATAAATATAGGTAGAGGACCTGAGAAATAGGGCTTAATTAAGAAGCAGCTTTTCCTTGGTAATAAAATATTATGGGGTCAATCATAGAAATTCTTTTTAAAATGATGAGTATCAATTCTAAATTATTTATGCTTGAGAAAACACAAATAAAAAATATAATAGTACATAAAATTTTAACGAAAGAACGGGCCAATGGACCCTCTTTCTCATTGGTAAATCCGTCAGCGAACCAGGTATGAAATACCTCATAAATGGATTTTATCCAAACCGGGCCTCGTTTATTGACTATAAATGGGCAGGATCTGCCCTTTCTTATAGTTTACTTTGTTTCAGTGAACCCGGTCCAAGAGAGGAGGCTACAATGCTCGTCACTCGTCAGGAAAGAAACTTCAGGCCCATCAATGGTCCAATTTAGAGAGTCTATTACACTTTGAACTTACGGTTCAAGATTTCATCTCTAGACCACCCCCTCTCATCTCGACCCTTGCTCAAAAACCCTAACGCTACTCATTTATCTATTTATTCATTGCAGTACCTATTGAACCCCTCAGGCCTCAGCCGCCTTCTCTGAGCACGAGAGGGAGAGGGACGAAAGGTTTCAAATGGTTAGGAATCGACTTTACTCTGGCTTTCGACTGATTACGCCTTCGGAGCTTCTGTAATTTTTGTTAGTCAATGTGTATATGTGTAGGGGATCGATCTGAAAGCGGGAGGAAGGAGCAAGAAAACGAAGCGCACCGCGCCTAAGTCCGACGATGTCTACCTCAAGCTCCTCGTTAAGGTACGTTATCATTTCAATCTTGCAAATCTTCAAGTTATCTCTTTGTTCGCGGTTATTTTTGGATAACAGTGTGATGCCACTTGATATCCCTGTCAGCTTTATTATTTTTGATTGGATGTCAATAATATGTCTAAAATTTATTGGCCCGAAGCTAGCATTTCACTGCCCGTATTTGGATGTCTCTTTTACCGCACTGATATGTACCATTATCTGATATTTATCTTTGTAGATTAATATGTTTACTTAATTAATAGTTTGACTTTTAATGCACTGATATGTGCCATTATCTGATGTTTATCTTAGTAGATCAATATGTTTACTTAATTAATATCTTGACTCTCTGCGGAGTGGCGCCGGTTCAAATCCCGAGAGCGGCATATGAAAAGTAATATATGTCGGGGTTTATGGGAACCCTATTTAATTTCAAAAAAATATATTTTGAAACAACTTCGTTCTGCTATAGTTGACATCAGATAATATAATAAGGTAGTTATTGGGGAATATGTTATGGAGCCTTTTTCATAGATACAGTTGCATTATATATATATATATATATATATATTTTTCTTGTTGCAACTTCTGATACTAGCATCATGCCAGATTCTAACTAAAAGTTTGTTTACAGTTGTACCGTTTTCTTGTGAGGCGAACACAGAGCAAGACCAATGCGATGATATTGAAGAGGTTGTTTATGAGTAAGACTAACAGACCTCCACTATCTCTTCGACGCCTCATCAAATTTATGTCTGGAAAGGTCTGCTGTTTATGATTTATGATAAAAATTTTGTATTTTTTACATTAGTATTCAGTGGTCTTTATCATTTGACTGCCAATTCAAGTTAACTGAGGCTATGTAGGTCAAAAATAAAGCAGCATAAATTTAGCCTAGTTGCATGTGCGGTCAATAGTGTGTCTTGGCACATTCCATGAGAGGATGGGATTTTTAGTTATAAAATTTAATTTGTTTTTTTATTTTCTCTTAATCCAAGAGTACATTAATTGAACATCCGAGGTACATTGAGAATCACTTAATCTTTGTTTAACTCAGCTTAACATTGTGGTGAATTATATTGCAATGATTTTTAAAAATGTTTACTTTATAGTAAAATGACTAGAGTTCAATAAAATTTGTTTGTGCAGGATCAGGAGGGAAAGATAGCCGTGATAGTTGGTACAGTGACAGATGACAAAAGAGTGTATGAAGTGCCGGCCATGAGAGTTACTGCTTTGCGTTTCACTGAGACTGCTCGGGCCCGCATTGAAAAGGCTGGTGGTCAGTGCCTAACCTTTGACCAACTTGCTCTCCTGTCCCCACTTGGCAATGACATGGTATAACATCTTTTTGTGTGAGCATTGAGCTCTCTTTCTGATATTTGAATGAAGGAGGGATTTTTTTTAATATATTAGGCTTCTTTTACACACTAGGAACTTTTCCCTATATTTGATGCTACTTGCAAACCACATTTGAACCAGTTAATGAATTGCTATTTCTGTCCACTGATGGGCTTACAAAAGTAAATTTTTGTTCCATTACTTAAGAGGTGGCTTATTGGAATATTTTTGATTAGTATTGTATTGCTCTTTATTGGATTCTTCTGTTTGTGGATTAAATACTAAGGCTGCCAATGATGCTTGTAGATACCATGCTAATGCAGATTTATGCTGGTGATAAAATATTTTTCTGAGGCAGTCTTGTAGTTTGTATTTTGCATACCTTTTTGCACCTCCTTTTAAAGAGTTCATTTAAGATTTTGATTGGCATCTAAGTCTCTTTTGACATGATTGTGATGATGATATTTTTATATACCCAGCTCATTATGAGACCTTCCCTTTGTGGGATATCACTGATATGCCCCATTATAAAATATCTGAGCATTATGTTTATTCTTTATATTTCTCGTTTTTTTGTGATAAAAAATAATCTCAAGTTTCACATTCTTCAGAATTCTACTTTTTGAATCATTATTTTTTTTACATATTTTAGCGGTGATGATATTTGTATAATCCCAGCTCGATGAGACCTTCCCTTTGTGGGATATCACTGATATACAATAATGTTCAACAAATGTCTGAGCAGTCTCTTTCCAATGTATTAGTAGATGTCTCTTTTTTTTTTTAAATGAGGATGACAATTGTGTTTAAATGAATGGTTTCCACGTTGATTTTTTGTAGCTGTTAGGTAATACGGAATTAACTTTGGTTAGCTTGCTAAGTGAATTTTTTGCGGTTCTACATTTCATATTAAACATCTGAATGTGATTTTGTATACAGGTTCTGCTAAGGGGTCCCAAGAATGCCCGCGAGGCAGTGAGGCACTTTGGTCCTGCACCAGGTGTGCCTCACAGCCACACCAAACCCTATGTCCGTTCAAAGGGACGCAAGTTTGAATGTGCTAGAGGCCGCAGAAATAGCCGTGGTTTCAGGGTTTGATTCGTCGGTCTCTTCCATTTAGCTGGGAATTTTGGTAATGTTGTTGGATTGGAGAGGGTTTTCACCTTTGTTACAAGCCTGTACTGTTTTAATTTTGTGGAAATTTTGATTGAGAAAAAGATTTTAGATGTAGCAATCCTTAGTCGTGTATTGTTTGTTGTTCTGATTTACCCAGAAAATGAATATACTTGTACAATTTTATAATATCTGCAGGCTTGGTCTTATAGAAAATTATAACTTTTTGTTACCGTCTGTCTTCCAGTACATGATAATATATGCCTGGTGAAAATTGAATCATTGAAAAATCACAAATCACACTTGTGCTTTGCTGAAAATATAGAAAGACAGCAGGGGATGTGTTCTTGGCTTTCTGCAAAACCACACTTGGTATCTGTGGTACGCGGTATAATCCGCTGCGTCGAATGTAGAACTGCAACTGTGTAATGTGGGTTGTTTTCCTAGTACCTCATAGAAACGTACTAAGGGTTTTCCAAAAATCGTATTACCATTTCATTTGACATCCATAAATCACAGAAGAACTGGTGAGTGGTGATCCTGATGACTAAAGTTGTGAGTACAGAGAATTTGAAACTTCATGTACTTTATTTATCATGATGTTACAGTGATGTACTTTATTTCATTTGTTTTTTGTCATTCCTGATCTTACAGACATGAATATTGTCGGTACCAGCGAACAGATCCAACCTAACTTGAACCTGCTATAAACTTGTCCAATCACATGTATTATGCGAACTAAAGCTTTAAGTAAAAGAAAAGAATATACAGAAACACATGTATTATACCACTTGTTACTTTCATTTTGTAGTATTTTTTTAAGGAACCTTTTATAGTACTTCTGCTAATATTAAGATTTATTTTTCACTAATGTGTCCGTAGGCATGCAATTCATGTAAGACATGCACATGCCTTGCATTCTGTAACACATTTATTAGCATCACATGATTAGCATGAAGAAGAGAATTGACAACATGAAGAGAAGGAGATGTTATCTCTCTCCATCTTTCTTCATATATATCTCTCATACTCTCTTCTCCTCATCGCCTCTTTCTCAAACTCGAATTAAACAAAAGTAAAAAAAGATGGAATATTATTGAAGAATGAAATTACGCTCATTGCCTAAAATGATCTAAAAAAATTAAAGATAAAAAATATTTTGAGGAATTATTCTATTCATGTCTACTACAGTACTGATGAACGATATCAAAACGCCAGATAGGTGTTAATTTGTTTGAAATAAAAGACGATAAATCTAGACATCAGGGAAGAACACCGATGTCTTCTTTTAATAAATATAATCCTGATAAGAACCGGCCTTTGATCCAAGTATTCTGTTGTATTATTTTTATACGGTATCACAATTTTTTATTGTCAAATATGTCGCTTTCAAACTAGTCTGTTATTTGATTTTACCTCTTTATTGAAATCCATGGAAATTGTAAACATATTTCGGGTCCTTATCATATATGGCTGGAATGCTCTTTCCTATTTTTCCCAACGAGCTAAAAGCTGCTCATAAAAAACATTCACACACAATGTGATCTCACTTCCAGCATCAAATTCAACTTTTTATGAACAGAAATACCATCAGTTTCAGACATGTCTAACGGCTTCCCTTTCATCTCATTTGGCAGATCCCAGTCAAAGTTGTACAGTAAGCTCGCAAGAGCGAAACCAATTATTGTCTCAGCGAAGCCGATTCCAGGACAAGTTCTTCTGCCAACACCAAACGGAATCAATCCGAAATGAACCCCTTTGTAATCAATATTACTACCTATGAACCTTTCTGGCTTGAACTCGTCTGGTCTCTCCCAAACATCTGGGTCCCGACCGATGGCCCATGCATTGATAATGAACCGAGTCCCAGCAGGAATTTGGTAATCCAATATGTCGATATTTTCAGTTGACTCTCTTGGGACGAGTAATGGAATTGGAGGATGCAATCTGAGTGTTTCCTTGATAGCAGCATGTAGGTATGCCATCTTTTGCACTAGCTCTTCAGTTATCTCTCCTGTAGCATTTATCACGCTTCTTACTTCTTCCTGTACTCTTTTCATTTCCTTGGTGTTATTGATTAGTTCAGCCATTGTCCATTCAAGTACTGTATACACTGTATCTGTGCCAGCAGCAAACATGTCCTGCCAGAATGGAACTAGCTCTAAATTATATTAGAATTGAGAAGAAATGATCATAATGATAGTGTCTATGTAACAGATCTTAGCGGCTTAATCCATGTCCCTAACCATCCGAGTGGTTACGAGATCACGCCTTTTAGTGGTCCTTATTCCATACGTGCATTTAGGGCCATTGCCCCTTGATCCTATCAATATATTTGATCGTCTTACAATCATTCTTCAAAATTTTTTAATACACAAATAAAATTAAGCTTTTAAACTTTTTAAATATGCCATATCATCAATTTTCTCCACCACTAATTTTATTTAAATCTTTTCATTTTTTGAATCCAAGAATTTATATAAAATAGTTTCTCCCTCCTTATTTAAAATAATGTGTAACGTAATAAAGGTAAAACCTAACTCTTAAAATGATCCAATTTTTTATATGATCATTTATAGATTATTATGTATTTAATTATATTATTTATTATTATAATAATTAATATTGTAATTATCATTATTACTTAGCATTTAAAAATATTATGTCTAAATTTTCTTTATTTTATATTATTAAACTATTTATTTGAGGACTATATTGTTAGGACAAAGTTCAAGTTACAGCCTAGTTCAAATAATATTATATATGTAAGATGTGGAGAGATGCTAAAGAAATATCGATGATCTTCCGTAGATTATTTATGAGGTATTTTAGTTATGAGTAATTTCCGTGTACATTCATTTTTTATTGTGCATCCAATATTTATGGTATATTTTTAAAAAAATATATTATTAATATAAAATTATATATGCATTTCTAATGATTTAGATATAATGTGTACCAAATTTTAGTCAATTTAAAAAAGATTTTGTCTCTCATTATATAATTTTAAAATTTTAACGATAAAATTTCATTTGTGATGATGACCATCTAATCTCTAAATTATTTTAAAATTTGATACACATTCTAAGATGCATCTAGATTTTAGATTTTTTATGTGAACAATATTTTTCAAAGAGATATAATATAAGAATTTAATGGACCATAAAATAAAAGTTGAATGTGCACTACAATCACTCTTTAATTGTTATTTTAATTTTACTAATTTATTTTTCCACAATAAATTGAAAAAATTATTCTACCAAAACAATCTTAAAAATATTTAAAATAGAGTTTTGTTTTATAAGTAAATATGTTTCTCTCCTTGTTGAATGAAATAAGCTATAACAAATGAGACCTATGAAAAAGGCAACTTAAAATTAAAGAGAGCATACCAAAATAATAGCTTTAACATTATTCCTACTCAAAGAGACTCCAAGTTGTTCATCATTCTCTTGAATATTCAGCAACACATCAATCAAATCGCTCCCTTCCCTACGATCCTTGTACTTGGCATTTCTTTTCTCCTTAACATGGTCTTCTATTGTGCTTTCAAGAAAACTATCGATGTCTTTAGCAGTCTTTCTAATTCTCCTTTTGGTTAATTGATCCAACCAACCCAAGCACCGTACATGATCCCAATTAGAGATTTACTGAGATGCACACTAAATTCCATTAGATGGTCGTGTGCTTTTTCGGTCCTGTCGTCTGAAAACTTTCGTCCCAGTGCTGCCCTGTATCAGATTTAATTTGGGTACATTTAGAATTTAGTAGTCATAATCTGAAACCATTTAAATAAGAAAGTACAATTACAATTATATTATAATTTATAATTTTTTTAAAACTTTTATCATATTTTCAAAATATCAAATATTTGTATTATGGAAGTATGATGTAAGTTAGATTATCCTCTAGATTATATGAGAAAAGTGCAAATTCACCTGCAAATAATATCATTGGTAAGCTTGACGAGCATTCTGCTCAGGTTAATGACAGTACCACGTCCGCCATAATTGGAAGAAATTGATCGGATTTTGTCCATCAGCAACGACACTTCCTGTTCCCGAATAACTCCAAAGGATTGAACCTTTTTGTTGTTGAGAAGATGCAAAACACAGATACGGCGTATCTGGCGCCAGTACTCCCCGTATGACGAAAATGCAACATCACTAGAGCCATACAACATAATATCAGATACAGCTGTGCGTGGTCGACTGGAAAGTGCTATGTCATGGAAACAAATCGACTTCTCAACTGCAGCAGCGGAGGAGAGAACGACCGTGGGAACACTGCCGAGGCGAAGGTACATGATGGGGCCATAAAAGGCTGAGAGTTTGTGCAAGGAGTGATGTGGGAGACTACTGAGGCGGTGTAGGTGCCCGAGCAGAGGAAGCGCCGGTGGGGAGGGGGGAAGGCATGAATTAGTGTTTGAAGAAGATCTTGCGTGTGTGTAAAGGAGGAGAAGAATTGGGAGGATTAGTAGGAGGATGTATTGAGTGACGGAGAGAGAGGAGAGAGCTATGAGATACTGGTACGATGTAGAAAACAGGGGAGCCATGGTTTAGGTAGTTTGCATTCTGAAATCTCAACGGATATATATAGACACAATTAGTATAGATGTGATGCAACCCCCAAAGCAGCTCCGCCCTTGCATTTTAGCAATACATGTAGAATTAATGCGGTAAAGTAGTGCTGGTAATTTTTTTGCTCTTAATTGTTAATAAAACCAATATATATACCTAGGAAGTAAGAGAAATCTTGGAAGTCTGGGCGTAATTTGCACAATATCTTGATCATTTTTTAGCATGTCAAAATGAGCATATTTCAACTACATAAAATTGACAAGATATGAATTTTATTATGGAAATATTATTTTGCAGACAATTGGACCCACATATAAAGGACGCAATATAAATATTTGGATTTTACAACATGGGAAATGCCTTGGTGATACTAAAATCAATATCAAAACTGTTACCGACTTTAATATTCACTTTAAATGAGTCAGTATTCAAGTTAACAACTTTATTATTAAATTTACTTTATAAAGTATTATCGTTATTCAAGTTAGCAATATCTATTGAAAAATATAAGTACAATACACAATAAAGTGAATAATAAAATCATTTAACATAAATGCTAAAGTCGGTATCAATTCAGATATTTTTATATCAGCTCCCTTACATCATAACAAATCTCTAGAATTATCTATTTGGATTTTATCCGAACCAAAACTGAATTCACAGAAGTTACCATTGTGAGAACCGTTGAACTTCAACAGAGATACAGTGTTGATATCCAAAATTAATACTCATAATAATAATAATAATAATAATAATAATAATAATAATAATAGTATTTAGTACAAAAGCATTAATTATATTTTTTAGTACAAAAGCATTAATTATATTTTTCCATATAAATAATTAAATTAGTTACTTGGATGTAAAGATGCAAACATTTAATTATATTTTTAATTTGGGTGGTATCTCTTGATAACTATTTATTAATTTGACAACAAATTTTAAGTAAATTCACAGTTTTAGAAATAAAAAATTTGCAAACATATTGTATCTTAAGTTTCACATAATTTTTGTGAGGTCATTTAATATTTTATAAAAAAATCATCAAAACTATATGATAATTTAGATTTAATAAATTTTGATGGACTCAAATTGCATGAAACTTAGAGACATAATTCTCTAATCTAAGAATATGTTTGTAAAAATCTTTCCATTTTCATTGTTTAATAAATTTATATCAACAAATGCCACTCTTATAAATTGTTCCTCGCTAACTTCTTTGACAAAAGAGAAGTTAGATTCCTCACGCAATGCAACTTTGGTATGTAACGGATTGAAAACAAACGAGGGTGAGGTGTTGATCGGTCGGATGTACCAGGATGCAGTTTTAGTTCACCATCCACTTTCTACGTGCCATCATTTAAGTCCGACACGTAACATATATAAACTTCCCTGGCCATAACAAAATAAGGATAAATGTCAAAAATATGATTATTTTGTGACATTTTAGTTGCGACGACCCAATTCCACACAAGCTCTGTGTGTTCGGATTGATAAATGAATACATTCCTCCCTATCAAAATAAATAAAGCTGGAGATTTGCAAAACAAGGAAAAGCCCGAACTAAAAGAAGAGGAGGCTTAGTGTGTAAACAATTTCCCATTTTTCATGTCGAAAGATCTTTAAGACATTAGATACAACAAGGCGTCAAGGCAGTTGTAAGAAAAATTCCAACAACTCTGAGGTCACAGGTTTCTAATAAAATAAACAGTGGTTCGAGCAAGCAACACCTTTTACTTAATTTAGATTGCTAGATTATGACATTTGCAACTTCTCACAGTGCATACTTTGGTCTTTAATCCCAAACATGCAACGACACAATGTTACTCTCAAAATACTACTATCCGGAAATTTCATTGGCATTTGAGGCCTCAGTACCTCATATTGGTAATTGTTTCTGATATGTCTAGACATTAATTCGTTGCATTTTACAAATAGCTTTAATTGTCTGTTGAATATCTTAATTTCTTGTTTGAAGTTGTGCGGTTCTTTTGTGTTTCTCCTGATGTAACTGGTCCCTTTCCTTCGCTGCCAGAATTCTTCAGGAACGAACTTTATTAATTCTGGATTCAGAGAGGTGGCAATCGGGTGGTCAGGTCGGGTTCGGTTAGAGTTCAGAAGGGAAGTACGGAACAAACTGAGGCATAGTACTGTCTTTCTCTTTAGATTTGTTTGGCACTTCATTGAATAGCAAAAAATAAGAATAATATTATTATTCGACGAATTAATTTATCAAATAAATTTTAAATTAAGTAGAAAAATAAAAAAAGTACTAATATGATATACTAAGTTATCGGTGGTATACCGGATTAACTCTCATCGGAATAGCGATTATTAATTTGATTATTTTGTATTATATTATTATATTATAATTATAATTTATTATTATGATTATTATTATTATTATTATCTATTATTATGATTATTATTTATTATAATTATATTATTTAGTATTATTATAATAATATTATTATTAAGATTATGATTATATTATTATGTTTATGATTATATTATGATGATGATTATTATTATTATATTATCATCACTATTAGTATTATTATATTATTACTATGATTATTATTTATTATTATATTATCATCAATGTTAGTATAATCATATGATTATGATTATGACTATGATTATTATTATTATTTATCATTATTATATTATTATATTATCATGATTATAACTATGATTATTATTATCATAATGATTATGATGATTATTATTATTATTATTATCATATTATTACGATGATTATTATTATGTTATTATAATTATTATTTTATTATAATTATTATAATTTAAATTATATTATTATATTATGACTATATTTTTATTTTTATATTATTATATTAATATTATTATTATTATTATTATCATCATCATCATTATTAATATCATAATTATTTATATTTTAACTATTATGATTAACAACTGCTAAATAATATGTTTACTTTTTAAATAGTTAAAAATATCACTAATTTCAGATGATATTATTTTATCACTTTTTTAAAATTATTTAATTTGTCAAACCAACCAAACGAACCAAAATTTTTAGTTTGCAACAATCGGCAGCCACCGTCAATATCTAAAAAAAAAGATAACTTTCTTAATGCTGACAACCTCTGGCCCACTAGTGCTTTTAAGCACTTTCCCGGTCGGTGAACACCGAAAAGTAATTCACGACAACAAAAATATGATTTGGGTTTTTTTTTTTTTTTTTTACAAACTTAAGGATCAAATTTATCTGTTTTTAATTATAAGCTCAACGATCAAGTTGACATAATTAATGAATGTTTAAAGCAACTTAATACAGATGAAAGTTTAAAGTAACTTGAGAAAAAGAGTTTTGAGCATGAAATTATGAAATTTTCTGTAGTTTTTATCAAGATTTTAAATAGTTATTATAGCGTGAGTGTAGATGTTCTAAAAATGCACTATAAAAATATATATTATATTTTTATTAGTTTTCACATCACCTAAAGTTTCATAGAATAAATAAATAACATAAAATGGATTAAAAAAAATCATATATTGACATTAAATTATGATGAAATTCAACTTGCTATTTAGAATGTTACTAATATTGGGAAATTAAGCAAATTTCTATTTAAAATAATCCAAATAACTGTAAACTATTTCCTTAACCAAAAAGTTCATAACACTATAAACTATAAACTAAGCAAGTTTGAACATTTTAAGTTGTACAAAAATCTATTTTAAGTAAAAATAATGAACAATATCGACTAGCGTGCTATTTTGTCATACATGTTTGCTTCATAGCGGTCATTGCTCAATTAACATATTTTTATCTCATATCTTAGTTTTCTTAAATCGAAAAACAATATAGCACACTATTTAAAAACCTTGATTTTTATTAAATTAGGCATCTTGCGGGTTCCAGAGCGCCTAACTATTTTTTTATAAGCTGGTGATTAATATAAAATAATAAAAAAATGTCCTTTCAGGATAATAAATTTTCATTTAGACAAATGTTTCATCTATTCCACATCACGCAGGGAAACTGAAATAACAATCGTATATTTCCAATTAGGCAATTATGATGTTTTTAAAAAAAAAACATACCTTTTTTTTCAAGATTTGGTTTTTCACGGTCCGATGATAGTAAAATAGTAAAAAGAAAAATATTTTGAAAATTTTAAACTCACGACAACTGATCAGTAACATAATCTACTCATTTTTAGCATGTGTTTATTTTAAAATGGAAAATAATACATCACAATTTTAGTAAAAGATGAAAAGTTTTTTTTATTTCAGCCTTATTTGTTAATGGATGAAGATACACTGATAACGATTTATGTGTATCAGTAATGCTCGGCCACCTTAGCAATGGGACCAGAGGATTAAAACTATTGTAGATTAGTAATTTGCAGTCCTTATTCTTTTAAAAATAATGGGATGAATCATTATATATTTTTATATATTATTAATTGTAGTACATACATGATGTGATTATAGTAATATATTCATCATGTGTTATATTTTTTGGACAAAATTTTGGAAGATATTTTATTCGACAATTAGTTACCCATTATTTCCTACATGAACAATTAATTCAATATCTCGCAACATATATTAGATATAACTGTTCTGTAGCTAACATTGCCTCTTTTTTTTTGGGCCATGCCTATGATATGTCATGGTTTAGAAATTTAGACCGTATATAGAGCAGTGAAAGACGATCAAATCGTCACGAATAGTCGGTGAAAGGCGATCAAATCATCACGAATAGTTAATCGGCTGTTTTTTTCAGTTTAATCATTATGCTACAGTAATTTTTAAAATTTAACAGTTTGTTATCAATTTAATGAGTGTTCTATTAAAGTAAATATACAACTCATTATACTCATCTCTCTAGGAAGTCACAGAACTACTATTGTAATTTTTCTTCTTCGAATCGATCTCTCTGATCTCTATTTTTTTTAAAGACATGTGATCTCCTTCTTCATTATTTTACTTCTCAAAATCAAACTAAAAAAAATAGATAATTAGATCATCCAAATCTAAAAAATATATAAACTCTAAATTATTTAATTTTATTTCTCTAATCATAATATCATAAATTTATAAACCCAAACATCTGAAAATGTTGTTAAATTATGTATAAATTTTTAATTATTTTTTATTTTAAATATTTTTGTATAATTAATTATTAATATAATAAATATAAAAAAGATGGAGTTTGCACCATATATATAGTATTCTGGTCCAGTTGTAAGTAATATATGTATTGAGTGTATTAGGTGTATTAAAGTAATGAACCATGAAATATCATATTATGAGTTTATGACTTTTAAATTATTTACTATATATAATGTTCAATGACTACAATCATTAATATAATATTATGAATGGATAATATATGTTGGATATAAATAAATATATATAATAATAAAAACATTAAAACATCCGTAAAAATCCGTTTAATTGGCCGCATAACGATTAATCGCTTGACGGTACCCTGTCCGTCCGCCAAGCGCGTATCACTTTTTACAACACTGATATAGAGAATGTAGAATGCAAGTAGAAAATGTAGAAGGTAAGTGTGTGAGTGCAAGAATGTGTGTGGGTTGTGAATAAGAGCTACTCTGATCTATATGCTCTATGCGCATGTGAGAATGAAGATTCGCTTTTAAGTACTCAGTTGGGTCTTTTACAAGAGATGAGTCATAAAGAAGACTCATTAACGTGAGTTAAAAAGACTTAAAGATTGAGATCATGGTATTAACTGTGTCAGATCGTATCTCTAGTCATGTGTAACGGTTGTGAGATATGAAAAATTTACGATAGCTATGGTCATATTCAAAATGAGTGTCGAATTATTATCGAGTTCAAGAATGTTCAACTCAAAAGCTATTCAAGATGAATCTTAAATAAATTTATATAGACTTTATAAAACCTGATTAAATAGCGTCTTAAAGCTGTAACTATTTAGCCCAATTATTAATTAATTGGTCTTTTAAAAACATAGACCAAATTTGTTACATGAACAATTTTGGCAACACATTAGATATAGTTGCTCTCTAGCTAACATCGTCTTTTTGTTTGGGCCAAATTTGTTACATGAACAATTTTGGCATGTGCTCTTTTGAATTTTACTTCAATAGATTACCATGAGAATCACCTTTGAATTCTACATCAGAATAACACATATCAATTGCACATGAAACAAAATTTCTATTTCAGCTGAAAAAGTAGTTTCCTTAATTTAATTCTTCATCAATTTTAGGAAATGAAACATTGATATAAATAAATAAATCCATATCCAAATATTTCAGTTGGGTAATGTCAATTTGAAGATTGCCTTTCTTCGCCAAACAGTGGGACAAAAGTCACAAAATCACTGCTTAGGACTGTTGAGTTTTATTTAGGGGTTATGGTCCATCACCCATGTAATATTAACATAGGACATTCACGGAGTATTTTTCTGAAAAAAAAATATTTTTTTTTGTGATTACGGTTACCCACAATAATCATTTTCAGAACACAAGCCCAACCTATTTTGTGTGTCATTATATCGTATTAGACAAGATTATTGAAAACAGATTAACATTATTAATTAATTAATTAATTACATTCTTTAGACATGATGGATCAAACATAGATCAATAATCTCTGATTCATAAATGATCTGACAGAATTGCATGTCAAACCGACTCAATTCGATTGCTTAATATTTCTGTTTAGAAAATAAAATGAAGTTAATCTAGTGGCGGAAAATAGTTCGTGGCTCGGTTACGAAATTTGAACTCTCTAGCTACATAACTAACTAAAATAATCCAAAAATATCAATAACAACAAATAACAAACCCTTTAATTTCAAATAAATTGATGTAGGCTAGTAACGGAACTCAATCCTAAAATATAAAGACCACAAATCTCAAATGAAAGAAAAAATAATCCAAAAATATCATTAAATATAAAAAAAAAACGAAAAAAATTAATTGATTGAGTCGAGCGAACTCATGACCTGATCCAACCGAAAATGGGACAAAAGTTTTTTGAGTATATAATTATACATTCAACCCATTTACTTGATTACAGGTCACTCGTGGACCGAATTGGATCAAAATTGACAACCTTAATTATCCTATAAATTGTGATTTTATAAATCTGGATGTGAAAATTAAATACCATGAAATATTCATAAAATTAGTTAAATAATGTAAGAATTTTCTAGATATTATATTTTTTCAAAATTCAATCAAATATTCTTATCTTATAAGTAAGTCTGGATATGAAAATTAATGTAAAGTGTGGAAAATGACTCCATGCATACAGTCCAGGCATTCTTGACCTATACTTGAAAAATGCAAATTTTAAGTCGTAGGATCAGATATCTCATTGGAGAGAACTCATGTCACCTGTGAAACTGAAAAAACTCCGCAGGTGTAATTTTTTTGCTTTGAGTCATCGGGTCAAATATCAACGATTCTGATTTAATGATAATAAACCCTTCGTGCATCAAAGTTCATGTTTAAACTTTTTCACAACCGTTTAAATTAACTTGAGCTGTGTAGATTTCTCTGTGGAGATTTCTACAGAAAAATTGCTCCGCAGAGAATACGCTTTCGCATTGGATGTCATTTTTCACTATTCATTATTTTATTAGCAGAAAGAGAGCGATGAGTCAGTTTTATTGGTAACTAAAATAATAAAAAATAGGAATTGTGTAAGATTATTTTATAATTTAGATGAGCTAGTTTTGACTGAGTTTGAAATTTGATCTCAGACTTTGAAACTCGATCTCAAATTAAAAAAAAATTATAAAATAAAAAAACTGAGACTGAGTTTTAAACTCGGTCAAGCTCCTCCCACCTATTTCATGCACGAGCCCTCTCTCCTCTCTCTTCTCCTCACTTCTTCTTCTCTTCTGCCTTTATTTATTAACATTTATTTTTATTTTTATTTTTATTTTTTCAATTATAATCATTCATTTCAACTCCAAAATCAAAATCGAAACCAAGTTTCATATTTTTGAGAGGGGAATTGGAAAAAACTTCGGATCCATTCATTTGATCAAATTTGAAAGATAATTTTGTTTCTATTCTAAAATCCAAAAAAATTAAAAAATATTTTGTTAGTTATAATTAGTTAATTTATTGTAGTAGTTGTAATTAGGTTTATTATATTATCCATTAGGTATAATTTAGTTTAATTAGTAATTTAATATAATTAGTAATAATTTAGATTAATTAGTAGTAATATAGTTTAATTAGTTATGTCTAATTTAGTTCTAATTATGTGTTATTTATTTTAATTAGTAAATTAGTTTAATTATAAATATTTATAGTAGTTTCATTAGAAATAAATGTAGTAGTAAATTAGTTAAACGAGCCCGAGCTGCCTATCACGGAGACGCGACCATACGCCTTTGCATGAGTTGGTGTTACAAAAGAGGGATGATCACGATTTGGTACGAGATGCACACTTACGAGCAATTGAGTCAGCCAGTACTGCATCCAGAGGAGACTGTGGATGAATTGACATACGTATAACACTCACACCAGACGACCCGAGCGGTTAGCATTTGTATGACTTAAATTTATTTGTGTTTTTTTTTTTTTATTTTTTAAATAACTAATATATTTGTACATATTTTCAGATATTCCGTTTAGTTAGGTACACAACCAACGTTATTGGGTGGATTAAGGCATCCCAAGAGCTTGGACAATCATGGTTCGGCAAACATAAACTGAGAATCTACCAAAATTTGATGGCTGATTTCGGTCATGAACACATTTTTAAAATGTTGCTTGCATCCCAAGGTCAATTTTGGCTAATTTAATTTTTTACCAATTTGAATTTACTTTTTTTATAAATAATATAAATATAACTTTTGAATCACATATATCTTCTCATGAATCCGGAGGATATTAAGGTCATTGCCGATGACTCTCTGAAGGAGGGCCTATCTGACCTGATATCGCAACCGACAACTAATGATTATGACATATTTTAAGGACATGTCATGTCATACTCTCAGCTTATGAGTCAGATGACCATCAATCTGAGTGTCGGTACCTCTGATACTTAATATGAGCCCCCTCGTGCGTTTTCATATCATACCCCCGACCCCTCCACCTGAGTTTCGGAGATCCAACCACATGAAGTCGAAAGGCACGAGCAACCTTCCCGTCAAACCCGACCGAGAGACACATACAACCCGTCTCTGATTAAGAAAATGTTTGATCGATGACATTGATGTAGTTTATTTTATTTCAGAGACTATTGTTTATTTTATAGTATTGCATTTTATTTTATTTATTTTAAATTAAACTTTTTTTTATTATTTTATGGTTTATAATTTAGCTACTTAAGAATACTACAACATAATTTAATTTAAATATTTTAAAATTTATAAATCACTAAATAAATAATAAAATATAATAAAATAACTAAACAAATAATTAAAATATAATAATACATCTAAACAAACAAACCAAAATAGAAAAAAAAAAAATCTGAGATCGAGTTTCAAACTTGGTCCAAGTTAGTCCATAAATTATGATATATCAAATCCCTATTTTTTTATTATTTTAATTATCAAAAAAAAAACTGGCTATGAGTAGTGGAGCAGTGGAGGAGCGAACTAGCAAAGACGTAGTGCTGGCATAGAATCAGGAGGGTTGATGCTGATGTATCACCACAAGTAGCAATTTCTTTATTCGTTCTTTCCAATATATGCTCGCTTGTGGTGTCTCATTATTAATTTCTATTGGGTGAATGCAATTAATTTTTTTTTTGTAGAAAGGATGAATGTAATTTATGATTAGGGATGAAAATGGGTTGGGTAAGGCCGGTTTTGTGTTAAATTCGGGGTCCGATCTGTTTTTAAAACTCTCATTCTAGTCTATTCAGTCCTTATCTTCGGGTTTAAAATTAATAGTTCAGTCCATCCATGATATTTTATGGGCCTACCTGCCTGTACCGGCCCGAATTGTTGCATAATTAATTATTTTTTTGATTAAATATTTCTCCCTTCTTAATTATATTATACATTTAAAAGATGATTATTGTATTTAATTAAGTTTGTAGTTTGTACATTTTCAATGAAATAATAAAATATTAGTACGGTAATTAAATATCTCATATATGATATATCAATTTTTTTCGTAGCAGAAGTGTATATATAAATGTTAATAACTAGTGCTATTATATAATTTAAGGGATATATTATGTTGAGATTTTTGAATAAATAAAATAAGTTATTGATTCAATATGCAATAATATTACACATAACACATATCAATACATATTAAATTTTATCGATACTACAAATCGGATGGGCGGATCTCACCTTAAACCCGTACTCGCTCGACCCTACCCATTTGACCTCCAGAACGGACGGATCAGCTGTCGCGGATCGGCTATCGGGTCAGATGAGTCCAAACAGACCCGATGGGTCAATAAATTTATTGCCATCCCTAGTCATGATAGTCGTTATCAGGATATTCAAAAGAGAGAGAGAGAGAGAGAAAAGATGGTAATGATAAACGTGTCAGACACGTGTATATATATGTGTAAACATGGACACAAATAAATGTTCGTGTTTGAATGTGTCTGCACGTGACCACCTGCACGTGATGTTGTCACGTGTCACATGTTTTATGTTGTTAAATATGCGTAATCAATATATGAACAATTTTGATACGTTTAAATACACATGTAGTACGTATAAAATACTTCAACATATTAGACTTTGAAAATACTTGTGTACTTAAAAGATTAGTTTGATACTGAAGTTAGAGACTATGATCACTCTAACATGTATGATATTTCTGAATATGACATATTAATTTTATTTTATATAATTAGAATCACTTTAATTTTTCTAATTTTTTATATATTTCTTCAATTTTATTTGAAATTTATTGAATTTGTATGTGTTACAAGTGTTGACATGTGTTAAACACGAACACTTTTAACACGACGTGTTAGACATGTTACGTGTCTTAGAAGTGCGTGTTTGAGTTTTTAAATTTTTGACATGTTAAAATACGCACGTCTAAACATATGAACACGTACTGATATAACACGTTACGATATAACACGTTACGTACTGACATAACACGTTCTG
Source organism: Schoenoplectus tabernaemontani (assembly GCA_037127355.1). Lineage (NCBI taxonomy): Eukaryota > Viridiplantae > Streptophyta > Magnoliopsida > Poales > Cyperaceae > Schoenoplectus > Schoenoplectus tabernaemontani. Next base: position 11,569,176 of record CM073738.1, read on the forward strand.
TATCGAACACATTACGTACTCATATATGACACGTACGACACATGCGTTTATCAATAGCCTAAAGGGAGAGAGAGGGAGAGATGTTATATCAGAAGTTATGGAAAAAGAAAGACCGGATGAAAGCTATAGATGTTCAAATGTGGCACATGACATGTGACTGTGTGAGCAGTAATTTCCTGCCTCCATTAACTCAGTCAATGAGAGCGACACGGTGTTATTTAGTTGTTAAGTTAATAAATGAGTTGTCTGGCATTTCTCAATTATATATTAAATCAGTGTTTCTTTTATTAAAAATATTTATCGATTAGGGCGGATGCCCTGGGAATTTTTTTATAAATACCTTGTAATTGTAATTAGGTATATTTTAAAAAATAGAAATATATTTATATTGAAGAAATTTTTTAAATTTTTGATTCGCCTGAAAAAAAAATCTATTTTTTGTTTTCCTGTACTAAAGTCTGAACCCCCCCCCCCCCCCGTCAATTAGAACACATCTATTCTTTCCTTGGGCTCTGGACATTGTTAATAATAAAAACTTATGTTGTGGTAACATGTATTTTTTCGTTCAAAATTTTCTTCTCAACTATTGTTGCTATATGCAATATACCTTTCTTCTCATCTTCACTCAATTATTGCTTTTTTTAATACACAGCTAATTTTTTTTCTTAAAGTACTAGTAAAAAGCCCACTGACAGTATTTTATTATGTTTTTTTTATGTTTTTAGTATTTATAACATAATGGTGACAGAATTTGCAGTATATAATTTTTTTCAATGCGTCAATCCTTTTATTTAAGAAGATAGCTAAATGGTTAATTTGAGAGAAAAAAGAAAAAGAAAAATACGCATCTATATCTTTACTAAAAAATTGATTGTCAGTGCCACCCTATAAGCAATTGATTTACTTAAAGAAATGAATCTGAATTTTTTTTTTAAGAAATAAGTTTTACTTAAACTCTGTTTGGGGAAACTCAAAAATAGAATTAAAGAAACACCATCAAATTCATTTATTACTTTTGTTGTATATCACTATATGTCATGTGTCATTCTCTAATTAGCAGAACTCAGTGGTGAGCAGGAAATTGAAAGGAAAGAAATTAGCATGGAGTAAAAGATAGCCTTCTCTACTTGCAAATTCCAATGGAGAGGAGAAAGGGAGAACGAAAGCAAAACACAGCTACAACAGAGACAGAGCGATCGATCATCCTTTATGACAGGATGACATTTTCACAATACTATAAGGAGCTACATGATCCCAACCGTCTCAGAACGGGATGATGTATTCTCAGGCTTTTTAATATGATAAATTATTATTTTTTTTAATTTATAAAAAAAAATGGTCCGGACCGGACCGTGGACCGTTCCGGACCGTTCCGTGAGGGTTCGGCCTCCGGAGGCCAACGGTGGGACGGATTCGAATTTTTCAAATTTGAATATTACATAGATGCGGATTCCTCCAGCCCCTTGCCTCCGCGCATGCCTCTCTTTCATCCTGCTCTCAAACAAGATATGTTTCACTATCATTGGAAACGTTCAACTTTAGATTCTTTTTCTCTCACACCGCCCCCAAGTGACCTCTCTTTCATCCCCTCTCCTCTCCAGCTGTTGCACTACATATCTCTCCATTATTCGAAAAGTAACTAGCATCGTACATTTTCTTAATCTTTTGCATCGTACTTGTAGCATTTTTCTCCTTTCAAGTTCATCTCTTTGGTACACATTTCTTCTAAACAATTTCAAATTTATCATATGAGCCACCGTTACATATATAAGAATATAAATCCATCGACCATCGGACATCTTAACGTGAACCGATTGGCCAAAAGTACTGCAACTTTTCACAGCGCATACAGAAATATTCAAAATGTTTTCATAGTTCAAGAGCAATCGAGCATTACAAATTTTACACACTGGTCCTCAGTGAGTTTGATTTAACATTGTACATTAATTAGATGGCTACAAAAATATGCTAGGAATTCAATTTTTTAAATAAAAAAAAGATAAAAGTAAAAATGAAATAAGCATCTTGAGAAAAACTATAGATCAAATGAGCAGATAAGCTTTCCATCATGCAAAATACGATCCAAAGGTGGAAGCTGAGTCAAGGTTTTGCAGTTCTGTTCAGCATTTGATATCGACTGCACTAAAAATAGAAGTTCAACCTTCGTTGAACCTTGCAACCATCTCCCGCATAAGAAAAATAAGAATATAATTTTCCATTAGAAATTCAAAAAAGAAATAACAGTGTATAGATTGATTATAAAATAATAATTAGTTGAGAATTCACAATTGTGTTTAGTCGACTATATCATATATTTCGGTATTATCATAAATGAGTTAATTTATGTGTTATCCTAACTATTAGTTTTAACATGATTTACCTCATAATTAAAAAGTAATTAATTTTAATGATGATTCATCTCGAACTTTATTTTGGCATGTGTTAATGTTTTTTCGAGTTCAAGATCGAGTTCCCAAACTATTAGCGAGTCGACTATATCATATATTATTGAGTTAATTTATGTGTCTGTTAGTTTTAACATGATTTACCTCATAATTGATAATTAATTTTAATGATGTTTTAAGTTAATGCTCGTTCGGGTTTTACCGTCTTTTTCTAAAAAATCCGGCAATATTTTTACTGTATTTAGGGTGTCAGAAATTTAATTTAACGCATCTTTATTCATTTTTGAGATGTTTACTCTATTGATCATTTTTTAAATGTTTCTTATTAGTTTGCTCGGCTTCGTTGATTTAATCATTTAATTGTGTTAAGTGTTTAGTCGTAAATCCTTTTTTAATTAATTCGAGTTCTGATTATAAATATTGTCCTTTTTCTTGTTCATTATTCATATCGTGTTTTTCATTTAGGCTACGTTGTTTGACAAATTCAAGATCAGAAATGACAAATACCTGGAAAAAAAATTGGACACACATATCGAGACAAATACAAATCCTTAATTCATTTTATTCACAAAAATTCAATTACATTTATAATTACGTTGAAAATAAAATAGAGAAAAGATAAATTAAAATGAAAATAGAGAAATTAATTAATATATATTATAGTATATTATTCTAATATTCTTTTATTTAAAAATAGAGAAATTGATTAATATATTTTATATTATATTATATTATTTATTTCTACTATTCATTTAATTTTAAAAATAAAGAAATTAATTAATATATATTTTATTACTTATAATTTATGTCCTAATTATTATTTTTATTCCATTCATATTTAATTTTATACATATTAGTATTATATTTTGTAAGTTAGAAAATAGTTTAAAATACAATAAAGGAAAAAAAAAGAAAAAAAAAAATAAAAGAAATTAAATTAATTAAAGAAAACGTTATTATTTTATTAATGTATTGGTGTTTTAATGTACGAGATTATAGGCTACCTCGATACCGTCATATCTGTTCGGTATATTTTATTTTGAGGCATATAATGAAGTCATTTCTGTTTTCTTAAAGTTTACGTATTAGTCCATGGATACCGCCAAATTTTTCGGGCGGCCTCCAATTAATTAGTCATATTTTTAATTTAGCAATTTTATTATCTTGAAACTTTTTATATTGGGCCATAATTTACGTTAACTAATCCCTACTTAAAATTCAAGTTATCTTAATTCCATTTGGTCGGCCCAATAAGATTTTATTTTATGTAATTCTAGTTATATCAATTTGGGCCCAATTTCTAATACTTGTCTCATTTAGATTTCTAAATTTCTAATTTATTCTATTCCATTTCAGCAAAAGTCCAAACTAAAATCAATCTAGCAAGAAACCAGTATAGCATCAGCCAAAAGGAACCAGTCAACGAAATTAGCAACAGTGTACTAGTAATAATAGAATCAGAGGTCCAAGAATCCATCAGCCATAATTCAATTAGCACAAAAGCCAAACCAAAGAGAGCATTAGCACACAGATTAAGGGGTAGCAAATTTCAGAAACCAATGTGGCAACAACTCAGAATTCAGCTAAGGCAACAACCCCCAACAACATAACTCAAGATCGGAGCCGTACCAGTAATTGGTACCATGGCTCAAAATCGAATTTTCCAAAGGCAACAACCCCCAACAACATAACTCAAGATCGGAGCCGTACCAGTAATTGGTACCATGGCTCAAAATCGAATTTTCCAAGTACCAGTGAAAGGACTAGAGGCATAAGGGCATGAATAAACCATGAAAATCAGCGCAAAATCAACAATTAGCTCAAACTAGGACTTAATTGCACAAGACAGAGGCAACACTCAAGCAAAACAAACTAAGACAGACCAACACATTAGGCAAGCATAACAGCAGGGCATGAGTCTCGCGTCACTGGTACCAACCAGTACCGGTGTACCAAGACACAACAACAACAATTCAACAGAGGGGTTCGACTTACCAGAATCAAGGAAAATCACAAGGAGCAAATGAGTACGCAGGTGGTTTGGTCGGCCTCGTTCGCCCTCTCTTTTCCGACGAGAGCAGCACTGTCCTCGTCCCTTTCTTTCTTTCTTCCTCTCTTTCTCAATTTTTTTTTTCTCAAATTTCAATTTTGGATCTCACACAGACAAAAATCAAAATGACAGCGATGGAAAAGAGGCGTCAGTGAGGGACACTAGGTTTAATAGAGGCGTGCGAGAGGGGCGTGCCCGAATTCAGTCAACGATGACGACTGTGAAGGGATGGCGCGACAAAGGGGAAGGCAAGGTCGTCGCGTAAAGTCTTGGTTAGGTTAAGACTTGCGAGGGGGGGGGGGGGGACGAATGGGGGCAGTAGGGCCCTTATGCGCGGCAGTAGATGAAGTCGCGAGAGAGCACGATTTGAGGGATGTGAGGGCTCGCTCATGCCAGACAGCCAGAGGAAGAAACGGATCAGAGCGATGAGTTATCGGGAAGGAGAGAGAAGAGAGATCGGGATCTCTCAACCCTTAAAGTCAGCAGGGTCCAGTTCAGGCGCAGCCATGATCGTAAATTCCTTCGTGTGTAGTCTCTTCTCCAACCCGTTGGGTCTCTTCTGTGGTACCACGATGGGTTGCAGCGAGTCCTGTTCCTCTGCTGCGCAGTACCGCGCTGCACAGAACGTGGACCGTTGGATCACTTCGAGATCTGTGCTGACTCGAATCACGAGAAAATCCAACGGTCCACGTGCTGCGCTGCACGGTACAGCGCAGCAGAGGATGGGTTGCAGCTCCTCTCAGAGAATTTTAAGAAGTTCTTGGCTCTGTTGCACAGAAAACTATGTAGCAGTTTATGTGGCATATCCGATTATGCTTTGTTTTGGATCATCCGACTCATTATATGAACCTCTTTTTTTTCCAATTCGTAATTGTAAAAGTTATCCCATATTAAAGATCACAGATATGTTACAGTTGTTTTTGATATTACCAATTTATTATTATTTTTACTTCAATTCTACACATGGATTAAATTATTATTTTATTTATATAAGTCCATCAAAATAGCTAATTTTTTTATTATCATTTTTACTCAACTAGCGTTTATGGTTTACTATTTATTTTAGGGAAAATTAGTCTCATGCCATCTCAAAACTTTAAATTTAGCAAAATGCCATTTTAAAACTTTAACTCCCTCTAATGCCACTCTAAAATAAGTTTATTTAGTCTTTTGTCACACTTATATATTTTTTGTTCATTTTTAATTAAGTTCAGTAAAATATCACTATATTTTTGGGATGTATTTTTTTAATTCCAAAAATACTCTCAATTTTGTCTGATATATCTTTTCCTAATAATTTTGTCTGTTAAAATCATTGATATCTCTGCAAAATGCATAATTGTTTTAGCAAATGTCAAACCAAACACTTTTTTATTTTATTCTACAATAGAAAAAACAGTCAACAAATAAATCATACTAAAATCTTCTATCCAAATGATCCATAAAGAAAATTACAAAAATGCATTTATATATGCTTACGAATAGAATTTTCGCTTTTAAAGTTCTGAATCATGATGCTCATAGTCTAAAATTTGCTTTCTGTATTACGCATTTTGCAGAGATATCAATGATTTTAACAGACAGAATTAGTAGGAAAAAATATATCAGACAAAAATGAGGGTATTTTTGAAATTAAAAAATACATCCCAAAAATACAGTGATATTTACTGAACTTAATTAAAAATGAACAAAAAATATATAAGTGTGGCAAAAGACTAAATAAACTTATTTTAGAATGGCATTAGAGGGAGTTAAAGTTTTGAAGTAGCATTTTACTAAATTTAAAGTTTTGAGGTGGCATGACACTAATTTTCCCATTATTTTACGGGTTTAACAGCAGCCGTTGGCCTCCTCCATCGTTAGATCACGACGTGATATCATAACCTTCGGTGCACACAGTAACCGACCTTTGGACCAATCCTTAGTCGAGCCTCTTTGAGCTCTTGCACCTCTTTCCCCACGAGCTAGTCCTCTGATCTGATTCGAAGCCATCACCACCCTCCTACATCGTTGATGTCGATCGCCGCTACCATCCTCTTTCCACGGTGTGTATTTTTTCTCTGAGTTTGGGTTTAACTGATGAATGGGTAAATGGATTATTTGTGCTGTCGGGTTTAACAATGCCGCAGTGGCGGTGATGATTTTCTCTCTCCTTCTGTTACCCTCCTTCCCTCTACACCCTCTCTCTTTTATGTGTTTACAGATATAGATCTAGGGTTTAGGATCTATGTTAACAAATCCACCAAGATCTGAATCAAACCCCCTCTCCTCCCTCTCATTCAGTTGGATTTGGTGGATATGATTAGCCTCTACTATATGATGGGTCACTGGTACGATGGGACATGTGAGATCTTCTGCATGGTGTGATGTAGTATAATGAGTTACTCTTAACTAATGTTGTGAGTCAAGATCAAGCAAGTAAGTGTGCACTTCTTCAAATCGGTGAAGGACAAAACTAGTCAAAATACTATATTTCTGTTTTTTATCCCTTTGTATGACATGTTTGTATTTCAATTTCTCTTTTTGTTCTTGTCTCTCTTCTTATGTATCAACTCTCTTTTTTTATTTAATTTAATAAAAATTATAGTAGGCAATTTGTGTGCTACCTCAAAAAAAACATGATATCAAAGCTAAAGATCCAAATCTCACCAAAAATTTAATGTCAAATTGTTTCCTATCGATAATATCAAGGATTATTTTTATAAAAAAAATCAACAAAGTTGACATTAGAAAAAATATTTTAAAAAATTTAAAAAGAATCACATACCTAGTGTGCGGCCCAACCTCGGCCGCATACCCAGGATACGGCCCAACATTTTATTTTATTATTATTATTTTTTCTCTTAAAATAAATAATTAATTTAAGAAATTATTTTATGAATTTTTATAGAGGTTATTGAAATAATAAGATTTAAAAATACCAATTTAATCTTCAAATTACAGGATACAGGAAGCATTTTTTAGGTTCGAAAATCATCAACTTTGCTCACTAATTCTTGTAGATCATATTATGTTGTTATTGAAAAGTGGTCTTGTTGTTACTTAAAATATTCTTAATACAGTATTTTTTCTAATCAAACGATATTTTCTAAATAAAAGCATAAATTCTTCAAATTAATTAAAGGATCACCCAACTAGCAGTCAAATATATTATGAAAGAGATCTTTCATTAAGATGTAATGGATTGTATTTGGGATTGAGAGAACAGAGAAGTCAAGAAATTTGGTGCGGTGGATTGATTTCGAAATAGAAGCACTTAAGTAATTCAGAACTGAGTGGTGTGATCCTGTTTCTTAACTAAGGCGAACATCAAGGTTGCTCTTCTTTTTCTATGTTTCTCTCTATTTGTGATGTCTCCGCCAAGCAAGGGCTAAGAACATGCGGAAATTTATTGCATGCAGTTAATTAGTGTTTTACTAGACAAATACAAAATGATATACACTCTGCAATTATAAGATTTTGAAACAATCAATTTGGTTAAAATCGTATTGCAGCTAAAGAGTACAGATCTCACCAGGATTTTTGAATTAAAAATGGTTCCTGCTATTCGTAATCACTAATCAGGCATAAATCTCATTATGAGAATGAAATTAGGAATGCCCAACATTCTATTAAGTATATAACTAATTACATAAGAGTGTACAATTACACTATTATTTTATCGAAACAAATATTAAGGGGGGAAATTGCATTGAATTAGTTAATTAACTAATTAATTCTACCCGGGAAATTAATAACCGACAATGTGATACCTTTAAATGTAGGCCCTCCTCTATTACTTCCGTAACTCTTTTTGAGTTATTTTTAAGGATTTCAACTATCTTAAAAAAAAAATCGAATAGACGCACCACTATTCTTCATGGAATAGAACAAGAAAAAAGAACTATTATAGATGAAGAACTATATCTATATATAAAACCACTTCAATAATGAATTCTTTAATTTCTGAATTTTTCATATTCTTAATTATTAAGAAATTTTTTTGTTAATAATAATTTACTTATACTGAAAGAGTGAAATAAATCCCCTTCATAAAGGGATTTTCTTGAAAAAATTAGTACTTCATTTTTAGATTTCTCTATTCAAAAGAAAATATATGAAAAAATCATATATAAATATAAAAAATATATATTAATATTTTGTAAATATATTCATATATTAATTTATTTAAATTAATTATTATTCAGATTTAAATATTCATTGATAAAATATATTAATATTATTATTTACATAAGTAAGGAGATTTTATGATTTGTCAAGCATTACAAAAATATGTGATTCAATTGTGTTTCACTTTTCCCATTAAGAAGCCCTTATTCTCAGGGGAGGAACACTTTTTTAGGGAATATTTATTGTAACAATAAAACCGAACGTTGTTATATTGAAACTATCCATTCTAAAAGGAGAATATTCAAAAAAAAATATATGAAAAAATCATATATAAATATAAAAATATATATTAGTATTTTATAAATATATTCATATATTAATTTATTTGAATTAAATTATTATTCAGATTAAAATATTCATTGATAAAATATATTAATATTATTATTTACGTAAGTAAGGAGATTTTATGATTTGTCAAGCATTACAAAAATATGTGATTCAATCGCGTTTCACTTTTCCCTTTAAGAAGCCCTTACCATCAGGGAGGAACACTTTTTTAGGGAAAATTTGTTATAACAATAAAACCGAACGTTGTTATACTGAAACTATCCATTCTAAAAAGAAAAAAAAAGAGAATTAAAAAAAATAAAAAACTCTTTTAGAAATACCGTATGGAATCCCTGACGATATAAGAAGAATATTAAAATTCACCTTTTTAATGGAAGATGAATTTATCAAATATAATCAAAATTATAAAATATAATTTACCTTCCGAGAAGTGAAACAACTTCTAATATACCTAGACACCTGCTTACTAGGTGGATGTCAAAAAGATATTGAGAGGACCACACAACATACAGAACACTAAGTCATTATTAACCGAGAATAAAAATCTAATTCGATTACCATCTAGATATTAACAAATAAAAAAATTAAAATATTCTTTATATAATAATTTTGGTATTAAAGATTATTTTTTTAAACAACAATATAGCTGCTCCAAAATGAAAAAAATCACCAAACTACCATCATTCTTGTACGTTGATACAAGACTGGTAGGTTTGGTCGATAATTTTGGCATTGAGAGAATAATGAAGTCACTAAAGCGCGATGGATTGATTTAGAAATGAGAGCACTTCAGTTGGTGAGAAAATTTATGATGCGTGCCCATTTCTTAATTGAGAGAACATCAATATTACCTTCCCTTTCTTAGTTTTTTTTTTGTGATATATTCGTCAAGGAAGTTCCAAGGAGATTTGAAACATACTGCAACATTTTGTTTCAACTCTTCTTCTATTTCAAATTTATCTATCAACTCTTAATATATTATATTTACTCTTTACCTCTTTAAATCATTTCAAATTTACCTATATATTCTTGAACTATTTAAATTCTTTCATATTTATCCATTAATTCTCATATATCTTATAAAATATTTTTATATATTATCATTAATTATTTAGGATATTTTATATACTATTTAACTCTCTAAGTCTTTCTATATTTAATCATAAAAAATCAAGCTTTTAAAAAATAGAAAAATTTAATCGTTTTTTTTCATGTATGCATGATGAATTTGAAAAGTTATGATATGAACTCTTAAAATAAAACCCAATATAATTTATAACACACCTACAATACATAGGTATCCTCGTCTAGCGCATTCCCTAGTTCTAGTGCATGTGCCTACTATGTTTTTTTCCCTTCGGGTGATTCCGGAAAGTCTTAGAAGCCCCTTAAATCACTTTTTTGGGAAACTCCAATTCTCATGGATGACTATGATTTGGATGAAATGCAAAATACTATTGACGATCGTCACTAGTCCTTTTCCTTATTAGCATGAAAAAAGTAGGATCAAATACCGGCAAAAGTCCTAAAAAACTATCATTTGCCGAAGCTAACTATTCCCGTGGGTCGAGCTCTGATTCCCTTTTTGAGGTTGAGTGAAACGGCTAGTGGTCCTCGGAACCCTACCCGAGCTTATATTCCTTGCTTCAAGACCCAAGTGCGTTTATGAAAACCTCTTCTTCAAGAAGAATTGTAAAAAGTTAACGGTTTTGATAGATTCTTAGGTTAAATTTTTGAGAAAAATAAATTTAACGGATTTTCTTTGATTTATTCGTTTTAACGTTAAATCCGTTAAATCCGTTCAATCCGTTAATTTAAAAAACACATTTAACGGCTGAAATTTATTTTATTTTAAATCTTAATAGTTAATGACTTAAAATTTTTATTTCTCTTTTATTTTTGAATATAAATTAATGCCCTAATGAATATAATAAGCAAAAACATCATGATAGTTTAGTATATTTTAAGATTTTTAACTTTTAAGTACTTAACTAATGTTATAATTATTAGTTTTATACTTAATTTAGTTAATTATTAAATACTAATCATATAAAAATGTATTTTTTGATTTTTTAAATATAAATTAATAGATAAAAATGATTGAATATTTTTTAATTTAACGGCTACGTAAAATCGTTAGTCATTAAATGGACACCTCACCGTTAAGAGCCATTATTAAAAGCTTGATAAAATTAATTTTATTTAAATCAGGTTGGATAAATATTATTTAATTATTTTTTGACTTGATCCGAAAGCAGATGAGTAAACAAAAAACAATATCCACCCAACATGGTTTAAATAAATTTAATTCTATGAGATTCAATGAGCAAAAATATAAAAAAATAAAGAGTTTTTTAATATTATAAATAATTATTGAGTATATATAAAAATATTTTTATTAATTGATAAATATATAAATTTAAAATATATTAAATATGTTAAAGAGTACATACGTAAATATGAAATGATTCAAAAAGTGCAAGGATAAATATAATAAGTAGGCAAAGTTGCTCTAGCTGATATCGTCACTTTTTGTTTGGGCCAAATTTGTTAATAATGCACCGATTCATGTCATGCATCAACCGCTTTCATCAATTCAACATCATCAGTTCCGTCCCTCTCATTGTCACATTAGCATGTACTCTTCGAATTTTAAATTAGAATTTCAAAATTAATATGTTCGACGTTGGACGTACTATTATGTATTTAAAACAACATTCGCATATTTGAATGTAGGGGGGAATATAAACTGATAATGGCCTGACTCAATATATAATGGGTCATTTGTGAGCCGGATCGGATCTAATCAGGTACGGCTTCACTTATTAGGCTCGGTCATAAGTTCACAGCCTACACTGTAAATTCTATTTTGCAACTTTAAATTTAAAATTAAGTGGTACAAATATTCATAAAAAATAGATAAATGTTCTAACAATTTTCTATGTATCATTTTTTTCCAGAACTCACGAAATATTCTGATTTTGTGACTCGGATACGGGAACTCACTAAATATTCAGATTTCATAAGTCCAGAAATGAAAATTTGATGTTTTCAAATGTTCGCAAAGAAACAAAAGACAAACACTTCCTCTAATCAGATGACTTAATTTGTTCACAAAGAAACATAAGATAAACACTTCCTCTAATCAAAGGACTTAATATGCTATACATAGGAAGCACAAAAATGAAGTGTAGATATGGCATTGAGTGAAATGTTACACCTGATTTCTGAGTTAAAGAAAAATAAATGTTACATCTGAAATGAAAAACATTCAATTCTTTCTCGCCTTCTTTCCACAATTAGAGATAGAGAGAGAGACGTGTTACATCTGAAGTTATAGAAAAAGAAATAATCTGATGAAAGCTATATATATGAGTTCAATTAAGAGAGTGCCACAGAGATATTAAAGCAGACAAATAAGTGGGAGGAAAGAAACAAGTATTTAACGGGGGTAAGAGATGAGCTTAATTTGCTAGTTGAAAATTGCAATAGAGAGGAGAGAAGAGAGAAGAAAGCTACGACGCTGGTAAGTATGTCTGCATATGTCGTATGTATGATAAATATTTATTAGAATGTATGATATATGGAAATTAATCTGATCTCTTCATCTTTCCGTCTCATGAATGATACATGATATATTCTCCCTAACTTTCTTCTCTCTTTAATTAATTGTTACGAGTTTGATTTTTCAAAACTTCTAATTGGTAGAAGAGTACTTAATTTCATGTTACAAAATTGATTTATTTAACCATAGTGAGGGCACATTATTCTTTGAAAAGTTACTGACATATTTCTCTTGCATAGATCCTTGGCTCTACTAAAGATTGTCACTGTTGTTGCTGAGTTCATCTGTCATTTTAAGTTTTGAATTTTTTGAATTTTGTGTTATTTTCTTCCCAGAACATATAATTTTGAATCCTTACTGCTTGGTAGCGTCACTCTATGTAACTAATTAGATTAATCTACGTTAGTAATTTTTTCCGTTTTATTTTAGTACTTCAATTTAGCTACATGTTTATTGTTTGACGTACCAATGAATTAATAATTACTTGATTTTAGCTACCTATACTAATAATGTAGGAATTGTCCATGTAGCTTTATACAGGAATCGAAACGTTGGGTGTGTATAGTCAACATATGAAACCTGTAGCAGTCTCCCCACAGTTAGCGTTGGCTCAATGTGGCTTCATCAATTTAGGGAGCAGTAAGAAACTATTTTAAGCCTTCAGGTGCTAATAATGTTGTTTACTTTCCTCAATTGTTTTTGTTTCTTCCAATTTTTTGGCGTCAGTCAGATCTCGTAAATAAATTACTTTTGTTCCGTGGATGTTGAATGAGATTTTTTCTCAGTCCCTCCATATTTTTAATAAACAGAACAAAAAAAAAAGAAAAAATATATATATTTATTAGGGTCCGAATTTTTATCTCAGTCGTGCATCCATTTTTTTAATTCAAAAAGAAAAGAAAAAGGTTCTTAAAAAAATATGTATAATATATATGAATGATTATGATATATTATTGTTCAATTTTTTACTTTATATTATTACATATTTGTTCATAAAAATATATTATTTATCCATTAACACTTAATTAAGAATATCTTTGATTTATTTTTCTGTCATATTTTTAAATCTATATAATTGAGATAATACAATAAAAAATGAAAAGAAAAATAAATGTTTCAGAAATAAAAGTTTTGAATCCACCAATTGAAAAATTGAGGAAGAAAAATAAATGTTTCAGAAATACAGTTCATAATTTTTTTTTCATATTTTCAAATAATAATTAATTGAGATCTAATACAATAAGAAATTAAAAAAATGAATATTTCAAAAAAAAATCAAGTCGACCAAAATTTATAAATTCTAGTTCTATTATCATTTATATATAACAAAGTTCTAACTACTCAACTAGAAGTCCTATTTATAATAAAAATATTATTTTCATAAAAATCGGTTTAGATTTAATCTAACGGCCCATAACGCACAAAGAAAACATTTAAAATCAACAAAGAGAGAAATTACCAAAAGATCGGCACATATTCTTGATTCGTATACTCTCCTTGTTTGAAATATTCTCCTTCTTTTTCCAGAAAAGCAATGATTCAATGGAAAGAACTAGCAGTGTTTATATACAGAGTGCTCTGGGATAAGCCGCGTAGCTTACACTCTACGCACAACTAATCTCTTAACAATTTAGATTATTTGAATTTTGAGCGGTGGAAGGAGACAATACAGGGTTGACCAATGGATGAGCTTAAATCCAACGCTAACAAAGATATTCTCTTTATTTAATTTATTGCTTAACTATTAATAGGCCTAGACTGCTCTTTGTGTTTTTTTTTTTTTCTATTGCATTGTACTGCCTTTAGATCTCTATTTCACCATTACAAACTTTTAGTTCAAAGCACAACAGATGGTCTTAAAAATAGATCGAGATAACTGGTAAGGTGCATATTTGAAATAATTACGTGGAAAATTAAAGCTTCTTAAATGTTATGATACTTGACTGGCTACGCTTACTAAATGCATTGAAGTTGTTTCGACTGCCACTTTTAAGATTAATTATAAACATAACAATTTTTTTTAAATAAAGATGTATAGTTAAAAATAAAAATAGTTGAAAATTAATTTATTCGATGGATAAAATCTTTTTTAGACTTTCCATTAATGCATTATAAAAAATAGAAAATAAAACAGAGAGAAAAAAATGATATTGATCAAAATTTGAACTGTTATTTTTTGAAAAATTAATCTGCACCATTCAATTAGAGATGTTTTGATTATTAAAAAGAAAAAAGTGAATAACTAAATATTAATAGACAAATTCAGTACATACACTGTTTATAACTAGCTGTATACCCGTGCGTTGCAGCAAATTTTTTTATTTAGATACAAAAAAATATCACATGATATGTACGTCATTTTAATATGAAAAAAATCAATAAATGCAAGATCAATCATAGATGCTATATCAGATATAATCTCGCATGATTTCTCTTAACTTTTAATTCCCTTCTATATGGGAAAAAATGGAGAGAAATACAAAATAATGGACGCTATCGTGTTCGTCTGATTAGTCAAAATTAATATAAATTATTAGATGATAGGTATTTTGGGATATAAAAAAATTGAAAGAAATGATAAAAAATAGACTCGTCTAATTCTTAGTTGTTTTATATAATAATATAGATATAGTATATCGTTAATATAAAAATGGCTCATTTAATATCATAGTTTTGAAAATGAATTATATAAAAACATTAATATAATATAAATAATAACATATTTAAAAATGTTAGATAACAAAATCATTGTGCATAAGCTCGCTTTTCTAAATTAGTGCCTTGTAGCCTTAGATAACAGAACGCAAGAGCTCGGGAAAGGGCCCAATGCCGATAAATGGGCTAATTTTGTTTGAATTAAGAGAGGGTATAAATAATTCAATTTTCTTTTCTTTTTCCAAAGAAATTTCGCAGCGAGGTTTTTAATTAACAACGTAATACGCTATTTATTTTATTGAATTAGAGCCTACGGACATTAAAAAGAAGGAGAGTTAATTAACGAACATGCGGTTTACCCATGATGAGATTTAAATCTAACGGCTAAGATATGAGTGAACAATCTCGTAGTTCACTTGCATCCATCCTTCTCCCATTGTATGTCTCCAACTCTTATCCATGTATTTGTTGCTAAAAAAATATGAAGCGTTGTCGTCCACTTTGTGATATTGATTGATTTTGTAAAAGCAACGGTTCAGATTTCAGTCAAATCTATTTTGCATCTTCATTTCATTTACCATTTATCAATGTATTTATAAGAGGTTTAAAAGAAGTTGTATATCAAATAAATTAAACATCAACTACTATTAAATTTTATTTAAAAACAAAACAACACATTATACAACCTTACTCAAAAAATAAAAATTAGTATATTTTTTGCATTATTTTTTATTAAATAATAAATTATTTTTATTTAAAAATTCAAGAGCTTTGTAATTGATTTATATGTAAATTGTATCTAATAAAATATATTATTTTTATAGTAAAATTAATATTAAATATATTTATTTTGTAAAAAAAGTTATATATCAAATAATTAAATATCAACTATTATTAAGTTTTATTATAATGAATACATATTATACATTATTTTTTATTAAATAATAAATTAAATTTATTTACAAATTTTAAGATTGTTTGTGATTTTTTAGATATTAATTATAATAAAATTAATACTAGCTATAAATATTTTTAAAATTAAGATGGTATGTACAATGAGCGGTTTCTATGTTAATTTTCATAATGAAAGCGTATATCCTCGTTCAAGAAATTTCATAATTAAGTGATGATATTTTAATTATTGTAAAACTAAATATATACATTTATGCTGTTAATATTCAATGATCTCTATTGTGGTTATACATTGAATCGAGGTCAAAATTGCACATTTAACGTTGTTGAGAGGAAATTATGGTGATCAAAATCACAGCAGCTCAAAAAAACCCGAAATAAAATTTATTAAGCAAAATCGGGGTGCTTGGTCTCTTCAGATTATGGTAGTAGAATTCCAAAATCACAGTTGAATTGTATGATCAGAATTGTAAGATTCAGATCAGAATATATATAGATGTCGAGTAGATCGAAGTGGAAAATATGTTTTTAATATTTATCACGGCTAGGGTGTCCAATATATTTTTTTTATGATAACAAAGAAGATTCAGTAATTACTGTATCCACCAGACAAAAAAATGTAGAGATTTGAGAGGTATTAATTTGTGTGCAAGTAGGCCTTGTTAATTTGTTCAATTCAGTTGAATTTTTAATTAGGTATGTTTAATTTTCACCTCGATTATTGTAGTTACAAGTTCATCTTTTTTATTTTAAAAATTGTGTAGGGTCACTGTTTCAATATATATTATTACATATTTTTTGAGATGAAAAATAATTAACCTTATACCAAATAAAACCTTTTTTATATTATCGAAATTGTTACTACTTGAACAAGTATGGAACAAAATAGTAATATAAAATTAGCTGATGCAGCACTGTTTAGAAGTTTAGAAATTCTATTTCTATTGTCATTTATCTTAACAAAGTTCTAACAACTCAATAAGAAGTCCTACTCAAAAGAAAAATATTATTTTTACAAAAATCGGTCTAGATTTAATCTAACGGCTCATAACGCAGAAAGAAAACATGTAAAATCGACAAAGAGAGAAATTACCAACAGATTGGCGCATATTTTTAATTCGTATATTCTCCTTACTGCTTCTTTTTTCTCAGAAAAGCAATGATTCAGTGGAAAAAGCTAGCAGTGTTTATATACAGAGTGCTCTGGGATAAGCCACGTAGCTTACACTGAACGCACAACTAATCTCTTAACAATTTAGAGTATTTAAAATTTGAGCAGTGAAAAGAGACAATATGAGCTTAAATCCAACGCTAACAAAGATATTCTATTTATTTAATTTATTGATTGACTATTAATAGGCCTGGACTGCTCTTTGTAACCGTATTTTCTTCTATTGCATTGTACTGCCTTTAGATCTCTATTTCACCATTACAAACTTTTAGTTCAAAGCAGAATAAATGGTCGTAAGGACCGTAAGGTGCATATTTGAAATAATTATGTGGAAAATTAAAGCATCTTCAATGTTATGTTATTGCATTGGCTACGTTTAATTAGTAAATGATTTACTGTTCTTACACTGGAAACTCACCTTCTGTATTAATGCATTTTAAATTTCGAATACCATTTTTAAGATTATTTGACATGCGTAACCAATGGGAAACGTGACCGCTTCCTTGAGCTATTTGCAAAACTCATCAGTCACATTGAGCTCAAAGCAAAAAAAAAAAAGTACTAGGATTGTTTTACTAGATATATTTTAATAGCAGATGCTTCGTGAAACCGACCTTACCTCAGTTGGTAGAGCGGAGGACTGTAGTTGAACTTGGCAGAGTCTGCCAACTGCCAAGGGTCTCTCTCCCTCTCTGAGTTTTTGTATTTGTGCATCTGGTGGTGTGTTTGTGTTATACTGGCCACTCCCATGCACAGTTCATGATATCTATTAGCTCCATACTAGATGTAAATAATTACCATTAACTAATATAATTCATATGAACGAAGCAATCCAAAGTAACACTACACAGGGTTACACAATTAGCACCAACCAATAAGGTGTCATGAGACTCATGACATGATTAGGCTCCAATGAGGTAGTTGAAGAAATTTCTTTTCCATTTTTTCCCCTTAATATTCCACATCTTAGTTTTTAGTTCTGACAGAAAAAAAACTCTTGCAGTTACATACACGGCTTACCACTTTTAGAAGACCCGGTACTATTCAACTCAAGAGAAGGAGCCGAAAATACAGAAAATGCTCTAGGTAAGGTCTTAATGCTAGACCTTATACTAAGAAATGAAGACTGTCTAAGGTGTCGGCATCTTTGATGGCGTGGTAATTATGCCAATCTCCTTGTATCAGATGCTGCCACCTCAGCAAACATGGATTTATTAGATGAGTCTTACACTAAAAGGTTCAAACCTGATACTGAGCTAACTTCTAACACCTTGGAGAGAAGGGCGACTTCAGTAAATGGAAGGATAGTTTCTGATAAATTTGAAGCCAGTAAGCATAAGCTGATTATTAGCGACTCAGAGGAGGGGGTTAAAAGTAAACTTCATGAATTTTATGTTGTTGCCATTGATTCCGGTGTACCACGTAGGCCTCCAGTAGGTAAAAGGATCAAGGACCAAGAGAGCTACCCTAAGTTGGTTGAGTTAATATTGAATGATTTTGAGTTCTCGTCTAATCTCTTGTATGATTTGTCACTTGGGAAGTTAGGTTTCCCAGGTCCTGAGGAAATGCTTTTCGTAGTGGGTTCAAAGGTGCAGTAAGGGACCTTGAAGGATTTCACATTTTCCTTCTGACATTATGCCAGAAGTTGGATGGCATTTTTCGTAATTTCCTTTCAATTATGAATAAAGGGCATGGCGGTGAGTCAGATAGGGACGAGTTACTGGATTGACCAAAAATTGAAATTATATCTTTTACTCTGAAAGAGCATTTACAAAATGATCTCTTAGCCAGCAAAAATAATGGACCCAGTTTTTATTTATTTGTCTATTTGTGTGTATGGTTTTATCTATTTGTGTGTGTGGAAACAAGTTTTTCTGAATCTAATCTATGTTATCTCCTTAAAGTATAAAGCCTCATCACCTTAAATGCAAAATAGGACTGTCTTCTACCGCACACAGAGAAAAAAAGGAGCAATGGTATGTACATTGTAAGAGAGGGATGCAGTATCAGCTTCCATATTATCATAGCATGCGCTCACCGACGCCTTGAAAGAAGCCAAGAATAAGAAACGGAAGCTAACAAATTTCAGACTTTTCCTTCTTTTTTTTTTAAAAAAATATACAGTCACTGATCTAGCAAAATAAACCTTACCGTAAACAAAACATGCAGAGAGCTTTATCGCTACTGAACGATCATGAGTAGCGACAAAGAAAAAGATTCTGATAAGATCGCGACCGGTTTCTCCCATGGTACATCCGTATTATCACTTCATTAGTCCCACAGCGACAAAATACGCAGAGAAGATACGCTTGGGTGCTTATAAAAGAGGATAGGAACTGCAGATAACACAATTGTATGGACTGGTCGGTCCTCCATTGCATTTAGGAGTGCTGGCCTACCATCTGCCCAAGTGGCGGAGTAGAAGTTAAATTTTTTTTAGTGGGTGTGAGTTCCGGGCAGCAGGGCGCCCGGCCTAGCGGGGTTGGGGGGCGGGGTGTGCGGGGTTCGGGCAGCATGGCGCCCGGCGTCGCGGTGTCGGTGGTGCGGGGTCCGGGCAGCAAGGCGCCCGGTGTCGGGGGTGCGGGGTCCGGGCAGCATGTCGCCCGGTGACGGGGGTGCGGGGTCTGGGCAGCATGGCGCCCGGTGTCGGGGGTGCGGGGTCCGGGCAGCATGGCGCCCGGCGTCGCGGGGTCCGGGGTTCGGGCAGCATGGCGCCCGGGGTCGGGGGTGTGGGGTGCGGGGTCCGGGCAGCATGGCGCCGGGCGTCGCGGGGTCGGGGGGTGTGGGGTCCGGGCAGCATGGCGCCCGGTGTCGCGGGGTTGGGGGTGCGGGGTCCGGGCAGCATGGCGCCCGGCGTCGCGGGGTCGGGGGTGCGGGGTCCGGGCAGCATGGCGCCGGGGGGTGCGGGGTCCGGGGCAGGGGTTGGGGGTTGTGGGGCACCGGCGTCGCGTGCAAGAGGGGAGAGAGTGAGCAGGGAGGGAGACACTTGAGAAAGAATGGAGAATTTGGCATCAATTTGAGTAAATTGAGGGAACTCAGTAAATAAAGATGAGAATGGTAAAGAACAGTAGATAGAACGATGGAAAGATAAAAAGAAATTGATATTCAGATTCTCAATAGTTGATACAGAAGCTAGTTCTCAGCTTGTATAATAGCCCATTAGAAGTTTAATACGTTACTTATTACATTCTAACCGAAAAGCTTATAGTATAACAAACTATAACAACTTTCCACCTCATTGTTTTGTTTAAACTGCTCTCTCACTCTAACAGAAAAGTTTATAGTATAACCCAACACCACTGGCCCATTTCCTGCATCGTGCCCTTGCTCTCGTTTCCCGCCGTTTGAATTTGGTGCTACCTCTCCATTCTCGTCGGATTGGAAAATTGCATGGTAAACATCGTGGCGTGGATGTTGAATGAGATTTTTTCGATTCATTAGAAGAAGACTGAGATTTTTTCTCAGTCCCTCCATATTTTTAATAAACAGAACAAAAAAAAAGAAAAAATATATTTATTAAGGTCCGAATTTTTATCTCAGTCGTGCATCCATTTTTTTAATTCAAAAAGAAAAGAAAAAGGTTCTTAAAAAATATGTATAATATATATGAATGATTATGATATATTGTTCAATTTTTAACTTTATATTATTACATATTTGTTCATAAAAAATATATTATTTATCCATCAGGTTCACTTAGCCTCTGCAGATTATGGTTGTAGAATGCCAAAATCATAGATGACTTGTATGACCGGAATTGTAAGATTTAGATCAGAATATATATATATATAGATGTCAAATAGATCAAAGTAGAAATATATTTTTAATATTTATTAAGGCTAGGGTGTCAGTGTGTCATATATTTTCTATGATAACAAAGAAGATTCAGCAATTACTGTATGCATCAGACATAAACAATGTTTATTTGAGAGAAGTATTAGTTTGTGTGCAAGTAGGCATTGTTAATTTGTTCATTTCAGTTTAAATCTTAATTAGGTATGTTTAATTTGTTCATTTCAGTTGAAATTTTAATTAAGTATGTTTAATTTTCACCTCGATTACTTTAGTTACAAGTTCATCTTTTTTATTTTAAAAATTGTGTAGGGTCACTCCTTCAATGTATATTATTACCGCCTTTTTTAGAAGAAAAATAATTAACCTTATACCAAATAAAACCTAAACAACTTTTTTTATATGATCGAAGTACGGAACAAAAAAGTAATATAAAAGTAGCTGATGCAGCAGCAGCAACAACAACAACGTTTAGAAGTTTAGAAATTCTATTTCTATTATCATTTATATTAACAAAGTTCTAACTACTCAACTAGAAGTCCTATTTATAATAAAAATATTATTTTCATAAAATCGGTTTAGATTTAATCTAACGGCCCATAATGCACAAAGAAAACATTTAAAATCAACAAAGAGAGAAATTATCAAAAGATTGGCACATATTCTTGATTCGTATGCTCTCCTTGTTTGAAATATTCTCCTTCTTTTTCCAGAAAGGCAATGGTTCAATGGAAAGAACAGCTGTTTATATACAGAGTGCTCTGGGATAAGCCGCGTAGCTTATACTCAACGCAGAACTAATCTCTTAACAATTTAGATTATTTGAATTTTGAGCAGTGGAAGGAGACAATACGGGTTGACCGTTAGATGCTTTGTGAAACCGACCTTAGCTCAGTTGGTAGAGCGGAGGACTGTAGTTGAAGCTGATATCCTTAGGTCGCTGGTTCGAATCCGGCAGGTCGGAGATTTTTTTGCCTTTGTAAATTACTAAAATTAAAGGGTATTCGGGGGGAAATACTAGGCCTAGGGGGAGTGGGGGACAAAGGCTTAAAAGTACATTAACGAGACGAAACCCTAAACTCTAAAAGTACATTATCGAGATGAACCCTAAACCCTAAAAGTACATTATCGAGATCTTGGCCGGTTCGATCTAGAGGGGATGGATTTGGGTCCAAGGGAATATGGGGTCTGCCCATCTTGGGTTCAATCAAACTCTTTTTGGTACTTTTTTGTATCACTTGGTTAAAAACTAAAAATGCAACTTAATTTGTATAGACGAAAAGCATTTCTAGTTGCTGGATGATCTATTAATATTGTCATCAACACGGACCTAATAAGAATAGTATTAGTATAGATAGCTACAATATAAATTATACGAACCTAAAGCCTAGAATCCAACCCCTTCCCAGATTATGATTTCCGTATGTGAATTGTCAACTTGCGCATACTTCTACCAAAAGTCAGCTGACTAACAAGGAAGGAATTCTTTGACAACTATCTACTTTATATAAATTTATAAAAAAAAATTACAAACAAAATCCTTAAACTTATGGATGGATAAGTGATTGTGCCAAAAATTATGTTAGTCATAAAGGAATATTTTTGGTTCATGATGATTTGATCACTAATCATTTTATTAATGCTTAATTAGCACATTCAAAAATTATTTTTTTCAAGGTTTAATTTTTAAAACACCCAAAACAGTATATTATACGTGAAAAATCTCGAAATTAGGAATCTGATTTTATAAAAAAAAAATCTGAATTTTGAGTTGAGGAGTTTGGAAGTGGTTTTCGACTTGAATTTTCTTCACCTCTTTTTTTCTGCTCTTTTTTTTTTTTTTTTTTTTCAAAGTTAAACATTAATGTTCTTAAGGTACCTTGAAAAATATAACGCTTTCAAATTGAATTTGCAACAACTTCAGTACACATCAAAGGTACATTATCAGAATACAACTGCTAATTTCATATGGATATCAATTGGTTGTGTTGGGTGACACTCAGGTCGGAAGATGTTCAGTTTCTCTAAATTTTCAATACAGGATTCAAAGTTTCAAACAGAAGGCCCAGTTCGAGGGGACAGATAAATACAAATGAGGGCCTTAATTAGTATAGGAGTACTTACCAGAGAATCTTCTGACCCAGCATTCAACACGGCGTTTCCTCATACGGGAACTCCGTCGCCCTCTGAGTCTGGAGCCAAATCTAACACCGGGTCTTCGCTTACTTTTGACTGGATTTTTCACTTACTTATGGAACCAAAAGCATAGAGAATTACTCAATGGGAATGTTTGCCGAATGAAGATGGATGCGCCAGGAAGGCTGGCCCGGAGCTCAACCAATTCGGGTAAAACATAGAGCTTCTCACTGTACTGGGGAGCGGGGGGGGCATGACCGCGTCTTAATAGATAGAATTTTTATGACTGGGCTGATGTAAGGTTGTAGGGGTGTTAACGTATTGGATAATATTTAATTTTATTTATGATCCGATTTGATCCAATAAATAGTGAAAATTATTTGATTTATATTCGTATTTAGAGATATTTATATCTGAATTTTTTATGGATGAAGATACGATTTGGTTATTACATATTCGTATCTGATTGTTTAACTATTATTTATCAATATCCGACACTATCCGAAAATATTCGATTCGAGATTATCCGATTTTATCCGAATAAGTATCAGAAATATTTCTATTATATATTTTTAATTAATTTTTTAGTGTACATTATAAAAATAATTTATTTTATATCTAATTTGTGTTAATGTATCATATTTTTTATAATTCATTAATATATTTGAACTATTAATATAATAATAATTAGTATTTAACTTCTATAATTAATATTTATTTTTTATAATTAATGATTCTATCAAAAAATAGTATGCAATTATTTTTTAATAATATATATAATATTTTTTATTTAACATCCGAAATATATTCATATTCGTATTTATATCTGTCTGATATCCAATTTGTATCTGAATCCATCTAAAAAATTATAATGGATAAAGATACAATAAAATCATTATCCGTCCATATCCAATCCGTTTACACCCTTATCAGATTGAGAGTTTGTAATCCGGATACAACGACAATTTTATTAGTTCCGCCTTGAATACTTTTAAAAAATCTTTGTAATCCGGATACAACTAGAATTTTAATTAGTCCCACCTTGAATTTAGAACTTTAAATGAGGTTAGAACCTACCCCAGATCAACTGATCAACCAACGTCCGATTCCAGAATTAAAAATTCATTTCTTGTGACCTATTAAATCCTCCCAATAAGATTAAAAAATATATATATTTACGATCCGGATTAAACACTTCAGTTTTATTTAGTCCCACATTGACTACTTCAAAAGCAAAAGTTCTTTTTGTCACTTTAAATATAAAGGTCGGAAGCTGCCAATGCACACTTGTAGTTGTGGTAGAAACACATCAGATAAACCAATGTCCGGATCTATTCATACAGTAATGGTGCGCCTCTTCATCTTTCTTTTGGTACGTATATAACTCTCATTTTTTAAATTTTATATGCTTGTTTTTGTTGTCCCTTTAAATTTAGATTGTTCAATTTCTATAATTTGTAATATCTGAGATGAGAAGATTAAATCTCGATATTGTAGAACAAAAAATTATATCTAGTCTTATCCATTTCGAAGTAATATTTTGCAAATGTACAATTGAAATTTAGTACTTAAATTTTTTTATTCCTTAGGTGATAACTTACCTATATTTAATCTCACGATTAAGTACTAGAATATTTTTTTCACTAAATTGCAATAAATATTTATACACAAATTTTAGGTTATCATTGTTACAGAAGCAAAGCATGATGTTTCACCAATTGAGGTTTACTGGCAGTCCGTACTACCCAACATATCCATGCCCCATGCCATCCGTGAGCTTATTGATCCAGGTTTTGCATCCTTTAATTTCTTTTACTTTTGGAATAAAAGATCAAACAACAACAACAAAAAGAGATTTTGTATATATTAGTGAAAAATTATTAGGCCGTTAATTAAGTTCACCATAAATTCTTTAGTCTAATATATTCCTTATCTTCAATTTACTTAAGTCTTATCGATTCGGCTGTAGGACTGCTGGTATGTTAGTGCCTGGGCTTAATTCTCAAAAACAACTACCATAGCTTACAAAATTTCCACCTAATTTGAGTTGATTCGTTACACAAAAATAAAAATAAGTAGTTGCGTTTCGACTTAGAAAAGTTAGTCTAAGTCTTTAAACAATCTTTATATATGAAAATTAATGTTGAGGCTTTTTCCTTTTTTTTCTATTTTTTTTTTAAAAAAAAGTAGGCAATCCCACCTGTTTTAAAAAAGTAGGAAACCTAAAATAACTATAGAAATCAAATCAAACTATTTATTCATTTTTCATGAGCCTTGTTTAGTTACAATTTGATGGTATCTCAAACTTACTGTAAAAGTGGCTTCAGAAATCTTTTAGTTTGCATGTACAAGAGTGTGTATTAAGAAAAACAACTTTTCACCTTCAATATATGGTTTTGTTGATTTTATACAGGTCACAAAAGCACTGAAGTGCAACAATTATGCACCGTTTTTTATACTGGTCTTACAAAGCCTGATTCATCGCTATATTCGTCGCCTTCCGATATACTACAGAGGTACTTCTTGAAGAGAAATATTTACCCTGGTGCGCAATTGAAAGATGTTCACTTGATGAAGAGAAGCATAATTGGCAATGCCTTTGTACCTCGCACTGAAGCAGATACCATATTATTTTCTTCAAAAAATTTACCTCAGATTCTAGAGCATTTTTCACTGGTCTCAGGATCTGAAGCTGCAAAACTAATGGAGAATTCTCTGAATACTTGTGAGGCTCCTGCTTTAAAAGGCGAGAAGAAATTTTGTTCCACTTCTCTTGAGTCAATGGTTGATAATGCCATCTCTTTACTAGGAACACATGACATACAAGCCATTTCAACAGCAATCAATGGACCTCAACATGAGAAAAACCTATATCATATCACTTCTCCAATAAGGGAATTCTCAAAAGACAAATTTATTATATGTCATCCATTGCCAACTGCCCAAGCTATGCACTATTGTCATACCAATATTGCATACAAAGCGTACCTTGTTCCCTTAGTTGGTGTGAATGGATCGAAGGTAAATGCTATTGCAGTGTGTCACCATGATTTAATAAACTTCACCCCCTCTATCCTTCATGTTCTCAAGGTAAAACCTGGCTTGGATTTAATTTGTCACTTTCTTCCTGAAGATCATTTTCTATGGGTTCCTAATCCTAATTTAGTGTATGCTATGTAATAATATATTACAAATGTATGTCGTCGTCCATGATTTGATAAGAAATATTTGTACTTGGCTTTAATTTTCATAAATAAATTTGTGTTTTGTGTCAGTCTCTTCTTTCTGATGTAATGTATTTTTTCATTACAATAACTTGATCGTACTTTTACAAATGCACCTTGTTAAATAATTAGGTTTTAGTTTTAATTATATTCATAAAGTTCATCTATCTGTTCTTATTAATTTTTAGATAAAGATGAACATAAAATTTTTTAACTTCGAAACATTCCCAATTAAAGATGTCTGATCGGATCCCAAAAAAGATATTTGACCTTCAATTAATACATGCTTTTGTTGAAACAATTATGCAACGTTGCATTTATTATTACAAAACATATATAATTCATCACTATATTCATCACCTTCCAATATTCTAAAGAGCTTCTTCGTGAATAAAAATATTTATCCGAAAGCACAACTGAAAAATATTCACTTGATCAACAGAAGCATATTATCAATGTCTCCTTATCCGCATTGAAGCAATTAACATTTTTTTGAGTAACGATAGAGATCAAGCGTCTACCTTTTGTAATTTTTTTCTATTATTGTTAAAAATGTAAATTACAATGTTTTGAAATATGAACGAAAAGAAATGGAACCTATGAAATATGGAATCAAATTAAAAACTTTAAAAAAAAAATGAAAATTGTCAAAATTGTATGCAAAAACCATAAAAAAAAAAAAAAATAAAAGTTCCAAAGTTATTTCTGTCAATAAGCTAGAAATCTTTTTAGTGATTCGTGTGAAGATTTTGGAACAGCGCTCACGCCATAAGATAAACGTGTGATTATCAGAGCAAAAGTTGGTTCAAAGCCTTCAGGAGTCATTAATTTTGCATCGAAATTCATAATAATTACTGAAAATATAAATTTCAAATTTAAAATTTATTAAAAATATGAATCTCAATACAAAATCAACGACTCCAGAAGATTTTGAACCCACTTTTTAGTTCAAACCCCTTTGTACCTCTCCCACTTCTTATTAGTAGATATATACCATATTATATTCTTCAAAAATATATCTAAAGATTCTAAAATACTTTTCAATAGTCCCAGGATCTGAATAAGAGATGAAACTAATGGAGGATTCTTTGAATAATTATGAGCAGTGTTTTTAAATGTGGATTTTTTTCATGCATGTGGAAGGAGATTGCATACCGCATATGTGGGTCAACATATGCGAAAATTAAGTAGTAAATATATAGAAATGCAATGCATACTAAATACAAAATAGAACAGGCCAGTGGTAAGGCTCTTAGGGATGTTGGAGAAGGACATAAGTTTGAATCCCACTGAAGGGAATAATAAGGTTTTTATCGAATTTTGTTGTGATTGTAGCTGGAATGTGATAATATTTTTTGTGACAATGATAATCCGCATAATAGTAAATGCATGAAAAATTTCATACGAATTAGCTACTGCATACATATATACGGCCGCATTTAAAAACACTAATTATGAGGCTCCTACTGTGAAAGCCAAGGAGAAATTTTGTTCTACTTCTCTAGAGCTAATGGCTGATGATCATCTCTTTGCTGGAAACACATGATATACAAGTCATGTCACATAGGAAAAAGATATATAATATTGGTTCTCGTAAATGATTTAGTAGCTCAAGTGATAGTTAACTAAGATAATCTTTAAGATGTTATGAATTTAAATCCTTATAAACACAAAAATAAAATTTATAAACTAAACTCTCATTTTTCTTTAAAAAAAATTATTTCTCCAATAATAAAAATCTCACAACAAGACAAACTAATTGTATGTCGTCCACTGCCAGACTCCTCAGACATACAAACATTGCATACATGGGTCAAAAGTGAATGCGCTTATGGTATGTCGTGATGATTTGATAAATTTTAACCCCTTTAATGTTCTCAAGGTGAAACCTGGCATCGATTGTAATATTTTATATTGTATGTTTTGATCAAGGATTTCGTTAGATACATTTGTATTTGTTTTTTTCATAAATAAATATTTTTGTGTGTGTTAGTCTCTTCCTCTTAAAGAAATATTTTTTTATTAAGATAACTTGGTTCTACATTTTACAAATGCCGTTATCATTTTTTGACTAAAGATGAGAGTCTAAATTAAATATCTATTTTTTAATTATTAATAAAGAATCTCTATTTAAATTTCAAATCTGCAACCTCCTACACGGAGAGCATTAGACTTTTGTCACTAAATCAATGAAAAAAAAATTTGTGCTTTGCGTCCGTATCTCGAATTTAAAAGTTCAAACGGCTGATCCAAACCGTTGAACATCATCTTCATATTGAAATATCCTTGGAGATCAAATTTTATATTTGTTTAAAATTTTTTGCTATTTTTTAAATGGGTACAAAGTTTGTTGATCTAAAGATTTCTGCACCATCCAAAACTAGCGACTTTGTACCCATCTAAAAAATATCAAAAAAATTCAAAAAAATATAAAATTTGATCTCCAAGGATATTTCAATATGAAGATGATGTTCAACGGTTTGTCATGTTTTAAATTCGAGATATATATATATATATATATATATATATATATATATATTTATAAAATTTATCAACACATAGAGAATATTTCTGTTGGATAATTTTTTTTCAGCAAAATTGTGGATAATAAACAAATCAAATCCAAATTGAGTTATCCATAACATGGTGATACTATCTTTAATCAAATTTCATCTATATACGTGGAGCCAGAATCCGCTACGTACAAAAGATTATTTAACGCTATGACTTCTTAGGACACTTCGTGAAAGCATTAATAATAAATCTACGATATGAAGCAGTGGATTAATGAATGATTAACTAGAAGATAAAAAAGAACAAGTAATTTTGTTTATTTTAGCTGGTGGATAAATAATTGGGCAAATGGAGGGAGACCATATATCAATAGTACTTTCACTTCACCAAGTGAAGTGGTTAATGAATAAATCTGATCCGTCCGTTAATCTGCCCGACCATCACAAGTCACACAAATGACAAATCTGCACTTTGGGTTTGGTCTTAGCGTAGAAATAAAAGAATTTGTATCGTCTGCTCATTTAGACCGTCCGATCGCGTGGAGATTTATATTTTATCCATCTCACAGTGAGTCAGTGACCCTCTGTGAATTTAATGATGTACGCACGTGCTGTCCTCGTGCCACACAGCAGCTGATATGGATCCAGAAATAAAACCGTGTGTTTATAAATTGTATTGGATAAAAGATCTTGGGTCCGTGTTTGAAATCTTTTGAATTGTTTTGAGCGGGTCTGGGAATTTTCAGTAACGATTCTTAAAAAGGAATGTTATTAAAAGTTTAAACAAATTTTAAGAAATCCTTGGTGACAGTTTTTAAGAAAAGATTCATTGAAGATTAAATTTTAGTAAAGGTTTTTTGAAGGATCCGTTACTAAAGTTGTCTGACAATTTTTTTTTGCTTCCTTTTGCTTTCCTTTAATAACTATTTTTTACTTTTTAGTAAATAATTATTTTTAAATTGTTCATCAAAATATAGGAATGTCACTACGCTCTTTTCATAATTATTTTCTTAAAAACCGTTATTAAATGGGTTACTAAAACTATTTTTATGGGTTACTAAAACTAATAATGATGCAGAAATTTTCCGATTCATAGCCGAATAAACCTAATAAATATGGTCAAAAGATGTATATGAAGAAATGATTGAAGGAAATCAGGGAATTAAATAGACAAACACGCAACATAAACTGGTCAATGAAATGATTTTACGCGAATCAATTGAATGCAAATTTTGAGTCATCAAATTAATATATATTTAAACAATTTAATGCAAAATTCAAAATGTAAGAATATAGAACTTCCTGAAACAAATTGCTGAATTTTTTATTTGTGCATCTATGAAAAGGAGTTTATAAATCTAAATTTTCATCTATTATATTAATGGTTTTAATTTGAAGAAAAAAAAACAGAACTATATCTTGAACTCGGTCCTTCGATTCAACTTCCACCATAAAAACACAATACAAAGACTCTCATCGCGGTTTATGAATTAATTTGCACGAGATGTTGCTAAAAAAACATTGATAACAAACCGAACTTTCCGGACCTCAGCCAAGAATGAAGGGATCATAGACCACTTTACTAAATTATATACATTTAAAAAAAAAATTGTTAGTATCATATTATTTTTTATCTTTGATAAAAAATGTTTATAGAATTGTGTTTAGTTCAGAAGTTTTAAGATATCTTCAAAATACGTGCGGATATGTGGTCCTCCTTTGGGTCTTTTGGGGGCTGCTACTTGGGCCTGGTTTGATTTGTTTCAAGTGGGCTTAAAGCTAGTCTCCTGGCCTAGCACTTTGAATTATTCACCGACCCGACGGGTTAATCCGATCCGACCCGATATGATCCGAAAATAAATGATCGGTTATGAGTTTGATTTTTTTGATCCGAATCAGGTCGGGTCGGGTTCAGGTCAACCCGACCCGACCCGATTAATTATGTTTTTTGAAATAATTTTATGATTTAGTACTAATTAAAGCTTAAATATACACTAATTAAGATTAATTATAAATCAATTAATATTTAATTATTTAAAATTATATAAAAATAATTAATAAATATTTAATTATTTTATACGGATCAGGTCAGGTATAGATCAAAAAAATTTTATCCGAATTTAATCTAATTGGATTCATATTGGATAAAAAATAATAATAAAATAATATGATCTAACCCGAACCCGATCCGACCCATCTACACCCCTAATAAGATTTTGATCTTAGAATTTGGATTTTGAATACGCAATTGATCCTTTACTCAATATCACTTAAACGTTGTTTCGCTTTTGAACATGCAATGGTCTTAGACTTTGGATTGTTTTTTTCTCTTCAAAAAAAAAAAAAAAAAAACATTGTTTCAACTTTCAAGTGGCTCATAATAAGTATCCATGCCAAATCCTTATTCTTTGCGGAGAGCACATAATACGTGTTCTATTGGATCTCCTCGTGATTCATCTCAGCCCGAATTTTATAGTGATTTAACAAATTACGTGTTACAATGTACGGTGTTGCGTTTAGGATGTCCGCATAAATCTTGTGTTGGTTTTATTGGTAACTCCTGTCATTTTAAAAATTGAAGCTTGCTGTCTGCATAAATCCCCAAAAATATCACATTTTGCTTGTGCCCCAGGAAAAAAGTATAGATGCGGGGTGCTTTATTTTATACCTTTTTATAAATTTATGGTGCTTATTTCAAAATTAAATTTGTGGTGCCGTGTCCATTCCTTTCAAATTATGAGAAAAACTGAAAATGGAGAGAAGGTTTCTGTCCTCTACATTCTAAATTAATTAAATGCATGGCTTATGAGCAAAAATGAAATGCGTACTCCAATTCAACAAAGTTAATTAACCAAACTCGCTAGCCGTTACGCATTAGTGCGTTACAAATACGTAGGTTACTATATATATAAATTAATTGAACCACCTACTTATTAATTATACACCATGATTGTTAAATTTACCCACTTGTATCCCAAAATTTCTTGTGTCCGGACCAAGCTTTTCATTTTATTAAGTCCCACATTGGCTATTAAAAAGAACATTGTAATCCGGATCCAAATTTTTTTTTTTTTTTTTTGCTTTTAGTCCCACATTGACTGCCTAAAAAACATACCTTCTTTTTGCAACTTCAAATAAGCTCCGCCCAAAGCTACTCAATGCACATTTGTGGTAAAAACATATCATCCAACAATGTCCGGTTCTATTCGTCTAGTTATGGTGCGCCTCTTCATGTTTCTCTCGGTACGTATATATAAAGCTCTCTTGATTAAGCAAAATTACTCATTAATTACTTGTATTTTATATACTTTCTATTATCTTTTGAGTTTTAAACGGGTTTTGTTTTGCCAATTGCTATGATTCATAATATTAATATGTGTACGAAATTACATCATGAGATTAATTAAATCTTCATATTTACATCTAGTTTTTTTCCCATTAAACTGCACTAGCTAAACAGTTATACACACATATATATTGTAGGTAATTATTGCTGTACAAGCAAGTCATGATGCTTCACCAATGGAGGTTTATTGGCGCTCCATGCTACCTAAAACCTCCATGCCCCATGCCATCACTGAGCTTATTGATCCAGCAGGTTAATTTTTCTTTTCTTTTTTCCTTTTGGGATTAATCACAATACAACAAGAAGGCAAAAAAAAAAACAGAGACATTTTATTAGTGCAAAAATTAGTACGTTGGCTAAAAGGTTAAGTTCATCGTAAATTGTCATTAAATAAAATTAAAATACTAACCAGCATTTGTAGTATTATTTTGTGCGAGTATCTTATAATAAGAAAACTGTACTTCATGGTTCCAAAATTTTTAAGATAATTATTTCAAGAATTAGCAGATTAAATTTCAAGTTATATGCAATATCGGTTGTATTGTATCTGATGAGAGTGTCTTATTAAGAAATCATGATTAAAATAAATTTTGAGAAATACGTATGTATTAAATTCATGTTTTACTCGCTATTGTTTACTCTAAAGCATTTCAATGTATGTACAAGAGTGTGCTTTTTGCAGAAAAAAAAATTCACCTTCAATTAATACATGTTTTTATTGATTTTATACAGGTCAAAAAGGGACTCCGGTGAAACAATTATGCAACGTTGGATATTATCTTACGAAGCCTAATTCATCACAATATTTATCACCTTCCGACGTTGTAACAAGATATGTCTTGAAGAAAAATATTTATCCTGGAGCACAACTGAATAATGTTCACTTGCTCACCAGAAGCATAGTTGGCAATGCCTTTATACCTCGCACTGAAGCAGATACCATATCATTTTCTTCAAAAAATTTACCTCAGATTCTACAACACTTTTCAATGGTGCCAGGATCTGAAGTGGCGAGACTAATGGAGAATTCTTTGAATATTTGCGAGGATCCTGGTCTGAAAGGCGAGAAGAAATTTTGTTCAACTTCTCTCGAGTCAATGGTTGATAATGTCATCTCTTTACTGGGAACACATGATATACAAGCCATTTCACCAACAATCAACGGCCCCCAACATGAAAAAAATGTATATCATATCTCTTCTCCAGTAAAGGAATTCTCAAATGACAAAATAGTTATATGTCATCCATTGCCATCTCCCCAAGCTATGCACTATTGTCATACCAATATTGCATACAAAGCATACCTTGTTACCTTGGTCGGAGCGAATGGATCAACGGTGCATGGTGTTACAGTGTGTCACCATGATTTGATAAACTTCAACCCTTCTATCCTTAATGTTCTCCAGGTGAAACCTGGCATTGATCTGATTTGCCACTTTCTTCCTGGAGATCATATTCTTTGGACTCGTACATAATCTTTTATTATCTCCTATGTAATAAATATTGTACAATGTATGTCTTGATCCAGGATTTTATTTGACATGCATTATGCATATTTTTATACTTGCTTTTTCATAAATAAATTTATATTTGTTTGTGTTAGTATCTTCCTCCTAAAGTAATCATTTTTTCCCATTAAAATTAGCTCGTCGTTCTTTTACAATTGCACTCCATAGATCCTACAGGCTCCGCTAGTGGATCCTAATGTAGGGACAGAGCCATAGTTTTGAGTAGGGACAAAAATTAATTTTTTTAGGAGATCAAAATTTTTTTTTTAATATAAACATATTTTTCTATTTTTTTCTGAAAATATTCAAAATAAAAAAAATTCTGACCAAGGGTCAACTTTTATATATAAATTTGGCAATATTGATATTTACATAGAAACTGTTACATATAAGATTACTCGTTATTCAAAATAAAGAATTTAATGATAATCTTTTGAGTTAAATGAAGATATATTTAACAACTAAACAAAATTTGAGATGAATCAAGTATTTTAAATATCTTTGTAAATTGATTATTTTGAAGGCAGATATTATATTATTCCTGGATATTAAAGTCACATGGGAAAGCTATGATCAAGTGCAAATATTAAGATAACAATCACCGACATTTTCTTTAGTTAATTTAATTTTCTAGTTTTTTTCTAAGGAATGAAGATAAAACGAGTCCAACAGCTAGATACAAATTACTCGAGAACGAAACATAATCTTTTGAGGAAGTAATAAAATACCTCTGCTCCAAAATTTAGAGATTCCAAATTTTCTCAAAAAATGTGGGCGAGAGACCTTGGCTCTCATCACATGATACGCACGCGATTGTCACTTGAGCTTTCTTTTTTTTCGGGGAAAGTAAATTACTGTTACCCAGATTCAAAGTTTCTCAGTTTTTAATTTGGCAAATTCAGAATTTATTTGTACAGAGTTGGTTTGGTAGTTGCCTCTTGGCCGGATTGAATTGATCTCTCCGTCGTTTTTTAATGAGTATGAAATAATTAAATTATAATTTTAGTAATAAGTATTAATTAATTAAAATTTTAATAATAAATATGATAGCGTGTCAGTCCCACTAATATTTTTTCATTAAATAAGCCAGTTGGACTAATGCGTTTAAGAGGCACGTTGATATTTGCATGTGTCATTGGTTCTGTGAATATTGACCTGATGTAAATACGTCAGTCCCGTTGTCGCATTTAGAGAAAAAACATTAATCCCATTAGAGTGCTTAAACTGCACTTTCTTACACGATGTCATAAGTATTGCTAAAATTTTGATTAATTAATATATATTATTAAAATTATAATTTATTTCATACTTACTAAAAAAAATTACGGGAATTCTCTTCTCTACTGCGGAAGAATTTAATTTTCCACTTTCATCTCCATCGAAAATATTTTTTCCCCTCAACATTTGATTAACTATTTGTATTACCGCTCTGAACCGTTGTAAAAGTTTTGAGTCATTACATATCGGAGTTCTGGGGATAATTTCTTTCTCAAATTTAACTAAGTATTGATCTAAGCATTACAACGCCTAAAATAGGCAGATTGTTTTCCCTATTTATTTTGATTTGTTTAAACTTTAAACTCAAGTTCACTTAATCAAGTTTATAAATCTAAAGTTCAAATAAACCTAACCTATTCCAAGTCTTGAAATTGCACTTCGTGGCTTGCTTTCTTGTGCAATTAATTTGATTTCCAAACCTGAATTCCTACACACGTCTTAAGCATGAAAATTATAAAATTCAATTGTAACTTTTTTGAGAAAAATAAATTTTAATTGTATTGTTTTGCAAATCGATAAACAAATAGTAAATTGTTTAGTACAACAAAGTAAAAAATACAATACAATACAATACAGTTAATCCCCATGTTATGTGTTATTTAGTTTAACAAATGGCAAGGCCCCAATCCACCTTCTACACACTTTATAATAAAGATCCTGGATTTATTTCAAAAGTATTAGAGAGCTTACATGGAAAGCGTTCGTGATTTACATAAAAATTGACATTGGATGTTTTCTCTTTATTTGTTTGCAACAGGTCAGAAGAGCAAGCGAGTGAAAGAGATAATTTGCATATTCTCATATATTCATACTGTTGTAAATGAACCTATATATATATATATATATATATATGCCCCGGCAACCCATATTCGAGGTAACTTCATTCCAAAGAAAAAGAAAAATATACATCAGGCGCTCAGTTGAAGAGCATCAACTTCATAAATAGAACTGTAATAGGCAATGACTTTGTGCCTCGCCCGAAGCTGATGCTATATTATTTTCTTCAAACAATTTGCCAAAGATCTTGGAGTTTTTTTTTCTATGGTCTCCGGAAGTGAAGAAGCAAAACTAATGGAGAAATTCTTACAGTTCCGAGTAGAGTTTTTTTTTTTTTCGGGGAGGGGGGGTTGGGGGTGGGGGGTCAGGTTGGTCGGG
This sequence comes from Schoenoplectus tabernaemontani, assembly GCA_037127355.1. Lineage (NCBI taxonomy): Eukaryota > Viridiplantae > Streptophyta > Magnoliopsida > Poales > Cyperaceae > Schoenoplectus > Schoenoplectus tabernaemontani. The sequence continues at coordinate 11,605,344 of CM073738.1, forward strand.
TCGGTTTGATTTTTTTTTTTTTAAGAAATCAGATCGGATTGGGTTAAGTCAATTTATATGTTAATTTATTTTAAATTTTAGATTGGATTATAGATCATTTGATCTCAGATCAGATTGTATTCAAATCAGATCAGATCAGTTTAATTTTTTAAAATTTAAACCTAATTGAATTTAAATTCGAACGAATCGGATAAATTTTTCAGATCGAATCAGATTATGTCACCTCAAAATTAGAGGCACCTCGCGACACAAAATTTTGTTTGACATCTCTGAGTCTACGATTGACAATGTTATAACTTTACTGGGAACAAATGATATCCGAGCTCTCTCAACAACAATTAACGAAGCTCAATATAAAAAAAAAATGTTTTACAAAGTTGCTTCCCCAGTAAAGGAGTTCTTAGTGCAAGACAAGCTAGTGATATGACACCCACAGGCATCTCCTTAAAGCCTGAGGCGCATGCAGTATTTTGTTCAAGAATTAATAATCGATTGTAATAATTTATCGAATTTAAATTTACTAATTAATTGAATACTAAATAAAAAAATAATAATTTAATATATATATTTTTATCTAATACAAAATTATAAAAATGATATATTTATATATATTAAAAATAATAAATAATCATGTCCGTAAAGAAAATTTTCTCTACGGACTTAATTTTGTCATTGTTTACGGTACTAAATATTTTTTTCTCAATAAAAATTAATCAGACAATCTAGATGAGATCAAAAATTAATTTTAGATAAAATAGATTCACAAAATCTTAACTTAAAAATACTATTTTTCAAAATCTAAGAAGTCCTCTGATTCAATGTGCATCCGGCACCGCCTCAAGCGATACACTATTGCCATACAAATGTTTTATTCAAAGCATACATTATTCCTCTGGTTGGAGACAATGGAACAATAGTAAATGCTGTTACAATATGCCACTATGATGCAGTAAACTGGAATCCGTTCATTTTAGAAATCTCAAGACAAAATCTGTCATCGAATAAATTTGTCACTTCCTTCAGGGAGATCATATTCCAAATAAGTCCGGTGCCCAGAAACATTTATAGTCCAAATTTATGAGTAATTCAATTCTTTAACGTTCAGGTACTTAGAAGCTTAATTTTTTAATCAAGTCTGGACACTGTATCTATTTGGGTTCGTAATCCTTCAAGATCTGCTGCTAGCTAGACAATTTCATGTTGATATGGCCTCTGGATAATGTGTATTTGGTTTTAAAAGAATAAATCATTGTCTGTGCTTCAATTTATTTTGGTTCATATTTTACTTATTTAAATAAAATTTATCTCTAGTATAATAATGCTTCTGACTTAAAAAAAAAAGGAGATTTGTTTACTTCATAGAGTTGAAGATATAAAGAAATAAAATTACACAATTATGAATAAGAGAGAGGCTACTGAAGTTAGTATTTAAAGAAGGGTAAATAGTTTACTGGTAACAACAAAAATTTTGTGTCCATACTAGCCCGTCTGCTCTATATTATTTAGAATTCTGCCTATTTGAAAAAAAAATCTAATTTATTAATATATTGATGGGTAAATATCCAAATTTGAATTTAGAGGGGGTAAATATCCAATTTAGAGGGGTAACCATAAACGTTTTAGTAATATTTAATAAGTCATCAAAGATCGTTAATTTATAATTGTTGCTAATATTAGTGAAAACCGTTAAATTTGATAATTTTTGATGAACTATCAAACATTAATAAAATTACATCAAATTTCATAGACTATCAATCTAAAAGAAAAAAATAATATATCTATAAACTTTTTTCTATTTTTTTTTTAATTTAAAAATAAGACCACAACAATAATAGCAGATTTGGATCCTTTTCCCAGACCTTTCGAGCTACAACAAAAGTACAAAACAATACAGAGGACAATTTAGAAATGTTGCGCAATTAAACAAAGCGAATTGCATAAGAGATGGCAATCTAAATAATGTCCATCAAGCATACCCAGAATTTTGACAAAGAGCGCAGATAAAGAATTCTCATGAAAGATGTCTGCATTTGAATACATCAGCAAGCAACTATGTATAATTAATTACATCGTTTGCAAAACAAAAATAAAAACTATCAACTTAACGGAATTTAATAAAACAATTCATCACCTTCACATCAGGTGAAGACTCAGGTTCAATGCCTTTCTCCTTCTTATCCACCTTTTAAAATAAAATTCAAAACATGGGAAAACATGCATTAAGAAACAGGTTCAATGCAAATTGCTGCTTCAATTTAAGTTCTGAACTATTAAAATAGAAATTGCTTCAAACGCAACCTGTAATTGTTCCCCATTTTAGATTCTTGTATCAGTTATTATTCTAGATAGCAGTACCACACAGCTCCTATCCTTTCGGTAACAATTTCTGTTATATGTTTGGTCGCCAATAATCATGTAAAAAAGTAATAACTGGATCTAAGGTTCAAACTCAATTGCCCTCATACTATTTTCTCTGCCTCAATTTTAATCAGGTGTCAAAATGTTGAGTAGAAAAAGCATATACATATCAGTTCTGACTTCTGAGTCTCTGACCAGAGGAGCGCCGGAGCGGTGTTACCAGCATAGCACGAGTTCCTACCAGGAATAACAATGGCGGTGAGGCGCGCACATGATGACGACATTGACGAGAGACCAAGCAAAAATCGCTGGCCACCAAAGCGACATCCACCGTCCTCAGTCCCTCACCCGTCTCTCGCAATCTATCCCATTTATTACGCTAACTGGCTCACCCCCACCACCCTGATATCCCCAATCCTCTAGCATTTATATATCAATAACATATAATACTTTTTCTCAATTTTATTTATTATATAATTTATTTATATTTTTATATAATAATTTATTATATATAACCACATATGTATCTAAAGTTTTTTAAATTTTTTATATCGCTGTACCCGCATCGTATCAAATAGGATATTCATACCCGCATCCGTACAAAATAGATCGGGACGAAATACGCAATAGCAAACCCAGTCTATGCAAAAAAGCATAGAGAACACATGCAAAGTTGCAAACCAGAAATAAACTTACCACACGGAACAAGCACAATCAATGGCACAGAAGATCCTGCCATCCGATGTTCTGTAGTCATCCCCACTAACAACAGAATTAGAAATTTAGAAAGCTGGGCTAGACTCCGCAGGGCAAGAGGAAGAGGGTTGTAGATCGCTCACAGAAGATCACCGAAAGGAGGAAAAAATGTACTTTAATAGGATCTGGACTAGGGTCTACGGGTCGCAGGCTCGCAGCTCCTAAACCTTTGAGATCTCTAGTTACTTTATTTGTGAGTTTTTTTCAAAAAAAAAAAAAAAAGTTGGTCATTTTTTTTATTTTTAAGATTTATATTGTGGCCAATAGTGCCCCTCCGCTGCCCTTCTTGTGATGGTAGATAATTAATATATATTCATACAAGTAAAAAAATTGATTTCATACAAATAGGATTGGGTTAAAAAGTAATAAAATAGTAACATCAAATACAAATCCAACCAGAGATGAGATAAACAGGCAAGTGTCACTTTAATATAGCTTGTAATTTTCGGGTTGTTCGCAAAAAAATATTTGGCATTCTGAATTAGAAAGTTTCTATATATTTATACGCCTCATTTCTCAATAACGTCATGAATTTAATTATCCTGACAATGTACACATAAACTTTACATTTACCTATTTTAACGTCTACCCAACCTTACAAAAGAGAACATATAAGGTTCCATAATTTGCCATTTATGATTTATCCGCATGTAAAGCTTGTCTACATTGTCAGGATAATTAAATTGTGAATGTAAATTTCTGCAAATTGCGTAGAAATGTCAGAATACCAAATTTTATGGTAAATTAACTTTCTCGTTTATTTTGATTTAATTACTTTGTATTGATAAATTATATCACTTATAGGCTATCGTTGCAGTAGAAGCAAATCATGTTGTTTCACCAGCTGAATCATATTGGCGTGCCTTCCTGCCCAACACCCCCATGCCCCCTGCCATCCGCCAACTTATTGATGCAGGTTTGTCTCCTCACTTTCACTTGCAGTGCCGCAGAGATACCATATTGGATGCAAATGACCCCACTGGAATTTGCAATTTTACTTTGTATATATAACAAATTAGATGATTTTCTAATTAATTCCTTTAAAATTAATACAGTTGACACCAGTCACTCCTCACTCGTCTTCATTATTTTTTTCCTAAAGCATATGTATGCTTATACTGAATTTTTATTTTTTTTAATTTTGCACTCCTAAATTTTTTTATTTTTGTCCCCTCCAGATACAATGTCTGACTCCGTCCGTACTCAAAAGTGATTACAAATCCTATTTGATTACGATTTAGTTACTGGCATATTGTGTAATTATGTTAAAAGAATATGTATTTATACTAGAGTATGCAACTAGCTAGCTAATAGTACAGCAGTCAATGACGTCATTTTGGCCGTTTATTCGATCTGTATCGTATCTGATAAAACGGATATAGATAAGGTATTTTCATTAAGTTATTGGATATGGGTAAGGAAAAATTTCATTAACTTATCGGTTATGGATATGGGTAAGGGATTTTCGTCACCCCGTTATCCATTAGATAAATTATATAAATATATAGTTAGATATTTATAAATATAATTATTTTATATTTTTAATATATATAGTTAAATTATATAAATATATATAGTAATAAGTATATATTTTTAATGATAATTGACATGAAAAAATTATATGATTATTATTATATTTAAAATATTAATTATTGTTACACTTTATTATTATATTTATTTAAGAGTGAGGACCTTTTGATAATGAGTTATTTTGACAATTTTGACAATGGACTCTTAAATAAATATAAAAAAAATCTAAAAAACAGAAAAAAAAAGTTTATAGATGTATTCTTCTACATATAGATTGATAGTTATTCAAATTTTATTTAATTTCATCATCGTTTGATATTCCATCAAAAACTATCAAAATTTTATATAATCTGTAACGGTTCCAATTTAACGGTCTTTGGTGGAGTATTAAAAAATAATGAAATTGCATGAAATTTGAACGACCACCAATCCATAGGTAGAAAAATACATCTATAATTTTTTTCCATTATCAAAATAATCCATTGTCAAGTGATCCTCACCCTTTATTTGATATTATTTATGTGTCTAAATTATATAATTTTTTAATTTAATTATTTTTATTTTTATCCGTTATCTACCGTTACCTATTCGTTGCCTGATATTTTTAACGGGTAAAAATAAAATACAAATAAATAAAATTTTAAAAAGTATGAATATAAAAATATCTCCACTCATACTACCATACCCATTAACAACCCTAGCTAATAGATGACAAAAAGAAAAGTTGAATTTTACTTCGATGATCCCACCAATCATTCTAAATAAATTTATTAGATGAACCGTCGAGATTTATTTTTTAGTTTTTAGTGAGATCATTGGAGCAAACCCAAAAGACTTACATAACGCTCCTCCAATTTATTTGTTTCAACGGATGCAATGAGCAAGCACGTGGAAGTGCAATGCATTTTTTCCTATATTCTGACCATGCCAAATGCAACTCTAAATACATCACCAGCCCATGTCCGAAGTAGCTTCTTTCTTAGAAAAAATTTATACCCTGGTGCGGAGTTGAAAAATGTCAGCTTAATCAAGAGAACTATCATAGGTAACTTCTTTGTACCTCGAACTGAGGCAGATGCAATATCATGGACATCAGAAAACCTTCCTAAGATATTAGAGCGCTTTTCAATGGCCTCAGGGTCCAAGGATGCAGAACTAATGGAGAAAGCTATTATCAACTGCGAAGGTCCTCCCATGAAAGGGGAGAAAATCTTTGCTCTACATCTCTCGAATCGATGGTTGGCAATGTCTTCACTTTACTTGAAACTCCTGATGTACAAGTGATGTCAACAACAATCAGTGGGCCTCCACATGAAAAGAGATCGATGGAGTATAAAATTTCTTCTCCGATAATGGAGTTTTCGGAACAAGATTAGTTGGTGATATGTCACCCATAACCATCTCCTCAAGCTGTGCATTACTGTCATAAAAATAATGCATACAAAGTATATATCATTCCCTTAATCGGAAAAGATGGATCTATGGTTAATGCTGTTACCGTGTGTCATCATGACCTAGAGAACTTCAATAAGTTCATCATTGAGGTTCTCGAGGAAAAATCTTACATGGAACCCATCTGCCATTTTCTCCCAGAAGATCACTTCCTTTGGATGCCCAAACTAAACCGCATACGGTTTATGTGATGTTGGATGTTGTATGTCTTGACATATTAAGAAGTTGATTTGCAATGAATAAATGGTATATATATATATATATACATATATGCTTGCTTATGGATGAAGAAAGATTATTCTTTAAAATAATTCATCTATATTTATACAAAATTTGTCCAATAAAATTTAAATTACATTTTCCCCCAAATTAAACCACTCCATTTTTTAAGAAAATAAAACCTTAAATGGCAATTTTAACAAGTATAATAATGTTTCTAAAAAATACAATAATGCTTCTGACCTAAAAAAGGAGATTTGTTTACTTCATTGAGTTGAAAATTTTAAATAAGAGGGAGGAATTTTTTGGTAATTGACATGCTCGCCCATAACACAATTCAACAGAAAGCACAATGACTGATTATAACAGTGATGCCACATCACACATAGCTGTAGAAATTTCAAAGACCAACCTTGCATCCAATTAGTTCTGCACAAAGCCAGTGCGCGTGCGACTACCTTTACAATACCCCATCGTTCATCTGGCGGTTCCACATTTACTGCCTCTTAAACCAAGATATTTTCAACAGTAGCAACTAAGTAGTCCCATCTGCAGATTGGATGAACGACCTTTGGTAGCCAGGGAATGGAAATATTTAGTGTTTTTATCTCCCCCATCTTTAGCCATCTTCAAGAGAAGCGTTGCTTCCCTGCTATGAATTCGCAGAAAAACCATGCAGCAAAGTCATCTTCGATGCACTGATCATCATCTTGCAGACCAGCTGAAATTATTTGCTTGGAACCTATTTTGAGGAATCCATTGTTAATTTAAAACTCATGACTCTATCTAAACTGATATTCAAAATATACGCTAAAGATAAATTTATGCTAAAATTTACAACCTGTCTTACATTCACAATTAACCTATCATAAATTTGGATGGGTTGTAAATTTGTCAAGATCTATAAGGGTTCTAAGCAATATAACTGATAAATTTCATATGTTTATTCTAAGGACAAATTTGGTACTATATATGCTGACCATTTTTTAGCAGATCAAAACATTATTTTTCAGCACAGATCACCCAATTAAGAAGAATGCAAGTAAAAACTACAAACCATCAGGACAATAAAGCAGCACAGAAACACCCAGTTGGAGATCCCTTCTGCCAGAAAATGAGCACGGCAACCTAAGCAAACCTTGGTAAAGGAAACCACGATGTTTACCATGCAATTTTCCAATCCGACGAGAATGGAGAGGTAGCACCAAATTCAAACGGCGGGAAACGAGAGCAAGGGCACGATGCAGGAAATGGGCCAGTGGTGTTGGGTTATACTATAAACTTTTCTGTTAGAATGAGAGAGCAGTTTAAACAAAACAATGAGGTGGAAAGTTGTTATAGTTTGTTATACTATAAGCTTTTCGGTTAGAATGTAATAAGTAACGTATTAAACTTCTAATGGGCTATTATACAAGCTGAGAACTAGCTTCTGTATCAACTATTGAGAATCTGAATATCAATTTCTTTTTATCTTTCCATCGTTCTATCTACTGTTCTTTACCATTCTCATCTTCATTTACTGAGTTCCCTCAATTTACTCAAATTGACGCCAAATTCTCGTTCAATTAGTGAAATTGGCATTGTATTTCTGCGGAATTGATAGTTGGTGTAAAACAGTAAAAGTATAACACAAAGTGGACGACAACACTTCATAATTTTTCAGCAACAAATACATGGATAAGAGTCACTTAGAAGTTAGAATGGGAGAAGGATGGATGCAAGTGAACTACGAGATTGTTCACTCATATCTTAGCCGTTAGATTTAAATCTCATCATGGCTAAACCTCGTGATGTTTCTCTCTCCTTTTTTAATGCCCGTAGGTTCTAATTCAATAAAAAAAAGTAGCGTATTACCTCGTTAATTGTAAGCCTCGCTGCCAAATTTCTTTGGAAAAAGAAAAAAAAATCGAATTATTTATCCCCAATCTCTTCTTAAGATACATACTTAAACTAAATTAGCCCATTTTCGGCATTGGGCCCTTTCCTGGGCTCTGGTGTTTTGTTTCTCTGAATAAAGCCCAAACTACAAGGCACTAATTTAGAAAAGCGAGCTTATGCACAGTGATTTTATTATATAACATTATTAAATATGTTATTATTTATATTAATGTCTTTATTATATAATTTATTTTGTAATATTATGATATTAAATGAATTATTTTTATATTAGTGACATCCTAATCTATACTATTATATAAATCATCTAAGAATTGGAGGATTCATTTTTTGTCATGGTAATTTTTATTATACTCATTTTATCCTTCAATTAGATAGATAATATTTATTTTTGATTGATTGAACGTATGTGATCGCGTTCATTGATCCCCTATTTCTCTCCATTTATTTCCCTTATATACTATTATTTTCATAATATTGTTTTTTTATTTAGCAACTTTGTGCATATTTGGTAAGAAATTAATGGTGATAATATATATTAAAATAAATTACTTCTCTTGCCATAAAAATCATGAATCATTAACTCGGTGCAAAAATCTCATTCAAGATTAAATATAGTCTTTATTATAGATTTTCTCTATAAATAATTTAATATTAGATAAATATGAATTTTTTTATTTTATAATGTTTTAATATTTAACTAAAAGAGTCTGCTGCAACGCGCGAGTATATAGCTAGTTTATAATAAAAATATAGTTCAAAATAAAGTTGCTTAAAATAAAAAATAACTCTTTGATATATAAAATAAAGGTCATATCATTTTAATATCTTCATAATATTTTCTTCTAATATATAGAAAATATAGCACAGTGCTAGCACCGAAATGTTAAGATGAACGAAGCTTATCTGGTTATTCCAACATCCAATTTGGAACGTGGTTTTGAACAAATTTGTACATAATTATGAAATCGAGTGATAAAAATTAATTAGTCAATTTTCGTGGTGCCAAACTAAACGGATCTCTCCATTCTTTTTCAAGTGTCTCCCTCCCTGCTCACTCTCTCCCCTCTTGCACGCGACGCCGGTGCCCCGCACCCCTGCCCCGGACCCCGCACCCCCCGACCCCGCGACGCCGGGCGCCATGCTGCCCGGACCCCGCACCCCCCGACCCCGCGACGCCCGGCGCCATGCTGCCCGGACCCCGGACCCCGCACCCCCGACCCCGCGACGCCGGGTGCCATGCTGCCCGGACCCCGCACCCCCCGACCCCGGGCGCCATGCTGCCCGGACCCCGCACCCCCGACCCCGCGACGCCGGGCGCCATGTTGCCCGGACCCCGCACCCCCCGACACCGGGCGCCATGCTGCCCGGACCCCGCACCCCCGACACCGGGCGCCATGCTGCCCGGACCCCGCACACCCCGCCCCCCAACCCCGCTAGGCCGGGCGCCCTGCTGCCCGGAACCCATACCCCCTCCCCCCACGAGGCCGGGCGCCCTGCTGCCCGGAACTCACACCCACTAAAAAAAATTTAACTTCTACTCCGCCACTTGGGCAGATGGTAGGCCAGCACTCCTAAATGCAATGGAGGACCGACCAGTCCATACAATTGTGTTATCTGCAGTTCCTATCCTCTTTTATAAGCACCCAAGCGTATCTTCTCTGCTTATTTTGTCGCTGTGGGACTAATGAAGTGATAATACGGATGTACCATGGGAGAAACCGGTCGCGATCTTATCAGAATCTTTTTCTTTGTCGCTACTCATGATCGTTCAGTAGCGATAAAGCTCTCTGCATGTTTTGTTTACGGTAAGGTTTATTTTGCTAGATCAGTGACTGTATATTTTTTTTTAAAAAAAGAAGGAAAAGTCTGAAATTTGTTAGCTTCCGTTTCTCATTCTTGGCTTCTTTCAAGGCGTCGGTGAGCGCATGCTCCTCCTTCTCAGCTGAGCCATGGCGGGGCCCAGTTGGGAGCGAGAGCAGCAAAATCATTAGTGGCGGAGGGCCCAATCGCTGGATGTACGAGCGTGGATCTGGTCAACGCCGGTCGATGCCACCTCTCGTTCATCCGCCTCTGCTCCGTTGCTTCCATTTCTGATGGAGGAGACCGTTCTCTTCTGAGGAGTTCCATTCGACGGTTGGGGTTTCTGCCTTCTCTTTGATCAATTAGCATTTTCTAAAAAGTATAATGGCACGAAAAGAAGAGGATTCATTTATTGATATACTTTACTTGATTATGTGCCTTTTAATTTGAACTAGAAGTTGTAGGTACATAACTCAATCATGTACGTTTTCTTTTTCAAATCTTAATATTTGATCTAGCGAAAAGAATTTCTTAATTAATTTTACTATATTCTTAATGATTTTATGAACATACAAAAAAATTTCAGATGCACTTCTCTATACTTCAGAAAATTTTAAAATACTGCTTTATAAAAGTTCAAAGTAGGTTACATTAAATTCACAATATACTTATTCATTAAATCAAGTATGCTTTAAACCAAATTTGAGATTCCATTTGCTAATTTTGCTTCCTCGACTTTTTTCTTTAGGTTCACTACCTGAGTTATTGCAACTCAAAATTTGGCAAATTGATTGGCCATCCAGCAATATTTGATGAATGTACAATGTGCCACTGACCAATGCCGTGAAATATGGGAATTAAAATACCCACTGAGCCATTTATCAAGAATCTTCCTGTGATGCAGATGTTGAGATAAGCATCTCTGACATATATTACATGGTAAATTGCAGATCCCTTGGTGCATTATTAATTTATTATCTGATACTTCTTTTGCCAGAGGCCGTGTACCTTGTGGCTGCAAAGAGTCGATACTTTGATTTCCTTCAATTACTGAAGCAATGTAATGAAGAAGGTTTTTTTTTCACAACGCTTGGTGCCAACTGCGGATACACACTTCATGTGGCTAACCCACCAAGTGAGTATATATTTCATTTGCAGTTACTTAGGTCGATTGGAATTAAAATATTTTATGTTAACAGCTTATGTCAAATTTTTATTTCTCGAATTAAATACATGTGCCCCCAAAATAACATCTAACTGTCATTTTGTACTAGAACAGGATCATTGTTATTTCCTTGTTTTATTATCATGGAAGCAGTATTAGACTCCAAAAATGAATCTAAATTGTCTTTACTTGAAACAGGCACAATCACATCTTATTCAACTAAGTTTGTGAACTATATTGCAAACCTTGTACATGTGATTGTAACAAAAACCTACTCAGAGTTTTCCAGTAGGCTGTGCAATGGATGCCAATGAAATGGGTGAAATTACACAGAGGATTGCAGGTTTTTTTTGCTACATCTGCAACACCTAAGGAGAGGAGACAGAGGTTATGGGAGGAGGTGTTTGATGAACCATATCAAAAGAGCAGGACTTCCAATTGTGGCAATTGCTCGTCAAATTTTTAATTGGGAAATTATTGCACCAGTGGAGGCTCATCTATACTATGTGGGTTGATAAATCAGGTTCTAGCTTTATACATATTGAGGTATGTTTGATCCAGTCAGTGCCTAATCTGAATAAGTGAACTTGTCACAGTTATGATACAATGCTTGTGCCTCTCAGTGTGTAGAGTAGGTAAAGGGATATGGAGGAGAGAACAGAAACTCCAAATCCAGTGAAATGGGATAAGAGAATTCAGGAGTTACGTGAAGGTAACTGGACTTACAACGGAGGGAGCTCCATGGGTTATACACCTGGTATGTGTTGAAAAACTATCAAATCATAAAAGAAGTCAAAAGTTGCATATCTATAAATGAAGAGAGTAGCCATAACTGACATGTGTTATAAGAAAAACCTCAACTCTGTATTGCATTACTGATGAACTGTAGTAACAACTGTCATTAGCATTATATTATTTTTGTATTATTTATGTTGCATTGATAATCTATATGCTGATATAATTTTTGTTGATAGACTGTTTAGTTTTAAGCAAAATTGATGGCCAGAAAGTAAATTTTAAGAGTTCTCGCCCTTCCAATTTAGTACAGCTGATTATCCTTGTTTGTTTCAATTTTGTTTAGAGAAAGTAATTGCTACTGCACCTCAAAAGGTTGTTTGGTCGTTGTCAACTGGAGATTGCCTTACCATTTTGTGGGAGAATGAACTTCAAATATGCTTAGAAAATGAAACTTCAAAAGAGACGGTACTGTTAGTAATACATACCTTCATTCATTAATATATTAGAATTAGAGAAATTATTGTGTTATACAATACAATAAAATACAAGTTTACTTGGAGGTAGGCGATTACATTATGAACCAAATCAAAACCATCTCTTCAAAAACAATCAGAAAGATGAAGATAGTGATTTTTTCACGTTAATTCAACCTTCATACAAACAAGAAGGCAAGGCTATTATTTATAAATTTCAGACTTATAGCAATGGAATTCTCACCACGAGAGGATGCACCTGTCAATTCTAATGCACATGACATTAGTACGTACGCTTTCAGAGATAAGAAGGGAAGACATAGCAGGGTTACTGGTTCGCCAAAGAGTGCAGGAGGTGCATGTGAGTTTAAATGATTGGGGATCCATATTGTTGCCTGCTGCTACATCTGTGCTCCAGCCTTGGTTCTTAAATGCCAACAAAGTGTTAGCGTCGCTGATACGATGAGCAGCACAGGAGCTAGCATGAAGAATTGTATAGACAAACTATTTTGTCTTGATATTTCTGTATAATTGTTATTCGTCAGGTTCTATATCAATAAATTGATGTGCTTACAAATAAGCTGCAAAGATATTGAATAAAGGTTCACTTAATTTAAAGAGAGGCGAGCTTACCTTTTCCCAAAAGTTGAGCATATGCAAGTATTCAGAATTTGATAATTTTACAAAACTTTTCTATCTTCTCTTAGTAAATTAAAAAAAAAATCACATGCGCATAGAAAGAGCTTAGGAAAACCTGCACACAAATACGGCAGGAGGAAACCGAAAATCAATATTGCTTTATAAGGGAACAGGACCTTGTCTTGGATAAGGGGCCAATTGACCACAAATAATTTTGACCAGTATTGTATACAAATAAAAGAACCATTCGAAGTCTCAAATTTTGTAGCATACTGTCAGAATCCTTCATCCAGAGATGATAGCTGTGAATGCATCCGTTTAGGACTAATGCTCCCGCCACGATTAAGTTGCAGTGCATTGAGTGCTCTTTGTATCTCCACTGTAATGGCGCTATCCACACTTCCAGTGCAAATCCTCTTGTGTGACTTCTGCAAGTGGAGTTTCAGGGAACTGCTGCTTAGTCCTGCATTTTTGCCACAAATGGGACAAACTCGGACCATCGGCTTCTTCTGCTGCCACACCATCGATGCTTTTCCATAAAGGCTCTTGTCAAGGGATACTAAAATCTTGCCAAAACCATCATTTGGGTGGGCCTGGCGGTGTACCTTCTTTAGTTTTGTCCATGCTTCCAAAAGTGTTTTTTTCCTACATTAAAAACATAGACCAAAGAGAAGGAACAAGATTAGCAGAGGAGAAGAACAAAGATGAAATGAAGATTACGCTAGTGGTAGCATAATAATTCTAGAAATTGGCAGTTCTAATTTCGCTTTTGTCATACTGAAAGACCAATAGTGATACGTCAAAAGGGTCTTCGATGAAATGGAAGGACAATAGTGATACAACTGGAAGAAATGGTAGTAGTAAAGGTGGTGATGCTAAGAGGCTCACTTGTATACCATAAGGTATGTGAGCACAATAGTAGCACTTCTGCTTCTCCCTTCAAAACAATGTACCAAAACTTTACCGCCGTTGCAGTGGACATCATCTATGAAATCACATGCTTCATCAAATAAATCACTTATATTTTCATCATCATTATCTGTTACCTGCAATGAAGTTAAAAAGCCATTATAAAACAACGGATTTAAAATATTAACTCAAAAAAGGCCCATGCACAGTATAAACCTGCAAATCCAAAATTACAAATTTAACAGTTAGATCCAACATATGAAAGTATTATTTTACATACTCCCAAATCATTTACTTTTGGAGTAAAAACATGATTTTAAAGGTGAAATATCAGAATTTAATAAGATTTGAAGTGTAACCCTGCAACTCATGTAATTTACTCCCACAAAATCATTTAAAGACCAGTAACTTGATCACATGGTACCTGCACCAGGTACATAAGTTCCCAGGTTAAATGGATAAGGGAGTATTTCAAAAAGTTATAAGGAATACTCACAGAGAAGTTCTTATAGCTGAAGAGAGAGGAATTTTGAAACTCAGCCTGACCTATCTCATTTGAGCACAGACACAACACATGTGTGATGCCAATCTGTTGAAGTGTGTGCATAGACTTGGCTGCGAGGGCCCCACCTATGAATAGAAAATCTGTGACTTGAGATGGTCTCTCTGTGCTTGCAGCCTCAGAGATTAGGGCTATTCTCTCCAGTATGTGCTCTAGCCTTATCTGAATTTGAGATTAGAGGACAAATTGGGTTAATGTTATCTCATTTGATCCAAACTAATAAAATACTGTTATTCTCTCCAGTATATGCTCTAGCCTTATTCCGATCAGTTTTGACAGCAGAAGAATTAGTTCAATAGGGGCTTACAAGCCCTAGTTGGCTTATGTACACACATTTGGATATGTTAGAAGTACCTGTAGGTTAAATCACATTAAAACACGGACTAACTCGGATAAAAACTAGAGCAAAAACTGCAAGCCAGTATAGGCATGTATGGTTTAGATCGGCTTAAATTCTCAAGGAAGAACGATGCAGGAAAGTGCTATATATGTAATGGTGGATCAGAACACAGTAATTTTATTCATGTCCAAAACTATAAGCACCAGAAAAGAAAGTTTTCAGTGATAAATCATGTCCCTCACTCCTACAACTTTTGGATTCTCCACCATTCTGAAAAAGTTTTAGGAAATAACCCTTCAGGCCTGTTATGATAATATGGAAGCTGATACTGCATCCCTCTCTTACAATGTACATACCATTGCTCCTTTTTTTTTCTCTGTGTGCGGTAGAAGACAGTCCTATTTTGCATTTATGGTGATGAGGCTTCATTCTTTAAGGAGATAACATAGATTAGATTCAGAAAAACTTGTTTCCACACACACAAATAGATAAAACCATACACACAAATAGACAAATAAATAAAAACTGGGTCCATTATTTTTGCTGGCTAAGAGATCATTTTGTAAATGCTCTTTCAGAGTAAAAGATTTCATTTCAATTTTTCAAGAAAAGGGTAATTTGCAGCATGCTCTCCTTTTGAGCAAATTACCTTTAGTTCATAAGCATCGATAGCATTGACACTCTCAGTGCACTCAAAAAATCCAGTATTGAAATCATTATCCTGACACAGCTTCACCACATCGTTTCTAAGCATTTCATGCCATTGCTCCATCTCCTTGTTCAACTCTGCATCCACCTATTGACATATGAGTGAAAAAAATAATTAATATAAAAAGGATACGAACTAAAATAATAAAGAAAACTAAAAGCAAAGATTAATCATCTCAAAATCCTGACGGCTTCACCTCAAACCCAATGCTGACCCAATCAACCAGCCATCACAAACCGCAAAACAATTCCACAATTCAATTGAGCTATGACTATATTGGCCATAGTCAAACCAGCGCAAATGAATGCAAATGTTTCCTAACAGTGATGGGCCTAAACCTGATTGACTGAAAGCCCAACCAGAAAGAACCTGAATGTTGGAACATCCTGATAATCCAAAAGAAAAATAACATGGCATTTGATCTGAAAAGAGTAAATTGGTAATTTCAAATTAAACTTGCTTCTTCTGGTTCAAACTGAGCCCAGCATGACGATATCTAGATTGAAATATTAGACAGGAACCAACCTAAATTATGAAGACTTGACAGCAGATTCCATCCAAACAAACTAAAATGACCAAATCCAAATGAACTGAACCTTGAATAACTTGCACTAAATGACCTCACATCTGAAACTGACTAAACCAAGTTTTGATGTAACCCAACTATTGCTGCCTTTGGCAAGCACCATTAAAGTACCAGTGACAGCTGACCATTGTGGTGCTTGGCAGAAATTTCTTTTAGTGGAACCAGAATTTATGCAACTGTTAGGAAACACAAGAACCAAAGAAAACGAACAACAACAAAAGCTTTTGCTACCAAACAAGTTGGGGACTTGGGGTAGGATAGAAATGAAACCCAACCGCAGTTACAAACCAAGATAGAACAAAGAAAAGAAAATTGTAAAAAATTATAAAGGATGTATCAACCTTGGCATATTTGTTGAAATCACGTATTTTTATCGTGAGACGTAGATTACTATTGCAGCGGGTATACTCTCCATTTCCTTTCAATGGCCTTCCACTCCCACTTTCTCTACACATTGGGGAGTTCAACATATCAAAATTTTCCCTAGACCCGGAGCGTGAAAACCGCCTCAAATTACCTCTGCCCTCAAAATAACCATCATTCACTTCTGTTACCTCATTTTTTGGTGAATCCAGTAACTCGTCCCTATCTGACTCACCACCATGCCCTTTATTCATAATTGAAAGGAAATTACGAAAAAGGCCATCCAACTTCTGGCATAATGTCAGAAGGAAAATGTGAAATCCTTCAAGGTCCCTTACTGCACCTTTGAACCCACTACGAAAAGCATTTACCACCGCTACCATGTCAGCTTCAGAGAGGAACTGGTTACTGATTTCGGGAGATGTTGATGGGTCAGGTTGTTCCTCAGGACCTGGGAAACCTAACTTCCCAAGTGACAAATCATACAAGAGATTAGACGAGAACTCAAAATCATTCAATATTAACTCAACCAACTTAGGGTAGCTCTCTTGGTCCTTGATCCTTTTACCTACTGGAGGCCTACGTGGTACACCGGAATCAATGGCAACAACATAAAATTCATGAAGTTTACTTTTAACCCCCTCCTCTGAGTCGCTAATAATCAGCTTATGCTTACTGGCTTCAAATTTATCAGAAACTATCCTTCCATTTACTGAAGTCGCCCTTCTCTCCAAGGTGTTAGAAGTTAGCTCATTATCAGGTTTGAACCTTTTAGTGTAAGACTCATCTAATAAATCCATGTTTGCTGAGGTGGCAGCATCTGATACAAGGAGATTGGCATAATTACCACGCCATCCAAGATGCCGACACCTTAGACGGTCTTCATTTCTTAGTATAAGGTCTAGCATTAAGACCTTACCTAGAGCATTTGCTGTATTTTCGGCTCCTTCTCTTGAGTTGAATGGTACCGGGTCTTCTAAAAGTGGTAAGCCGTGTATGTAACTGCAAGAGTTTTTTTCCTGTCAGAACTAAAAACTAAGAAGTGGAATATTAAGGGGAAAAAATGGAAAAGAAGTTTCTTCAACTACCTCATTGGAGCCTAATCATGTCATGAGTCTCATGACACCTTATTGGTTGGTGCTAATTGTGTAACCCTGTGTAGTGTTACTTTGGATTGCTTCGTTCATATGAATTATATTAGTTAATGGTAATTATTTACATCTAGTATGGAGCTAATAGATATCATGAACTGTGCATGGGAGTGGCCAGTATAACACAAACACACCACCAGATGCACAAATACAAAAACTCAGAGAGGGAGAGAGACCCTTGGCAGTTGGCAGACTCTGCCAAGTTCTCAAAAAGGAGAGGGGAGGAGAGGGGAGGAGAGGAGAGAATAAGGCCCGTACTTCATGAGAAAAAGGCAACGGTTAAGTTCAAGAGCTTCCAACAATTCACTACATGCCAGTTCACCGGCATCATCATGAGCCACATGTGCGAGCAACCGTGCATTTTCAGCTGCATCCTTAATATTTTGCCACTCGCATGTTGAGTTGTGAACAACTCTAGCCTAAAATATTGTGAAGAGACAAGTTAATTTGGTGCTATATTGCTATATGCAGATACATCTTATGTTTGTTAGTTTCTGATTACACCTTCAAATAAAAAAAAACTCTTGTACATATTATTGATTTTTTTATTTTCATTTAGTTATCAAGAAATTCATAGTGTTCACTGCACGCCTCAGGTATTATTTGGAAAGCAGCACAATGACGAGTCCACCTATGATATTTTATGTTAGTACCAAACTAGTGGTACTATTTTTTTTGTATCGCCGATTTGCATCACGATCATGCAAAATACAGATCTTATGTAACAAAAAGCAAACTAAATGACACACAACTCGTGATGCAGATAGGATGGTGGTAAAAGGCATTAGTACAAAAACTCGGTACTAAGGTTAGCAGCGTAGGCAGACGCAATTACACAGAACATGAGAGAGTACTTTTTACATAACCATCCATTCTTGTGTCGAAGATTATGTTGAAGTAAAGATGTCTAGCAAGGTTATAAAGGAACTTGAGGCTTTGAAAGTTTACTGATCAAATCTGTCCTTGGTTGTCCTATAGCCAGTTGGCACTCACATAAACTGCCATCACATATATGCAGCAAGCAATTACATTCAACATAAACATGACAACTGTTTCAGTTCAGGGTGACAGAAAATTTGTTGGATATTGCTCATGTTTGCAAGAGATTTACAGTCCGAAATGCAAAAACCATGAAAAGCAAGGGGAAAAAACATACTTGAGGTGTTCTAACACCCAGCCATCTCGCAAATTCATATCCTAATCTTTCTGATTGAGTCGCCATTCGTGAAGAGGCAATTTTGATTACAGCTGCACCCTCCTTTGAGATATTATCATTTCTTGGAGTGTTAAGCAAAGCAATAAATACAACACCACCAGAATTCACTGTGACCTGAAATATGCAAAGTGCAAGACAATCATGCATGGTTTCCTACATTATTGAATTTACATCTTTGCAAAAAAAAAAAAATTATCTACAACATATAGTGGATTGTAAATTTCCACAAAATGGTAATAGCGATCAATTTAATTCAATTTCAGATATTATCATACTAGGAAGACAAGACAAAAATGAGCATACATATGTTGTTCACAGTTTTGGTTAGTGGTAATGTAGAATGTTTCCTGATTCTCCACTATATTTTTTACAGAAATAATTTTTCTTAAGTTTGTTGGAGTCTATTATAAGTTGATAGCACATAATGGGTTACATGCAAATTCTGTTAAGCAGCTAGAAACAGATCAGGCATATTTGTAGTTTTCTACATATGCAATATTTGTGCTTATGAAGATGTTATTTTGGCAAAGTTAATGTACAATTAAAGTTGGCTTACTAGCATTCTCAACATTTGTGGAGCATTAAATCGACCCTCGAATGGGAGGTCAACAGTGGAAAAATGAACATTTATAGTTGAGGATTAAAAACATTGAAATTTAATAAAAAGTTTAAGAAAATAATGACATATTTTCACTATTGAAGAAAATGGTGATAGTTAGATTATTTCTTCCACATCAGTATACAATCATCAGTGTATGATTTTTGTTTATTTTTTTTCTTCTTTTAGTTTTGTTTCATACCTCTACAGCTTTGTTACATTCATCCTCAGGAGCATTAAATCGACCCTCGAATGGGAGGTCAACAGTGGAAAAATGAATATTTATAGTTGAGGATTAAAAACATTGAAATTTAATAAAAAGTTTAAGAAAATAATGAGATATTTTCACTATTGAAGGAAATGGTGGTAGTTAGAATATTTCTTCCACATCAGTATACAATCATCAGTGTATGATTTTTGTTTATTTTTTTCTTCTTTTAGTTTTGTTTCATACCTCTACAGCTTTGTTACATTCATCCTCAGATTGATCAGCATTGCTAGTTGTATGTTTTATATGGTGTAGAGAGGATAGAGAGCTCCAATCAAAACCTCCTAACTCTATATCCAACATAGATGCCTTTCCGAGCCTCTCCCACAAGGTTAACTCCTGGTTCTCGCGTGGTTGTGAAGTTACTGATTTGCCCATGTCACTTTCTATGGTTTTTTGTACACCTGAACTGTAAAAATAACCTGATGAATTTTAGATTTTGCTAAAATTCTATTATTTGCAGTTTTGTATGTCAATACTTCAATATCAGTCAGTTTCAGAAATCTGTTAATGCTACCAATACTGTGCAATTCAATTCTAATTTAACAGTGCTATATCCCGCAGCCTCTCTGACAAGCAAATCACGTGATCTAACTCATCAAAATCATGACTGTTTTGACCTTGTTTCTTAAGCTCTTTCACCTCTTTCACCTTTTATCTCAATTAACCAAATAAAATAGGGGAAATTAGTTTCATTCCACCGTAAAACTTCAAAATTAGCAAAATGCCACCTAAATTTTAGCTTTTTCTAATGCCGTCTCGAAACACATTTAATTAATTATTTGCCATTTATACTATATACATATTAAATTAATGAATAAAACTATAAAAATTATATTTTTTTTTACCAAAATGCCCTCATGTCTTTAATGCTCTTTGTTTCTTGTGTCTCATTCAATCAATTTGATCGAGGATAAAACAGAGCAGTGGGAACTTTTATAGGTGAGGTACAGTACATCAGCAAGGTCAACCAGAGAAAGTTGGTTCAATTAAATTTTTTTTACTTGATGGTTCGACCAAATCAAGTACCGACTCCAACAAATTCAGCAACCTCATTTTCATCTATCCAGACATGCATGTTCACCTTATGAAATTCAAAAAAGCATCTAA
Source organism: Schoenoplectus tabernaemontani (assembly GCA_037127355.1). NCBI lineage: Eukaryota > Viridiplantae > Streptophyta > Magnoliopsida > Poales > Cyperaceae > Schoenoplectus > Schoenoplectus tabernaemontani. Next base: position 11,626,185 of record CM073738.1, read on the forward strand.
GCATACAAACATCAGTTTTTAGGAAATTATGTGTGTTGCAAAATAAAAACATAGATGAAACCACCACCCCTAAATTTAGAAAAGGCAAAATCGAATTGGAGGCGTACAAAACAGTTTAATTTCTTCTAAAAAAGTTGATGCCAAGAGACTAGCCCAATTATATGGCTAATCATTCACCTCATATCAGTAAAACGATACAGAAATCCCACAAATCAAGTCCTAGCTGAGAAACTAAGTAGGACAAAATTATTCAAACATCCAGGAATTTTTAGCGCAGTCTCATCATCTTGGACTGTCTCTAGCCATAGAAACCAAAATTGGTCTTCTGTTTCAATTTTGAGGATTTTGTTTTGAACTGGTGTATATTGTCTTATTCTTTGCTAGTTGGAGTCATTTGGAGAGACAAATGAATTTGTCTGGTGCCACAAGACTTGAGGACATTGAATATCTATAAAATCAGACAACCTCAAAGTTGCCGACAGATGGGTTTGGGACTGGCAGGCTTGAACCCAAAGCACCTGCTGCAGAAATGGGACCCAGTTCAGATTGAAAGTGCTTGAAGCTGTCGTCTGATGGCTAACAATTAATTTCAAAGAGAGGAGGTTGAAGAAGATCAAAAAGGGTGGGGTGATACAGATATTAAAAGAGACAATACAGGCATACAACAATGTTGGAGTGAGAGGGTTATTTTGGGAAATACATAAATATATTTCAAAATACAATGAATTTTCTTTTTCTTTAATTAGAAATGTATAAAATTTATAAAAATGTGGCAAATAACTAATTAAATGTGTTTTGGGATGGCATTAGAGAAAGTTCATTCAAATTTTAAAGTGGCATTTTACTAATTTTGATGTTTTGATGTGGCATGGAATTAATTTCCCTAATAAAATATTATAATGTGTTGTCAATCACATTGATTTTCTACAGAACTTTAATCATATTTTGTCATTTGTTTGTGGAATTTTCAGATAGTAGGTCTTCAATGTTGCCTCATTAACAACAGTCATCACACAATCCTGTGCAGGTCTAACACATTACCTTGATTGAGAGGATGAGATGGACGGGTATATCTCAACTGAAGGATGTCCTTGCTTCGTTGATCGATAGGGGAAGGACGCCCCATTTCTTTTTCGCACGAATGCAATCCATTCGTCAAACGTATCCCCTTTCTCAGCATTATTGGCCGCTGCAAACTGCAAAAATACCACATTTATGAGACGATTGTATAATTTCAGAGAAAATCAGTATAAATTAAATAAAAGCGACGCGTGATATACATTTTCATTTTTGTTGTCTTTTTTAAGAAAATCCCGATAATGTACTTACAGATGAGGGAGACATTGTCGATCCTTTCCCTTGTTCCATCTTGAAGGTTGAAAATGTACTTAAGAGCGACGGTGCGCAGTTTTTTGGTATCCACTTGATTGAGAGAGAGAGAATGAATTATTTAATGAGCGTTATCAATTGGCATTAATTGATTATTTCGCTTTTTAAGTGGCGAGCATGTTTGGAAAAAGCATCAGTTTTTTATTACAATAAACTCCGGAATGAGAAACAGAGCGATAGAGAGAGAGAGAGAGAGAAGATGCAAGAGAAAAATGGAGGGAGAGGAAAGGAGCAAAAGAGGTGAGAATGGAGAAAGCGACAAGCTTTCAAAACTCGAAACTCGAAAGTTTCGGTGAAGAAACAATTTATTCCTAAAATATTGGTTCACGTTGGCTCAGGTGATCACTGCTCAGCTGGCATTTTGTTCACAGTAGTCCCTAAAACTTTTATAATCATTTTGTTTTGGTCCGTTAGAATAAAATGTTCAGATATTTTAAGCACCAAGCCGCTCATGCAGCGAATAATTAAAATTTATCTCACAAAATGTAATTATGAATGTTTCAACTCATAATCTTTTGAGATCATTCTAATTAGCTATCACTTGAGCTACTAGATCATTTATAGCAAATAATTGAAATTAATACCTACACTATAAGCTTTTAAACCGCGGGTCTAATACAGATGGTATTGAGTCTCATCTTTCTACGAATGGCACAGATTTAAATTCTGAGAGGGATATATAAAAATTATTATATATCGGATTATTAGGAGCTCTATTTTTAAAAAAAAAAAAAAATATCTACAAGCTTTTGCATAAATTTTGAAATTAAAATTTATAGTTCAAATAAAGTTTAATTTTAAAACAATCAGTATATAAAATGTTATTTTATGTCATTGATGTACTATGCATGTATTTAGTTCATGAGATTTTAACCACCAGATGCATTCATTTTTTTCCCTTGAACGGGTTGAACTTTTGATTTTTCATCCTAATTTTTTTGTCAGATATGAAATTTATAAATTGATTAAAATGCACTGTTAGAATTAATAATCTTATCCGAAAAGAGTTTCCATCCCTACTTGAATTGCTGAAAAATCAAAACTCAAGAAAATTAAAAGTGGTTTCCCACCACTTTGCTTATGTATCCGATTAATTATAGGTTAATTAGGAAATCTGATTAATTATAGGTTAATTAGAAAACCGACGCCGGCCACTTATTCTGTTCCCACTCTCTCAAATATTAAGAGGTGATAGTTGAAGTGTAAATTTGTTTAAGATTATGCTTAGTTTTGGTTGCTCAAAAATAAAATGATTTGCTTTCTTTAAAAATTTTACTTAATTTCAAAATTCGGACAAATAACGTATGCTTGTATTTTATATAAAGGTGTAAATGATCGGATACCTAAAAATAATAGTCAAATTGTTTCTTTTCAAATTTTTAAATACGGATTTGAATTAGATATGGATCATATATTGAATAGTGATGGTGCTTCTCTTTGCAAATTTAGGCTATGCCCCCTTCCAATCCAAAAATATATAAAGAGTTTTTTTTAAGTCTAAATTATAAGATCTAATTTTACTCTTATATAATCAGCCCTCCCTTGATTTTATGAAGCTCCGGTGCTATATTGATATGGATACAAGGAATATATTCCAAACATTAAATTAAAGATAATATATCATTAAAAAATAATTGTATATTCATTATAATATTAAACACTAATTATCATTATATTGTTAGTTAAATGTACCAAAAAACATACAAAAATTGAAATATGAGCCTAATAAAAATTAAACTTAGTTGATTTATAATCTAATTGAAAAATATACAATGGACCTTTAAAACGGATACCCAAATACCCAATTTTAAAACAAAATCTGGATTCCAATAACTATCCGAATTCATATCTATATATCTATTTCTAAATTAAAAATTCTATCCGCCAAAAAAGAAATATCCGAACTATATCTGTAGATTCTGTACTCATAAATATTTAAATACATATCCGGATAAAAACAGATAATTTATATGTTGCTGTAAACACGTATTCAGTGGACGGATCCTTTCTTTTTTACTTGAGTTTAAGAGCTCCCACTTATTTTTTTAAATAAGACTTTCAATAACTTCGGCATATATTACTTTTTATATGTGTCTCAGAATTTGAACATGCATCGCTCTATAAATAGACGAGACCCAATACCATTTGTACTAAGTATGTGGTTCCTCCCACTTTAAATTAAAAAGAAAAAAATATTTCTTTTAATTTGTCATGGAGTAGGTGTGTCAATTATTGATCTAATCCGTCGGGTTAATTCGATTCAACTCAACATAATCCGAAGATAAATTGATCGGATATGAGTCTAATTTTTTTACCCGAATCGGGTTGGATCGGGTTCGAATCAACACGACCCGATCTGATTAATTATATTTTTTAAAGTAATTTTGTGATTTAGTACTAATTAAAGGTTAAATATACATTAATGGTATATTAATTAAGATTTTTTTGGAAGCTCCATGGTAGAATATACATTTCTATATTAATTAAATATTTAATATTATTTTTTAATTAGACATTTTATATTGGTTTGATTCTTTTTATTTTTATAAATTAATTAATATTTAATTAGATAAAATAATATAAAAATATTTAATTATTTTATACGGGTCGGATCGGATATTGATCAATATTTTTTTACCCAAATGTAATGAGTCGTGTTCGAATCAGATCAAAGAAAATAATAAAATAATAATGACCCGATCTTAACCCGACCCGACCCGACCCATTGACACCCCTATCATCGGTAGCGGAGCTTGACTCAAATCTTAGAAGGGGCCAATTAATATTTATAATAAAATATTATTTATTTTATAAAATTTTGTACTATTTTTTTCGTAGATTGTACTAATAGTAGGACACGTTTATTTAAATATTAATTCAATCAGTATGATGAAAATTTTGTATAAAATAATTACATAGAATCATTTTTTCTCTTTTAAAACTAAATGAAACTTAAACATATCTTTATTAAAAATATGAAATATTCTACTATGAAAATCAAGAAAAATGAACAACGATAAAAAAAATTAATGTTCTATAAGTACACTTTGATATTTACAAAAAAAAAGGATGAAAAGAGACAAAAAATCAGAAAACATTATTTATCATTTGCTCTTTTGATTCATATTTATTATATAATTAAGTTAAGGTAGAACGATCATGTCAAGTAGAACGATCATGACAATATATTTCTATTGCAATTAAGTATAACGATCATGTCAAGAAAATAATGGCACTACTCTTTAATTGCCAGCTTAAAGAAATTTTCATATAACACATAATCCATCTATTATTAGAAGAGGGGGGCAATTAAGTGTTTAACCAATATTTACATGATAAAATACATAGCACAATTAAAATTTTCTAATTGGAAGGGGAGGCATGGCCCCTTTGGCCCTAAAGAAGCTCCGCCAGTGTCTATCATGGAGTCACTGTTATATGGGAAACGGGGGTAATTCGTACTTGGCAAAGTGGTCATTATTAGCGCTAAAATTGGCGGGAACAAGAGAAAATATATTGTTAACCGGCCTTCTGAAACGCCATTGATGACATACGAACGTTTCAACTACAATTCAGTGATCACAACAACCTTTTAGCTAAACATCCATTAAGGCCACGTTTGGACTTTGGAGGCTTCCCGTTTGACTACTGTTTAGATAGATGAGAAAAAGAAAATTTTGAGGGCCTGTTCGGCGCAATCATTTTCCAATGGAAATTAGTACTCATGGTGTGGGTTCTGTTGATATTATTTTGAGAAGGGATCGGCTGACAATAGTTATTTTCATAACTTTAATAATGAATGTTCAAATTAATATAAAAATATTTAAAAAAAAAATTATAGATATTCCATCAAAAATCATACTTCCATACAATTTGTAGATTCGAATTTTATATAATTTCATTATTATTTGATATTCCTTAAAAAATCATCAAACTTTCATATAATTGGCAAGAGTCCAATTTAATAGTCTTTGATGAACTATCAAACGATAATAAAATTATATAAAATTTAAATGACCATCAATCTATAGGTAAAATAATATATCTAATTTTTTATATTTATTTAAACATCCATTATCAAAGTTATCAAATAACCCATTGTCAACGGATCCCAACCCTATCATTTTTGAGTTCCCGAATTAGAAAAACATGTGAGAAGATATGCAAAATAGGAAGATGGCGGACCCAAGCTCAGAGTTATTTTTTTCCCCGTGCGTTTGTATTGAGTTGGGGGTTTAAGTTGGAAGATGGTAGGTAGATCTAGGGGTGTTAATGGGTCGGGTCGGGTTGGGTTCGGATCGGATTATATTATTTTATTATTATTATTTATCCGATTCAAATCCAACTCAATTAAATTTGGGTCAAATTTTTTTAACCCATATCCGATCCGATCGGGTCACGGGTCGACCCGATCCGATCCGTATAAAATAATTAATTATTTATGAATTATTTTTATATAATTTTTAATTAAATATTAATTAATTTATAATTAATCTTAATTAGTATATAATTAGTGTAGATTCAAACTTTAATTAGTACTAAACCATAAAATTACTTCAAAAATCATAATTAATCGGGTCGGGTCGGGTTGATCCGAACCCGACCCGATCCGATTCGGATCAAAAAAATTAAATCCATACCCGACCCATTTATCTTCGGATCATGTCGGGTCGGATCGAGTTCGAATTGATCCAGATTAACCCATCGAGTCGGGTCGATAATTGACACCCTAGGTAGACCCAAGCTCTCGTGATAAAATGACAACTGAACACAACACCGAAAAGAAAACCGAGTAAAAATTTCAAATATTCTCCATCAAATCTCAGCCGTTCGAACAGATCTAGAGAGTATTTTTCCCCATCCAAATAGTAACAAATGAGAAGGAACCGACCACGCCTTTATTTTATTGAACCTACAAAAAAAAAAGAGAGTTGGAGGATAGCACTTATTATTCTCAAACAATCCACAGGTAATAAAAATGCAAGTCGACCAAATTATATATGCGGTTTTAGAAAATAATGGAATCCCGACAATTATTAACTTGACAACTTTGACAACAAATATTTATAATTTCAAAAAAGCTTATAATGAAATAAAAGATTCTTGAATTTATAGATTGATTTTATTTTAAATATCATGACGTTTAAGTGACAATTGATATTTTATTAAAGACAATTTAATATAGACCGATACATATGCCATTCAACTGTGATAGTCTTCAATGCTACGTAGATAGCGCTTTATGTTGTTACCTTAGCGCCTAATGGCACTGGCAGACTGACAGTTTTTAATTTCAGAACTTATCTGAATTTATAGATGTTAATTGACGAATATGATTTATAAGTTAATCTGTTAATTTTTATGTGGAAGTAGATTTGAGGAACGCAGCAATATCACTGATTTTGTAAAGAATCACAAATCAAAAGTTTTATGTTTTTCATGATCTAAATCTTCAAGTTTTAACAGAGTAATTTTGCTTTTTTTCATAATAGTGACAATTTATCACTTTCTAATTAGTGAGAGAGAAAAGATTGTGTTCGTAAATTCCCAGCTTCATAAGTAAGCCAATCTTGTATTTAGATGAGAGAGCATGTCCTATATATATGAGTGTTAATATGGATACTCAATAATAATAATTGGCAATCATTGCTATGGAGTATCCATATTAACTCATATATATTCTAACATTAAATAAGTATTATCCTACATATAACAATAATTGTATATATGAGTGTTAATATGGATACCCAATAACAAGTGATTTTGATTCTGCTTCTCAAGTAAAAGGTGTTGTGGTGTGTCCTGCAGCTTATAAAATAACTAAACTGAAATTATCATTCATTCTATGAGCATTGACTTGAGAAAAGACAAAGCCTCCCTGCGGGACATTATCTTATTACTAGTATCTTATTTGTGCGTTGCTATGATGATATCTTTTAAAAATATAAAAATTTATATCTTCATGTGAAAAGAAAAGAAATACAAATGAAGATAATTTAGTAATTAATGTAAGTTTTAATCATGGATACATAATTAATATAAAATAAATGCAGAATTGAGAGAAAAATTGACATTCAAAATTAAAAAAAAATTGAAATTCATAATTAATGACAATCTAAAAAAATAAAGTAGAGCAATTATACTTCTAAATTATATAGTATTTTGTGTAACAATCAAAATTGAGGGAAAATTATAATTTCCACACAAATAGACATGGAGATAGTAAAATTATTTGATAAATAACTCAATCTGATGATTGATATTAGCTCTATTAATTCAACAAAAAAATTTAAATCATTGCAGAATCACAACATGTATGAGAATTGAGTTAATATTCATACACGTATGAGAGTGTGAGTTCATTCTACTGCTCTCTGCCTTCTTTATCCTCTCCCTAGAATACTAGTTTTTATTTGCTTACAGCCTTACATTGTTGTTTGTTGTAATTCTAATAGTCAATGTATTCGGTCAACCTAGGGCTGCAAACGAATCGAACACGAACGAACTGACTTGTGTTTGAGTTTGATTTGAAATCTATTTCGAACTAGTTTGATTTGAAATAGATAGGCAGTTTCGAACTCAAACCATTGTTTGAAATTTGATTCGTTAAATATTCGAAACTGTTTGATTTGATTCGTAAATAGTTTGAAATAGAATTATTAGGTGAACAAATTCCATAATTCATATCAAAATAACAGAATCAAATATAAAAAATGTCAATTTAATATAAATTCATACAAAACTAAAAGTTTATTCAACAAAAATTAATAAATTTTATATAAATTCATACTACTCAAAGTCTCAAACAATCAAATAATTAATACAAATTCAAACAAAAATAGTTCGCGAACACATTTCGAACGAACTCACCATGGTTTGAGTTTGATTCGATATAATTTCGAATCGAATCAGTTTGATTTGAAATTAATTTCGAACTAAAATCGAACGAACTTTTTTCGAACTTTTTTCGAATCGAACACGAACGAACTACGAACTTCGAATATTTCTTGTAGCCCTAGGTCAACCTGAGATTTTATTTCATGAAACGTGAGAGCCCGTAATGACAAGGATAAAAGAGTGGCCATTAAAGATCATTATTCCTGCATAAGCCTCTTTGATAAGAACATTGTAGTCATTTTATTTTCAATAAAATCTTTATAAAAGATAAGAGCAAGTCCTTTATCTTTACTAAAAAAAAAGTAGATAAATAAAAATTAGGCTTTGAAATACCACGTAATATTTACTCAAGAAAATACCATGTAATAGAGAAACTCGAAGAAATTATAAGTATGTAAGATTCATGCCTCATTATCCTTGGTCCTTCTTGAAAAAACAGATGAAATTATCTATCTGTCTTTTTAAATGATTCAATCCGTCTTTTTAAATGAATTTGAACCGTTTATCTCCTGATACACTTTATCTCAACCGTTTGTTATAAAAAAACATAATTTTAACAGTTGTCCCATAATCGCTCCACTCCTCCCCAGAATCACTTTTCCTCTCCTCCAAATCATAGGGTTTGTTTGATATTTGGTGGGATAATAAAAAATTAGAATATAATAGTTATTCCGACGAATTTTAAACTAAGTAGAAGAGTGCGGAAAAATACTAATTTAGTACATCAGGAATAACGATTATTATTTGATTATGTTATATTATATTATTATATTATGATTATGATTATGATTTATTATTATATTTATAGTATGATAATTATTTATTTATTATTATTATTATATTATACTATTGTAATAATTATTGTTATTATTATATTAATATCACTATTAATATTATTATTATTATATATAATTAATGTTATTATTATTATTTATTATTATATTATAATAATTATGATTTTAGTATTATATTATTATATTATAATTATAAATATGATTATATTATTATTATATTATTATAATTATTATTATTTATTATTATTATATGATTATGATTATGATTATTTATTATTATGATTACTATTATTTATTATTATTATTATATTATGATTATGATTATAATATATTATTATAATGATAATTATTTATTATTATTATTATTATTATATTATGATTATAATTTTTCTTATTATATTATTATATTATTATGAATTATAAATTATGATCATTATATTATTATTATTTTACTATTATTAATATCATTATCATCATTATTAGTATCATAATTATTCATAATTTAACTATTATAATTAATAATTGTCAAATGATATTTTCACTTTTGAGAATGATAAAAAATATCGCTCTTCTAATATTCACTATTACATCATTCATCCAAAATTACCGAAACTATTCCTTAATTTATCAAACAAACCCATAAATTTTCTCCCCTCCTCGCCTCCCCTCCCCTCCTAATATTTTCTCTCGTCGGTATCCTCTCTGCTCGCAAGTCGATAAACTCTCACGTCGGCGGTCTCCCCCAATCGCGACCCACGATCTTCCCTCACAGCGCCTCGGAGCCATGGAGATATCGTATCTACTTCACCGACAGGTGCTATTGATTGCAAATATCTTTCCCGCCAGGTCCTTCCGCTTCGATTTCAAATCGTATATAAATGTCGCTTGTCTCGACTGGTAATCGCCTCTCATAATTCTCTCTCTTACAATTTTCTCTCTTCGATTTCAAATCGGCGGTCTCCCCCAGTTTTTCAAGTTTTATGTATAAATTCATATTTCATATTTTCGTGAGCCTATTTCATAACCTTTTTTTAAAAAAAAATCTGAGTCTATTGAATCTGTATGTTTATGGTTTTGGCTATGAAGTGTGGTTTTGTGTTTGGTGGTATCAGTGTGTTGCTTCAAATTTGTGATACTTGATTTTAGTAAACTTTGTGTGAAATATTTTTGTGACTTAGTTTTATAATTTTTCTGTCCCTGATTGTTCACGTGATCGGTTCTCTCCGCTAACATTTCAAGTCTTCGTCGTACCTTGCTCTCCTTTCTCCTGTTATTTTTGCCTCTTCCTATCAATATCAAGAAATGGCAAGTAGCACGGAGTCTCCATTCCCTCTTTTTGGCAATTATGCTCCGTCTCACAGAGCTCATTTTTTTTATTTTACTAAATAAAATAAATAAATATAGCAGATTGGCCATCTCTCTCCTCACTTTTGCGTTTATACCCAAATCCGAGTTTGAAATTCGGATCTGTTTTTTTTTTTTTTTTTTTTACACAGAAACGAAAGAAAAAAAAAACGAACCTGAGTTTCAAACTCGGGTCCGTGTTAAATATATATATATTTTTTTACGTTTTCAATATTATTAAATTAGTTAGTTATTATGTTATATAAAATTAATTATTTTATGTAAATGATTATTATGTGATATGAAATTATATTGGATAAATGATTATTATGTTATATAAAAATTATTATTATTTTTCTGTTGTTAATGATTTAAAAATTGTTATGTTAATGTAAAAAATTGATATAAAGTCGATATAAAGAACAGTCGATGTAAAAATATATATAAGAACAGTCTAAAAAAGTCGATACAAACAACAGTCTAAAAAAATACATCAACGTCTAATAAACATCTTCCGAATGAGAGACGGACTATACATGTTTCTCGGTCGAATTTCACGGCGAGGACGCTCGTGTCTTGCGTCCGACGGTGCCTGCGTCTCGGGCACTCGGGTGGACGGACCAGGAGTGTCGTACGATGACGCGCGTGGAGCATCATATTGGGTATCGGAGGTCCCAACACCCGGATCAAGGCTCATCTGACTCATGAGCTGAGAGTACGACATGAAATCTCCCTGGAAAAAGTCAAACTCATCAGTCGTCGGCTCCGGCCTCGGGTCAGGTGTGCCGCTGATCGGACGATCATCGGCAGAGATATCGATGTCCTCAGGATCCGTCGGAAGACATGTACGAGTAAATTACATATATTAACATGAATTAAATTATCAAAAATCACTTAAATTAAAAATACACACAAGTTAAAATTAAAAATTTTAAATATTAACCTGCAAAGTAAGCATCGAAGTGAAAATATGTTGATGACCTAAATCACCCATCAAATGTTTTATCTGGCGTAATTCATGCTTGCCAAACGTTGCATGCCCGAGATTCGTAAGTCAATCAATGGCGGTGTATCGTATTCTTCACCAAACTAACATCTGCATATATAATTTTTTTATTCTATAGCGTTAGTTATGTGAAGAGTTTAATTAATAAAAAATAGATTGGTTAAATGCTAACCGCTCGGCACTCGATGTGAATGTGTTACGTACGATAACTCATCCACAGCTCCTGGGCGCGAACGCCGACTCAAGTGATCATCGTTGTTCATGTCATACCATATTGTAAGTCATCCCTCTCTTGTAGTACCACCCCACGTATGCGTGTGGTGTTGGGCATAGTCGTGCGGTCGCGACTCCGTGATAGGTAGCTCGGGCTCATTCTCGCGCCCACCGCAATACTCCGCCTAATCGATATTTTGCCCATCACCGCCTCCCGACGTGTGCTTGTCCTTACGGTAAGTCAATATCTCGCGTAATCGATCGGCGCGGCGGAGGAACTCGCTGAAAAGACCGAATCTGCACGTGATTCTATCTCGGATAGTGATTCTCAACCATCCAGAAATGAATCATCCATACACGACACTTCCAATTGCATAAGTACACACAAGGCAAATAAAATTCATGTATCAATTGAACTACATACATTTTATTGATTTTAGAAACTTACAAATTGAAATGCATGTAGTACACTCAAGGCAAGTCATCGTGGTAGGCACTGTACGGCGTCCAATTGACGCTGTCGTCTTGCAAATTCTCGAATTGAACAAGTGTCGGGTCGCCCATTTGACACCATATGAGGCCGCAATTGAGGGTCGGGACGCCAAGTGGAGGCTCCTCGGTTCTACACCTGCACCGTCAATAAAATATGAACAAAATATGATTTAATAATGATTTACCTCAGTCTCCCGATCAGGAATCGTGTCCACGACCACATCGAAACGCGAGAGCAGATCCGGTCCGGCTATGCAATCGACCGACTCCGAGACATGACCGACGAGAGTTGAAATCCAAGCAAGAGAGTCTTGCTCGCCCTCCAGAGTTATAGCCTTTCTCCCAGTACGTTGAGCAAGTCATCAAGAAAATGTCAAGTACGCCGCCGGCACCGAGTCCGCATTGTTGTTCGGGAACATCACAGACCCGAACAAATCCAAGCAAAACGCTCGTGTGTACCTACAAAATAAATTCATGAACGGTGTAAAATTTGTAGTAAAAATTATACCGTTGGACGGTGTCGTCATCGGAGTTGGGAGGCAACTCTTAAAAATGTTTACGCAAACACGAGAGTCGAATACCAAATGTCGAGAAATGAGCGTACTCATTCTCTTTCCCCATATTCTTGATCTTAAACGGCCACGGGTTATCGGTGATGTCGTCATAATCTGTATGGATCGGATCAACCCAAGGAGCATATCTACCGTCCCGCTCCAATTATCGTCGATCGCCCCTCGTTATTGGTTTTCCGTATTGTTTGAATTTGCAAAATCGATTAGTAGACTTTCAAAAAATATAAAATAACATATTAAAAATTTAAAATACCTTTGATAGGTAATCCCCATGAACAACACACGTCCTCTAAGCGTCACCGTCACCTCGCCATTGACTGGTAGATGAAATGTCGACGTTTCGGTCGCCACCTCTCAACAAGTCTTTGTCGGAGTGATTTATCTAATCGATAATCACCCATAATCGCCATCCGGTACATGCACCCGGTCGATGTAGATATGAATCCATCTGCGCGTTGTATGGTATCTTCTGGACGATGTGCGTTCAAACGGAGAGTGCTATGAGGCTATAAAAATTATTTTGTTACGTACGACATGCTAAAATTATAAAGTATATTTTTTTCCATATTATACGATAAAGAATACTTACATCGGTTCTGGCCCTCTGCGACCTATGTTTATTTTCGGGCACGACAAGCAGTTGTGGATACTCCATTTTTCACTACAATTATTTAAAAATATTATAATTTTTGTATAATTTGGAATAGCTCGGTATAATTTGATATAATTGAACAATTTCACATAATTAACCAATGTACATATAATTAACAGTATTTGATCAAATTTAAAATAATTAGCCTCATTAGTGTTAATACACAATTAAACTAATTACAACAATATATTTCAAAATCAACACAAATCAACTAAACCAAACTATATTAACTATATTTCAATTATCACTATAATTATACTAATTAAATCTATCAAAATTACTAATTTTGATAAATTCGGATTTAAATTTTAAATCAAAAATTACCTTCGAAATGACAATCAAATTGACGAATCGACGGGTTTTTCCAACTCTCCTTCTAACGATAAAAAGTTTCGCGCAAACGGTTTATAAATTGGAGCAAAAATGAATTAGATCTAAAAAATTCGTATTTTTTGAAGAGAGGAGAAGGGAGGGGAGAGATGGGAGAGAGAGGGGAGTGGGAAGGGTTGGAAATGCAAATGGGGTAGCTGGATCCGAGTTTGAAACTCGGGTCCGTGTTTTTTTTTTTTTTACGTTTCCAAAAAAAAAAAAAAAAAACCCGACCCGAGTTTCAAACTCGGGTCTGGCTATAAACGCAAAAGTGAGGAGAGAGGTGGCCAATTTGCTATATTTATTTATTTTATTTACTAAAATAAAAAAAATCTGTCGTGATTGGGTGGTAAAAGGTAAAAGAATCATTGAAATTTGAGCTTTGAAAAAGTAAAATGATCAATTTGTACTTTTTCTAATTTTTGCAGGAGGTATCCAGACTGGTTCAATTACTAAAATATATGGTGAGTTCAGATCTGATAAGACCCAATTGTGCCATACTCTATGTGTTACCTATCAGATATTTAGACTGGTTCAATTACTAAAATATATGAAATATGGTGAGTTCATATCTGGTAGGACCTTATACTTTTTGTAATTTCAAAGATCACTTACTGTTCTCGTAGATGTAATTGACTGCTTAATTTTAATTCCAGCTGCCATTGGATCAAGGAGGAGGTGAAAGAAAGGCACTCTACATAGATACAGAAGGAACATTCAGACCACAAAGATCATTACAAATTGCTGATAGGTAATTCTGATTTGGATATTACCTTTAGAAATTTCTTTTGTGCAGTTGCTATAAATAAATTAGGATTGCTATATCAGATAATTGTAAGTAACAACCAACAGTTCTCATGATTACTACTGAACTTAATTGGGTACACTTAACACCTGACAATTCAAAAAAATGTTATGTTGCTAATTTTCCCCTCATTTCTATCCCATAATCCTAATTTATATTTAATTAGACGAGATGTGCTTAATTTGACAAAAGAGATACAGTATGTATTCATAAAAGCATATATTATTTTCTCTTTTCAACTCGATCTTATGTGTTATTGGGCTCTTTATTTGCTGGGGTCAATTTTTGAGGGATTCGGATTAGTATTTTTGTGTTTTTCATTTTTTGACTGATTTTGGCTTTTATTCACAAGTGTATATCAGTTTTAGAAAAATTTAGCAAAGAAATTATTAAGATTCTGGTCTCTAAGCACTGTGAACCTGGTTAAGCATGTAAACGCCATGTTAGGGTATTTTCTTTAAAAAAAACTCAGATCAGTTAGGCTTTGAACAATATCAGTTTTTGTGGTGAGGGATTTTTTGTATTAACAACCCTGTAGAAGAGCTTGTGCACTCTTTTGTAATCCTAGCACTAACTGTACATAATGTGGCGGTATCAATACCAGATTATGCCTGACTGCTTTAGTAATGTCCAAGACTGAATCTGATCTCATTTGTGTGTTATTAATAGAGTACAGGAGTTGGATTTGGTGGAAGAGATTGTGAGACAAGCCAAGCAATGCAAGACGCATCTCATGCAAATACTAAACAAGTCTAATTTATATCTTGGGAGAGAGCTCAGTACTGTCTCACAAGGCCTTCTTATTGCTCTCAAGGTAGCTATTTTTTATTGGCTAAGTTATTTGTCTTTTGCTAAAAGAATGCTCTTCGGTCATTGCTTTTTACTAAACATGATTGGTCCCAAGAACTTTTGCAAAGTTATGATACAACTAGGATGATATTTGACAAACTAGACCCAGCCTAACCAGTCACAAAAACTGAACCAATGAACAGTTACCAGAATTTTAACTTACTAGCAATAGCAATCAGTCTAAAACATAATATGTGACATGGACTTCATGTAAGTCTACTGCAGCCTAAACTAATACCTGATGAAACCTATGCTAAGAACTCATGTAACAGTAATCCGATCTCCAACTCTGAGAGTGCGTGAGATTTGTATTATTATTATTATTATTTTCTGTTTTGACAATGATAATATGATATGAAATGGTCAAATGAGATATCTGAACAGCTGAACCCTTAATTGACCTGTACCTGATCTTAACCAGCTTGAATTGACCTTAACTTTATTTCTTGGTACTGAACATCACATTTGTATATTAACCAAGCTGGTGTGGTATAATGTAGTTTCTTGTACTGTTGATACTTGGATTTTTGGGCTTTGATTGAATTTCTCTAAATATCTTTTACAGGCGGTAGCAGTTGCAGGAATCTACAATGAGAATGAAATGATAGGTCTTGAATCAGTTTTTTGCAGGGTTGCCTCCTTCTCAAGCCGAGGTCCTAGTGCACAATCGACATACATAATCAAGCCGGACGTTGTTGCCCCTGGTGTTGGAATCCTTGCTGCCTGGACCAACAACAACTCCCCCACTGAACTGTCATCGGATGAATGTCAGACGGAGTTTAACTTTCTGTCTGGTACATCCATGGCATACAGCATTGTTCAAGGCCGCTCATCCTGATTGGTCACTGGCTTCTAGTCGGTCAGCAATAATGACAACAGCATATGTTAATGACAACCTTAATAGTTCACGCAACCAGTCTATCGAGTGGGCCCATGGATGGGGTCATGTGGAACCTGAGAGAGAAGCTGATCCCGGTCTAGTGACCTATCAACTGAAGATTACATAAACTTTCTGTGCAACTCCAACTACACGGAACCAGACATCCGGAAGATTACTCAAACTTCTGTCAATTGTTCACAAAAGACTGGCATGCCATGGGACCTAAACTACACATCTAATTCTATCCTGGTTAATCAGCCAGTTGCTTCAACTTCTGGAAATTTTGAAATTGTTGTTCACCGAGCACTAACAAGTGTAACAGATGCGAACTCTGCATATACAGTTAGCATGAAGGAACAAATGGAGTGCATATGCTAGTAGCACCTGACAAACTCATGTTGAATCAGAAGGGAGAAAAGTAACTTTTGTGGTTAATGTATCAGCCCATGCTGCTCAATTGAAAGCCGGTGTGTCTTGGACTGAGTTCGTCTCGAACTGAAGTCTTGTAGGCTTTACATGGCATCAGTCTTTCTAGTTACTTGTTTTCCTTTTTCTTTTTCTTTTTGTTTTCTTTTTGTTTTAGAGAGAGAGAGGATACTGGCTTGTGTTAGCTAGGAAGCGACTTGAATGTGTCTTGCTAAATAAATAGAAGGAACTAAAGAAAAACATTGTTTGTTTTCAGCAAATTAAGATCTCTAACATGGATCAGGTCAAAATTCTCTGGGCGGAACTGTTTGGTAAATTAATTATGTGATGTTTAAAAAAAAAGATTATCAACGTATCACAGCTAATCAACATAGTAATAGTATGGATTAAAGAGTGGCGTTATATGAAAAAGAAATCAAGATTATTACCACCATAGATCCTATCATTTAAATTGTGTTTATTAATTTCTTTCACTTCGAAACACCTCTCATTCTCTCCCAATGTATAATAACAAAGAAAAAGAGCTCTTTAGAATAAAATCCAAATTAACAGACGGGCCTTGCGCAAATTAAACCATACTATTTTCCCTTCCATTACTGTATCAGTTAAATTATAGTGCTAAAATCCAAGTCCGGCGCGAAAACGGCCCAAAATGAAAGGTTTGAGATAAGCCCATAACCAAATTTGAGCAAAAATTAACCTTAACCAGATATTAACATCAAATCGAAAAAAGAAAACGTTATCCCGGGGCAAAAATATAGTCACATTTGAATCTCCTTATTTTTAATATTTTGGAACTACTTAAGAATTGTAGTGGAAAAAATATAAAATATATGGTGTATAGATAAAAAAAAATCAATTTTTTTTTTTGTGATCGTGTTCCTGCAAATATATATATTTTTTAATTTGTGGCCATAGTTGATGTACGTATATGAACAGGACAGTTTAACAAAGTCGAAATTATTATTGCACTGGCTTGACGTAGGTGCCCTTGTCACGTACATAGGCTTTGCGTATAAGCTACCAAAAAACCTTGCTGTACTGATTGCTTCCTTACTGTTTATAATTTTCACCAATTATGTACAGTCAATAAAAGGAATATAAAAAAATAATATTGATATAGACAGACAGACCAATTTCTTTGAAGTAACGGTACTAAATGTATTTAACGTGGCAAAAATTAATTAAGACAGAAGATGATAATACAATTTATAATAAATTTACTACTATTTTGCTACGGTGATATCTTTTAAAAATATAAAATTCATATCTTCATGTGAAAAAAATAAAAAAATAAATAAAAATAATTTAATAATTAATATAAATTTCAATTATGAATACGTAATTAATGTAAAAAAATACAGAATTGAGAGGTAAGTTGACATTCAGAATTTATAATTAATGATAATCTAAGAAAAAAATAAAGTAACATAATTATACTCTTAAATTATGCAGCATTTCATGTAACAATCAAAATTGAGAGAAAATTATAACTTCAACTAAAATGACCATAGGGATAGTAAGGTTATTTGACGAAAAATTCAATCCGATGACCAATATTAGCTCTAAAAATTCAACAAAAAATTTAAACTATTACAAACTCAGCACACTTACGTATTTAGTCCTTACTAGATATATAAATGTAAATTCAAAAGAAGCTAATATTTTATAGTTTATATTTACAGTATCCCGAGGTCAATATATAAGTTCAGAACTACACATTTATGATAAAATTTGAACCGTTCAAAACTTCAAATCATATAAAAAAGTTGCCCCTACAAAATTAAAAGATGGATTTAATTTGACGTTACTTCCATTTTATCCGTTCCCAATTCGATCTACTGTCATGCACCTCCCGTCCATATCTCAAGAGTCAAGATGGAAGTTTTTTATGGCATCATAAAATAAATATGATATGCTCGTTTGTTGAAGCAAATTCGAGTACGAAAAAATAAAATAAATTATAGTATAAATTCAGTAATGAGAATTTTATTAGTTGAATAGTGATGTGTCCATATTTCAGGTAAAAAGTTTGATATCACTACCAAAATTATCCGGAATTGAGAATTCTTATATGAATGATTGCGAAATTAAGTGACTGATACTCCACAATATTTTGTTGAATATATTTTGAAATAATTAAAGTTGAGAAGTTTGTAGTAGATGCCAACGAGGAACATCCTTATTTCTTCATAGATCTTAGTTCTTACCGATTGGAATTGAACAAACCAGTTAACCATTAATTCTGAATTAGTTATTTGAGATACTAAACCTCAATTATTGGTCAGAGAACAACAAAGGATAATCAATTATGTTTTATGGATATAAGGGAGACGCGTTAGTTACGTATCTAATCCATTTTTTGGTATAATAAAAAATGAAAGGAATATTGATTTGACTAATTAATGAGCAAGTCAAAACTGAACAAATTAAGTAATCAATTAGCTAGATACCAGAATATCTGAATTGCCACGTAAGCAAACGTAATTGGATAAATATTTTGAGTGTTTCAGCTTACGTTTCTTCACGTTTTAGTTATGTTGAAATTAATTATTATTAATTATAACATGTATGGGTTTATATATAATAAATATATATTATATAATAGATTGTCAAATTATATATGTTATAAAGTGATCAAATTCTGTATCAGATTTAATATATGTTATGAGAAGTGAGCTCTTTAATGTGTAGAATGCGTATTAATGACTTTATGATTTAGTGATGGTCTAAATCATATAAACTTTGATAATAATATAATTATGTTATTGGTCCATGGAGAACACAACTATAGACAGTTTTTTTATTAAGCAGCGAATCTGTTAAGAGAGATTTAGATCTGATATGAACCCACTAAGAAATTTATAGACGTCCATTATATATATTGAGACTGTTGGTTTTCAAAATCAATTTCCTCATTCTCCACTTTTCTGACAATCTTTCATTTTCAAACAGAATTCATCTCTCTCTAAGACAGAGTTCTAGAAGAGAAAAACATGTATACATTGGTCCTCTCAGTCACTTCATCGGATTAGATGAAGATCGCTAGAAGACTAAAGGAGTTTGGTGATCACTTCATCAACAGCATGGATCAAGATAATCTAATTTATGATTATGAGTTCACTAGAGGATCAAGGCATCAAGAAATGCCAACAATTGGTATCAAAACCTACTCTAGTAGAATTGTTAAGATCTGATGACTGATTCGAAAATTTCTCAGAAATTCATACTTTTTTAATTGGATCTATTCTTTTAATCAAATAGTTTATCAATAGTTCAGAAATCTAGATCTGTTTGTTAGAATTAAAATTAAGATTGGCAATCGATTTCGAAAAGTAGGTTTATCAGCTTATCAGAATACAGAAAATTAAAATTTATAATACATGAATGATTAATGTGTGTAAGCGGTCTAAGGTGCCCATTAGTTATTTTTATTTTGATGGCTTACATGTCACATAAGTATGCATCATTATTAGGACTTTATGTAATTTTCATTATTATTAGGATAGTAATTTGTTAAGAATGAGAAAATTACATGAAGGATGGGATGATGACTGTTGTGAAAGAGGATTCTTATAAAGAAGATCATCATGCCTTAGATCATACTATCTCACTTATGAATTGACTTATGTTGGTTGTTATTTATATGATATTAATTGCATAAATCCATGAATTGATATTTAGGTTAAGCCAACATATTTGAAATATTTATTCATATAATATTAAATCATTATGAAGGCTTAAGATAAAAATATATGTTTGAAATAATTAACAAAAATATTATCTTACCAAAGTAATCTCTCATATTGACGTTAATTATTTTTCAAAACTTATATACGGAGGATATACATATAATATTTAATTTTTGGATTGTCCCAAAGGAAAGACAACAATTATTTATTATATGTAAACAAATTGTAATAATATATAGATAATGGTCAATAAGTTTTAGGTGTAATTAGTTGATTGGCCCAAAGGAAGGTTGACTAATTGAAATCAAATGGACCATTATATATTATTATTATGCCTAATTATCTTAGAATAATAATTGATTCTAAAGAACACTTATTATTCGAGGATACTTAGTTGATGAAATATATCTTATTTTGATTTAATATTATAATTCAGACATTTGATTCATTATATTGCATGTATTTTTCAGCAAAAAATACTGATTCTACTGCTGACATCAATAGCATTCCATTACTAACGGGTTCTAATTACAAGGAATGAAAAGATACCGTAGAGATTATTCTTGGGTGTCTTGACCTGGACATAGCGTTACAACATGCTAAACCACCTGTACCTGCTACAGATAGTCCTGAAAATGTGCAAAATGTGCATGCACGGTGGATGAGGTCAAATCGCTTGTGTCTTAAGGTCATGCAAATGATCATTCCTGAAAATTTTAGGGGACCTGTTTCTAATTTCACTTTAGCCTTGGACTATCTTAAAGAACTTAAGCAGATGTTTGTTAGAAATGAGAAGGCTGAAATAAGCATTCCGTTAAACAAACTCTGCACAATGAAGTACAATGGCAGAAGTAATGTCAGTTATCACATTCTTGAAATGATGAATACCGCTTCAAAATTGAAGGCACATAAACTGAACATATCGGAAGATATATTAGTCTATTTGTCTCTCAACTCTCTTCTCACTTCTTTTAGGAAGTTCAAGGTGAGCTACAACTGTCAGAAGGAATCATGGACAGTCAATGAGTTCATCTCGCACTGTGTTCAGGAGGAAGAGCGTTTGAAGATGGACAAGAGCGAGAGCGCAAACATTGCTTTCACATCTAAAGAAAAAGAAAAACATAAATGTAAAGTCAATTCAGATGCTGCAACTATAAGTTCGCAGAAGAAACCCACTAAGGACAAGAAATCGGTTATCAAGACAGAGCCGAATAAGGAAAAGAAATGATATTTCTTTTGTGGATCTGAAGGGCACATGAAAAAAATTGTATCAATTATCACACATGGTATGCAAAGAAAAGTATTTTTTTCTCTTATTTGTAAAGAAGTTAATTTAGTTTCAGTTTCAATAGACACATGGTAGATAGATTTAGGTGCAACCACTCACATATCTGTGTCTATGCAAGGTTGTCGAAATTATCGTAAGTCAAGAGATGGTGAAAGATACATCTATGTAGGCGATGACAATAAGGCAGAAATTAAAACCATAGGGTATTTTAGATTACTTTTGAAAACTGATTTATATTTGAATTTGTTTGATACTTTTATTGTGTCGTCTTTTAGATGGAACTTAATTTTTATTTCCATGTTGGATAAATTAAGTTTTTCTTGTTCATTTGGAGATAAAAAGTTTGGTTTGTATCGACACTCCAATATGGTTGCTTCTGATTTTCTATACGTCATGGATAATCTTTATGCTTTATATAATATTGCTTTCTATAATGAGAACTTGAATAATGAAACTCAAAATGTTAGACAAAAATTAACACATTATGATTCAGTTGCACTTTGGCACAAGCATTTAGGTCATATTTCTCAACAGAGAATTACACGTCTTGTTCAAAGTGAAATCCTACAATCCTTAAACATATCGGACCTTGGTCCGTGCATTGAATGTGCTAAGGACAAACAAACAAGCATGCAAAAATATAAAGTCGATCGTATGACGGATGTTCTTGAGCTGATACATATGGATATATGCGGACCATTTCATACGACAACTAGGAATGATTATGTATATTTTATCAGTTTTATTGACGATTATTCAAGATATGGCTATATATATTTAATTAAAGAAAAGTCTCAAGTTTTGGACACATTTAAATCCTTCAAGTTTGAAGTCGAGATACAACTCAACAAAAAGATTAAAAGTGTCAGATCAGATCATGGTGGTGTATATTATAGTCTCTCTGATGGCTTGAGAGAGCAACGTCCAGAGCCTTTTGCTAAATTTTTGGAGGATAATGGGATTGTGCCATAATATACAATGCCGGGATCACCGACAATTAATGGTGTAGCTGAAAGGTGCAATCGAACATTAATGGAGATGGTGCGAAACATGATTTCTCATACCTCACTTCCATTGAACCTCTGGGGAGAATCACTTAAGACAACAACATATATTTTGAATTGGGTACCGACTAAGCCAACAAATAAAACTCCATATGAGTTGTGGACTGGACGAAAACCTAGTCTCCAACAAGAGAAGAAGTTGGATGAAAGGACTGTTAGCTGCTTATTTTATCAGATATGCAGAAAAGTCCCGTGGGTATAAATTTTATGACCCCACTAACAGAATAATTTTCTAGATAAATACAGTAAAGTTCTTTGAGGATGTTATGGTTCAGAGAGAAAATACAAATCAAATTGTCTTTGAAAAATCACATGATTCTCCTATACAAGAGACACTCACATCGGTACCAATTGTAATAAGGATATATGTAGACTCATTGGTTCATAATCCTATGGTGAATGAATCTATAGTCAATGAACCTCCATAAATAGAAGAAAATTCAGAATAAGACGATATTGATGTTGAAGAGGAGTCTATACTACTCAAGAACCTCAAGAAGCAGTGTCTCTAAGACGGTCTACTAGAGAGAGAAGAAGCGCAATATCTAACGATTATATTATGTTCCTTCAAGAAAATGAATTCACATTGGCATGATGGAGGATGATCTTCTCACTCTCCGTCAGGCTTTAGAAAGTGTGAATTCTCATAAATGGACCAAAGTCATGGATGAAGAAATAAAGTCAACGAATGACAATAAAGTCTGGGATATCGTCTCTTTACTTGAAGGTGTGAAGTCTATTGGTTGAAAATGAATATTTAAGCCAAAAAGAATTCAGAAGATAATGTGGAAAGATATAAAACACGACTAGTTGCTAAGAGATTTATACAGAAAGAATGTATTGACTTTACAGAAACTTTCTCGTCCGTGTCAATGAAAGATTCTTTTAGAATTATCTTGACTTTAGTGGCACACTTTGACCTTGAGTTACATCAGATAGATGTTAAGACTGTATTTCTTAATGGAGACATTGATGAATGTATTTATATATCACAACCACCGAATTACGAGTCTGATGACTCGAAATAGATTATTTATTATTTAAATAAGTCTATCTATGAACTCAAACAAGAATCTCGTTAGTCGTATTTTAAATTTCATCAAATAATTATCTCATTCGGATTTGAGCCTAACTTGGTGGATGAATGTATATATCACAAGTTCAGTGGGAGTAAGTTTATATTTTTGATTTTATATGTCGATGATATATTGCTTGCCAGTAATGATAAAAATATGATGCGTGAAACTAAGAATTTTTTTTTCAACCATTTTGACATGAAAGATCTTGACGAAGCATCATATGTGTTAGGCCTTAAAATACACAGAGATCGAAATAAGCGTATTTTAGAACTTTCACAATAGACATATATCGATAAAATTCTCAAGCGATATGGTATGAAAAATTATAAACCGGGAAATACCCCTGTTGCTAAAGGAGACAAGTTCTGTCTTGATCAGTGCCCAAAAATAGAACTCGAAAAATCAGAAATACAGCAGATTTCACATGCTTCCTTAATAGGAAGTCTTATGTATGCTCAAGTGTGTACGCGTTTGGATATTGCGTATATCACATGAATGTTTGGTCGCTATCTCAGTAATCCTGGTATGAATTGCTAAAAAGCAGCCAAAAGGGTACTAAGGTACTTGCAAAGAATAAATAATCACATGTTAATATATCGGCGATCAGACAAGCTTGAGGTCATTGGGTATACTAATTCTGACTTTGCGGGTTATGTGGATAACTTAAAGTCAACATTCGGTTATATTTTTATGTTGGCTGGAGGAGTTATTTCTTGAAGAAGTGCAAAACAAACCATGATTGTCTCCTCCACCATGGCAGCCGAATTCATTACATGTTTTGAGGTATCAAAATATAAAATATGGCTAACAAACTTTATCGCAGGGCTGCGTATTGTGGATGCTATTAAGTTACCACTTAACTTATATTACGATAATAGTTCAGCAGTGCTGTATTCTAACAACAACATGAGCTCGTCGAAATTCAAATATATCGACATTAAGTCCCTTGCTGTAAAGGAGAGAGTTCAGAGTGGAGTTATAAGTATTGAGCATATTGGTACAACTTCCATACTAGCAGAT
This sequence comes from Schoenoplectus tabernaemontani, assembly GCA_037127355.1. Taxonomy (NCBI): domain Eukaryota; kingdom Viridiplantae; phylum Streptophyta; class Magnoliopsida; order Poales; family Cyperaceae; genus Schoenoplectus; species Schoenoplectus tabernaemontani. Next base: position 11,651,016 of record CM073738.1, read on the forward strand.
CCACTGACTAAAGAATTGATATCCAAACAGTTTTATGAGCATGTCGCTCATATGGGTATATATATTACAGACGATTATTAGGTTGAGTGGGAGTTTGTATTTATATTTCATGTTTTTATATTTTATATGATATATTTTTTCAGATATCATGCAGTTGTTCTTATATGATATTCTGTGATTTCGTATGTATCATGTAGTTATTCAGTTTCATATACACTCTGAGTTTATGATTGACCTCAAATTCAGATTAATTAAGGTGACCAAATTAAAGATAGACATGTGGATCACATTGCATGTAATTTTCAAACTACACATCATCTTATCATGTCCTTCAGTTATATTTATATTGTGATTTGTATTAGTTTAGTTTTACTTTATGAGATGAATACTACATAAATCCCTATAAATATTATTGATGGACGAAATTTGATGATGACATAAAAGATTAAGACAACACAGTTAAGAGTACTAAATTCAGTATATATATTTCAGATACATATAACCCAAGTGGGAGATTGTTGAAATTAATTATTATTAATTATAACATATATGGGCTTATATGTAATAAATATATATTATATAATAGACTATCAAATTATATCCGTTATGAAGTGATCAAATTATGTATCGGATTTAATATGTGTCATGAGAATTGGGTCATTTGATGTGTAGAATGTGTATTAATGAATTTATGATATAGTGATGGTCTAAATTATATAAAGTTTGATAATAATACAATTATGTTATTGGTTTGGAGAACATAACTATAGAGAGTTTTCTGATTAAGCAGCGAACTCATTAAGAGAGATTTGGATCTGATATGGACCCACTAAGAAATAACTGCTCTCAATTATGGGCGTCCATTATATACAGTGAGATTGTTGGTTTTCGAAATCAATTTTCTCATTCTCCATTTTTCGGGCCACCTTTCGTTTTCAAACAGAATCCATCTCTCTAAGATAGAGTTCTAGAAGAGAAGAAACTGTCTGCACCGGTTCTCTCAATCACTCCATCAGATTAGAAGAAGATCTCTAGAAGGCTAAAAGAATCTGGTGATCAATGTGGTTGTGTCTCTCTAAAAAATCGACAATATAAATTAAGGTAATCTATTTTATGATTAAATGTTCACTACAGTATCAACACATAAAAAATGCCAACAAGTTAATTTATTAGATCGATGAATCCGGACAAAATAGGAACAATCTGTCAAATTCGAATCCACTAATAATGATGGAACAAAGGTACATTATATATACAAAACTATCGCAGACTCATTAATTAGTACCAAATGGGTTTCATATAATTTGCCATAGTGACCTTCTGTTTATAAGTATATATATTAAAAGCTCTCGACTTCATTTCCATCTTAATTTAATTTTGTCTCTATCCTTTTACTAGTTCTTTCCGATAGAAATGGTGATTTCACTAAAAAAATGAAAAGGATAAAAATGCATGGTCATTTTAAGCTACGTGGATAATTCATTTTTTTCTTGCTATTAATTAAACTAATCCATTAATTAACACGGGAATATATACAGGATGCTATATTGAGTTCTCAGCATTCATAAACTGTAAGTACAGAAAGGCACATGAATTATTAAGTACTTGAATATATACATATTAATATTATTCTCTGCAACTAGCTATGAGATCTCTAACCTACAGTGGTTCTTTTTACACAACAGTGATATCCGAAAATCCAGAATCAATTGCGGTCCGGCAAGTCGGGCATGTCGAGTGAGTCTTGAACCACACATCAACACAATCCACATGGAAACTATGCCCGCATGGGGGGAGCCGTCGCCCGTTCTCGCCATCCAATAATTCTGACAGGCAAATGACACATTCCAAATTCTTCTCCACTGAAGGTTGATGTGCGAATGTCGGGAGCTTCCCTAGGGCTTCAGGTGATAACCCGATATGACAAGGAGACATGAAAGGACGGGAAGTGGCAACCCTAGTGTTGGCGATACGCCGCATACAAAGAACGATGCAGCAACATGCGAGCGCCATGGTAAAGAAGGAGGCCACCAGGAAGCCACTGATAGAGATCTTCAAAGCTATGGCGTCGTTCATGGAGCGAGGGTAGGATTGTGATTTTCCAATTTATAGCTGGATTAATTACTTGCAAAAATGCAAACCATTTAATTGCTTAGCTCCTCCACCACACATCCATGATAAATGCTAAGGCGGCAGCAGAGAGAATACTTAAGAGGTATATATACCATTGGTAATTTGGAATCATTGAACCTAACTTTAAGTATTAACTTTTAGAAGTCATAATGAAGCATTAAGTTTTATTAAGAAAGAAAAAAAGATTGCTCGTTGCTTGTGTGTACTTGCCTGCTTTCTTTATAGGACAGTGGAAGCGTGGGATAATAAAATTGTATGGTTGTTATAAGATATCAAGAAAAGACAATTATTTTGTCAGCAAAAAATGATTATGTATTTTTTTTTCCTCCTAGATAGATTCTATTGTCTAATTTGAACAAATGATTGAATTATATATGTCCTTTACTTTCTAGTCAATAATTTTGCTGACATAAGAAAGGATAGAACGTCTGATTGTCTGAACAGCTGTATTATATCTCTTAATTTTTTTCTTTTTCTTTTTCAAAAAAAAATATATATATATATATATAAAACCAGCTAGTCCCAAAAGTCACCTGCACATTTTTTACTTCTTGTTGTTATCTATTCTAATTGTTTCCGATTTAGAACAAGATGATTTTTCAATTTTCTGTGGCGGATTCCTTGTGCTCTTTCAGGTAGCGGGTGTCTCTGTGACCAGTAAAATGAGTTGAATGGCAAATTCTGCAGTTGAACAAAAATAAAAGCCACAATAAAACTTTAATCTATATCTATACTCTTACATAAAGCAGCTGAAGCACTGGACTCATCCATTTTGTGTCAGTTCTTTTTGTTATTGTGAATCCCTGTTCCTTTAATTACACGATTGAAGAATATTTTTGGCATTAATTTGGCTGCAAATAAATATTGCATGCATTTCCATTTGAAATGTTGCTTCTTCTTTTTTTCTTTCAAAATGCTCTCTCTATTCTATAGGTGTACAACTGTACAAGGAGTTCAATATTTAATTTATGTTGCAAAAATTTTGATAATATTTTATTATTTTTCCTGCATTTGCAATAAAAAAACTTGAAGAATTTTTTCTAGCCATAGATACAATAACAATAACAATAACAAAGCTTTTAACCCCAAATGAATTGGGTAGGTTAGAAATGAAATACAGTCTAAAAAATATAGAGATCGGAGATTTTAAATGTAAAAAAATTAATGATAGTAATAGTGGTAATATACTGATAATAATGATGAAAATAATGAGAATGAGAATGATAATGATAATAATGATGATATGATAAAAAATAGTACTAATAATAATACATATACAAAATAATAATAGTATAAATATCCTTAATATTAATAGTAATAGTAATAGTAATAATAATAGTCCTAATAAAAGTCATACATATCCATAATAATAAAAGTAATGCTAATAATAATAGTAATAGTCCTAATAGCAATGATCATACTAAATTTATACTATAAAATATATTTCTAAATTTTAAAATTTTAAAACTTTATAATCTAAAAACTAAAAATTTAAGAATCTAAAATTTATAACTCTATTGCTAAACTCTAACTCTCATATAATAATTCTGATACGTAGATCATTATCTTCAAGACACTCCTTAGATATACTTCATTCATTCAATTTTTTTATTGTTTCCTCTCATATCAGTTTTGGTTGACCTTGTCTCTTTTCATTTCAGAATGATTTAGAATATCCTCGTATTATAAGACATTCATTAAGTATGATCAAATCATCACAAACGGTGAACTTCCCTTAAATTGGATCTAATCCAACACTGTTTCTCGTTATAGATACATATACAAAAAAAAATGTTGCTTAAGATTTGCTTTCAGCATACTACGCAGTACAACTGCCATGTGAAGCATATTTCCTGCGTGTTTTTGAAGTATCATTTTATTTTATTTCGTTTCCTTCGTGTTGATGCTATCGTGCAATCTAAAGGATTTCAATTTAGTTCTTTCATCGTATTTCGAAGAGAAAACAAATTTTAGTAGATATTTAATAATTTTTCTAATGTCAAAATATAAAGACAAAATTGGTCATATAAAAGATTTATAGATTTAAACGTAGTTCTGTTTTAAAATAGAAGAATAATCGAGTGATATTGTTCATTGTTTAAGATACTGTTAATTAACCACATTAAACCGTAAAAGTTTTATTCAACATTATCCATTATTGAATTAAAATATTTTTAAAATTGGATCTGATATTTTTTTCCCTCTGATTTAATATATATAAACAAACAGGATTGAAAATGGAGTATGTCATTAAGCATTTAGTATGGAAAGCTGCTGACGTATAATGACACGTAGAATTAAAGGCGGCAAATGGGCAGATTGGATCGAATTCAGATTTGTATGGGTCGGATCAGTTTGATTTTCTAAAAGAAATTGGATCGGGTTGAATCAATTTGTATTTGTGTTGTTTTAGATTTTTGATTGATTTTAATTGGATTATAAATCATTTGATCTTGAATTGAGTCGGATCATATTAGAACAGATACAGATCAATTAGTTTGACTTTCTTAAAAATCAAATCAAATCAGATTCGATTCCAAATAAATTGGATAAATTTCTCACATCAGATTAAATTCCGTCATCTCTGCATATAACGTATGAACAACACTCGAATGTAAAAAAAAAAAAAGAATGTAATAAAGAAGATTATTTATGAAAAAAGTAAAAAGGAAAATTTTATTTTTTGGAATGTAAAAATGGAATTAATGCCAAATTGACGCAGGAGAAAAAGGCGGGAAAAACAGTATTCGCCTCTACCACCTGACTTGCGGGCCCCATAGCACAACAGCTTCCGCTCTCGTCTCTAGACGGGCTCTTCTTTCTACCAACCGCCGCCTCTGAGATACTGGACGCCCTGACGGGTGGGCCCTATGGCCTATGGGTCAGCCCGTGAAGCCGCTCTGGCTATTCGACGACGAATGAAGCTCTTCAGAGAGGTGGTATTTTTTTATTATTATATTTTTCTCGTAATTATTTTTTGATTGAAGGATTTCATTTACAAGCATTAGGAAGAAAGATGATCTGAGTTCAAGGACAGCTTTGAAAACTTCTATAGATTTATTATGATAGTGGAATATATGTAGTGCAAAATTTGAGGTTCTACGGTGCACAATTATTCTGTCCGAAAAGAAAAAAAGTCCATGCATAATAACCCGACATACAATTAATTACGGCTTACTTTGAAGTTTAATCTAGCTGGTTGAACCGGAGGATGCATATCCTCTGGGGTGGGTAGTTACCTCAAAGAATGAAGTGGACAGATATGTATTGAAATAATTACACTATTTACATGGGCAGCATTGAAGATTGTGTTAGTGGTTTTCTACAGTAAGATTTTGCTGCCCAATACACTTAAAGTACTTCAGAGGATTTAGATTCTGAACCGAAAGGCGAGGTTAATACATTATTTTTTTATATTTTCAATTGATTTATGATTACCTAATTATACATGTATTGATGTATATAATGTAGATTTGAAGAAGGGGCAAGCACAATTTAGGTTAGATGTTACAGCCAATCCAAATGACACCAAAAGTCAATTTTTGTGTGTGTGTGAAACTAAAGTCTTCGTGTTTACTTACAGAGGCAAGAAAGTGTTTCTCAGAGGTATGTCAACGCGCAAGCACAAAAATATATGTAGTGGCGGAGCTTCAACGGTACATGAGGGGGACAGTCTAGGGGTTAGAGGCAGATGTAAGATTTTGATTGGGAGGTAATTATCGAATTGTTATAGTTTATCGAGTTCAAACCCATTAATTAATCGAGTACTAAATAAAAAAATAATAATTTAATATATATTGTTATCTAATAAAAAATTATTAAAATAATAACATTTTATATATTAAAAATAACAATAAAATAAAACTCAAAGTAATAGATAATCAAATTGATGAAGAAAGTTTTCGTCTACATAACTTTATATTTTGACATCTTTACATAATTATTTCATTATGTACGATATTAAAAAAAAATCTCAATAAAAATAATCAGACAATCTAAAAGGGCAAAAAAAATTTAAAGGAGAACAAATTATCAAAAACATTACTAAAAAATATTATTTTCTAAAATTTAAAGGAGACAGCTATCACCCTTTTAGATCCGCCCATGAGGCCCAGCACATGTTTCTATTATCTCCTTCATATTTTTCTAAGGAGAAGCGAATATGTGGGCTGGCAGGGGCAGTCAAGAGTCCAATGGATAAATTACTCATTGTTTTTATTACCCCTTTTATTTTTTTCACTGTGGCAGGAGGGCTGAAGTCCAGTACCTTCCTTTAAAAGCTCCGCCACTAAATATATGAATATCTATATAAAACTGATTTCTGCCTTTTCACATGCTGTGGTCAAAACAAAAATTGTTCATCTTATCTATCTTCTATTTTGTAAAAGTCAAACTAGATAGATGTGCTTAAAAATTGTTTTAGGTAATTCTTCATTCTCTTATTATTTATGTCCATTATTTATTCCCTTTTAGCTACTTTTACTTCAATTTATAGGTCGGATGACTACATGGCACCACTAGCAAAAGTCCACTGTCTTTGTCGTAACTGGAGCCTCCTAGTTATGTTATTGCAAACAAGCTCTATATGTTAATTTCAGACCTTAACATTTTTTTGGCTAATCTACTTTTTATCCGTATAACTATTTATTTTTATAATCTGAGAATGCCAGCATCTTTAACCAAAGAAATGATATGTACTGGCTGCACTACTGATTACACCACAGCAAAGTTAATTACATGGATGTACTGGCTATATACGTAACGACGTACAAAATACAAAGGACTCCGCCTCAGCTGTCATGCACGTTGGGTTCTATTCAAAACAGGAAAAGAAAATCACCTTGAAAGATCAAGGTCACGGATCTTCCTTCTCTCAACTTCTCTTACAAAATGCATGTTAGCATAAATTATTGAATACAGCAACTGATGGTCAGTAGCGGAGCTACAACTAAAACTATGAGGGGGCCAAAAGTTTTATTGTCAGACTTTCTTTATACTGATGTGCAAAGACAGCAAAGACAAAAATTTATGTAAACCGCCCAAAAAAACAAGCTACCAATATGAGTTCATCGATAAACTAATTTCATATAATTAGATAATATTAATATTAAAGTATACTATAGACCTATAGTAAATTAACTAATAACTTATAGTTGCAGGTATATTAGCTTTTGTGAACCCAAAAATAGAAACAGATTCCTTCTAAAAATCAATGAAGGACCCTGCAATTGAAAAAAAAATGGAATTATTCTTTAAAAATAAATCAGAGTACTTTATGAAACAAAATGAACTAAAGAATGAAATATAACTTACCTGATCATTGCAAACTACAGAAGTTAGAGATCTGCTCTTCTTTTCTTTAACTTCTTAAAATCAAGAATAATATCATCATAATTGTAGCTCTCAGCAATTTCATCTTCGATGTACACTAATAAACTATTGGCAAGAAACTCATCTTCCATCTTATTACGCAATCTTGTCTTGATAATCTTTAGAGCAGAAAATGCTCGTTCAGCGCTTGCTGTAGATACTGGAAGAGTGACAAGTAAACGGATCAACCTATCAACAAAATTATATATGGTATGCTTGTTTGTTTCAACAAGACATCGACACAACTCAGTTAAAGTCGGTATCTTTTTCAAATCATCGCAACTAGAAATGTCCACGGTGAAATGATGCAATTGTTGTTCTAATCCATATCTCTCTTGTTGAGTAAAATCTCTCGGGTAGTACTTTTCCACCATACAACATATGTCACCAACATTAAAAGACCTGAAATTATTTTTTGGGACTAATGTGGCACTAAGAGATAAAAGATCCATGACCTTCTCATTAAATTTATAATTCAGCTCTTGTAATTGTGTGTCAATTGTAACTAAAAATATCTCCACTCGAAAATAACGCTCCTTGATAAAATGATCAGGTTGACGACGAGCACGACCACCACGTAGAATGTAAGTCTCATCCATGTTTGGAACATTAATGCCATGACTTTCACAAAACTTAACGAGCTTGCCAAAGAAAATCTCCCAACCATTCTCTCTCATTTTCTGAAGAAGCACTCTTGTGGATGACACCAAATGGACTGCATTTACTAAATCCTGGGATTTTTTTTGCAAAGCTTGACTAAGAATTTCAGCAATTTCTAATACCTCTTTCATCATGCACAAGACAAATACAAACTCAAAATCTACTAAATGGTTAAAAGCTACATCTGCCTCTGCACGAACTGAACCGGCTGATGCATCAGCACCTATGTTATGAAGTACAGACCTTACCGCATTAAACATTTTCATAAGGTTGGAAATGGAGCTCAGATGAGTACCCCATCTAGTATCTCCCGGTCGTTTCAATGTGCAAATCTGATTGGCTCCTTTACCCGTCTCAATTTCATCAATGGCTAGCATGCGTGCAAGCTCAACCACTTGGGCATTGTGGAGTTCATCATGGCGCTTAGCAGAGTTATCAACCATGTTTGTGATGTAGTTCAACTTCTCAAAAAATTGCCACACAGGAACCACATCCTTAGATGCAGCAACCAAAACAAGTTGCAAGCGGTGAGCATAACAGTGAACATAATATGCGTAAGGACATTCCTTGAGAAAAAGAGCTTGCAACCCATTCAATTCTCCTTTCATATTGCTGCCACCATCATATCCTTGACCACGAAAGTTTTGGACATCAAAAGAATGATAGGATAAAATGGAGCATAATTCCTCTTTAAGTGTCAACGCTTTGGTGTTCTTCACATGTATCAAATCAAAAAATCGCTCTTGCAACACCCCGTCTTTATCAACAAATCTAAATACTAGAGCCATTTGCTCTCTTTTAGCTACATCACGTGTTTCATCCACAATAATAGAGAACTTAGAATCCCCAATTTCATCCCGAATATGCTTCCACACTTTTGTTGCATAAATACTCAAAATCTCCTTCTGAATATCAGGTGATGTATACTTAGAACTATAAGGAGCATTCTCTAACACAACTTGTGCAACTTCAGGATTGAATTCTGCTAAAAGTTTTATCATTTGAAGAAAGTTACCTCGGTTTCTAGATTGAGGAGTCTCATTATGACCTCGGAAAGCACAAGCTTGAAATGAAAGCCATTTAACAGAGGCAATCGTTGCTTTTAATCTCAAATGATTTCTTTCTACTTCTTTCTTGGCGTGCACTTTTATGATATTCTCTATATGACCAGGCTGATTCAATAAGGTTTGGTGTGCTCTCACTGCATTATTGTGTTCAGAGCAAGGATCGGATCCTACATGAGTTAAGAATGCACAATTTTTCCCATCATTAACTCTCTTCCAACTTTCAAATCCTTTCACCGTGAATGCATCAAAACCAGCACGCTTGTTCAAATTCCTATTAAAAAGGAAGCAGAAAAAACAATACGCACGACCATTGCTCTCTGAATATTCCAACCATGATGGAAAAAGACTAAACCAATCATACTGAAAATGACGTTGGTGTCCTTGTGGTCCAGAAGATTTGTACTTATTTAGTTTGGGTTGCATAGGACCTAATTTTAAATATGCACGTCGCACTTCATCTCTTTGATTTACTGGGTATTCCCAAATTTGAGGGCGCAATCCAGGATCCCTCACTAGAAATTCAATACCTTGAAATGTAATTGGCTCAACTCTCTGGATTTGTTGTTCCAGTTGGGGAAGAGAAGGTGAAGAATTTTCAATAGATGCCGATGTAGAACTACCAGTTTCGTTCACCACTTCATCTCTTTTCCTCTTGAAAAATGAATAAATGGTTTTCTCCTTAACCATTATTATCTTCATGTAAATTTAAAAATAAGTTAGTTATCAATTTCTTGAGCATTAACTAAGTACTATACTAGCATTGACTAAGTATCCAATATTTTCTACAGAAGATTTCAACTCGGCTTTACCTTGATCAGAGTTGCTGGTATATAGAGTGTGTTATTCCTTCAGCAGCAAGATTGAGCCACTTGCTCTCAACTAGCATATAAACGATTTATTGCTGATAATTAATTTTTATTCAATTTTGGATATATAGATTTTTACCAACATTTACTAGGTCGTTGATCGTATAACTGTAAGAGAATTTAACAAAAAAAAATGAAAACCAAAAGAAAAAAAGAGAGAGTAGTATCACTACCACCGGAGAAAGACATATAACCTAGCATCCGCCTCTATTTGAACTTCCTCCCCACCCAATGGCAGCGCAATAAAGAGAAGACGAGGGTGTGCGTTAGTGCGTGAGAAGAGACGTATACTTTTTGATTGGAGCAAAGTTTGATGATTTGATCTACCATCGATTGGAAATTAGGAGCAAAGTTTTGAATTTTTTTTTCTAAACTGGAGCAAATACTTTTCAGTTTGAAAAGAGGGGGCCATTATGTGGCCTAAAATGAAGCGGAGACTAATTATTAGTAGTTCAGTCTATATTTTTTATTTTAAAGGGGGGGCCATGGCCCAAATATAATGTGAAGAACTCCGCCACTGCTGATGGTATTTCAAAGACCAACAAGTAATTATAATTACGGCACACATACAAGATATGAAGATACTGCTTGATATTACAAATTTCTCAACATAAAAAAAATAAAAAGCTGATCTAATCTGTAGAACCACAACTACTCATACACCTCAAGGTTACTAGTTATAATACATACAACACTAATACAGTTAAAAACTACCCCGTAGTCATTCACACAATTCAAGGATGAACATGAATATGATCAGTGAGGATCATAACTATGGAACTAAGCAAGGGGATTTCCATCCAGATGGCCAAGCTTCTTAACCACCATCTCATAGACAAGGTCTACCTTGGCTGCATCGACCTTGAAGAACCCACGCGCATCAGATTTCTTCTGAACAGTGCCTTTAAATAGCTCTTTTACAATCACCTCTTGCATCTTCAAATAGTGCACCGGTAGTAAGTGAGCCTGGCAGCACAGCTGCTTCTCCTGCAAAGAAAGCAAAATATAAATGCATGAACAAGACAGTTAAAATATTTGCCTATAAAAGGAACAAACTTTGCTGGTAAGACCACAGTTATACCTCAGATCAGAATATTTCTATCCCACAGAAGAGGGTACCCAGACAGATAAAAATATATATAATATACATATGTCCCCCTTGAACTTCTCTATTTGAACCAAAAAAAGGTAAAAAAAGACCGATCAAAGGGTATCTAGCTAGATAAAAAATATATATATATAGTTAGACTATTGTGAAAAAAATTACATTTCAACCTAAGTACATACGACTTAAATTTTATCGTAATACGTCCGAAATTCAAAATTATCATTCTCATTAAATTCTTCATATCAAAATATTAGGGATACAAAAATTTAGGGTATTTCGAGTTTTCTAAGTATTTGTTTTGGATTTTTGAAAATCAGCAACAACAATTCAATATTTTATTATTATTTTAGTGCAGATTTTTAAAAAATAATGTTCAAACAATAAATATTTTATTATTATTTTTAGATCTGATTTTCAAAAATTAAAAACTATGACTTAAAAAGCTCAAAACACTCCAAATTTTTGCATCCCATAAGATTTTCATATAAAGAATTTAATAAAAATGATAAACTAAAATTTAGAGATAATTTGATGTACTTTTTGAGTTAAATTCACGGAAGATCTCCGTGAGCTAAGCTCATGATATCTTTACTCTCTATATAAAATATACATATTTCCCCCAATATAATTCTCTATTTGAACTAAAAAAAGGGAAAAAAGACCAATCAAAGGGTCTTCCTGAAGAAGTGTGCAAAGAAACATAATTAATGATTTTCATTTTTTCCCTTATAGAGAAGTGCCTCATATGCAAACATTTTAAAATGCATAGGAAGAAAAAAGAATTAAAGGTTATGTTGGTATTTATTAGATATAGCAAGTATTGATGAATATCAATTAGTATTAATTAGGATATCAATTAGTATTACTTAGGAGTTAGGATATCAATCAGTATTAATTAGGATTTATGTCTTTCATATTGTATACTTATGTACGCCTATATATAAAGGCATTGGAGTATCTGATACCAATAGTAGTACATTTTATATCTCAAATTCAATTTGGTATCAGATCTAGAGTTGGTTGTTTCATGGTATTGTTCATCTCACGGCTACTGTAGCAACCGCCCAGCAACCCCTCTGTTTTTTCTTCCCGCTTCCTTCTCTCCCTGAGGCCAAGCTCCTCTCTTTTAGGGTCAGTCGTAGACTAAGTCGACCCCGTTGGTTGATTAGGCTGGGCCTGCACCCCACGATACCCATGGTAGGGTGATCAGGCTTGGGATCTCGGTCTTAGATGGTTAAGTAGATCAAGATCGGGTTTTGAAGAAAAGAAAGGAAGTTGCACACGATCCGTGATCGGGACTTGAATCTGAGTAAGAGATATCTGAAGGAGATGGTGTGAGAGGTAAAGGATTGGAGCTTCTAAGGTCCTAAAAGTCTTGGTCGGGCTCATACAAGGAGCAAGCATCTCGACGAGGGCCACCAACTCCGCATCCGCTCAGGTACAGGTTAAACTAGATCTTCCACTCATGGATCTGAAGCTTGATGGACCGGCTACATATCTGAGTTGGTCACGTCGGATTGAGGCTTCTCTAGTTAGGAAGAGACTAGAGGGATATCTGACAGGAGCCGAGCCAGGTAGTGACAATGCTCAGCCGACGAGTGGAGGACCACACATACTCAGTTGTTCACATGGTTACTCAACTCGATGGTCCCATCGATTGCTTCATTAGTGGATGACATTCAAATGGTGAGGAATATCTGGGCAAAACTGAAGAGGATCTACGCTGGAACTGAGAACCACATGAAGGTGTTCCAGATCTAGCGAGATATAGATGCAGTGGTACAAGGTGACAAATCGATCCAGGAGTATGCCATCTATCTGGAGCGGATATGGGCAGATTTGGATCACTTCTCGCCAATGTCAAGTTGTAGTGACCCGGAGTGCAAGAAAGGGAAGATCTTTGCACAAAGGAGGACGATGAAGTTTCTAGGGGGTATGAGCCCAGCCTTTGACTAGAGGAGATCAATTCTCCTAGCCCAGCCAACGATTCCATCATTGGATTAGTCTATTGCGGTGATGATACAGGAGGAGAGTCGCATGATGCTACACTCTGAGCAGAGTACACATTCCGGCATGCAATCCGCCTTGACTACTGCGAGCTCAGGTATGACAGGTGCACAGGCAGAGACTCGCATGTGCTTTAATTGTGGGGAGATGGCCACCTGAGGCAGGTTTTCCCTAAGCCACCCAAGAAAAGAGATTCGGGTGGAAGGGAGCAGTCTGGAGGTAGGGGCTGTGGCCGTGGCCGTGGAGGTAGGAGAGGTGGTGAACAAGGAAGCTACCGGACCAATCTGATGGTAGAGGAGGAAGAAGACTATGCGCCGAGTGTTGTTTTCTCGAAAGAGGACAAAATATACTTGGAAGTGCTTCAGAGGAAGCAGAAGGAAGCGGAGGCGGGAGATGGTGTATCCACCTCGTCTTCGTTCAAGGGTAATGTTGCTTACTCTGTAGCCACAACCCAAGATACATGTGATTCGCTTGCTCTTGCTTCTTTTCCCACACCTAGATCATCCGAGTGGATTATTGATTCCGGAGCATCCGGACATATGACAGGTACGGTTACGGAGTTCTCTTCCTATACTCGCCTAGCAGTTCCATTGAGTGTCAAGACAGTCGATGGTACGGATCAACCCGTGGTTGGTAAGGGTACGGTAAATTGTACTAACACTCTGATTTTGTCCAAAGTTTTGCATGCTCCTTTTTTCCCGTAAATCTCGTCTATAAATGTCATTATCCTCCAACTAAATTGTGTTGTTTTGTTTGATATCCCAAAGGTGATTTTCCGAGAGGAGGACGGGCAAGATTCTTGGGACTGGGACATGGCGTAGTAGATTGTGGTACATGGATCGTGAGGGAATGGACTCGGCCCTTTCATCCATAGTTAAGAAATCAGGAGACGAGAATAGTGTGAAGGACTTGTTGTTACTTCACCATATGCGTTTGGGTCGTCCTTCTTTTAGCCTTTTGAGTCGATTGTATCCCCGTTTGTTTGAAAAGGCCAAGGAAAATAAACTTTTTTGTGATGCTTGTGAGTTGAGAAAGCATACCAGGAGCTCATATGTTAGTTATGGTAATAGAGCTCTTGTGTTTTTGAGTTAATACATTCTGGTATATGGGGCTCTTGTCCAACAACAACTTTCAATGGATTTTGATATTATGTCTTTTATTGGTTGTTGTTCTCGTGTTACTTGGTTATATCTTATGAAAAACAAAAGTGATGTGCTTGCATGCTTTAGAAACTTCCACAAAGGAGTTCAGACTCAATATGAGGCTGTAGTAAAGGTATGAGGTCTGATAATGGGACATAGTACATCAACAAAGCATTTGGGGAGTATTTATCATCTCAGGGAATTCAACATCAAACCACTTGCCCATACACACCAGAGCAGAATGGGACAACATAAAGAAAGAATCGTCATCTCCTTGAGATAGCTCGAAGTATGATGATTGCGATGAATTTTCCAAAGTACTTGTGATGACAAGCAGTCTTGACAGCCACGTTTTTTTATCAATAGGATGCCCTCACGAGTCTTAGAGTGGAAGTCCCCATTTCTGGTATGAAAATGTACGAAGGGAGATATTCTTCCTCTGAGGACCTTCGACTGTGTGTGTTTTGTACATGACAATAGACTAGGGGTAGGAAAACTGGATCCGAGAACAATCAAGAGTGTCTGTGGGATACTCAGCCACTCAGAAGGGATATGTCTGTTATAGCCCCATTAAGTGAAAGGTTGTTTGTGAGTATGGATGTCACATTTCGAGAGCATAGCCATACTTCTCCTCTAGGGTATCCTCACCTTTTGGAGACTCGCTCGATACTGGAGGTGTACGGCAAAAGGGGGAGAGTAGTGGTAGTGGTGAGTTCAGGACGGTGAGTGTTGAGGACATTCCTTGTCCAGTTGAGTCGATTGTGGAGCCAGTTGAGTCAGCCATGGAGTCGGTTGTTGTGTCGGTTCAGCCGGTTGTGGAGTCTGTGCCCGCCGTGGAGTCGGCTGTTATGCCAGCTTAGGATGATGAGAGTGAGACTCGAGCTCAGGGGGAGTTGAGAGTGTACACGAGAAGAAAGGAGCCCGTAGAGTTGCTTGTCCCACGTCCCTTGTCCTTGCTTGCCTCCACTACGGAGACACCTTCATCATCCACCACAGACCCAGATTATCCAGGCGATATGACTCCTCTCTCTACTCCTCCCACTCCTTTATCAGTAAGGCAGACTACTCGTAGTAAGGCAGCTTATGCCACTACCACCTGACAAAAAGGCAGTTGGATGTAAATAGATCTTCACTGTGAAGCAAAACCCGAAGGGTCGGGTTGAGCGCTACAAGGCACGGTGATGGCAAAGGGGGACAGTCAAACCTATGACATCGATTATGACGAGACATTCGCACCAGTGGCAAAGATGAGTACAATTAGGACTCTAGTTTCTCTAGTGGCAAATGAGGGGTGGAAGTAACACCAACTTGACGTGAAGAATGTGTTTCTTCATGGTGATTTGTTAGAGAAGGTATATATGAAGATTCCACTGAAATTCGGCACAAATCAGACGGTTGGTAAGGTTATAAGCTCAAGAAATCTTTATATGGACTAAATCAATCTCTTCGAGCTTGGTTTGACAGGTTCAGAAAGGCTATGATTGACATGGATCAACAGATTAATGTCGATCATACTATGTTCTTACTATGTTCTTTAAACGAGAAGGTCACATCACGATACTTATAGTGTATGTGGACGTCATGATCATCACGGACGATGATGAGGATGAGATTGCACGGCTGAAAGTGAGACTGGTTGAGATCCATATCGGAGTATGTATGCTTCAGAGGTGGCTCTGTACTCTGGTTGAGATTGCACTCATGATCATCACGGGCGATGATGAAGGACCTAGGGCATCTGAGATACTTCTTTGGAATTGAGGTGGCTCGTTGGCCAAAAGGGATTGTTCTGTCCCAACGGAAGTATGTGCTAGACTTGCTCAAGGAGATATGTATGCTGGGTTGCAAGCCTGTGAGTACACCTATTGATCAGAAATCGAAGCTGAGTGCAGAGGTAGGTGAGTCAGTCAACAAGGAAAGGTACCAGAGGTTAGTGGATCAATTGATATATCTGAGCCACACTCGTCCAGACATATCATTTGCAGTGAGTGTGGTGAGCCGCTATATGCATGATCCTAGGAAGAGTCATATGGACGTAGTGTACCAGATTCTGAGGTACATGTGACAAGGAAAGGTACCAGAGGTTAGTGGGCCAATTGATATATCTGAGCCACACTCGTCTAGACATATCATTTGCAGTGAGTGTGGTGAGCCGCTATATGCATGATCCTAGGAAGGGTCATATGGACGCAGTGTACCGGATTTTGAGGTACATGAAGAGTGCACCAGGGAAGGGATTAATCTACCGATTAATCTACCGAAAGAATGGGCACTTGAACATCGAGGATTCTGTGATTCGACCGGGCTAGTTATGCTGACGATAGGAATCTGGGATACTTCCTACATTTGAATACTACATGTTCGTAAGAGGCAATCTCGTGTCCTGGAAGAGTAAAAAACAACCTGTGGTTGCACGTTCCACAACTGAAGCAGAGTACAGAGCTATGGCCCTGAGTGTTGCACAGATGATCTGGTTGAGATCCATATTGGTGGAGCTCAAGATGAATTAAGGGGCTCAGATGAAATTGTGGTGTGACAACAAATCGGCAATCAGCATTGCCAACAACTGGAGATTGATAGGTTCTTCATCAAGGAGAAACTAAATAGCGAACTACTAGAGCTGGGACATGTAGCCACAAGGGAGCAAGTGGCTGACTATCTAACAAAGGGGGGGCTTAATTCGCTAAATTTGATTAGATTATGTGATAAGATGGGCTTAATGGATATTTTTTGTCCATCTTGAGGGGGAGTGTTGATATTTGTTAGATATAGCAAGTGTTGATGGATATCAATTAGTATTAATTAGGATATCAATCAGTATTAATTAGGATTTATGTCTTTCCTATTGTACATCTATATAAAGACATTGGAGTAATTGAATAATAATAATTCATTTTTTATCTCAAATTCAATTGGTTACTTACAGTTGTGCTCAATAAATCAGTTCCAGGCAATCCAGTCAAGTCCCAGTCCTCCCATCCTGACTTGGCCGAGCCTGCAGGGGATTCTATACCACCACCCTTTTTTGCATCAACAACCATGCTCCTGGGGCTTCCCCCCTCAGACTCAGCTCCACCAACTTTGATCATATTGGGCCGGTTGAGGGCCTTATGTTGTACCTGCGGCTTTAAACTTGCTACAGATTCTTTGGTCTTCTGCATGCTCGCTTCAAGCTCTTTCTTGCGCTTCTGCTCCAAGTATGCATTTGCCTCAGAAAGTGTGTGGCACCCTGCTGCATGGCATAACTGGGAAATAGAAAAATAACATATTTTTAGGGCACATGCATGTATCAAACAGACATTTGCTACTAGACAATTCGAATAATGTAAACCTAATATACATGGTACACCAACATAGTATCATACCAGATAATATACCCCAATGACTGAAATATTGCCCTCAGTATCATACCAGCACAGCACATAGTTCTCTGTTCAAGAAAGATTAATTATAGGATTCTCCATCTGATATTTTCCCCTTCAACCATTTACAGAATTTCTGTGTCAAGTATTTTGGGAGCTTCATTTATCAACTTAATTTAAAATATTCTACAACCACCAATAAATTTAACTGGGAAGAAATAATAATTCAACAGTTACTTGCCAAATCACCAATAGTCTAATTCTAAGGTTTAGAAAACCAAATTTCTATATTCTAAATTATATTAATACATGATTTTCAATCAAAGTTCAACTACAAAATATGTCAAAGAAAAATAAAGGGACATGCTACAGAGGATATTGATTGAGTAAAAGACTCAAATCTACTGAGTAACACACAAAGGTTAACCAAAGATGATTTCCTAACACAATGAGACCCATCAAAAGCTATTTGTATTCATTTAAAATATATTAAATTAACAAAGAACCTAAAAAATATTCAAGCAACCACCTACCGTATTTGCCGACATTGCATACTAGCTTGTTGACCCAACTGAACTAATTAATCAGTCAGATCCAGGTCGAGGCTGAATTTCAATTGATAGAAAAAGAACCAAAAAAAAGAGGAAAAACTGATGGGGTATTTAAATAGGGAAAAAAAAAGAAAGACGTAATGTCTCACTTGCAGCTCCTGGATTCTATTGCGCAACTTGCGTTCTTCATTAATCCTTCTGAGAATTTTTTCATGTTCTCCTGGGGTGAGGAAACGCATGAAGACTTTGAACCGCTCATAAATCTCCTTATCCTCACTTGACAACTCCATTTCCAGTGGGTTTGGGTACAGCAGGTTCCTCTCAAGTATAAAATCCTTCCTTCTCTTCCTCTCATCCAGCCTACAAAATCGAATCAATAAAGATAAGCTCTACAGGTCTATCTCAAGTACAGTACAGTACAAGAAAATACAGTGTCCACTAGAAATGTACGCACATGTGTGCATATGGCTTCATTCCTCAGTCTGATCCCTGGACACAATTTCTTCCTTTCCCATATTGTGCAGCCAAACATTAACCTTCATTTGACAAATAAAATAAGAACAGTACAACAAAGCTACAGTTTCCCCACTTTTCATTCAGTGAACCTCTACTACACAATAGGCTCAAATTAACTCACTTGAAAAGTTCAACCCATCATAGCATCAAATAATACTGAGCTGCTCCATTTTAACCCCATTTTGCTTAAGAACCTCAACTTTTGCAGCAATGCAAAATCAACCCCCAACTTGCATCAGAATTCTCCCTAATTCATGTTCTGTTCAATTCAATGCAATTACTAGTCAAACCATAACGAAGAAGGTAAAATCAGACCTTTTCAAGTAAATGCGAAGCACCCTGAGCTTCAACTCGCGTTCAACATCAGTGTCGGTGTCCTTAAACTCCATCTCAGCCAAAGCTTGTTCAGCGTTGTTGTCATATTCTGGGTCAAATTCTTGCCTCTTAGCATTGTAACCACTAAGCTCAGCCATTGATGGGCCCTCCTCACCAGAGAACTTGGGCTTCTTTCCACCCACACTCCTATCCATATGAGCATCTGCCACAAAGAAAATAGTGATTCTATCTTTTCTTCTTTTTCTTTTGTGTATTCTGTTGTAGTTTCTTTTCATAAGTGAAGACTTCTGTCTTGGTGCCTTCTACTTTAGGAATAATTCTACGTATGCCACTAAAAACAAAATTATTATACTCAACCCCACCAAAAAATTCTAAATGCAATTAAAGCATTTAAACTCATGCATCCCTTTATCCAAGTATCTTTGGATATAATAAACCTAGCTCTTCCTAATTTATCAACATAGAAGTAATTCAAGAGGATAACTTCAAAAATCTATTTAATGAGGGTGGGGTGCATAGTATTATTTTTAGGCTTAGTACAAATATATTGATTTGTATTCCTCTTTGCTTTAAAAGTTGCACCCTTCTATGAGTGTGTTTGTGCTTTTGACCTATGCATTTCAACTGTTCAGTTACCTTCTGGTCTAGGTCCATCAGGGCGGTCTTTTGAATGCCCCATGTTGGATGCTTTCTTGTTTGCACCTGCACAAAGTAAGACCACATTAAAATGACAACAAACACCAATAGATGATAATGATGATATTAGAATTAAAATATACCAGAAGTTAGATTGGGAGGAGACCTCCCTGTAAGAGCATCGCCAATGGCATCCTCCATCCTACAGAACCAATGATAAATATTTTCAACATGAGACAACAAAAACAATTAAAAACTTGAAGGTACATATAAGGAAATAAGAGCTCACTTGACCCTTGGAGGAGAAAAAGGTGAATCTGTAAGTGTTGTTTCACCAAGCAATGATGATCCTGCGTATCCAGCAAGGAAAATTACAAGTTACAAATTAAAAATTAGTAACAAAAAAAAATACAGCCGAAGTAACATACCTCTCTTGGCCTCACCTTGCACTTTGGCCATGGCAAGAAGCTCCTTTCTGTTTTTACCATTAACCCGAGACATATCCTGGAGAATAATAAAAAAAATAGAATTTAACTAATAATCATAATTCAGGATTCTGTTTTCCTGGCTTAATCTAATTAGGCTTAATTAAGTCTTTATAATATCCTTAGGATGCAGGCAGAGGTCTACAGATTCTATGGTCAGTATATGTTTTTGGTGCAACCTTTTTTTGTAGTAGCAGTAGAAGGCAAAATATTTTTGGTGCAAATGTTGATGTTTTTCTAGTGTATCTATTACGGTTTTTAGCAGGATAAAACTCTTAGGTACTTCTTTTAGGAAACAAACTTAGTAGTTTGTGTTAGGTACCAGCACTTTGGTACCTGACATAAGTTTCCTTCATGTCTCTAGAATATTCAATCAGGAAAGTATAACCTCGATATGCTATCTGACCTCAGAGCCAATTGTCTCAATAAACCATTAAAATGTGCAATTAAGCCTCAGTTTACAATTCCCAGTTCCAGAATTTAAAGAGGAAGTACCGGTAGTGGAAAGCAAGAAGAGGTAAGGTATGCAGTCATGTAATGGTCAATACACTGCATTTTACTTTTTGTGCCAACATGTTCAGCCACCTCAGCCCAATTCCCAAGACCATACATCTCAATTCCCTTTTCACACAAGAAAAAATGATAAAACAAAAGCAAAATAGTGTCACTCTGAAAAAATGAATAAACAAATAAACAAATAAAATTCAGTAACTTTTCTAATTTTAGATTGTACTCAATTGGATAGTCCAATAGTCAACAACTATGTGACTCTAGTGAGACTAATAAAATTTAAAATGTGAAAGAAGTAATAATTATGATTTTTTAGGGCTAAGGTCAAGCCAAATAAAAAAAAAGGCTCAATCGCAAATACTCTTGGGTTACATGAATATCACTGATTTAAGGAATATACGAAGTGAGAGCAGGCTTAATTTACCCAAAAATTAAAACAAATGTTTGTTTCATGGCGAGTTGATCATGTATTCGAACTCAATTAACTTCCCAAAGGCTTATCAGGAACAAGAGGATGAGTTTGAATAAATTTGACAAGTAACCCCTTTGACAGTAACCTTGAAGTTTAATTGTGTTAGCAAAAAAACCAACATAGATGTTTGTGGCAATAACAATTAGTCTGTGACATATGAAAGAAAAAGTTTTTCTTAGACTTATAAGCTAGTGGTGAAGCCCTACAGTTGAGTCGAGTTTAAACAATCAAAGAATATACCTCCAGAAGAAGAATCTCCTCATCAGCATTCCAATCAGCACAGATTAGAGGAAAGGAGAGATTATCCTGCCAGAGATGAGTATGAAATAAAATTAATCATCTAAACCCATTTAAAAATTAAATTTTAGCCACCACCAGTTGTAGACTCCAATACTCCATATCCATACAGGAGAAATAATTGAGAACAACAAATTTCATAACAACGATGGGATGAAACTGCACGATTTTGGAAAAACCACAGTTTAGTCACAACTGACACAACATTCGATTGAGCATTTGAACATGAAATAAAAAATAATTTGCAAAGATATATGAAGATGTGCATATACCATGACTCTGTATGAGTGGTTGCTCTTGTGAAGCGTGACCTCCGCTCCAACAGAGAAGCACTCAACACAAAGATCAAAATCAGAACATTTTGAGCATTTAATACGGATTTTCCCTGAAATGTCCTTGTTGCAGTAGTTGCAGTGGTACAGTGCTTTTTTACCATCTGTTCCACCTTGACCTACATCGTATGCAATAGAAATGGTCAAAAAAAGCAATATTTAAGAAATTGTTTTAAAGCCTTTCTTTTTGTTTGACAGTTAGCATATAACAGTACGAAGCTTATAATAATAAAAGTACAACAGATTTTCTAAGAAAGCAGACAAACAAGAAGTGGGGGCTGATGACAAAAAAAGAAAATAAAATACAAGAGAGAGAATGTGAAAGAGAAATAAACTTGTTATATTCTCCAAGGCATCTCCACCTGAAGGCACTCTCCTTCGCTTCGACCTAAGAGAGAAAATGTTCAACATTATAATAAGTACAAAAATGGATATAATTAATATCATTACTATATTGTCAGTCTTTAATGAGTAAAAGAATGGTATGAGTTGAAAATATCACAGAAACATGACCAAGCATTTGAATTTCAAAACGTACAGACTAGTACCAGAGTAAAAATTCTCTCTCTGTTGTTTAACTCCAAAGTTATCCAAACAGTACTTTAGTTGTTCAATGTGCCCTATAATCGACCCAACATGTCACCCTCAATAATAATAAAACCTCACTTTAGGCTAAATCGTGTAATTAAAGAGAAGACAAGCCATGAAAAACGAAACAAAAAAATATTACAACGGGGAGACCTTTAGTTCTGACTAAACTGTTCCATAATAACCAGTAAATACTGGTACAAGATCTAACTGAAATTACACTATTATCAGATATTATAATCTCTGATTCCAACAGAAAATATCATATTACTAAAACCATTTTCCTTTGTGTTGGAAGTTTACTTTGAATAGCACAACTGAATTTATTGAAAAACAGTATGCCTGAATGGTTCTAACATACTGTAATTTTTTTTTGGCTCATGATTTTACCTGAAATGCACCGCCACCAATTTTCCCGACATAACCCTCAACAGAGAGAGACAAAAAGGAGGTACCTGTGACTGGTATCATCGTCCCCTTGGTTGGCAACGCCGCGGGAGCGCCCCATGGGAACAAAACCCTAACCCCAATTCCCGAAAGACAGCGAACCCTAACCGAAGACTTTTGCTCGGACGCGCAAAGAGCCGAAGAATATACGGCCGTACCGAAACCTTAACCCTAGATTTGGTTCTCCGGCGAACCCAGCGGCGGAGCTGCGCACTAAGATCGAAGTGCAAGCGGCTTTGTATTGTAGGACCAGGGAGGAACTAAGGAAAAATTCGAGGTACACCTATTCTATACACTGATAAGTGGGCCTCGTTTGTTATTAAGAGACGGCGGCTCAACGGTCCAGTGATAAAAACTGGAAGGGACAAACCTGGACGAATGAGGTGCGGCCGTGTGGTACTTGTACGAGAGATTTTTACACAAAAGTCCTCCTATAAATAAACAATTTTAAAAATATAAAGCTTCGGGATCAAATTTTTCCATTCTTACCTTGCATTTGTATCTTCTTCATTTGAGAAAACGTCAGGTTCATCATCTATATTATTATATAAATCATTTAAGAATTGAATAGTCTATTTTTTATCATGATAATTTTTTATTATACTCATTTTATCCCTCAATTAGACGGATAATATTTATTTTTGGTTGATCGAACGTTTGTGATCGCGTCCATTGATCTCCTCTTTCTCTCCATTTCTTTCCCATATATACTATTATTTCCATAATATAATTTTTAATATTTAGCAACTTTGTGCATATTTGGTAAGAAATTAATGGTGATAATATATGTTAGAATAATTTACTTTTCTTGCCATAAAATTCATGAATCATTAACTCATATTGTGCAAAAATCTCATCCAAGATTAAATATAATCTTTATTATAAGTTTCTCTATAATTTGGTGAATTTATAATTTAATATTAGATAAATGTGAATTTTTTTTATTTTATAATATTTTAATATTTAAATAAAAAAGTCTGCTGCAACCCGCGGGTATAGTAGCTAGTTGCCTTTAAAAGGATGAACGCTATGTTCTTTTCGCAAATCGCAATGTCGACATGTTGGACATGCCCGTGATTGATAAATCTGGTATCAAAACAATAAATTTCAAATTTCAAAATCTATCTCATATCATTGAGATGCACAAAAAAAGATGATATAACGGTGCAATGCATGTATTAAACATAATAAATTCCAAACATATCAAATCTACAAGTTGATGAGCCCGGAATATACCAAATTACTATTCCAAGAAGAAAGATTAAAGGCAGTTTCATGAATTTGTGTGCATCTCGCTTGATGGCAATTAGATAAAATTGAATTAAAGAATAAAAAAAACGAACCACACAATAGTTTGAAGGGATGGGCCTACAATTAACATTACCAAAATAAATTCCGTGCATATCTATCAAGACTAAGGAGAAAAGGAAATGAAATTCGATACTCATTGGTAAGCAACCATCACATAAACCATTCCTACATTTTCATTACAGACACGAATATAACACGGAAAGAGCAAAATAAAGATAAAAATAAAATAAGAGAAAAAGCCCTGCTCACTAGTGTAAAAAATCAAAATACTCGTCTGAGTTATTTAGTCATACACTTTTCCCTATGCCTGATTCCTATGGTGTTCTACCATCGCATATATCATTCCTACATTGATATTCCTTAGCATTTTCATTATAATTTTAAGTGAAGCAAAACAAATGTCTTGGGTTTCTTTTTTCGCGATCATTGCATTCTCGGTGCTTTATTGATCAGTAGTTAATTATACTGTGACTTACTTGATAGGTAATACTGGTTCCGAATCTGATAACATACAAAAACACAGTACCATGAAAATTTGCTACACGTACATCAGATATCCAGGATGCCAGAACAAGAATTGCGAAATTATCTGTGGTGGTGTACATCAAGGAGCTCTTGGAACTTGCCAAAGTTTTGTCACCTGTGCTTGTTCTTATTCATGCTAAATTCTTGACAATATCTGCTACACAAGTGTACGGAAATTGATGAAATGTTGTTCATCCATCAAAATGTAATTGAAGATGCTTGTTTAATCGACAATCAG
Organism: Schoenoplectus tabernaemontani; assembly: GCA_037127355.1. NCBI lineage: Eukaryota > Viridiplantae > Streptophyta > Magnoliopsida > Poales > Cyperaceae > Schoenoplectus > Schoenoplectus tabernaemontani. Next base: position 11,675,975 of record CM073738.1, read on the forward strand.
TTTACTGTTGGAGATTACAAGACTAGCATTTATGTATGTTTTTTTTTCTTTTTCCTGATTTATTCTTTTCAAGTAAAGTTTGTCAACTTACAATAGAAACGGGCAACTGTAAATTAGTGGTGGTAAAATTTGACATGATCTGTCCTGATTTAATTTTTTATAAAGTCAAACTGATCTGATCTGAATCCAACCCAACTCATCATGATCCAACCTGATCCGAGATCATTTAATCAAAATCAATCAAAGATCTAAAAAAAATTAATATATAAATTGACCTGATTGGTCTGATCCAATTTCTTTTAAAAAATCAAATTGTCCCGATCCGACCCGTCCGAAATCAACTCGTCCAATTGTCACCTCTATATAAATAGTATGAAATAATCTTAGTTTTATAATACTTTTCCGCCGTTTGACCAATAGAAATGCATGAAGAAAAGCTCAACATAGTAATCTATAGATGTATGAAATACAAAATATCTTTTAAAACGAAAATTTTTAAGAACCATATACCTTTCGAAACCTAGAAATTTTGTCAATGAAAACATAAGCAATATGTGGTTTAGAAATAAACACCCAAATCAAAATGATGAAAAGATTAAATAATCAATAATATTATTTTCGCACCTCTTCAAACAACTATGTTTGCTGCTCGTTGTATTGACTGTCACACGTCAGACTACCTTGACTGCTATAAGAATATCCTTCTTGACTTACCACAAATAGACACCCCAATTGCTCATTGCTCATGATACACAAAAAATAATTAAATTAGAAGGAAGAAAAGAGATAAAATTGAAATAAACTGAAATAATTTTCTTCCATGTATCTACCTTCTACTAATTGTTTCTCAATAGTAATTTATTTGCCTTACTGCCATATCACAAAAGAACCTTTAAGAATCTATGAACAAAGATGGCTTATAAACTTCTCTCTCTCAAACCCAACAATAAGTAAAAAAAAAATGAAAGAATCAATGACCTTGAAGTCAATCAGTTCCTCAGAGTTGTTGTACCAGTATGCATAGGTATTGTCAACTTGGGGTGGTGATTGAATTTGTTATTATGTGTCCTGTGCTCGAGCTCTCACCTAATTCAAAACTAAACTTATTACTATGGAGATGACATGTCAGTAAATTAAATCTTTGTACAAGAAGCTTCTTACTAATCTTTTGGCCACTAATTATAACAGTTAGTATTATCTAAAATGAACATGACCAATCATATAGTTTCCTCACAAATGAAAAAAATAGCAATCACGTGTTCCTGAATCGAAAGAATGTCAAATGATTTCAAAATTAAATGGTTCTGAAAGGTATAAATTTTAATGATCAGAGACATACCTATCATTCTTTATAAGAGCTCCGAATGCAGTAAGAAATTTTGCTCTTTCCTATAAGAAAGGATGCATCTGTCACTACCAACTTATGTTTTTACTCAAGTAAAGAATAAATCTCAAAAACATAAAAACATGAAATTAAACTCTAATAAATTTAATCACAATATGAATCAATCCAGAAAATATAAAATTATGAAATTAAACTCTAAAATCAAATTTAGAGAAATCCTGATCGAGAGCAACTAAATCAACACTAAACATGGACCACTTTATCTTCTTCTATAATGCAATTAAAAGCCATATAAGTGTTAAAAAAATAATAATATATAAATTTAATCACTCATAGGAATTGAAATGGAGGGGGGACCAGGTAAGGAGAAGACAACTCACTTATTAATAGAGGGGGAAAAAGTAAAGGGAAGGATTAACCTGGCGATGAGAAAGATGTAGCAAGTAACCAACAACACAAGATCGCAACTCAAGATTGATCAAGACACTTTGGCGTATTGCTACCTTCTCAAATCAGAGCGAGGTCTTGAGGTTGAGACTTCACCTGAAAGGGTTTCTGCTGGTGGATGCGGTTTATCGGACAATAGGGAGCGAGGCGAGTGAGAGACGGAGAGAGGCACACTGGTCTGGGTCAGCGAGGAAGAAGTCTGATCGGCGTCTCAGCGAGGACATACATGTTCATATGGCCATCGGAGAGCAGGTGCTGTAGCGACATCGATTATCTATTACTTTGATGCTTTATTTTATTGTTATTTTAATATATAAAATGTTATTATTTAATAAAAAAATTTATTAGTAAAGTATATATATATTAAATTATTAATTTTTTTATTTAGACGTTAATGGATTTGACCACGATAAGAGAAAGAGAAATCCTAGATCGGAGTAATTGAGGTTTTGATAAAGAGGGGTGAGTGAGAGAGAGACGATCAAGAAGGAGGGTTTTTGTCTCAAGAGGCGAGCGAGGGGATATAGTTTTGATCGGGGTAGGAACTTTTTTTCGCTGAAGACGTAGCGATAGCGAAAAAATCAACGAAATAACTGGAGAAGAGAAACGGGATCGCAAATAAAATGTTGATCGTTGATTTTCCTTATACAGAGAATTCACGTCTTAAAAAATTTAAAACAACTGGATTGATTCAATCCTTACGTGCTTTTTAAGATGGTAAGATTTTATTCTTGTTGGATCAGATAAAATAAAATTTTCATGAAGGATAGAGAATAAAATAGTGGTACATTATATGTAATTATGTATGAATCACTTGTACTTCTCAAGCAAGATGTTTATTTTGTCTGACTTGTGTCCCCCACAGCCTAATCCATTAGAATTATCTAAATTTATTCCCATGAGAGAGTGGGAATTTGGGATCATGACTCACAAATGACAATGCACATTATCTTCTATCACAATTATTTATGGATGTGTTTGAATGGTGATAAGAGCCAAATTGACATACAATTATTTCAGAATTTTATAGGATTAAACTTAAAAAATTTGGTTAAATACTTTAATTTCATTAAATTAGAGTTAAAGATCAATTTATTGTCCAATATTTTATGTTTAATGCAAGGGAATAAGAATGAAATGAATTAAACATAATTTGGAGCAAGAACGAGCAAAAAACGACAAAAATATGAATTTTCAAAGTCATCTGCGTACTATGTTAAGATCCGCATGCGGTCTAGTACAGAATAATTTTCAACACAACATTTTGATAGTTATTTATATTTTTGAGTGAACTGCTTAGAGTTTTTCAGCGTTCTTAGATTCATTTCGTTCCTGATAAGAACACAATCTATTAAGGCCTCATAATCGAAAGACGCTTGAAAATAGATAAAAAATGTGAAATACTCAGACGGTTGAGATTTAAAAGCATGAAATTTTTTTCTTTCTCTTCTAGCTTTTATCTGTGATTTTATTTCTTTGATGTGTATTTTTTATTCTCTCTTCTATTGTTTACTGCCTCATGGAAGACTAACTATCCTTTTCTAGGGTTTAGGATATGTAATTGATATTTTTGTTGGTTTAGTTCGAATTATGTTGTTATTTTAATGATTGCTTTGTTTTAATTTTTGTTTGTGATTTATTTATGTATGATATGATAATTGAATGTTGAATTGAATTGCATGTTTGAGTAGTTACAAATGTTTGAATCTGTGTAGGAATTGATTAACTTATTGATTGTATGTAAAATTTTAGGTTTAAGACTAAGTACTGAAAGGAGACTTGATTGCTTGATTCAAACCAAAACTTAAAAAAATGATTTCATTAGATACCTTAGTACATTCGGTGTCTCAGGTTTTAATTCTGTTGTTGAGTCCATTAGAAAATTTGTTAGCTTGAGTACTGAAATGATTTCACAAAATATAATTTACACTAGATAAGATATTGCAGGAGGAAAGTGGATAAATTCTAAATTAGAATCGATAACCCTCAATTGCAATTGCCCAAAAAGAAGAGAGCATAACACGCCGACTATTAGGAGAGACTACAAGTATCTGGAAAAGTGGAAATGAAAAATTGAGAGGAGAAAAGAGAGCGCGATGGCGATGAGAGGAATAGCGAGGTTTGTGCGTAAGCGGAATAGATGCATGTTATCCCAGCTGGAAGAGAATAAACCTAGAATGAACTTTGTAGAGAGCAATATCCCTCTTTCTCGCTCCTTACACTCTTCTTCTTTCATTTCTACCCCTCGTTCTTCTGCAGTTTTTCGTTTTAGTCCATGTATGCTATGGGCTTCAGCTTCATCTATTGGTTTGGCAGGTGCTTTTATATGTTCAGTTCTCAATTTTTGTATGCATGTAATTTTGGTTTTAATTAGGTTGACCATGTGTCTGATCAGTTGATTGCTTGAAATAAAACCAGGTTTCATTATTTTTCTGGTACTGGCATGAGCCAGCCAGGGTGCATATCGTTTGTCCACATGTTGTTCTCTTGATTTTATTACTTCTTTTGGCATGGCTTGTTTTGGGTAGCAACCTTGAGCTCAATCTTATGCTTGGTTTAATTGTTTTGGAGCTCAGTTGTGGTCTATTTGCGGGAGTAAGAAAATGCAGATCAATTTGAAAGAAACTAAATTTAATTCTTAACTGATACTTAATGGTACATGCATGGGACCAATTGATCGATTTGGACTTTAAAGTGATGAATTGAAGGGCATTTTTTGAAAATTTTAAGCTGGAGTTAATAAAGGCCATTTTTTTTTGAAAAAATTATGGGCTAGCTGATTGTTTCTTGCTTGGCCCAGATGAGGTGATAATTCCATGTGATGTAATTTAATTAGTGAGATATGAGAACGCATGTTACTCAACTGAGTTTAACCATTACACAAGTAGCCCGTGCTTTATTGCATATTTTGATACAGAAGTTCACGCTTGCAAAATTAAGGAGATGAGTTAACCTGGTGTTGAATTGAAAGTTTCGAGAAATGTTTTAGTTCTTTTTATATTGTAGTAGCTGAAACTAACGTCAAATACTATTTTTGGATTATATGATGCTGGCGCACAGAGCAGAGGAGAACCATGTTCATTCAAGCACAAGATACACCAAACCCACATTCTCTAATGTTCTATCCTGGTAAACCTGTTATGGAGGTGGGCAGTACTGATTTCCCTAATGCTCGCACTGCTATGAGCTCCCCTCTAGCAAAGTCTCTTTTTGCTATTGATGGTATGCTATTCTCTCCCTCTGTTGTGTAATTTTAAACAAGCAATTGAAAACCAAAGGGATTACTGTTTTAGTAGTGGCTAGTTCCTGTATGGATGAAGTGTACAAGTGACTGATCTGTTTCACACTTTCACCAACTTTATTTTAACCTTAATGGTTCCAATGAAACCAAAGTTTTGACCATGCCAGTCATTTTGTTGGTAATTCTTGACAAGTACTATGTAAATTGGTTTATACTTTATAGTACTAAACCTTGTCTGTTCTCTTGTACGGATGAGCATACATAGTGCACTGTTAACCATTTTGATGTAATTGAAACAAAAACAACAAATATAACATTTTTGCATTTGCATGAAAGTATTAACTCTCTCTTTTTGTTAATTTAAAAAAAATAACAGGGGTGACAAGAGTTTTCTTTGGGTCAGATTTTGTGACAGTGACAAAGTCAGAAGAGGTATCATGGGATTATTTAAAGCCTGAAATATTCGCAGCAATAATGGACTTCTATTCTTCTGGAAATGCTCTTTTCTATGATGCTGAAGTAGCTGCTTCCAAGGATACTGCCATTCATGAGGTATCTGTTTTCATGCAGGAAATTTTTTTACCATGCTAGCACTATCAGGATCACATTAGCCCCCCTTGGATTTTGAATAAAAAATTGGACTGATATGTTTCCCGTGATTTTTATGAACTTGAAGGATGATTCTGAAGTTGTAGCAATGATAAAGGAGTTATTGGAGACTCGCATCCGACCTGCTGTTCAAGATGATGGCGGCGACATAGAATATTGCGGATTCAATGAGTAACCCCCCTCCTCCCCGACACACACACACACAAACACACACACATACAGGCATATACATCTTTTAGTTGCTTGTACTCATTCATGGGCAGATGTAAATGAACTTGCAAAAAGGAACTTTTTGTTGTTAAATTTTTTTTTTACCAACATGCTATGCGGACATTTGGGAAGGATGAATTTATAAAAATATTAGATTTTTAGCATCATTTCACTTGGTTCAATCACCTTGGTAGATCCGGCAATTACTGGTACAGTACTATAATACGGTTATGTAAACTAGTTTCTGTTTCTTTGATTTTGGATCTCTTTACATATCTGGTCCTTGATTATGCAGAGAGACAGGTTTAGTAAAGCTGAGGATGCAAGGTGCATGTAGTGGGTGTCCCAGCTCGTCAGTGACTCTGAAATCTGGCATAGAAAACATGCTCATGCATTATGTCCCTGAGGTATAATCTAACTACTAAAGCACATCAAAAAATACACCTTTTGGGTCCTTTCTAATTGTTTCTTATTATGGTAAATATGACTTATTGCTGATAGCTTACTATAATGTTGTTTCCTTCAATTGCAATCTCAGCTCAAATTTAATATATTAGCATGAATTAACTATAAACATTAATATATTAGCATGAATTAACTATAAACATTACGAGCAGGACAAACCAAATTATTAGAAAAAATTAGAAAATTATTAGGCAACTGGCTCGGCTTGTAGTGTTTTTTTGAAAACTAAATATTCAGCCTTAAAGCAAATACTATTTACCAAATGTACTTTGTTCTTCCAAGCAGTACCTTTTGTTGAATCATTTTTTTTCTTGAAATACATAAGTTAGAATATTGTCTCGTAATCCATTTACATGTGATGATATAACTAAGGCCAGTGTGTTCTTCTATGGTGGGTTAAAAATAAATGTAGGTAAAAGGTGTAGAGCAAGAGCTAGACAATCCCGACGAAGAAGCAGCTCCTTTGACCAGCAGTTTGGACTAAGTTGAAAGATTTAAATGTCAGTGTCATACAGAGTTCTGTTTCTTTTATATCACGAGAGATTGCATTTGTTGAGTAGCATCTTAGCCTGGTATTTTTTTTTCGTCCTTTTTTTTCCCTCCATTCTGTTCATTTGTATGTAATATATTGAGTTATGACGTAGGGTAGTGTCAAAACTTGTGAACAGAAGGATTAGAAAAATAAGATGAATTACTGTTTTCTATCTTGGTACATTCTTTTTCCTAGCTGTGACTGTGATGGGTGTAAGAATCGTTACCTCTAATAAAAATTCTAAATTGTTTATTATTTTCCATTTAAGATGTTTGTTAAAACTAAGCGAAAGGAGAAGAAAAGGAGAGGGAAGCGAGTTCACCTCGATCTGTTGTCTTTCACAACTGCAGTACTTCTGGCTTTAATTATTCTTCTATATTCTGATTAAAAAAAGGTTGAGGACAGTTATAATACATTTAATCATGTGGAATCTAAGACAAAAACCAGCTATATTTCATAGTAGTAAAGACAAGCCGAAACCAAACTGTTTCTACCGACCACAACAATAAATAAGAACTCCGTTAAGAAAAAGAACAGCATTTTTTTAAGAAAGAAAGTAACAGTTATCTGTTTTCATTTCTTTCTGAAAATATTATTAAAAAAGGAGGTCATAGTAAAAATAAAAATAAAAATGAAACTACAAATAATTTGGTTCTCAAATGCAAAACAACAATACGACTTCAACTAAACACGGCCCAAATTTTTTTCTATTGTCATTTACGACTCCATAAAGCATGAATGTTAGACTTCAAAAATGAGGAATAAAGATACTCATGTTTTATTCCTTAACCTTGATTCAGAGGAAAATAACATAAGAAGGCAAAAACTAGAGAAGAGTTTCGGAACTCAGATTGTCAACATTCTGCTCTCTGGGCTCAAATATGGCCCAGAAGAAGATCCTTATGTTAATTTCCAAAAAAAAAAATTAGAATAAAATTGCACCCAAAGAAAAAATGATATCCAATCTCAGTATAAGGCGCACAAAAAGAAAATATATAGCATTGAATCTCTCCAACCCCTTATCCATAAATTCGATTTTTGTCAAGATTTTATCTCTTAAAATGAACCATAAAAATAAGTTAACTTTTCAAGATGTTATAATATTCCCTCACAGCTTCACTTAATCTCATTTTTATTCTCCTAAAATTTGAAAATTCAAATACTGATCTCGAGTTTTTTTCCCTCTCAAATAGTAGAATCAGGTTCAATACCTGGTAGTTAAATTATAGTATATTCAATCTGTACTTTATCTACCCTAACAATATTAGTAATCCCCTTGAAAAATGTAGATTAGGAAATCCTCCATTTCAGCTGACGAAATCTACTGCTCTTGGGGCATGCAACCAGGACCTTACTCTTCAGAATCCAACGGTGCAAGTTGATCATATCTTCTTTGAGATTCGCATGCTATTATTTATTAGTTTTTGACTGCCCGATTTGAAGAGCAGGACCTACTCGCATCACCAAAGAGCAGCAGATTTTCTTCCCCTTTTTATACTGTGTTAGAGATACATTAGACTTTTTAACTTTGACAGATCAATTAGGAAATTGATAGGGCAGAGGAGAAGCCAATCCAAATCTCATGCCAAAAATACATGTTAGAACTGTTGTTACCACCCTACAAATGCCCAAATAAATTATATGATATATAGAATTAATTCTTTCAACATGCTTTATAGGCGTCAAATGTGGCGATTTTTACACGTCTTCTTTAATTAAAATGTGAAAATGATTACCAGAAAAATCCCACAAAGTTTGTTATTGCTGCGCCATGTTGTAAGAAGCCGTAAAACTAAAGGGGAAAAATGAAAATCGGAACTCATTGAATTCCAAGGCGTTACACGGTTACACCAGAATAATTTGTAGGAACGGTAAAATTTGTCTTTTTTCCTGCAAGTTCTATAGGAATTACGACATCGTCCTGATATCATTTGAAAAAAAAAATTAACTAGAAATTATGTATTATCTTGCTTTTATACTTGGCTTGGCGACACACGAGGGATGTCACAAAGTTTGAAAATGAATAAGAAGTCGGTAGCAATGTAACAGTTTTTTTTTTTTATTATTTTAAGATAAAATCCCTCATTCAAGTTTAATCTTCAACCTCTCACAACGTGAACCAAGTTACAGTTTATCACTAAAGAAAAATAATAAATATAAAAATAATATAACTCGCGATGTTTTCTCTCTCTTTTTTGTTCGTATCTTTCTTAAGATGAGCATTAATGGTTCATAGCGATGTTATATTATTTTTCTTTAGCATTGTTGAATTCACATTCTCTAAAATATTTTACTGAATAAAGTGTCTAGATTTAAGTGGACCTCGTAAATCTAAAGATGAAGACTGAATTCATATAATTTGTAATACAAATTCAATAAATACTTTATTCGGACAATTATTTTACCATAGAGTACTTTAAAGGATACTCACTTAGCATTTGGGGTGTCAATGGATCGGGTCGGGTTATATTATTTTATTATTATTTTTTACCGATCCGATTAAATTTGGGTCAAAAAATCTTGATCCATACCCGACCCGACGGGTCACGGGTCGACCCGACCCGACTCGTGTAAAATAATTAAATATTTATATATAATTTTAAGTAATAAAATATTGATTCATTTATAATTAATCTTAATTAGTGTATATTTAAGTTTTAATTAGTACTAAATCATAAAATTACTTCAAAAAATATAATTAATCAAGTCAGGTTGACCCAAACCCGATTCGATTCGGGTCAAAAAAATTGAATCCATACCCAACCCATTTATCTTCGGGTCGGATCGGGTAGGATTCAGATCGGATCGGGTCAAAAATTAACACCCTACTTAGCATTGCTACGATTACTTGTTCTTCTTCTTTTTTCAAGGGAAAAAAATGCACTAGTTTTGACTGTTGACAACTGGTTTCTATTATCATTTGTCCGCTGTTACTGGTGACAACTATTAGTAAGCACTTATTTATAAAATGTCTTTATTCTGATAACTGTTATTAATTGTGTTTGACTGTTACATAATATATATTGTTCTATTTATAGAATTCACACTTGATTATTACAAAATTGTTACAAAATAGACAATTGTTATTTGGATTTTGTACTCGAGTATTACAAAAATGTTACGAAATACACGTGCGGTTCCGAACTCAAGCTCGTCACTGAGGCACTTTTTAAAACATACATTACCCCTTGAATATTGTAAAATGAACATTTGGGATAGTATCTCACTTGAATAATCCATATTTTTGTGGACGGTCAATGAGATCACATCAATTTCAATTAACTGATGCAAGAAATGAAAGAAAAATTACAATCTACGTAATCATTTGACTAAAAGGTACCAGAGTCCAGACTAAGTTACGAATTGTCGTAATAGATCATTTGTATCACTAACAAGTCAAATTAAATTAGTAGAAAAATATTTTTTAAGAAACATAATTTAACTAACTTTTCTAACCCTATGCTTTCCGTTGTAGTAATGCATATTAATTTAATTTCACTTATTTCTTGCATCAAAATATTAAAAACAACGTCCGCCATTAGAAATGCTTCACAATCCACATCTTTGGAAAAATACCAGCCAAAAAAATTTACTGTTATCATCCCTACCAGAATGCTAATCAACACCCAAATGCCAAATGGCTATGATTCGCAACGCAACACCCTGCTCCAAACCAGAGAATTTCTGTTGTGACGCTCCAAATCTGGGCAGGGACCCAATTAGGAAATAAAATTATTACTACATTTGAAACAGGAGCCAACATACTGCACTTTGACATTAAAATACATAGACTATGCCTTGACAACATAGTACGTTACAAAGAGGGGGGTTATTTCTTTCCACTTTTACGCCTAACCAAAACATATTAATAATGAGTAATGACTTGAATAAGAGGTGAGAGAGACAAGGTTACAAAAAAGGTGAAAAAGGGAAAACACTAAAACAGGATCCAACCGCACTTCGAATAACCCAATTTGCAAATCCACCCTTGAAACTTGTACCAATGTTACCAGCTATCATTTCACATGATACAACTACACTTCCTTTTTATATCCATCTTCCAAAAAGAACCATCATGAAAACTTCTTTCTCATTTTGAATATTTTTTTGTTATCTCAACCATGAACACAACCAGAGGATAAGGCCATAAGCAGTATAGCAGCTCTTTCTTCCTCTCCCATTTTCATCACCATTTTTCTCTTTTTCTTGTTTATTACGACTTCACCCTCCAAACCGACCATCTTTAGCTTTAATGAAACCCCTTTAGAATTATTAGAACTCGAACTCTTGCTCTTCTTCTCACCAGCTTCAGATTCTTCTCTACTTCTGTTTTCCTTTTTTACCCCTCCACTTTCGAGACCAAGAGCTTCTCTTCTCTTCTTTCTGTACTTGATTCCACAAGCATTGCATAATGACTGTACACAGTGACAACTGAAAATCAGTATATTATGAATACAAGTTTTCAAATGAGAATCACTTGTGCTTAATTCTTGATTGCCACTTGGCAAAACAAGGACAAAACCGGAATTAAAATTCCCCATGTAAAACATGCACAGATGGGAAACAAAATATTGTGGTTGGCAGCTGGCATTCATAACTATTCGTTCCATTCAAAAATACCCAAAATACCCTCTATAACAGCACAGCTCAACAAGTGGCACGAGGGGGCAATTTGGGCATTTTACTTCCATAAATCGAACGTTATTACTTCACTTTAAGGAAATGATGATTTCGGACAGATGATCAACCAGATGCATTTCTAGGATAAGATGATTGCCCACTGATTTAATTTTATTGGAGGGCTGTTTGGTAAAGGAACCAGTCGATATTCAACAAGGTCCTTGTACAGTGCAAAATTATTTATTGAAAGAAACGAACCTTTGGGCCAGAGGGACCGCCTCTCCAAAGCGGCGTCTTTGTCGTATTGCAAATGGAACAACTTCTCTCTTCTCCCGATGTAACCTGCATGGTTTAAATTTAATTAATTAAAACCGAATCAGATATATGTCCATTAGATCGAATCTTATTATTTTATACATGTCGAATAACCAGGATCGACTCAATATGTGATCGAAAAACGATGGGTACACAATTTATTTTAAGTAAACCATATTTATGTGAAAAGGAAGCACAACTAGGCATTAACGCCGTTGAAACAAAAATAAATAAAAAAAAATTGGTTGGATGTCTTCCATTTGCATAGATCTGAAATAGACTAAGAACTCGAGATTGTAAAACGTTTGACAAAGGCAGAGGACACACAAAATTAAAGTGAAAAAAAAAGATAATGCTACCGCGATCCACAACTCCACTGCATACCTTTTGATGTGACAGATCCATAGATGGCATCGATCACTCAGCTTATATATGAAATGTAGAGATCTGATATGATTCTCCTCTGCGTAACCTTTCCAGTACACTTCTGATCGATCTCAGCTTGGCTTCCCCTAAGGAGGTCGCAACCCCTCGCAACAGAGATCAAGTTGAATAGATCAGCTACTATCTACTTCTCCCGCTGAACAGTGAGTTCAATGTCACGACCGCGATCCAGAGATCCAAATATCCTTTGGAAGTAGTATTCAGAAATTATTGAAATTTTCACGGAAATAGATGAAACCTCTAATTTTTCCCGCTCTATGATCTACTGATGTGGGTTTAGAGAGAGAAGGGGGAGAGATCTAATAAAGGGATAAGAGGGAGAGGAGGCGGAGGGAAAACGGAAAATTGTGGAGGGAAAGAGGCGGAAGTTTTATAGGGGAGAGAAATTGGAAAGAGATTTGGAGGTTTGGAGGGTGCATTTAGGGTTTTTTTTTCGATTTTTGGGTGAACTTTTCAAATTCACCCCCGAAACTCTCTGCTGTTGATAAAATGCTACTCTTCTCTTACTAAATTTTAATATGGTCCAGCATTAGTGTCCTTTGATTTAACAGCCCAATCAAACGGCAATTTTTATTATTAATAATAATTATTAAATTAATATTATTAAAAATAAGAGTGAGAACGGTAAAATTTCAAATATACGAGACGGCGCTGAGATGGAAAACCAAAGGCGTGTTTCAAAAATAATGAAACGCTCCACTCGGCGTTCCAACCTGATTTTCATATATTTGAAATTTTACATTTCTTACTCTTATTTTGAACAATATTAATTTAATAAAACTTATTATTATTAAAAACTGATCAGACGGCGCTAATGGAATCCAAATTATCCACCTGATTTGGTGTTGTGCAAAATAAATAAAGTTGGATGAGCATCAAAAAGAGCATTGTATGAGTATATTATTAAATCACAATTATCTACCAAAATATTACACAGTACAAAAATATTTTTACTTAAGATAATTATATGGATGTAAAAAAATTAAGAAGATATTAAAATTTTGTGTGTGTTATATGCGAAAAATAGATGCATCTTGGCGCCCAAGTTTTCAATGAATTTAAGCGATTTGAACATTTCATTTTTATCTGCTCTCGCGGGTGCAACGTACCTAATACAACCGACGCATAACCCAACAGACCACAAATCCCATGCTTCGGTGAAACACCAAACACCAACAGTAAATGCTACGCGTGTACTACTCGTACCCAGAAATGAGCTCTCTTAGGTTGATCTTCGGAAAAAAAAAAGGGCAACTAAAAAGATGATCAAACCAAAGTGTTTGTGTTACTCAATACTATACAAATAAGAAATGAACGTGTTATAATTAAAATTTATTATCGGAGAGATTAAAATATAAGATAAACAAAAATTCTTCCATGTTTTTGAAAAAAAAAAATGTAAGTGCCTTTTTTTCTAGCTACCCATTTCTATAATATGTTGTCAAGTAAAGTATATAATTATTGTTTTTATAGGAACATAAAATCTCTATGTCATGAGAAATTACTCTTAATACATGCGATGAAATTAGATTTTAGATTTTAAATAGAGTACCAGATTTTCCCCAAAGGATAGTTTATAATATGTTTGAAACAAAACATCTGATGAGTTAGCAGAAGATAAACTATAAACAAAAATTACTGTAAAGAATATGTAGTGGGTGATTGTGGACATCGTGAAAATAATCTGAAACACGCATGAAAACAGTGAAGTGAAACAGAGGATCAGATAAACATTACTATCGCCGCACCGTCGCTAGCAGCCTGTTACAAGTGCGGTTCCAAAAACCCTAGGCTAAAAGGAACGAAGTGACGTTAATATCCCTCCAGTCGAACGTTGCTGTAATAATTTGAAGATTTCAAGTGGGTATTTTCGTCTTTTACGTTTAATGTCGCTCGGCGGCGGCGGTGGAACTGATGCATTTAAACTATTTTTCAATCGTCTCAACTCTTTAAGTCTCAACACATTTTTTTGCTCCAATTGTACTGCGACACGTTGACATCGTGTCGGACACAAACATGATACGTGTCGGACAGAAAATTGACACTTTTGTTTTCTTGGCTAAATAGATGACTACCAATGATATTAAAACTTGTCTGGCTGAATTATTTTTTCAAAAAAAAAAACAGATCTAAACATAAATTAGTCATAAACTGTTCGAGAATAGCGGTTTTAGGAAAAAGAAAATGTGAGGAATCCATCTATATACAGAAATTTCCTATCTTATATATAATATAAAATAGTAAATTAAAAACAAATGTTTAACTAGAATACAATATTAGACAAATAAACAATAGGAAATGATTAGATCATAATTTATCTGCTCCTTGTAAATTCTCTCTTACTGCTATAGTCTTGCTAGAAGTTTTGCACAAGTACCTACCTCATACGAAATCTTTGTCTATTGAACAGAGTAAGCAATAAAAAACGAAAAGCAAAAACAAACAAAATCCCCTGATGTATTAAGAAGCATTGTGCGCCTCTATCTCCCACGTTTGCCAGTTGCCACCCCGCCGCTCTTCATTTCAGTCTCAGTAAATTCTCCTTTTGACTATTGACCACAATGCACATGTGTCTGGATCTACTGTGACTACAGCTATTCCGCTTTATGTCATTATGTGTGTTATGAGTTATGCCATTTGATTTTGAATTCTGTGTTGGGATAAATTAAATCGTTTTTTATGAAGGCAGAGATGAGGATGCAATACATTCCTATCAGGGATTATTTTTATCCAAACAGTAATGGGGAAAATATATAGCAAAGCTTGTATATAATATAGTCAACAATAATATAACTTCTACATATTGTATAAACAGGGAAGACATCAAAATTCATGCCACGCAAGATCGGTACCTAACTGAACTCTCCGTCTTAGAAAGCAAACCCTAAAAGTGACGGCTGGACGGCTGGATGGCTGGGGTCTAGAAAGCAACACGCAAATTGGGAATCAATCAATTGTTCAACCTTAAAAAAATTAAAATTAATAAAATGGGGAATCATTACCCAACAACTAACAAGGGTGTAACCTTATTTTAGCAAAACCATCCGCTTGGAATTCACAAGAGAACATCATACAAAATCAGCTTTTCTAAGCTGTCATCTTAAGGCTTTTTCAGATCTAACAATTGAAATTAATAATGACGGAACATAATTTTATTTGCACGGTCTATTTATTAATATATTAATATAGACTTGGAGTATATCTGAATTCTGAAACATCCAACATCAAATGCAGGACTCCCTAATAAATACAGTACAATTAGAAAAGGTCCAAAGGAGCACAATTCCTACTCTTTGAATATTCAAAAAGGAAGTACGTCCGACCCAAAATTCTCCATAAAAAAATTGTATCCTCAAAATTGCATTAGGATTTATCATTTATGGTGTGTTAAGTAAAAGGGTGTTCTTTTGTTCATGGCCAG
The DNA here is from genome assembly GCA_037127355.1 of Schoenoplectus tabernaemontani. Lineage (NCBI taxonomy): Eukaryota > Viridiplantae > Streptophyta > Magnoliopsida > Poales > Cyperaceae > Schoenoplectus > Schoenoplectus tabernaemontani. The sequence continues at coordinate 11,691,624 of CM073738.1, forward strand.
GGGTGCCAACTGCACAAACTCTGGAATTAAGTACATTTTCTTTTTAAAAAAACAAATAAAGCAAAAAGGATATTACAAAATCCAACGGCGGCTCCCATTTTGTGTCTGTTCTTTTATTAGCAGACATACATGGCCTATTCTCTCAATTAGTCTATTCTCAACCACTGCCACCGTACAATTAAACAAGGAATTTTTTTTTTTTTTTTGAAAATACAACAAAGGAACTGGCGAACCAAATCAAAAGCTCTACAGTAACGACACAAACCTACTACAAATAGTATTAATTAATTTTGGACGACACTTCTTATGTAGGATCCGAATAGTCACGTATTCTCAACCTTCTGTTGAATAAGAATTAATCATAATATTTTATTTTGACTCATATTTTCCTTCTCCGACCCAACGCATCATCAAATAGAGATTTTCTTATCCTAATTTGTACATCATTCTGTGAGGTAAATTTATTGAAGTGCTCAATATGCAATTTTTCTAAGCACTTCATCATAAATTACACAAAGTATGTATCTTCAATTTTAGCAAAATCCAACAATCTTCTTGTTTATATTTCTCTCTCTGAAGTTTATACAGAAATTCAACAACATCAAATAAAGCAGATCATAAAAGCGCATAAATTGCTATTTTGCTAGTATATTTAAGAGGATGTACACGGTTTGAAATCCGGATGAGAATCTATCATAAATATTTATAAAATTTAAGGTTTTGATTTTCATCTTTTTATCAAAAAAAGACGTCCACATATGGACGATTCTCAAAGAGTACAGTATTGTGAAATATTCTGTTTTTTGTTCTTCTGAAACTAAGAATATTTGACATTTATTATTTTTAATAATGATGACTAAAATAGTATGGAGATATTTTTGAACAATAGATGGTTTGTGTTTTAAATTTGATATAATTTAAATATCATTTCATAGTTTGTCAAATACTGAACCATTACAAATTTTGTTCAATTTTACAAAATTCGAACCTAAAAATCTACGAGTTTTTTAATCTTGAAATATTTAAAATTTTATTTGAAAAATTGTTATCCAAATTATCAAAATAATCATTCCAAGTGATCCTCCTTTGTTGACATCAGGTGCCATCTGATTAACATTCTGTAATAAATAAAACAAATGTTCTCTTTTGTTGGCAACAAAGTTATGATCGTTCACCGATAACGTTCTCACCACAAGAATAGGATCCAGGATTGAGGTCTCGTAAATAGAATCGGGAGGTATTTCCAGAGTTGTGGGCCTTGTGGCATCTTCGTTCTTCAGAAAATAGTTCACAAATGGGAAATTTATCAAATTTCATGTAATAAACTGTCATGAAACAGAGATGAAGAAATACAAGTTTTTAATATTTTGGTATCTTTAATGTAATTTTTCGTATTTTTGGCTGACGGAAATGTTTAAGAGTTATTTTGGTTTTTGGTGTTTTTGCTCAGAGATATTTTTGTTAAACTCGAGAAAGAAACGAAATTCCATTTAGTGGATTGGAAATAGGCACCCTTAGATTTGCTTCAAGATTCGTTCATTTACAATCTCAAAAAGACTTTATTATCAGATGGCGGATGCAAAATTTTAATCAGGGGTTAATAATTACTGACTTGTAGAAATAGCTTCTTCGCTTCAATCCATCAAATTATAATAATGTATAGAGTTCAAATTCATTAGTTAATCGAGTATTAAATAAAAAAATTAATAATTCAGCATAAACTCTTACCTAATGAAATAATATCTTTTTACATATTAAAAATAATAAAACTTAAAACTTAAAATAATAGATAATCAAATCGATAAAAAAAAAATTCTTTACAAGACTTCATATTTTAAATCATTTATATAATCCTTTCATTACCTATAATATTAAATAATTTTTTCTCAATAAAAATAATTAATAATTTAGAGAGTCAAAAATTAAATTTAAAAATGTCAAATTAGCTCAAAAATAATATTTTTAAAATTTTAGAGGAAATCAGCTGACCCGACATAGCCTACATCCGACCCTGCCTATTATCTAATGGTCAATGGAAGGTGCAGCACCATAAAAGCTCCCACTGGAATATACTGGATTGATTCTTACAGCGCTGCGTTACCTTTCTATCAACTCACTGCTCTAAATAGACAAATTAAGAAAAAAGACAAAAATAACATGGCAACACACAAAACTTGATTGCTCTCCTAATCCCTCTAATGACCTGTAGAGAATATAAAGTCCAGCCCATTTGTTATACTCACAACCCAAAATTAAAGAATTATAATATATCTGACGAAGATACGGCCCAATTAAAATTAACTTCCGTAAACTCATCCTCTCTTCATACTTTTTCTAATTCGATGAGGATCTGACATAAACAGAACTTTTTTCAGCAGCAATCATCACTATAAAATTGAATGATTGATTTTTTTTCAAATTATCAAATAAATTACCAATTTGATTTTGAAATTATGTCAATTCTTACAACTTAACCAGACAAGGCTCTGATGCCAAATTAATACTTCGGCTCACAAAACACTCAACATCCATGTCTAGAATTCATGTCTTGTGTTGATAAATATCTATGAAGCGCTCTTTACGATTGACAAATGATAGTGGAGCCGTAATTGATTAATTGTTTTCTTCTTACGGCGAATTAGAGTATAGCTTTCATTTTTGTCAGGAAATGCCAACTTGCACATCCATTTGCCGCCAGGTTCAAGATGCAGTTTCATAGCATGCAAATTCCTCGCAAAACCAAAATCTCCCTTTCATCTTGTAGGGCATCGAAATGTGTTATGGTGTGTACATGTTTTCAAGTTTAAAAGTATAAATATACTCGACGCGTGCATTTCCTCAACCACCAATATAAAGAGTCCGACTATGATGCTTTGCAAAGCACAGAGGCGTTGTATGCTTTACGCTCTATTTTTAATTTCAAGTCAAAAATAATCGATCTGAACCGTTCAATCTAATATTCATATAAAAATCTATTAGTAAACCAAATTTTATATTTTTTTAAATTTTTTACCATTTTTTTTCTGATAAAGAGAAAATAACTTGATCTGAAAATTATGATTCATCCAAAAATGACGATTTCTCCTCTATCCAAAAAAGTAGCAAATAAATTCTAAAAAATATAAAATTTGATTTACTAATAGATTTTGATATGGAGATTAGATTGAGCGGTTTAAATCGATTATTTCTGACTTAAAATTAAAAATAGAGCGTAAAGCACACAACGCTTTTGTACTTTGTAATGTACCATAACCTAATTCTATATATATATATCCTGCCATCAAGTCTCTCTCTCCCTCTCTATTACCATTTCAATCCACCACCGACCTAGTACAGCTATTATGATCTACACCAATTAAAAGACTTATTAAAACCACACAGTATATAGAATCATCAAATCAGTCGCGATTAGTTAGCATCATAAAGCAAACGACCACTAGATATAGTAACGGTAAATGAAATATAGAGGAACTTAATTTATGACCCATATATTCGGTTCCATAGCAGATATTACCTTTCAAAACAGCTGCATAGCTGAAACAAGCATAGAGAGAAAAAAAAATATTGATTTGGAAAGTAGAATATATATGAAATCATTGCAAATGCGTTCATAGCATACAAAAATGAACTTTATGTTAACACTGACTAAATGCTAAACTGTCTCAGTGATCTAGGATTTATACAATGAAACATCACTAACAAAATTTTCGTACAGCAAGAATGCACACAACATCACATAGAGGGCAGAATCAACAATTTTATGCAGAACTAAGATAAAAAAAAATTGTGCTCAAGCCTACATCCTTTTATAACTTCTAAATTTTGACGGGAGAACAGCCATGGACTAGGAAACTACTCTAGAAAACTATAACAAAAGATGAACATGCAACTCATCTTTTTTTTTCAAACCAAGAAGATCACGAACTTAAACATCCAACCAGCAGTCTTGCCATGCTTACTCTAGTTAGCATGAGTTCCAACATGACAAATATGATCCAACAGACAGACCAATTATACAAAACCTAGACCCACCACCAACTTTCTAAAATCCCAAAGGATACAAGTGAAGGCTATGTTAAAATTGCTCCATGTATCCTGCACAAAGAGAGTACAAGACTTTGCGATAAACACCTTCAGCAAATTACCAAGCACGACTGACTACCATACATCTGAACCATGCACCATAGACTAGACCAACCCAAAGGAAGAGAGTGATGAAACCAAGATAAAACTCTAGACTGGACAGAACTATCATTTGCCTTCACTTGGACTGACATGACAACAAATCCAATTGGAGAAGGGACTTAACCATGTCAACATGACATGACTCACCAACTGGAGACCTACATTTAATGTAACTACGACACTGCTAATTAACCATCTCCAAACTGTAGCCATAATCTACAAAAATGTAACAAAGTTATATACCATAAGAGGAAATAGTTATACTTGGTCCCAACAGAAGTTAACTATTGTCTGGCCAGATCAAAGCATCTAATAGCAGCACACAAGTTCAAGTTGCAACTCATGTCATTTTGATTAACTGCACTTTATAACCCAATACTGCATGTCCATATGGGGCCGAATGGTCTGCAGACAAAAAAAAAAGTGCAACCTGAACCTATGGTGCATTCCACCTGTACAGGACTTCTATTATGACTCTACCAAATAATCCCAGGATAAAAAGAATGTCCAACACAACTGGTTTTGTAAAGCAACCAGAACAACGGTTCAAGAATTATTGAAACAAGTAAAATACTAATGACAATGTACCTCAGAAAGAGAAATTGAAACCGCCAGGTGGAACAACCGGTTGGGGTGCAATACTGAAACCAGCCGAGGCATCAGCACCCTGAGTGCCACTAGCATCTTCCTCTTCTTCCTCAAGCCAGTACGTCTCCAGAATCTTCACAGCCTGTTAAGAGTATGTGCATTAGAATGATATTTTGCAAACAAGACTGCCCAAAATACCTTTTTAGCATTAAGAAAGAAATTATACCAGGGCATTACACCAACTACACCCACCACAGATGAATACGCGCATGTGCAAACATAAATTGATTATTAACATTAACAATACTAAAACAAAATAAAATATATGTATAACACAAAACATGTAACAAATCTACGAGAACAAAACATGTACCAAAAAGCCCAAGCAGAGACAAAGTACATATCAAATGACAAGTTTTTCTTTTGATGTATTGTGATAATATTATATTAGTTACTAAGCTTTCAAATATTAAAATAAAAATTGAAGCCTGATCTTGTATCATATATCACATGGAGAACATTTTTTTTTTACAAAAGCACATAGAGATCGCTTGATACTAGTTTGAAAGTTGAAAAAATCGACCGATGATCAAAATTAATTTAAACCAGCCATGCTTTAGATTTTTTGGCATTTTAATCTTCTGCTTAAGAAACTATAAATGCTATATCTTTTTGTGCATATGATCCTTTTGTAATATTGAACAAAATCAGCGTTTACTTTTTGTGAAAATTCAAAATATTGATTAACATTAAATTTTCTCAGAATGTCCAAAGTGTTGCAAACAAATTCCTACTTGAACAATAAATGTAACAATAACCATAGCACCTTTTCGTAGATCACAGAATTATCATGGCTTTGTAGATTCTCAATCTTTTCAAGCCCCTCAGCATCATCTATCATCTGAGCAAACTGATTGACATCTGTGGTGCTCTTGTCAGCCTCACCAACCTTGAGGATATTCTCAAGGCCCTCCAAACAGACAATAATAATGTGGGGGTCAGGGCAGACCAGGAGGTCACAAAACGGCTTAATGCATCCCTGGGAAACGAAATACCTGTATTCAAGAATTCATTTAAGAAAATTTATGACATTCTGGTGGAGATAAGAGGAGCATATGATATGGTATGAATTACGACAATTAGACTGCTTGGTATGTTTCTAGCACTGCCAGCTGATGCCATTATTTTCCCATTTCTGAACTCCCCTATTTGCCATTATTTTCCCATTTCTTAACAACCATTCATTAACACTAAGCTCCAGATGGGGGAACAGAAGGGAGGGGAAGGTTGACTGGACCTGACACTTTTACTTCACAACTTAAAATTCGAAGGGAAAGGGTAGAGGAGGAAAACAACTATAAAAATTTGAACATTCTTGTGCCCTCCAAAATGGAGTGTAAGATTTTACTTCCCCATTGTTCTCCCACCCTTTCCCCTCCCCTCCCCTGCCTCTGACCCAGTTTTTCCGGAGCCCAGGATAAAGCTGATTTTACAACTTTCCAATTCAACCTTAATTATGACAAAACAACATGTAGGAATCTACAGCATGAGGTCCTTGTTCAGTAGCTAACAAAGTAACAATAAAAATGACAGTATGATAATGTTTAAAAGCATACTTAATTTGCTCAGAGGTTCCACCAGATGTAGCATTGGAGATGGCCCATGCAGCTTCTTTCTTAATGTCGAATTCTGCCGTATGGAGAAGCACCGCTAGAGGATGTACTATTCCAGTATTTATAACAGCCTGTTTCATTCATCAGACAATCTGTAAGAACAAAGTAGTTATTGTCTTATGCCAACTGGTAATCTCACAAGGCTGTAGCGAATCACCTGGATACAACACACTAAACGTACACAACCTACAATCAATTAGCTCAGGATCACGATAAACAATACATTATTCTTTTTCTGTCAATGGTCTCAAAGTACCACTGATTTATAATAGAACCACACATTCTTATCAGTTCATTAGACAACGGAATTGACATGATAATCTTGACCGCCAGCATATACTTCAAATATAAAGTGATTTTTTATGTAGTCTCAAAGTACCGCTGATTTGTATTATAATCACAATTCACACATTCTCATCAGTTCATTGGACAATGGAAATTGACATGACAATCTTGACTGCCAGCATATACTTCAATTATAAAGTGATTTCTTATCAATCTTATGTAGTCTATTCCATACAACTTTGATGATCATCAGAAGTTAAAGACATCTCCCATGTGTTTTACCTTTCATCAAAATGATTTGAGATGCAATGTCTGTATTTAACAACCATCAATGATATCAATTGACACTACAACACATTTAACACAATTTCAGAAGTTCTAATTTTTGGCTACTTCAAAATATTGTATGGTTTGTAGGGAAGCATTATCAAAGGTATCACAATTTTCTTTGTTAGAGTTCTTTTGGTGCTTCTATTTGCACAACAAGCACACAAACAGCCATGTGATCTCCCAGTTTGACCCTAAATGATCCTTTGTAACCATGGAAATTAACTCCACTAACTACAAAAGAAATAGATGAAAACAGTTCCCTTTTATAGTTTTTGGTTCATCCACAATCTAATAGTGCAATGAAATTAAAAATATATATATTGTATGGTTCATAGCCACCTGAATTTGGTCTCTATTGCCAGCAGTGATGTTGGAAATCGTCCAGCAAGCTTCCTTCTTGATGCTTTTCTTGTGGTTGTTCGTCAGGATATTCAACAAGCATGGTAGTGCTCCATTCTCTATAACAAACTGCATGACACAACAAATTTATCTTTAAACAATTTAAACTAGGACAAGTGGAGATCAACACAGTGTATTCTAGTAAAATTGATTGGCAACTTTCATCCTTTCATTCAATACACAGATCCTAAGTGTAAATTATGCAATCTCGCGGATGAAAGAGAATGTACCTGAGTCTGAAGATCATCACCAGTGACTATGTTGCCAACAGTACGCAGTGCTGGTATTACCACTGCAGGCGATGGGTGCCTGAAAGAAGGATTCAAATGGCAAAACATGACGCAGAAGGAACCAAATATAAAGACCTGATGCAATTCATGTAGTTAATTTTAGCATGCAGATTGTGTTTAATCTGTCTCATTAGATGTTGCCAGTTGTTGATACAACTAACCAATGTTGTTCGATCGTATTTCATATCCTGAATCATTGTATTTCATACTGTATTGCATATCATATTGTTAAGATACACTAAATTTATCCTAAAATGATGTAATGAATTTTTCATTTGAAAATCATTATTATTTAACATTTTATCACATTTATAGAACTACAGTAATTCAAATACACAAAATATTAATTAATAATTTAAAATAATAAAAAAATATTTTCTATTAATGAATCACATATAAAATAATTATATATTACTTTTTATTAACAAGTATATTAGACAAATTATTTAGTTTTATTCCATATTTTTTGTGGTGTCCAAATTAGTTATCAATAATGGAGACTTTTTTTGTGTGCAATGGTTTTTACAAAAATTGAACCAAAATTTTCATCTATGGCCGTATTTGTATTCTGCACTGTCATCATACTGGATAAAGAACAAAATAAATGATGCTCGGGACCTATATCTGGTAAAAGCATTAAATGGTCGAGGTTCACCATTAACCATGCTAGAAATTCAAATTGCCTTATAGTAGAAGCTCATACACCATGTCTATCCAAGAAAAATAATTCTAAAATCCTCTCTTCCCAGCCCAACCAGACACTTTGTGCCTTCATATTTTTATTTTTTTAAAGTTCCTCCCTGAATTTAAACAAAGACCCTCCACTACTAAAATTGCAATTACAAGTTGCACTTCTTTCTGTTTTGGAACTCCACTATCTATATGTTCAACATACAAGATTCAAGAATCTTCATTAACCAACCTAACAGTTGCTAATTCGTTAACCACCCCCTTTTTTTCTCTCCTGTTTCGAGTGTGTCTTTTTGGAACTCCGCTAATTGGATTTGCTCCTCTCTTGCTCATTTGTTGGTTTGCCTTTTTGGGTTTATCGGTGTAATTTGCCGCCCTAAAGGAATCTGATCTTAATGCGTTCAATTTCTGGGTCCAAAACAATGAGAAGCGCAAATGCATTTGTATTGTAAAATACTGCACATCGTCATTCACATATTATACATAATGTTTCGCGTGATTCACTACATCTCTGATTCATCTTAGCGATTTGCATCGCTACGCTTCCAAATCGTATTGGATTGCACAATTCATATCATGGATCGACAATTTTAACATCAGCGACCGAACCAATTCAACCAGTACAAGAGACAATAAAAAGGAGAAGGATGAGACATAAGGATACTGACATCAGAAGCTCAACTAGTCGGGGGCAGACACCAGATTCAAGCACAGCCTGGATCTCTTCATTGGTACCATCAGATAAATAAGAGAGAGCCCAGCATGCATTAGTCAGAACCTCCTCATCACCTGAGTGTACCAGTCTCTCAAGCGTTGGCAATGCTGGTTTAACCTGAAGAACACAACAATGAATAAGTTCCACTGGCCTTTCAGATTCAAAATTCACTACCTAACCAAACTTTTACAACCACGACCTAACTTACTTTTTTGTTACTAATTTCAATAAAGAAAAACAAAACCTGTTGTTTTATGCCCATTAAAATAAAGTTAAAAAAAAAAGATGGTACGGACAGAAGCTTTGGAACAACATAAACACTCAAATTGAGGATACTGCTCTTTTTTCATTTCCTATAGCTAACCTTGTCCTTTACAGGACAAGTGGACAACCAAAAAAAAACAAAATGATAGTATCAAGCTCACCATATCAATGAATGGGAAAGATTATATATAGCTCATTCCCACCCTCCTGTTTCGTTTTCCCCAAGGATCAACTAAAGTACCTTCCAATCACTGTTATATATTTTAGGGGAACTGTACTGGTGTAGATATCTTGTAAAGGAAAGAACAATGGTGCCATTAAAATATCTTTCTCGTTACTTATAAAGTGTGCATCACATTCTGAAGTGTTCAGACGAGAGGAAAAGCAAACCTGCTCAAAATTAGGCTGAGGTTTGCCACGACAGAAGTTGGAAAGAGTCCAGGTGGCATTTCTGAGCATAGACAACTTGGTGTGCTCATTCAGTTGGAGAAGAAGAGCGAGCAAGGCATTATGCTTAAGCACCATATCACGAAGTTGTGGTGAATCTCCTGCCACATTTCCCAATGCCCAGACTGCCTGTACATAAAACACAAAATCAACCCAGCTTGATCCAAACTATTCTTTAAGATCTTCAAGTTTGACAAAGATAACATTATGTGCATATAGTCCTTCGATTTGATGCCTTTCACAGAGTGGCAAGCAAACAGTACAAGATCCCACAAAAGCAAAAGCATAACCCTAGATACATAAACCAGCTGATACAAGCCAATACATAATCAATATATGAAAAAGCTAGCTTATTTGGAGCAGAATGCCTACAATTCAATCCTCACAACCTATACCTCCTAGCATAACCAGGAAAACCAGAATTAGAATAGCCATACCAGTATTCTTCATCCCTGATATATGCAAGTGTAAGATAGGGCTCCACAAAAAGGTACCTGCTCCTGAATATCTTCATCGGGGGAGGCAAGAAGTTTGACAAAGATAGGGATGGCACCATGCTCAACAACTACTGTGGTATTATCTGATGTGCCTGAAGCAATATTTGACAAGGCCCATGCTGCTTCAAACTGAGCCAAAAATAATATTTAAGTATTGTAGCAAGAACTCAAACACTTATTGCATAATAAGAAACAAGCAAGCAATTCCAAATGAAAACTTCAAAAATCAAAGAGATAAAATTAGTGTGCGCCACTTACAGCCCATACTGATAACAGAATAATTGAGTAAAGGGAGTTAATTGTGGTATGGTCTTTTGTGCATGTGTGTGATATAATGTTTATTGTTTCAAAAGCCTGCATTTAAACTAAATAAATGCAGCTACTAAAAGGCATAATAATGAAATTGACCTGGAGTTGAGGGTAGTCCTCCCTCGTCAGAAACTCAACGAGCCTAGGGACAACACCTGCTGCAATCACCTCTTCAATGGGAGGGCTTTTCTCTGATTTAACAATTACAGAGAGAACATTAAGTATTCATGGTTTAAGAGAAGCAAATCAAGTTCTGAAAGGCAGATTCAAAAGTCTGGTTGCATTTCTTCTAAAACAATTACCAATGGAGAGAAGCATCCTGAACTGAGTAGTTCCCTCCAGTTGCAAGCTGTTATCATCTGAATAAACAGCAGTAACAAGCCCTGGCAAACTCTCGAACTGCACATGATATAAGGCATTTAGTTTCAGCAGCACCAGCAGAAAACATTCTAAAGAGTGAAGTGATATAAAGTTCTTCTATAGGCTAAAAACAGAAATACAAAAAAAAACATAAAAACAACTGGAAGGTTGAAAAATGGCCTTGCTTCGTTCAAGGAAGGCATCCAAGTACAAAATTAGACCTACAGACTGCTAACATAACGATCTTGACCAAACAATACTAGTTTAAGAAACCAAATATGAAAATATGGAAACCGCATTCAAAGTCACACTAAAGACCACTGTCTGGAAACCGCAGGGTAAAAAGGAAATCGTAAGCGCATAACGACCAGATTTAAGTTCCTTTCGCGATACATTGGAAAAACAAAAGGGGAAATATAAGTATATTACTAGAAATCTGACCCTCTTATCGACGTTTATGTTGTATGAAGAATGCGATTGCTGGTTTTGCAATCCCTCTCTGCGCTTTTTGAGAAGGGACTCTTCACGGCGAGACTTGCGAATCTCGACGAGGTTTTCCACCCGTCGACGGCGACCTTCGTCGGCGTCAACTGCCACCTTGAAGGTGCTCCGCCTCAACTCCGTTCTCTCGCTCGGCCTCAGCGACATCTTTCTATAGACTAGGAAACCCGCCGAAGGAATAGCTTTATAACAATAGTAATTTTGGAAAATGATATAATAGTATTTTTTTTTTTTACAAAGTGATATTTTTGACTATTTGAAAGAGCGAAAATATCGTTTGACGATTGTTACTCAAAATAGTTAAAATATGAATAATTATGATAAATGATGATACTAACAAAAACCCAATTTGTGATTTGTGCTTTATGCATTTTTTTGTTTTTATTGATTAATTTATTTTCATTTTGATAGAGTAATACTATAATTATTTTCATTGGTTTTATTTAACACTCCATGAAATAGCAAAAAGTAAAAATATAATTGCTATTCCGATGAAATAATTTGTCAAACGAATTTTAGACTAAGTAAAAGAGTATGAAAAAGTGCTAATTTGATATACCAAGCTATAGATGGTATATCGAATTAGCTCTCGTTGAAATAGCAATCACGGTTCGGATAAAAAATTTCAAAGTTGTTATGGACAATGAATGATTCATGCGTTAATGCAACTATGGTTCAGATAAAACATAATTTCATCCGTTCAATTATATTTTGGAAATATTATATTTTGGTGGTTGCTGGAGATTTTCTTCTCCTAATTTTTAGTTGCTTATGAATTATTTTAGATTGACAATGCAAATAAGTATGTTATTTTGTTAGAGGTGGTGCAAATTCTCACCGATCTCAACCTAAACATTAAGAAGGCTTATAAGTATGTTAATTAGAGTTGTAACGCGGATTTCATCTCAATTATAATATTTAAATAAATAATTAACAATATAAAGTTTTAAATATATTTAATAAATTTTCATATTAAAAAATTTAGACATAATATTTTTAAATACTAAGTAATAATGATAATTATAATAATAAATAATGCAATTAAATACATAATAATCTATAAATTATCATATAAAAAATTAGATCATTTTAAGAGTTAACTTTCACCTTAAGTATATATTACACACATTATTAATGAAGAGAGAGAAACTATTTTATATAATCTCTTGAATTCAAAAAGATGAAAAGATTTAAACAACTTCAATAATGAAGAAAAATGATGATATAGTATACTTGAACTACTTTGAAGCTTATTAAAAATCTTTCTTGTGTAACTTGGTTTATGGATGATGATTTTATTCGGAAGGTGGATTTTAATATATTATATATTTTTTGATATTGATAGTGGTAATTTTTTTAGATTGTTGTAATAGTTACTTTGCACGTGCTATACTAAGGCCCGTTGAATATCCAATATATCTTGGATAATTAATTATCTGAAACAGAGTAACTAAAAACATTATTGATTGCTTCACTTTTTCATAATACAACAACAATATAGAGGGAACATTATTAATGTGCTAAATTTGTTTAATTAAGTGTAAACAGTTAAATGTGTGAGAGAATGTGATAGCTTAGTTTCCTGTTTCACATTTGTGCTTGCATAAATTTTGAATTACTATTTTTTAAAGTTAACAGTGAAATACATGGTAGTGATACTTAGGTAAGATGGTCAATGTTTTTTAACGTCCTTAATGTTTTGATTCCGATAATATTCGATTTTTAAACAATTATAACTAATAAATCTGAATTAGTTAAAATATTATATAAAAATATATTATAAAAATTTTATAACTTCTATTAATTTTTTTTGGAATTTTATGGGAAATTTTGAAAAATTTGGATTCTTTGCAGTTTATTTTTTATTTTCTGAAATTGCAAAAAAAATAAAACAAATAAAACCCCATGGAGCCAGCATGAGCAGACCGGACCGCCCTATGCTCAACTCATTTCTACCCGTGAGGGTCCAATTTATGGGGTCTAAGACGAATTGGGTCGGATTTTTTTTCATTCTGAACCGCTTTAACCTGGACCACTGAATTCATACTAACCCATGTCCCGGAGGTTTTGAACCGAACTGCCCGGACCGAACCATTGTTAAATCTCTACGCTACCCTAGCAATGAAAAAAAAACTAGATCGATGTGTGGAAAACTGATTAGCGAAGAGAGAACCTGGGAAGGGTCCGAAGGGATCTTTATACGGAGAGAGAAAAGCCTAAAAAATTCTTAAGAAATAAGAATTAGTAATTTGGGCAGATTCGATCAGAATTCTAAAATCCATTCTAGTCCGTAAGAAATAAGAATGTTGATATTTTTCAACATCAAATCCAATGAGCTAATTAATATTCTTAAATGTATGATGTAATATGGCATAACGTAATATATAAAATATAATTTAGTTAGTTATGGCATGTTAAAACTATATTATTTTACATATAACAACAAATAAATAAAATCGAAAAAAATCCCAATACGTTATATTTATTCATGCCGTGATGATCACATTTTGATTTCGGCTAGATCTTAAATTGTTCACTGAAAAAACATTTTAAAAATACATGATGTTGTGGAAAAGTTGAATATTAGTAAAGTGAAAAAACATTATTTTTATGTCATTTCTTACTTAGTAAAAAGGAGAATTCATGTTTTTGTTCATCAATTTTATTAACAAAATCAAGTTAATTCTCAAAGTTTCATTTATATAAGTTGTTCCATATTAAAAAAAATCAAGTTATTTCTGGAACTTCTTTAGAAAAATGAAAGTAGCCTTTTAATTTTAAAAATATATTTGTTAGTGTGATCTAGTATACAACTATATGATGATGATTGCATTTTAATTTATGTATAAGAATGATTTATATATAATATATTTCAGTTGGTCCTTTGATAAGTCTCAATTATACATTTTTTATTAGAGTTTTGTTTCTAAAACTAAACCATTTTTGTTATTTTATTTAGAATTGCTTAATATTTTGTATCAAGTTCAAGATACACTTCATTTTGTATTGTTTTTAGGCATTTGAAGCTAAACAAAGAGACATATAAGGAGATGGAGGCATGGAGCAAGAAGGACAACTCAACATGAAGGAATGCACCAGCCAAACTCAAAATGTGGACCGCAAACCTCAAGAATGCAGTATGCACTTTTCTAGAGACATTCATATCCTCACTAGCGAACTTAGACATCAAAATGCGGATTGCATTTTGACTTTTGAGATCACATTTCTTTGGGAAAATTCCATCCTCCTTGTGACCTTTGTGGTCCGTAATTACTAAAATGTTGTCAGCAAGCTGGTCATTTTGAGGCGTGAATTTGTATTTCAAAAATGATTTATTGATTGAGATAAATGAAATATACATCTCTTCATCTTAGATATCATTAGACCCCTTTGAAGATAAGACAAAACCACTTTTAAAATGGAGTGCTTGAAAAAAAAATATTTAGAGGAGAAATCAAAAATTGGATGAGAAATCGATTTGATTCTTATTGTACTCTTTCTTTCTTTTTCTTTCTTTCTTTTTTTCTTTTTTTTTCTTTTTTTCTTTCTTCTTATTGTATTTATTTCTTGATTACTCGATGATTTATTTTCATTTATTGTGTGTTTTTTATGTTCTATTCCTTGTTATTGTTATTTTATTTGAATTGATTGTATCATGTAGTTCCGATCAGTTGCATATACCTTAGGGGTTAGGGCTGAAAATAAAAAGTGAAAACTATAATTCAGACCAAAATAGCAACTTAGATTGTAGGTTAGATATGAAAACATAAAACTAAAGCAGACTGCGATAACCTAGGATTTGTATTAGAAACCAAAAGGTGAAGTGCAATGTCTAGGTTATGTCAAAGTCAAATGTTGAGTTTTTTAACGGATTAAGACCTTGAGGGTGAGATACCGAAAGGAGAAATTTGAATTACTGAAGTATGACACCATACCATAAAAAAAAAATTATGCTATCATTCGAATTAGAACCATAATAAGAGTAGAATCATAGAAATAATATATAAAGAATATGTTAATCAAATGAGTTAGAGTTGAACTAAATCCTAGATTCTTCTATATCGATGTAACTATAGATTGTGTCTTTGATTTTTTTTTGTTTTTACTTTTTAGCATAATTTTAGATTAAGAATGACCCTTCTTTGATAGTCTAGATTAGTAAATCGATTAGAACCAAAACTTTACCCTTGTCCTTATGAATTCGACATCCAAAATACTACTCGATAAAGTCGTGCGTTTGCGATTATAATTAAGTACAAATTAGGATTATATTAACTTTGCATAAGACACATCATCCTTGAGTTGGACTTGACATGTGAAATATTTATATACATATATTATAATAATTATAACTCTAAATGTCCATAATTTATTAATTATTTGTACAAAAAATAACAACATGATAGATTAGTGTGTAAGTTAAGTAATGATTTCATTTCACAAATTATGTGATGAGTATCATCAGCTTAATTGCATAAACATTGTGTTGGAAATATTATTGTACTTGATCCATAATGAAATAGTATAAGGATTATATTTATGTCATTAGTATTTTATTTGATTGTTTATGAGATAAATATTTTTCTTATTCAAATGATTTGTACATGTAGTAATTATCAAAGTTGTTCATAACTAACAACCATATATATTATATCCCAATGCACATCTTTTGTAGGAAGAAAAGTATGAATTAAGAATATTCATGTCTCTTTTATTTGTTGATTTGAGAATTGAGTAATGATATCTAAGTTTGGTGCCCTTATATAAATAAAAGATTACAAAATATGATATGTTAATATCCCACATCATTTTAAATATCATGTGATATGAAATGATGTTAAGACAATAATTGTTATTGACTAGGATCAAGATATTAGTAGTGTATTTATATTTGTGTTATTTATGTGTCACAATACATATTGTTAAGCGTTGCTTGTGATTTACGGGATTAAAATAAGTTTTAATTCCATTGTTGAGCAATACATGTCTCATCACGAGGTCACAACATTGAAAAGACTCAACCTACAATCATTTCTCGATCTTAAGGATGTTGGATTTTCAACATGCATGAGATGCGGAATTTCAAAAAATTTCATGCAACCCGATTGAAAATCAAGGATCATGTGTATAAAATTTGAATCTAACATATAAATTTGTGAATAATATACCTTACTTGGTATAATAACTAAGCGCGATGACTTCCTTTGGATGGTGGTTGCGTGCGCCTTCACCAATCACCGCAAGAACATCGGTGTTGATCTCGTATCTTAAAAGCTTCTCAAGCGTGAAACATCTATCGCGTACACTCCTTGACGCGTCGAAACGAGATTGCTAAATCTCAAATGAAATAAAAAAATTAAATCCCTTTTAATTCTCAACACATGAGAGAAATTGATCAATTGGATTGGAAACCACAAAATTGGAATTATGCGGCTCTAATTTTTGTTTTGATCGGCAGTTAAAAAAAAATTCTTCTTGTTCGGACTTTTATTGTGGCCAGAATCAGAAAAACAAAAAACAAAAACAAAACTTCTCTCCTTGGCCTGATTATCAGGCCAGGCAACACGAGAGAAAAAAAATAATTATAATGATTAGTTAAAACTAATCGTGTTTGATTAGTGGTAATGGGAGGTTATAACCTCTCATTACCGCACTCTTTTTTTTCATGTCGAATATAATTTATTGGGCTTGGGCTCTCTCCGAGCTCAAGTGCATCTCATTCATAATTTGAGACTCGTCCAAAACATTCCAATTCAAATCTAATTTAATTAATTATGCCCCGCAAAATTAATTAATTGTTCTATACTCAACTTATCAAATAGAGCGATCCAGTAGGATCCATGTCTTGACCAGTAATAAATTAATATACATTAATTTATAAATCACAATTGGCATCTAGTAATGAATTATGATAATCCAATCAAACACAGAAAAATCATGATCTTTTAATTCCTTTGTCATGTAATATTTATTAATTAATGTCAAATGTCGGAATATGTTATCTTTGATCATTAATTATTTTATTGATCCTCAGTGCATAATTATTTATATATGATCATCTCATAATCATAAATTGCATGCATAATAATTATCACTGCATCAAGGGGCCCAAAGATATCACTAATCTCATAAGAAATGAGACGGACAAAATATTATATTGACTATTCATAATTCATATTATAATTCATGTTTATTCAGAAATTACCTTTATAGCCCTCGGTTAAAAATAACATTTGATAATCACATAAAATATACATTAATTATCTAGAACTATGAATATCTCAGATAATAGAATTAATATTAATTTATGACATTTCTGATGACACAAACACAATCCATACAACAAGTCAAAGTGGGTCAGGTCCAATATCATGCATCTCATACATATATATTTATGTGATTAAATAAATACCCCTTATCAATATCTATGAAACATGATCACACATTAATCCATATACTAATCAATATTATCATTCAACATTTCATGCTAATGATATGGAACTAGGGACAATTCAGAGTTTTAATAATAATTATAGAGTTTCACAATTCAAGTCATCAACTCAAATAATCTATAAAATATTAAAACTCGAGGAACAAAATGATACAAATCATCCAATATATAAAACAAAATAAGAGCACCATCATAAATGATTGATCCTCTAGGTCACTTAACTAACAAAGGATGTGTTGGACATGTCCTCAAATATGGTTCTCTGTAAACATGAGTCATTTGTTAAAGTGATTGACGAATAGACGTGAAACAAATAGATATAAAAATCCTCACATTATATAACGGCTTGTGAGACATTATAAAGACTAAGAGTTATTATACAATGGACATCTCGGGCATTCTATAAGTTAGGCAACAATCTGAGCGGTTGTAATACTTCAGAGGCATTACATATCGCTTCTGAGGCATTACATGACACTTGAATTGAGTTTTTTTTTTAAAGTTATAAAATAGTCCTTGCACTTATGTTACCTTATCATCATGACTGACCTTATAAAATAGTCCTTGCACATTGGTTTCAGGTCTGATCAATATTATTATATTTATCTTAAAAATGATTAGATCTAACCTGACTTAATTGACCCGAGTCAATTAAACAAAATTTAGACTCATATATGACTAATTTTTTATAAGTCATACCATGAAAATTGACTTGAAGGTATATTTAAATATGAATTTTCCAACTTATACATGCATGTGTTTGACAATTAAAGAAAGTTATGTAGCAGATAATTTCTATCAGACTCATGTCGCATAACAGCCAATTTGCTCACAACATAACCGCAATATGAGCTCAACCGACCACAACAAAGATCAAGTGATACACGATTACACAAATAATATAATGGTAAGAGGACACTTTAATATGGGAAAAGTATCCCATACACATCTTTTCCACCAACTCATCCTATGGATTCATGACTCACATATCACACATTAAGGTCCCGTTCGGCGGAACCACTTTACGTGGGTTTGGGTTCCGCTAAGATCACTTCATGGGTTCCCAATTCATAAAATTCCAAGGTAAATAAATGAACAGAAGCGTTCGTAAGTCATAATGAAAAATTTCATGGAACACAATTTGGAAATGTTGATTTTAGTCAAAACTATATAAAAATATTTTTTTCCTTGGTTACTTTATGCTGAAAGTACGTAGTGCTCTCTTCGTACACCAATTTCGAGGAAGAGGAGAGCGAATGTCGTTGAAACAAAGAGGTGGGAAAAAAATTCGATCTGACTGAATTATTTTTATCCCACCAAATTACCAAGAGTTGGGATTAGAGATGGGAAAAAAAGTAAAATCTCATACTAAAATATTGAGCAGCCGAACGGTTCATAGGTAGATTCGCTCAGATAGTGAAAAATCCCATCAAATCCCACGATGCAGGAAGCATCCGAACAGGCCCTAATATTGTTCGCTGCAGTTTTTTGGGTGTGCTTGGATGAGAATTGGAATCAGTGAGAATAATCACAAAAATTTAAAATAGTAGCTAATTAAATCAACTTGTTTTGTTGATTTAGTAGAATCACTATTAACTCATTTTCTGAAAGTTATTTCTCTCTCAAACATAAAACAACAAAAGGCAATAATCTGCATCAAAAATTCTGCTCCGCACACCAAATATATATTTTTTAAATATTATAACTTTTTTGTACTCACTGTAACAAAAATATATAAGAAAATATATATGAATTTCATTGGAAACCTATTATAATAATTATTTCAGATTTAATTAGAAGTGATAATAGTTTAAAAAGATATTTAGTGTGCGGAGTAAAATTTTTAACGTAAAAAGCGCCTCCATTTTAAATATATCTCGTCCAATAATTTTGGTAATTTTGCGGGCGTTCTCTTGTCATGATAAGTTACTAGTTAGAATTGCTAGATTTGTACATACGCGCCAGGACTGGAATGAGAGTACATATGTTATATTTTAGTGCCTAAATTAGGGTTATAAACGGAAGATATGAGACATATAGTGTTGAAATTATATTTATATTCGTTTCTTATTGACGGATGCGAATACAATTACAGATATTAAACGAATGTAAAAATTCAAAACCAAATATGACTTAAACGAATACGGATACGAAATAGATATTCAACGCGGATATGAAATAAAAATTAATATATATTTCTAATAGTTATGTATATATAATAAAAATAAGTATTTATATTAATAGTAAATATTTATAATGCATATATTTATTAAAAATTTATAATGATAATATTATATATAAATAATTTTTTTGACAAGGAATACTATTTTATAAAGAAAATTTTATTATATATGTTTTATATCGGATACAAATAATAGAGTCCAAAATTAAATTCGTATCAGTATCTGCATCCGCATTATTTCTTACAGATATGAATTGAATATGAATACGAATAATTAATATTTGAATATGAATGATATATATTTATGGATAATTTATGAATACATAGTCGAACGAAGCGGATATTATCCTATCCATTTACACCCCTAACCTAAATAGATTGTAAGTACAGATAGACAGGCACAACACGCCACAAATGCACTTTAGAGGTGGCAATCAGGCGACAATCAGGCGGGTCGGGTCGGGTTCGGGTTCGGGTTCGGGTCGGATGGGTCGGGTCAGTTTGACTTTTTAGAAGAAATCGGGTTGGGCCGGGTCGGGTCAGGGTCGGGTCGGGTTAATTTATATGTTGTGTTTTTTCAGATCGTTGATAGATTTCGATTGGATTAAATGTCATTTGATCTCGGGTCGGGTCGGATCGGGTCGAGTTCGGGTCGGGTCGGGTCGGGTCAGTTTGACTTTCTTAAAAAATGGATTGGATCGGGTTCGGTCAGGTTCAGGTCCAAGCGGATCGGACGGGTTTCTCGGGTCGGGTCGGGTTCTGCCACCTCTAATAGCTGTATATCTTATTGTATGAATAAATGGGATAATACATGAGTTTATCAGTAATTTTCTCTTATCATAACAGATGAGGTTCGAGTTAACTATTGAAACATGACCGTCTACATATAAATGCACGGTAAATGTATTACAGTGGAACTTTCTGTATAATTATTTGTTGTATTTGTTTTATGTAAGGCATAGAATATAGGCTATAGCTTATTGACCACTTTTGGTTATTTTACGATTGTAAACGATCCCCATATTGTTCACATTTCTCAAAAAAAAAAATGAATAAAAAAAATTCAGGTCTTTGATAGGCCTCGATTATATATTATATTCAATTAGAGTTTTATCTCAAAAAACTGTGCATTTTATGTTAATTGTTAAGAATTTATTCAGTTTTTATGTCGAGTTCGAGATACCATTGCATTTCTTATTATTTTGCAGGTTATGGAATGAAAACAAAGATGTTAACATGAGAAATGAGACTTGGAACGAGATGGATCGAATATACACGAAGAAATCAAGTGAAAAATACTTTTGGATAAAAATTGCGGACCGTAATTATGGGATTTGCTCTCTGGTTCGCTCTGATAAGAAAGTGCAAAAATTGCGGACCATAATTTTAAAATGTCGGACCACAATTTTTGGGCTGACAGCGCGAATTGACAGTTTTAAAACAATTTTCTCATTGTAATTAATAGATTTTGACATCCCTTCGCCCTAGACATTTCTTAACTGACTGGAAAAGAGATCTAAAGCAAGAAAGAAGATGGAGAACACCATTAGAGGGAGAATTTGAAGAAGAACTCAAGAACCGAGCGAGAAATCATAGATATTCTTGGTTTATTCTTTTCTTTACTCTTTTCTCATGTTGTACTGTTGTTTAAACATGAATCTTGGTATAATCTTTGACATGATTTGTGGCTAGACACCCTTCTAGGGGTCTAGGTGTAAACTCGATAACTTGAATGATTTAATTTCCTCGTGTGTTGATCTTTTAGTTCTTGTTATTTGTGATTGTTATTTTGTCTAAATTGAATACTTAGTTTTAATCAACTACATGTTACCATAGAAGCGAAAGTGGAAACCGAAAGGTAGAACTGAATCTTCCGACCCAAAACAATGATTTAGGTCGTAGGCCAAGTACTTAATCGTGAAACTTATTACCTAAGGGAAAACCGAGGAAACCCTAGAAATTGTATGAGGTACCGAAAGGCGAAGTACAAAATCTAGGTTATACCAAAGTGATTCACTGATCTTAACGGGCTTAGACTTATAAGGTGAGGTACTTAATCGTGAAACCCGAATTGTTTAGGTACGGTATCAAGCCACGAAAGTGTAAATTTGATATTAAATCTGAGATTAAATCTCCAACAAACACTAGAACATATTAAAAGATCAAATATAGTGAATTGATCAAACGAGTGAGAGTGAAGCCGAAAGCCCCTAAAATCCTCTATTTGATAAATTTTTCAGTCGTTGTTGTTAGATTCTAGGACTCATTTGATGCAACAAAAGGATTTTATGTATTAATAAATGGATGCCCACACTTCAATTTCGTTATTTTGAGAAGTTTAGGGCGTCAAAACTTTTTGCAAAAAAGAAAAGGATCAAAATCCGAGTATCTTCTTTTTGAAGTAGAAAATCAGCTTGAAAATTTATAGACATTATTAAAACAATCGGCTTGAAAATTTATAAGGGCGAACCTCCAAGAGACCAAGACAAATGAAGCTGTTCATTGAACTTCATATATTCTTATTTATTTATTTTTGCCTTTTTATGTTCTGAAAGTGATTTTTAAATGCATAACTGAAAGAGGATTTTAAAATTTAGAAATAGATTTTATAATAGAGGTTTATTGTAC
The DNA here is from genome assembly GCA_037127355.1 of Schoenoplectus tabernaemontani. NCBI lineage: Eukaryota > Viridiplantae > Streptophyta > Magnoliopsida > Poales > Cyperaceae > Schoenoplectus > Schoenoplectus tabernaemontani. The sequence continues at coordinate 11,714,418 of CM073738.1, forward strand.
TACTATTATTATTGTTATTATTTCTATTACTATTAGCATATTATCATCATCATTATCATTATCATATTTATTTATTTACTATTATTTATTTTATTTATTTTCTTTTTCTTTCATCATATTCATTATTATCACTGATATTTGAGATTTTTGATCTTATGCTTTCCGATTGGGTTTCATTTCTAGCTTACCCAATTTATTTGGGATTAAAGATTTTGTTGTTGTTGTTGTTTTTATTTTCTGATAGCGATTTTTATCGGGGAAAAAAATAGTCGAGAAAAGGACTTTAAACTTGATATCAAGCGTAACATTAAAATTAGTGTAGAAATAGAGCTGCAATTAGAAAAATATATAAACTTTTGAATTAGTAAAATATATGAATATACTATTAAACTACAAAAATAAGGAAGGAAATCTAATAATTATAGATTAAACTACATTCTATTATACTATTAAACTACAAAAATGTGCTTTCGTTGAGACTACAAAACTAATAATTATAGATTAAACTACATTCTATTATACTATTAAACTACAAAAATGTGCTTTCGTTGAGACTACAAAACTAATAATTATAGATTAAACTACATTCTATTATACTATTAAACTACAAAAATGTGCTTTCGTTGAGAGTCGAACTCAAGACCTCCCGCTTACTAAACGGGTGCTCTAACCAACTGAGCTACGAAAGCTCACCTCTGCTTCATTGACATTTGTTTTAATATAAACTCATAATAATTCGTGGGTCCCACCGAAGCAACCTGTTAGATTCGTCTCACTCTCCCCTCTCGTTCTTTTCTGATTTTCCAAAATATAAAGATGCTGTTGGTCTGGTCCGAAGTCCAAACCACAACAAATAAAAGGGAAAAAAAGGAAACCAAAACTCGTCTCTTTGTATCTGCTCTTCGATCATTTCGCCCGAATTCTCTCACAATCCGGCAAACTCTATTTCGCCGTTTAGATAGTTTCTTGTTCCTTCTCTTTTGGTGTGCACAAATATCTCTTTTTCATCAATGGATTCGGATTCGTGGAGCCGTCTCTTTTCCGGCTCAAGGCGGTCTACAAGACCTCGATTTGGTGAGTTTATCTCGTCACTCCAAGCTTAATTTCAATTTCCTTGTAGAACTTTGAAATATTAAGCTCGTTTTTGCTTAATCGCCTCTTTATTTGAGGGAGTGGATGATTGGTTGGTCGTCCGTGAAAGGGCTTGAAGTTTTTATTAAATTAAATCCAAATTTTCAAAAGATGAAAATGAACTTTTGAAGAAATTCTGTTATTTCTGTTTCATTTGCATTTATATCTTGGAATTTCAAACATATGGATACTGAAGAAGAGGGATTGAGCTTAATATTTTGGGGATTTAGTTATTAATTTGAAACTAAGATCGTGACTAGTATTCCTGGGAAGCTTTAGGATTTTAGTTTATTTGAGATACGAGAGAAGCTGAACTTGAAAATAATTTATATGCAGAAATTATATGATAGATGTTTTTCTACCTTTTCCTGCTTATTTTCTTCATTGAATGTGATTCATTAGGAGATAAAAGATGAGATTGGAGATTGTTAAGCTGGCTATAGCTTTGTTTGGTCTAGATAGTTCGGTTTGGCTAATGCAATTTGTGGAGTATTGAAGTATAAATAATAGCCTGGCTGTGGCAGGCTAAGAATCTAAATTGAAATAGTTGACGGAATTAAATTAAAGTTTAACTATTGTCTTTAAAGAATATTATATAAACCTTTACTTTAACTTTTGTGTTTGTAGATATGTACTTGGGATATGAAGAGGCGGATTTAGAGCAAGAGGAATTCAGATTGGATATAATACCATGTCCCTTTTGTGATTTAGAAATGGATACTATGGAATTGTGCTTTCACGTAGATGACGAACACCCAGTTGAGGCCAAAAATGGGGTATCTTATTTCATTTGTTTAATTTATGAAATGATCATAAAATTGTTAGTTGTAAAACATGTTATCTATTTTTCTTCTTCTTTTGAACCTCATTGGACAAATGAGGATTAGTTGAAGCTTAGTTTGATTATATATGTTGAGGTTCATATGGGGCCAATCACTTTGTACTTTTTTGGTTAATTGAGGACAAGTGAAGCCTAGTTTGTAGCATGTTGGTTATGCTACATTGGTTGAGTCTGAGCTCTGGTCATGCTAACTGTAGTTTCTAATTTTTTGTGTGCAGATATGTCCAATTTGTGTAGCTAGAGTAGGTATGGACATCGTCGGACATATAGTAGTGCACCATGCAAATTTCTACAAGATATCCTTTTCCTTTTCTGTTTGTATATTTATCCTCTTACACCATTCTCTGTGCAAATCAAAAGTGTTGTTACTATAGGTATAATATAGTTACAGCCAAGGATTTAAATCTTGAATCTCAGCAGCAGTATACCAAATTATGAACATGAGAGAAGTAAAGTAATGTACTTTCTCTCTTTTCTTTATTTTCTGTTTGAGTCCTGTAATGGTCTTGTGGGGTGAAAAGAAATCAACGATAGTTGTAAGTCACAGCAAAACAAAAAAAATCCCCTACTTTTAAGATCATATCTGAATTTTCCTTAATGAAAAACTTACACTCAAAAGAGGAGAAGAAACCGAAGAAGCAATCTATATGGGTCATATTCTACATTTTCTCTTCCAAGAAAAGATTTAAGGGATATTAGCATTAGGGAGGTTGATAGCCTGCAATCTCTTATAGGTAATGGGTCTAGTGTTGCACCTGACCCGTTACTATCATCCTTTGTATCTAACTTGTTACCACCTGCGGCGGTAAGCGACACGGATGATGCATTGGGATCTGTGCAAGATGTTCACGGACAGCTCAATGGGGATGATATTGCTCAAATCTCTTTAGGGGATAAATATTTACAAAGGTACAAGTTGTCAATCTTATTATCTGGGGATTAACATACTGGGTACCAACTGGTGCAAGTTGATCTCTGTATTCACATAAATGGACTGCAAGCCATGTCAATCGTGGTTCCACTTGTACCAGTACAGGTTCATATTATTGCAAGTTAAATCCAACCAGTTAATTTTTTTTCAGTAGTTGTACTGGTATGAAGCTATCTTATCTCTGATTGTTGTATCTGTTAGTACTACGTATTAGTGCAATATCTGATCAATGATCAAGACTAGTACTGTAGTTGATTTGGTTAATCAGGGGGCCTATGCAATCTTGAGAGAGTTGGCATTTCTCCTTTATCCTTTTGAATATTTCTATTGTTATTTATTGGTTTATTTATTATCATCATTATCATTCTTTGTATCATTCTCATTATTCTCATCATCATTATTATCAGTATCATTGCTACTATTACTATCATTGATTTTTTTTTTTAACATTTGAGATCTATGATCTCTATGCTTTCAGATTGGGTTTCATTTCTAGCCTATCCCAATTTATTTGGGATTAAAGGCTTTGTTGTTATTGTTATTGTTATTTATTGGTTAATATATTTCTTGCAAAAACTGCATGTCTCACCAGAAACCTAATTTGCAGTACTCAGCCACTGGTGCCAAAAGAAGACCTAGAGGAGAGAACTCGTAGGGCCCGCTTTGTACAAGACCTCGTTCTTTCCACAATATCAGATGACATCGACACCTTGTAGAAAATCTACTACACGATTGCGCGTCATTAATACAGAGGATTGGAGAACTCTGTAGGAGAGTAAAGTTGGGTACTATAGAGGGTGAGGGTTTGAGAACTCTGGAGGAGAGTAGAGATGGGTTCTATAGAGGATGGTCGTAATCTTATTCCTTCTTTTAACAAAAGAATAAAAACTAGATGTGCATGTAACCAGCAGATGGTTCTATAGCCACTGCTAAGTGGCCCATATGACCGTAATCATCTTTCTTTATATTTGTATAATACTGTATTTTTAGTGAAATTATTACATCATTATATGTTAACAATAAATGAATTTAACTCTGTGCTGCTAATTTAATTTGTGTTTATTTGGCAAGTCTGTCTGGTACGTGCTGCCCGGTAACATGATGTTGTAAAATTGTATCAATCAAATTTTAATATTCTGGGGCCTCTGAGAGGCCAAAGAGAGAAAGAAAAGGCGGAAACAACAAATCTACCTCCTCTCTCTCCTCCGTACAGTGACCTCAACAACCTCAGCGATCGCCTTCATCACCTTCATCACCATCTCAGCGGCCGACCGCCTTCATCACGCCTCACCGACTCATCGAATTTGTACAACGATCACTTCTCGTCACTGTCGCACCACCACACCGCACCTCACCGCCTCACTGCCTCCGTACAACGACCATCTCCTCACCGCCTCACCATCTCACCTCGTCGACGACGATCTGTACAACGACTATTTTTATTTTCGTTTCTGTTTTTCTTTCTTTGAAGATGCTTGTGAAGCATTTGTAAATTCTCACTTTTCCTTTTTATCTTCGTTTTTGTAAATTTTGTAAATTTTGTTCTTTTTAATGAAAAAAATTTGTATCAATCTAGCAGCATGGATTCTGTAAGGTTTGGTATGTACAAGCCAGGTTAATAATGTGGCGTACTATCAGTCTAGCAGCATGGATTCGTGCACCTGAAATTTGGGGAGGGAGGGTGATTGCACAAAGAAAGGCAGCATTTATATACAGACAAAATTAGATAGTTCAATGGGGGGCGAACAAACGGTCTCCCTACAAAAAAATTCGAGAGAAAAAAAAATCCTCGATTTGTTAACATGCGCATAACATAGTATAAACACCTAGGCTATGATAGGTACGAACGCCTGGAACAAACTGAAAATAATAGATATGAACGATAACTCTCCAATGCATGTCCACAAGCGCTCTCACTTGTGAATTATGCACACGCGCATTAAAGTTGACATTAAAGTCACGTGAAAAACATGAAAAGGGCGGTTAGAGGCGTTTATGTCTATAAAAAAAAAATACAATTTTAAATGTTTATATTTGAGAATACAAATAACTCATTTATAGTATGATGCTTTTCAAAGTAAAGAGAAATTAATTATTTCGACTCAAATTCTTAATATCAAAGTTTGAACATCCAATCACTTTTTTTTCGACAAATTTCTTGCAAACTATACCAGTTTTGCCAAAATAATCTTCATTTATAAGATTGTTCCTAATCACCAAAATATAATGCACTTGAACCTTAATCTAGCATTTAACATCCCAATTGTTCACAACAGCCCAAATTACCCTCAGTTTGTATCTTAAAAAAGGCCCCTGCTGACCCCTCAATCATCCAATTGAACATAAACACAATTCCCAAATTTTCGAAATCATCAGCCTAATAGACCAAGCCCCACACACTAAACTAGGGGAGATACTTGAGAAAAATGCTATCTAAGAATTACCTTAGTTTTATTGCCTGCCACGCTGCATCGTGCATCGCAGTTTTAAAGCCGTCCGATCCCCAACCATTATTCAATTTATCTCCACAACCATTGTTCATATCAGGTTAATTATATTCACTCTCTTTGCTTATTTCTATCTTTATTTGGTGTATAGAAATATTAAGATTATTATTCTTTCTGTATGTACAGGTGATGTTGCCAGAAGCAACTGCAATAGTCATGGCATCAACTGATCCTGAGAAGTAAGCACTTTTGTCCTTGTATTTAGTTTGACCTATATTGTACTGTAAGTGGCATTGGCACACTACATGGTAATTGGTACTGGTATTTCGCCATTGACTAGATAAGACTCAATACATCACTCTTCCTTTACATCATAGCTATGGCTCAGCCACCAATTACAATGTTGGTAAATGTTCCCAGCATGATATCAGTCTGAACAATCAAGACGAGAAGTTTGCATAAAGGATCCCAATTCATCAATGATTTTTAGAAAGCCCTTTGTATTATGTTATTTGCAAAAAGCCCCTACTGCAGCCAGTTTTTATTATAAATAATAATTATTAAATTAATATTATTAAATATAAGAGTGATAACGGTGGAAGTTTAAAAATACGAATCGTAACGCGCCACTGCCATTGGCGCGGGTGAAACGCGCCACTGCCAGTGGCGCGTTTCCTATTAATAGGAAACGCGCCACTTTGCGGTGGCGCGTTTCACCCGTATATATTTCACCGCGCAGCGCATCTGCGCGTTGTTGACAGGAGAGAGAAAGAGAGAAACGAAAAGAGAGAGGAAGAGAGAAAGAGAGAAAGAGAGGAAGAGAGAGGAAGAGAGAGGAAGAAAGGAAGAGAGAGGAAGAGAGAGGAAGAGAGAAAGAGAGAGAAAGAGAGGAAGAGAGAGGAAGAGAGAAAGAGAGGAAGAGAACCGGAGGAAAAAAACGCACGCTAGCATTTCTGTGGATTTTGCAATTAAAGGTAATTTTTTATAAATATTATTTAATTGTATAGATTATTTAAAATTTAATTTAATTGTGTAGATTAATTGTAATTTATTTTAATTATGTAGATTATTATAATTTAATTTAATTGTGTAGATTAATTATAATTTAATCTAATTATGTAGATTAATTATAATTTAAACGTGAAATTATGTAGATTAATTATAATTTAATTTAATTTAATTGTGTAGATTAATTATAATTTAATTTAATTATATAGATTAATTATAATTTAATTTAATTTAATTGTGTAGATTAATTGTAATTTAATTTAATTGTGTAGATTAATTATAACTTAATTTAATTATGTAGATTAATTATAATTTAATTTAATTATGTAGATTAATTATAATTTAATTTAATTTAATTGTGTACATTATTTATAACTTAATTTAATTATGTAGATTAATTATAATTTAATTTAATTTAATTGTGTAGATTAATTATAATTTAATTTAATTATATAGATTAATTATAATTTAATTTAATTGTGTAGATTAATTGTAATTTAATTTAATTGTGTAGATTAATTATAACTTAATTTAATTATGTAGATTAATTATAATTTAATTTAATTATGTAGATTAATTATAATTTAATTTAATTTAATTGTGTACATTATTTATAACTTAATTTAATTATGTAGATTAATTATAATTTAATTTAATTTAATTGTGTAGATTAATTATAATTTAATTTAATTATATAGATTAATTATAATTTAATTTAATTGTGTAGATTAATTGTAGAATTTATTGTAGAATTTATTGTTTATTTAATTATGTAGATTAATTATAATTTAAATTAATTTAATTGTGTAGATTAATTATAATTTAATTTAATTTAATTGTGTAGATTAATTATAATTTAATTTAATTATATAGATTAATTAGAATTTAATTTAATTGTGTAGATAGAATTTAATTTAATTTATTGATTATTTAATTATATGATAGATAGATTAAAAATGAAGTACAATAATTATAAATTAATTATGAAATGAATTTTTTTACTAGATAATGGCGGGCGAGCAACGAAATGACAATATCATAATTTATCTCCACGAAGACAAACATCGGACACATTATAGTCACGCGAGAGGTACATTATATTCTTAAAAATAATAATAAAATACATATATATGAGAAGCTAATTATGAAATGAAAATTACGAGAGAGAGAACAATATCATTCGTTTCGCACTCACCGTCCGACGATACCATACATCTCGCACATTCGAGTAGGTTGCGAGTTATGGGATTTCTTCATCTCGCCGGTTGCGTGAGATTTATGTCCAAGAAGCGGAAGCCGTAACTTAAAGATTGATACGGGTTTATTGAGCGCGTTGATAGAGTTTTGGAGGCGAAACTCATACATTTCACTTCACTTTTGGCGAGATGACCGTGACTCTAGAGGTAAATAATAAAATATTATTAATTTAATTACAAAATTAAAAAGATGGTATAGTAATATAATTTTTTTTAGGACGTCGCATGTCCGTGGGGTTTATCCACCATTGGTGAGCGGTGATTGGATATACGATGGAGATTTTTCGGATACATCCGTCGCTTATTTGGGCGGATGATATATCGACGTTCTCGCAAAGATGGGAGGTAATTTATTAAACCGTACAAAAATTTAAATTTTTTTCGTTCACAACCGTGATTAAGCTAAATGTAAAATTTTGCGGACGTTCTATTTCCCTACGAGAGTTACGGTCCCACTTTGATCACGCTCCGAGAGGCGGACGATCATCGGGGTCTTAATCAATATGCGATCGGTTTTGCTTTGGAGTTGGCGGGGTCTATCATGTTCCCCGACAACAACGGTGGAGACTCATACCGCGTTTCTTCGCCGATTTTGACGGTAAGTATTTTAAGGAATTTAAAATAATTTATGTTTCATAATTAAATAATTTTATTACTAATATTTAATTTACGGAAGATTTACAATTCGGTAGAAGAAGAAATTGGGCGCTGCGGTACTTGGTTATTTGTATCGGCGTCTTGATGTGGCATGCCAAGGACCGACGAGGAGTATTGGTGGTCCGTGGCTTTTGTTGTTGTTGTGGAGCCGGGACGCGTTTGCCCCCGGCTCGTCCATTACCTCGCGTCAAATGCATTCATTTTCGATAGGGGTACACCGACCGTGATAGTTGTGCGCCTTTTGGCGTAATAATTTAATTTAAAAATAATCAATCAATCGATGAAAAAATATGTGTAATCACTAATTATAATTTGAACCGATAATAGGAAATGGACGCTTGATAAGAACGGATATCTCAATCCGTCACACGTCGGTGTGAAGTACGTGAGGATCACCGATTATCTTTGTCGGACACGCATGTCAATTGGAGGCCGTACGAGTCGGTTCGTCACTTATTGCCGACATGCGTAGACGATTCTATTGACTCGTATACTTGTCGGCTTCCACTTATTTACTTTCCGATAGTAGAGTGGTACTATCCGGATCGGGTGAGCGACGAGCTCGGCTTACTTCGATCGATCGCCTCCACTTCCCGAGGTATTCTACCATTTATAATTTTTATATGTATTATTTCTTATACTAACTATTTGCACAATTATACTAACTAATTTTACAGGCATTTGTGGAGGAGCATCAGAAATTATCTGCGCTTGGATTCAAGAAAAAAAATATGAACTGGAGACAACATCATCAGGCGTATGTAGATATATGGAATGAGCTTCCTCCACGAGACCCGGATGAAGAAGAGTGGGATGCGGAGGACTATAGGAGGTATCGACGGTGGTTTGATTTATATGGGGCCGCTAGCGCTCCACTTGATCCGAGTGATGTCGTACCTCCTATACCTTCAGCACGGAGATCCCCGACATCGGCTACAATTCCTCACGAACCTCACAGACAGCGCACGGTATATTAAAATTTATAAAATTTATATATCTATATGCACTATTCGGTAATAAATAATATATGTATGTAATCATTGTATAACGATCGCTAGAGTTACAAAGAGTGCACCGAAGGCGGTCCGATGGGCGGTCACTGGGGATGGAGACGGTTTGGCAAGATTTCGCTCGCCGATTGCAAGGGGCATTTTGAGGATGCGGGCATGCCTCATAAGATGGACGAGCTTCTTACAGCGGCGGGATTACCCACGGATATTGATGCTATTCCGGATTCGACGGGTGATACTGAGACTGCACCGACTCCATCCACTACTCATCCACCGCATTTCCCCTATGAGATCTTCGACTTCACGTCTCTCTTCGACAACGTAAGTACTTTGTATACCTTGATTTCAATGATTTGAACCGTATTAATAGCATAATTTAAATGATTTAAATCGTATTAACAGATGCACGAGAACTACGATTGGAATGAAGTTATTGCTAGGTTGTCTGTCGAGATTCCCGATCCATCGGTGCACAGTTCTCGATCCATTCGGCACTCGGCATTTCTCACGGACCCGTAGATACCGATGGATCATGTACCGCAGATACGACCAAAATGGGATCCGCGATGACGGCCGACATTATGATCCAGCCCAGTATGGTTATCCTTCCGGGACTGGAGAGTCATCGCATATCCAGGATGATGCTGCAGAACCTGCACAGACACGAGATTTCACTCCACTTGCTCATGGTCGGGAGCAGCGTGACGTTCATCCACCTCCTCGATATACACCTAGCGTGGTTAGTTGTTTGTTCTACAACTTAGTCAATATTAATTGTTTAAAAAAAAAAAAACTCACTGATATACCGTCTTTATTTTTACGGACACGTCGAGAGCACGTCGATATGTTAGGCGTCGTCAGGAGTAGTTTATATGTTGTTTTTTATATGTTGTTTTTTTATTATGGATATTGTATTTTTTGTATTATTTTATTATGGACTTTCTATGTTATTTTTTTATTGTTGTATTATTTATTATGGACTTTCTTTGTTATATTTTCTGCTTAAATAGAACATAACCTTGCTTAAATACACACATATAGTACGCAAAAAAAAAAAAAAAACATACATCATTTTTTTTTCCTCCGTGTGAAAAAATTTAAGATTCTACCTCCAAAATTATTTCCTCTAGCACCCCTAGTTGAAGCATTGATGCTTGTCTTTCTTGATCATGACCGATTGAGAATCTCGTTGATTGCAAGGCATCTCGAGAAGTTTGAGTTATTCTGTTGTTATCTCTTGGATCATAACTAGTTGAGTGTCTCGGCGATTGTAAGGCATCTCGCCCGGTTTGAGTTATTCTTTGTTATCTCTTGGATCATAACTAGTTGAGTGTCTCGCGATTGCAAAGTATTTCGAGAAGTTTGGGTTCTTCTGTTTGTTGTGGGACTTGAAGCCCTACTCCTATGCCGTCCTGATTGTAATGTATCCATTGGAAGTGGGTCACGGCTCATTTCATCTCTTCGATATGACCCACCTTCAGAAGACTGTATATTTCTCGTTCTACCTCGACTCCGTATCCTGCCCTCCATCTCATCCATTACCATTCGACGTCTAACCTTCGCACGCCGACCAATTTTTATCAATTCTTTATCTGGTATTATAGTTTCTCCAAGATATGGCGGCCAAACTTGTTGATCACCGTAACAATGAAATTGTCCGGACCAAGTATTCAGTAGGTGAGCTGTATTGTATCGCTCATCTATGAAACCGTACACATCAAAGTTTCTATGTTGGCATACAGCAATTACGTGAGAGCAGGGTATCCCAGTCAGTTGAGGTTTTTGACAATCACACGTGCAGTGCGGTTCCGGCAATTGTGGGTCATCTCGAGTGCGTCGTTCACTCGAAATTATAACAGTGTACTTGAACGGTCCATACCCTCCACTCTCGATCCTCTCACCAAGCACATGAACCTCATATTCTCCTCGAGCGATTCCGAGTGGAATTACGTTCATACGAGCATGTAATTATTGAAACAAATACAAAAGATATCACGATATGTTAAAAATTTTGTAAAATATAGTAAAATAATATCAACACGAACCTGCTTTGTCGTCACGTTTTGCCAAGATGTCATCAATTTTTTTTGGCCATTGCTTGCATGCTCTATGCAGGTTCATTGCTTCCATTTCCCTCTTATCGAACCATTTAGCACATTTATACCATGTCCCCTCCACAATTCTTTACTAACCGGTAAAGTTCGTTCAACTCGAAGACGCTATTCAGAGCTTCAGAACCATTGCTTGGTCATTATACCCCATCGATGTCCTCCATCATACGTTTGTGCCCACGAAGCAAAATTAGGAGGTTCTTTATCATCATTTTCTAATCTTCTGCCGACTTTTTTTAAAAAATCATAAGCTTTTCTATTTGATTTCCTCAAAATTCGCCATCTTTCTACGAAACGACGCGGTTTCTTTTTGTTCGCTAGTCTTCTTCGAAAATCATCTCTGAGATTATCTTCTTTCTTTCCAGTTTTTCCGGCTTCCTTATATAAATTCTCTGCGACGTGTTGCATGCAATACCGGTGTACCGCCTCTCCATGTTGTACAGACCATCCCAAATGCGGTCGCTCAAAAACTCCCTTTATTCCCCTATGACGGTCGGATATAACACATATTTTCATATTACATTGGATCACTTCATTACGGACCCATCGCATGAACCAACCCCAATTGTCCACATTTTCGCATCCACGATTCCAAATGCTAGAGGAATGATTTTATTCTCTCGCATCGTATCCACACGCCATCAATAATCTACCCTTATAACGACCCGATAAGAATCCAAAATAGTTATAACGGGTCTTAAATGTTTAAACGCTTAATGATACACGGTCCATAAGCCCAAACTATGGATTTAAACATTTTTACATTATTATCCGAAGTATCACACGTCAATAATTTAAATTTTGTACACTGGAGTAGTCCGAGCAATCGCCTCCAATATACGTGGAAGCAATGTATATGATCCTTCCCAAGTGCCAAATAATTGTTCAATTGCTCTTTCTCGGCCACGCCAAAGTTTACCGTATGTCGGTGCCACACCGGATATTTTGTTTCTATAATCATACCGATTTGTTGAACTCGTTAGAGAGAGATCCTTCTTTAAATGTTGTCGAACACATCCTGCAATCAAAGTAGATGTGAGTTGTAAGTGTTTGCGGTCTCACGGTGGTCTTCTACGGTTGTGGGGGTTTTTATTTGTGATGATCCTCCATGTGGTCGAGCCCTCTTCAGGTCTAGCGTATAATCTCCAAGGACAACTATCTTCTTTGCATTTCATAATAAGTCGTGTTTTACAACTTTCTTGTACCCAACATTGAACGTTTTTCCTAACACTCCAATCACAAATTACCCACTTTAAAGCCGATTTAGAAGCAAATATTCTATTTTCAGCTAACTCATCATCGAGTCCTAAAAGATATTCATTCGCGCCTAAACGGTCAAACATCTCAAAATTATTTAACGCTTCTACGGGATGGTGTCTCTCAGTTCGTCCCGTAACTAACAATGTGGTATCGCATCTCTGAATTTCCTCATCTTCAGATTCATCGATCGAAAAATCCGAGTGGTCAGTGTAATCCTCTCCTGTTTCTTCTTCATTTGAATAATACGGACCGCCATCATCTTGCTCATCCTGATCATCACTTAATTCCATTATCGTTGGATCAACACTACTTCTGTCATCAATATTATCGGCTAAATTACAACGGACGTAGTACTACTACTACTACGCCAAAGAAATTATATAGTGGCACCGCCGGGTTTGGTTGTTGATAAATTATATTGTTATTCTTGTAAATAGTGGATACGGATATAAATTGGTTTGATCGAGGGTTGGATAGGAATTGGTTTGATCGTAGGTTTGATAGGAATTGGTTTGATCGAGGTTGGATAGGAATTGGTTTGATCGTAGGTTTGATAGGAATTGGTTTGATCGAGGGTTGGATAGGAATTGGTTTGATCGTAGGTTTGATAGGAATTGGTTTGATCGAGGGTTGGATAGGAATTGGTTTGATCGTAGGTTTGATAGGAATTGGTTTGATCGTAGGTAGGATAGGAATTGGTTTCATTCTCGGTTTGGAAATATTCCCCGTCAAAAATTTACTCGCCGCTCGGTTGTTCTCGCAAAGATAATTTTCTTCATCGGGATTATAATTTAAATCTGGTAGCATTTTGAAGAAAAATGGATGTTTATTGTAATTGGATGTTGGTTGTTTGATGTTGGTTGTTTTTGTGTTTGTGATAAATGAACCGACGGGGCGGGTATTTATAGCAAAGATAGGCGCCACTGGCAGTGGCGTGGTCGAGAAACGCGCCATCGCCGGTGGCGCGTTTGGTGAAAGACGCCATCGCCGATGGCGCGTTTAGTGAAAGACGCCACGCCGATGGCGCGTTTAGTGAAAGACGCCACCGCGCGATGGCGCGTTTCAAACGCGCCACGCGGGCAAAGCGCGCGGTTTGGTTCGTATTTTTGAAAATTATCGCTTCTCACTCTTATTATTAATATTATTATTTTATTAATTATTATTTATAATAAAAACTGTACTGCAGCTGAAAACAATACATATCTTGAATATAACAAAAAAACATAATTATTTTAACTAAGAATACCATGTTATTTTTGCATCTATATTGTAGTGGATGACATTGTTCAAGAGAAATGTATTGTCTTAAAGGCACAACTTAATGGGGGCGTGAAACTTAATTTCTCAGTAAACCAAGGATTCTTGCCAGTAAAAACAGTTGTCTCTCAATTTACTGATAGTTTTGGTGGAATTCATTATTATTCTAACAAAGTACTTCAAATACATTATTATTCTAGCAAAGTTTTCTTCTTCTTTTTTCTGTTCTTATATTTGGGTGTAGATGAAGCATGGTATATTTCACTTAACAGATCCCAGTGGCATGTCAGTTATGCATGATTCCCAAGATACTGGGTTCCACCCACAGAAAGAACCACTTGATGGAAACCCAATTTAATAGCACTGCCCCCATGTTTACATGAACCATAATGTCAAATTTTAACTAATTGTCCTTCGGAATTTGTAAATGAAAGATGAAACTCCAGTTGAATCAAAGGATGATAAATTTGCGGCTCAATGCTTCTTTCAACAACACCCAATAGAGTGGTTTGCTTCTGTTTTGTAAGTTTATATAACTCTATTTAAGCATGTATATAGAATTTGCTAAAATGTATGATTTGATTTCTCATAATTAAAGGTTGTAATTATTTGTTGCAAGATCTTGAGAAACATTTTTGTTGAAACTTCAACCTTACATGGTATTTCTTTCCCAGTTTTTATGAACTCAAATGCTCGACTCAGCTGTTTCCATGTTTGCTGGCAATTTGTAATTTCCTTTTCGTCTTGATTCTTCTCCAATTAGTCATTCGTTGTGTTGCATTGTTAGTTTATTATGCATAAATACACTTGTTCTTCACTTTGTGAACTCTAATATGAAAACATGCATACACATTTCTTGCATAATTTTACTATCTTCTTTTTTCTTTTCTTGACAAGAACATCATCATTCTTTATAGAATTAAATAGCATTTCTTTTAAATGCCTAGATGTACTTTTCCTTCGATCATATGACAAAATTGCGATTGAATTTTAAATTATTGATTTAAACCCAAATTTCGACAATCTAATAATTTTTTTCGGCTTTATGTCATAAGCCATAACTCGTAAGAGGCATATTGTATCAACTGATAGTAAAACATCTTTTTGTCAGTCATTTCTGGAGTTGGACGAGGTGCTGCGAACAGGCAGACCAAAATAAGTAACACATGCTGGGAACACATGCCTCTCGCCATACCAGCTCGGGTTAATAGGCCATACAGCCGACTGATCCATATAGCTTATTACCCTTCTTTTCTTTTCTTTTCAACTTTTTTTTCCTTTTCTTTCTTTCTTTTCAGTTGGTTTTCTACTTATTACCACCTTCCTAATCAGTAACACTCTTTTTGCTTATATTAATAAAATCCTCTAGTAGGCTTTTTGCCTACTGCTTCAAAAAAATAATAATAAATTAACTTGCTGATAAAATGAAAAAAAGAAGTAAAGAGACCTCAGTATGACTCATGAGTTTAATTCAGAAGGTTTACCCTTCCGGAGTGGGTTTAATTGGTTTCCTCCTCTAATACAAAGTTTATTTGATTGAACCTTATTTTATAAATTATAGTGAAATTTGAAGGCCATATCTCATCTCTTGCTAAAAAAGAAAAGGTTATTTTATAGTTTCTTTGAACTTTCATGTGTTTCGTAAAAATTATTTGCCAGCTTGTTATCGAACTCGCATGAAAATATGTTGCTACTAATTACAAGACAGCAGGAGAAGTTCTGGACCAAAGCGGGGCCCATCTAAATACTCAGCCCGTCAGCTCATAAGCTGTCTTCAGACGAAGAATGAGAAAGAGCGGAGCGGAACGATGCAGAAGCAATTGCAAGCGCTCACTTAGTCCCACTACGACCATATTTTGCGCTGACGATTCCCCAGCGTCTTATAAAACGGAAGCGACCCCTACCTTACGATTCATACCTTTCTCGGCCTTTTGGCTAAGATCAAGTGTAGTATCTGTTCTTATCAGTTTAATATCTGATATGTGAGCCATGTGCTCACAACGATATTAAATTTATTTTTTTATGGGGAGGGTCCACCACAGTAGCTTGCTTCTGGGGCCCTTAAGCGTCGTCCTTGCGTTTCACTACTGCATGGGTCTGGCGCACCCAATCAAAACCAATTTTAATATTTTGTCATTCTAAACGTATTAACGTCTGCTGGTCAATTTATGATAGCACAGCTAAGTTAAATGGCCGTTAAACATCAGTAAAAAGAAGCTAATAATCTGTTGTTCCAAAATAATGTCAACAAATAAAAATATTATAACAATAATTAAAATTCAATTATTCATAGATTGGTAATCTAAATCATGTACTGCTGGAACGAGCTCGACTTCAAGTTGGCATCCTGTTGATACGACCCTTCATTTTATCCATAATAATTGGAATGCGTATTTTCCTTCTCATTCTTTTGTTGATTTTTGTTGGATCTGACTTAGTGATCGGACCATTGTACATTGACCAATCTCGTCTATTGCCATAACTACGCCAATCATCAGACCATGTGTTAATGTAATACTAAATGGTATAATATGGACTAACGTACTGAGTGTAATCCAGCCTTTTGAATGAACAAACATCAAGGAAGTGGTCGCATGAGATGCTGGTCAATTGTGATTTCTGATACCAATAATTACCAATTTCTGTCATCGTTAATTCAACCTCATATTTTATTTCACCCATTTGTCCCTATTATTTCAAATAGAAATTATAAATTAATACTTAAATTGTAAAGTTAAATAAAAATAATAATATAAGTATATAATATTACCGTCTCGATAAATTCATTTATATTATAAACATCATAGTTTTTGATACCCCAATCTAGTGGTACGACATTGTAAGTTCTCCCCTTATCATCGTGATATTTTATCAGTTCGGTCATTTTGTGAGAGAATATTAGACTTTGGACTTCCCAACCCGCTGCAACTTCTCGATGTTTATAGAACACTCAACACATTTGTGCCACGTGTTCTCAACGATAGCACATACCGAAAATTGTCTGGCGATCCTAAACACGCTATTCAATGATTCTTAACCATTGCTTGTCATTATTTCCCGACGATTGAGACCGCCGTCTAGATGTTGTGCCCATTCTAGATGTTATTCCCTAGCTTTGGGGTTAACTCCTCGTAATGAAAATTTTCAACTAACACTTCTTCAGCCGTGACAGGTTGTTTATTACAATTTCTATTATTTTGTGCCCTTATGTTGGACACTTATTCCATTGGGAGATTTTCTTACATGATTCTTGTTTTTCTGACGAATTTATAGGATGCTGGTCTAATATTATTAATTTTTTTATATATTTCTCGCACCTCCATGTCTTCTTATGTCTTGCAGCTTATTTGAAAATAGCTTTTATTGTTTTCATATGACAATCTTTATACACATTTTGTGTAATGTGTTGAGTGCAATAACGGTGAACAGCCTCGTCTGCTGATTACTGTCATCTAAAATCTGGTCTCTCAAATACCGTCCTTATACACAAATATTGTTTTGAAATAACGATAATTTTACTAGGACCGACAACATCTTTGCGCACCCACTGCATAAACCAACCCCAATTTGCCACACTTTCCTCACATGTTATGACAACAAATACAAGTGATAGTAGTTGTTGCTCTGCATCATAACCACATGACGTAAATAGTTTACTGGCATACCGACCTGATAAAAATTCAACATCGATAGTTAAAACTGGCTGTAAGTAAGACTATGATGCAATACATGAACCAAATGCCCATGCTTAATTGTGTTTATATTTTAATTCTTATTATAATATTTTAAATCAATTTACTAACCGTTGTACTTTATTTTCAATATAACACACAAACGTAAAAAAAAATGGGACCGAATTTCAAACTCGGTCCCGGAACCTGGAACCGAGTTTGAAACTCGGTCCAGGCTAAGACTGCAAAAGATCAGATGATTTTGATCAGTTTCGATGTTTTTTTTTTCATTTACTAAAAAAACTCCTGAAAAATGATCAAAGAGAAAGGAGTCGAATTATTGGAAAAAGACGTGGGGATGGACTCCGGAGCTTAAAAAAATCCTTTAATTACCCAAATTCTGTCTTCATATCATTTATATAAACAACACTTGATATTCAAAGAATTGCAATGTACAAAGCTTATATTGTAAATCTCAACTTACAAAAAACCTCAATTTAGACTTGGGGAAAAATGGACTAAAACTGGAAAAAATACTGCAAAGATGAATGCGCAGAAAAGGCACACTATTATTTACAAGTGTGTAGTTCTAGAAATTGTGCAGCACCCTTATGCTTCAAATGTTGGACCTCTTTCGTTGCTGCCTGTACATAGTACTTTGCCTTGGAAGTGTAATTTTCCTAAAGCTGAAACATCATTTCTGCAAGAAGTTATATAAGGATCCTATTTTATTTATCATTTCCAAGTTTTACCAGTAGTAGGTAAAGTTTTCCCATTGGAACCATAGATATAGTTGTTTACCTTCCTTTGGGAACCATAATTTGCTCGGATCCGTTTACAACTTTTTGGGATGTAATAAATAGTGGTTCCTCGAAATCTTTTACCTTGAAGGAGCAAACAGATAAACAAAAAAAATGATGGGTGCTTTATATATTGAAATAATGAAACATAAAGGAATTCAGTTCTTCAATGTTAGGGCTGTTATTTGCAGGTCTACATTTGACTGTTAGGGACTATTTTCACTTAATACATAATGAGTTATTGTATTTTGTAGGGACACTCTGAAAGAATATTTCTCTGGTCTCTGTCATCTTTGATCCTTGTAATTTTGGCATTTACAGTGAAACTCTTAGGTAATATCAGATTGCAGCTAATCTCACAAGTCATGATTGTTAACCTGTTAAATTGAGATCTTGATGGCGGCGATACTACGCAATCCTGGCAAATCTTTAAAACAATCAGGTCTATAATAAGTGAAAATAGGGTGTAGTTTGGATTGTCCTGAGGAAATTAGAAAAGTAAGATTTAGATTATGTCCAAATTTGAAAGGGAAATGCATCATATTTCAAGGTTCAATAGTAGCACTTGATAAAATATACCTTTTTTTCATCGTAATTCATTAACTATAATGTTTTGTTAGGTATTCGGTATTCCTTTTAGCAAGACATTGTATACAGTCAATTACATGTTTCTCACTGTTGGGGTATCACATTTATATCTTCATGGTAAGTTCGTATGTTCTGTTCTTAAGTTCTGATTCTGTGTCATCAGCTGGTTTTATAGCAGCATAACTTCTTATATGGTGTATTCTGATAGGCCTTTTGAGTACCTACTGCATGTATGCTAAGTGCAGAATTGGTGGCAATTGGACAATATTTGCACAGTCAGGGTTGATCTGATCAAATTTTATTAAAATAAAAGCTTATTTGCAAAGTGTTACTTGAGGCTAATATTGAGTAAAAAAATGAGCCTTAATGGCGCTGAATTGCATGATTTAGAAATATACATTACTTGTGGTCTATGGAGCATATATGCTTTTTAAAAGGTGCATTGGCCAAAAGCATTGGGCAACCACTAGTTCAGTACAGTACACATCGTTTGTTATTCTTGTAAGATGATCCTGTGAGTTGTAGTTAGTTTATTTGTTTCCTTTTGTTGATTTAATTCAGGTTGATATTATAAAATTTAATGTGCCATTAGTTTTATTTCAATGGATGGGAATGAATGCTCTGATAGTATTTATTTTGGCTGCATCGGAAGTATTTCCCATTTTCCTGCAAGGCTGGTACATAATTTGTTTTTAAAAAAATGTTTTTTAGTTAACTATGTAGTTTACTGGTTGACTGGTGCTTTTATTATGTTGTATATATAGGAAATGCCTCTTAAACAAAACCAAAACACAATATTCCTTTTAACCGTGTCTTTTTCTAGAGGTCCTGTATCTAACGATTTTTAAGGTACACAGATTCCATATGAGATCCCCTCTCTGATTGAAATCCGAATCTAGGGACCGCCCTCTTTTAGTTTATCCCACTTTATAGCCCACTATTTCTTTTGAATGCTTTAGAGATCAGTGAGGAATGATCCAATTCCACAAAGGTCAAGAAACTAAAAAGCAATGAAAGATATGAAGACACATCTCTCACTTAATCGTCTTCCAAGTTTTCACCAAGTCATATATACAACTATGCCCCTGGAAAACCTAAAAAATGGGAACGACTCGACAAATAAGAATATCATTTATCGGTCAATACATTAAAAACTTATTGAGGATACAAAGTGAAATAAAATAAAAAGCACTTGTTTATTCTGTTATTCCAAACTTCTAAGATTTAAACGGAGGGGGAATTGTACATTTAATTGCGATATTAACAAATGCAGCTGATTTTTAATGTTTAGCATGAGTTCTTGTCTTCTTGCTGTTTTATGAATTTTGAAGGGTACATCTTTTTTTTTTTTGGGTGCAAAATGGCCGGCTTGTGGGCCCCACTTGTCGGTGGATGAAACTTACCTTGGATCTTTCTTTTTCTTATCTTGCAAGATCTCCAAGGAATAATTCCACTCCTCAACTCATCACCATGTGTCACCAACCCCTAGGAATCTATATCAACCTATTTGGTCCCACCAAATGGTTCTTTTTAATGGATTCGGGACATCCTTTAACTTTAATCGGAAATAGGATCCATACCCGATCATAGCAGAGGTTACAGAATTTGATTAAAAGAAGCATTCCTTTCCTTCAAGTCCTATGTGTTTACTTCAAATACAAGGCATAAGTTTAGCAAGTGCAGGACGCGCCTCCTACGAAAAAAAGATTCTTATATGTATTTTGATGGGGAATTTGAACTAAAAATTGTAATACATAATTTTTGAAATGCATTTCACTATTTCCTTTTCGCGTTAGCCTAATTCTGAAGTAAAGGTCCACAATATTAAGCTAAATTGAATCAATCATTCAATCCCAAACCCAAAATCCGAGACCCAAAACCCCAATCTTTTGTTGCTGCGCTGCCTCTATAAAAACGGTAGAATTCATGATACTACCAAACAAGGCTAAAACCACTTCCAAATTTCTCTCATCAAAAGAGAAGGAGCTTTTCTCTGTCTCTCTTTCTCTCTCGCTCCTCTCTATAGAAGCAATGGAGGCTGGTTCTGCGAACCAACGCACAAACCAAACAACTCATAATGGATTGCATAATACGGATCACGCCAAATCTAACAGCAGTAGTCCTTATTCCGGAGCGGTTGCACAGAGAGCTTTGTTTGGGTCTACTCGCTGCCGGATTACTGGTAGACGGATATCGGGTAAGGAAGGTAAACCTGCACCGAGCAGGCTAAGTAAGATGTCAGCTGCAGAAAATGCCGGGAGCTGATAGCGATAGAACCTAGTTTGTTCGATCTTTTCTTTGATTGAAGTAGTTTGTCCGGCTATTATGGAAGTAGAACCTGCCACATTCGACCTTTTCTTCGGTTGAAGTAGTTTACTTTATGCAATTATGGAAGCAGGTCATATCTACATAATGTAAACTAATAGTTAGCAAGTATAATGTGATCATTAACAATTTTACTAGGCATGTCTTTGTTTTTCTTTTGATATCATAACCTAGAATGGTAAAATATAAATGAGGGATATTGTCTCTCTATTTGGCTTCTAATTAAGGATTGACAAGCCAACTGTTTCTAAATAAGGGCAAGTGTGTGAAATTTCACCGTCTTTTTTCTCTTTTCTTACATTTTCTTCTTTTTTTTGGAGCAATCAAATCCTCTTAAAAATGAAAATTAACAACGTAGTTAACAACAAATTATTATAAAGTCAGAGCAATTAGAAAGGCCACAACATGTAGGAAATTTAAACTGGTATTAGTCAACAAAATTCACATAATGCAGGTTCCAATTCATGTCTTGGTTCATACACTAATTAAATCAGGCTTGTCAGGTTCTCTTATTCATTATCTAATATGGAGGAAAACCAATTAAAATAAAAGAGTTGTAATAATTTTGTAAATATCCTAATTTGTGTGATGTTTTTTGAACAAAAAATTGTTCTAGAATATATAAAATTACGACAGAAATGAGAATACACATATTAAAAAAAAAAGAACAAATTGGAGATCTTTACGTCTCTACTTTTCCAATTACAATTAATTAATGCAGAACGCTACATCAACATACAAAATTTACAATCCTCTTAAAAATAATAATCTCACTCACTCATAATTAACGCCACTCTTCAATATCTCTTTGAAGACATTGCAGCTTTCACATAACATCAAAAAGATACTCATGCAACAGCAATTTTATCTTCACCTAGAACAAAAACAAAAGACACTCAAAATCAAACAAAATACATAAATAAAGCAAAGCATAAAAATACCAAGATCTCTCTAACAGTTAATCTTAATCACCATTTTCAGTTTGCGGATAACTCTCGTTCAACGATTGGATCCTCTGCAGCCTGATCTGCTCATAGAACTTGGCGATGAACTCTTCTGCTTGTGTGTTAATCACATTGGAACCTCCCTCATCAACCGCACCCTCCGTGTCATCATTGCTCTTGTCCAGAGCCAGTAGGTCCTCAGCTGAACAATAACGGCTGCTCATGCCATCACACATGCTCTTTGGAGACGAAGGAGGCAATGATACATCGTGATAAATCTCCGTATCAAAAGGGGGAGGTGGAGGCGGTGGCAATGAAACTGAAGAGGGGTATTCGAGCGGATGCAGATGTAGTGGCCGGATACCACCCATGATGTCCTTCCATGTGGTTTCATTTTTGCCAGTGGATTCAGTCAAGTCCTCCTTTGTATCATTTGAAGCGGCTATTGTCGCCCTTTTGGGAACTCGGATTTTGAACTGCAACAAAATGGCTGCCCATAAGGCATGTAGCCCGCGCTTTTTGATGCCTTGTTTGCGGCGAACGACGACGGCATTGTTGGCGATGCCATTCTTCCTTTCTTCCTCCATTTTTATTGATGAGAAAGAAAAGAGATATGATACAATGGGAGTAAAAATGGGGCCTAGGGAAGGTGGGGCCCCAATATTAAGCTGGATAGATCTCAGGCTTTGCAAAATGGGAGTTAGAATAGCAGAATGGGGTACAGAGGCTACAATTTATAGGGACCTTGGTTATAGGAAAAAAAAATTAAGACTCTCTTTGTGGCATGTAGAGATAGTAGGTCAAGGTACAGCAAATAGTTTTTTCCCTTTCTCATGCAGATATATTATAAAAAAATTAACAAAATTACCAAAGAAAAGATTGCTTTGTTACAAAGAGAGTCTCAATTAGACCCGTCGCAGAGGATCTAGACTCTATCTTTGTTGCTGTTGGTTGGAATTAACCGTGAAATGAATTAATCCCGAAAAAGCCCCTTGGTGGTCGGCTGACACCTGGCGGCGCGAATTGAGTTGTCTAACTTGATTTACTGGCGGCGTTCTAGAAGAACGGGTGGCAAGAGGTAAAAATAGGAAGGGGCATAGCTGGAATTTGACCGTAGTGATTTTCTTAACACTTCGGTTCGATTTCGGAAGGGAAAAAAGGAATCAGGATGGTTCTCCGCTTATATTTTTGTATAGGGTAGGGATGAATTGAAAATGAGTTATTTTGATAATTTTGACAAAGAATTTTTAAATAAATATGAAAAGAATCTTAAATTATAAATTTTTTTATGAATATGTTCTTTTATTTATGAATTGATGTTTATACAATTTTATTATTGTTTGATGTTCCATCAAAGACTATCAAAATTTTATACAATTTACAACGATTATAATTTGACGATTTTTGATGAACTACTAAACAGTAAAGAAATTGCATAATATTTAAATCACCATCAATCTATAATTTGAATAGCATGCCCATAAGATTTTTTCTACTTTTAAGATTTTTTCGTATTTATTTGAAAATTTATTACCAAATTTATCAAGATAACCATTGTTAAGATCCCTTGTATGTATAATAATATACACAAACGAACAAGGAATTTCATATTCTTTTATCTGGGCATAATTATCACAAGCCAATTAGGTAGAATTTGGGCAGAAGTTTCATCCATCTTTGAAAACTGAATTGTTTGTAATACCATAAAAATTAGTATGTAGCCTAGCTAGTTGTTATATAATCAAATATCGAGTGTTTCTAATTTTATAATCAAGTACGACAGAACAGTATTTTATAATTCATGAAGTTGTTGTTGGCCGATTATATACATAGATAAAAATATCCGGTCTCTTGATTTTTTTAATTCCTTTTTAAATTAAATAAACTCTTAATTTGTACATTATGTTGTTTAATCAAATCTTATACACAACTAAACTTTTCATTTATAAATAACTTTTTTCTTTCACAGATTATATTTAATCAATTATGTTATATGATGCACTTCTACTAGAAAACTCTTTTCACCATAAATAATATCAAGCAAATCTCAAAATATGATGAGTTTCTTGTCGGATCACGGAATGAGCTGAAATTGGAATTACAAGGAAAAAGTCAAAAAAAAAAAAAAAAAAACTCGCAGGGGCTTTTCCGGCTATGAAAATGTGTCCCGGCATGTCAGATGATAGCAACCGCTGACTGGTGGGCCACTATAATCTGACCATCCTCATCAGGCGATCGACGAATGGATAATGCTATCAGCGGAGACCAAATTGTATCAAATATTTTCTGCTAGCTGGATAACACCTACAATTAAGTATACAAAACGCCTTTTCTGCTAGATGACCAATACAATTTCAAATTTTCAATTAAGTATATCATGCATTTTAACTATCCAACCAATTATTTACAATAGAACTCGGCCCATAAAGCAGATGATCATAATTTTTTTTTTTTTTGAAGTAGCAAGGAATTGCTTGCGAGATTTCATTAATAATAAATAATTACAAAGGTGCATGATTACCACTCTCACTTTAGATTATAATTATTTATATTTCTTCATTTATACCCAACATCTTTTGCTATAATTACATAGTATGAATAGCATTTTATCTAATTTTGTTTTTTTCGGTAGAATGTCAAGTATCATGCACATGGAATTGCTATCTTCTACTATGCTGTACCGTGCAACGTAGCGTATTGGCTGTTCGATCCGTGCTACTTCAATCTCAAAAAACACTGATAATTTAAGGGTTGTTGTTCGCTGCAGCGTGTGCCATGCTGCAAACGATAAAGATCCCACGCACATGTGACTATTTATAGTGACCAACAGTTAGTTGACACATATGATCAATGATTCAATACCATTATGAGAACTCGTATAGTCGTATGGACGAACATTTTATGTATTGTTCATTGTTTTAGTCATTTACACTATTATAAACATTGACAATCTAACAAATTTGATATTATTTAATGGTAATAGTATCATTAATAAGCATCCAAGTTTAATATAATCTATCTGAAAGTTGGGGGTCAGTATGGATTTATTTAAAAACCGCAAATGGTTTAATTCCTTTTCAAAATTTAATGAGATTTTAGAAGTATCTCATTATGTATATGTAGAATTACAACAATAGTAATTCTAATTAATATCACATTTTTTAGTTGTGACTTTAGAGAGACATGAATAAACTCAATTACTTCATCAACTTATCATCAAATACTTAATACACATTTTTTAAATCTTCAATAAAGCAGTATTATCCGAATATTTTTTTTTCTTTATTTCTTCATACTTCTATGGATAATGAAATCTATCATTTCGGGTTCATTTTACTGAATAAAAGCATGCATTTGATTCTTTATATTAATTTTTTTATGTTGATATCTCGAGGCTTATAACACCAAATTTAATTTAAGTGTTGAAAACAAATTATTATTTTTTTAATTATTATTATTTTTATTGTAATCAGACGAGGACCGCTTTTTGTTTCACCCAAAATTTCTCTTATTCTTAACTTAAGAAAAGTGAAGTGTCATTACTTTGTTACGTTTTCATATTCATGTCTATTTTAATTTAGGGTGGGGATCACTTGACAATGGTTATTTTGATAATTTTGACAATGAATTCTTAAATAAATATAAAAAAGTTATTAAAAATAAAAAAGTTTATAGATATGTTCTTCTATCTATAGATTGATGCTCTTTCAAATTTCATATAATTTCATTATCATTTGATACTTCATCAAAGACCGTTAAATTGGAATCGTTGCATATTATATAAAATTTTGATAGTTTTTGATGGAGTATCAAACGATAATAAAATTGTATGAAATTTGAATGACCATCAACTTATAGGTTAGAAGAACACATCTATAATTTTTTTCTATTTTTTAAGAACTTTTTTTATATTTATTTAAGAGTTCATTGTCAAAATTATCAAGTGATCCCTACCCTTTAATTTAAGCAAGATAAATTGGTAAGATGGTGAATTCGGACATAATCAATCATTTTTATAAGTATGAATATTTAATTGTAAAATTTTGATCCCAATCCTACAACTCAATTCATAGATTTGACAATTATCTTTCTAAAAAAATAACCTCTGAAGAATAAAATTATTTTCACATAATATTTGTTCCTGCATAGCGCAGTCCACATGGACTTTGTATCAACATTCTCAAAATTTTAAAGTATGCACAGGAAAAAGAAAAACAAACTCACGAGGTCGTTAAAATGGAATCAAGAAAAAACTAAAAGCCAAATTTAATGAAATCTTCGATACCTAAATTGTGTGACTTTTTAGAAATATTTAAAAACAACATGTTAACCATTCAATAAAAATAAAATTTACACAAAAAATCCATTACAATTAAATTTTACACAAAATAATGCATTTATTCTATATCCATATCGAAGAAAAAACATTAATGAAAGATGAAGATTATTCTGCAATATAATTTGATAGTTTGTTGTAGAAGAAAAATATACAATTTTAACAATTTTTTATATAAATATTTTTTTTCCTAACATAATGGATAAATGAAGAAACATGAAGCCATTTTTTTCCTTAGCATTCAAATATATTCCAAATTTTCTCGAATAATTCTTGCATGATAATGCATTTAAATATATTTAAATTTATAATTCAAATATAAGATTTTTGAATTTCGATTATCATGTGCTTTTTTTCTCTTTGAAAAAAATATGGGGAGTTTGTAGGCCTCAAAAATGGTATAAAATACTATATTTCTTTTAATAATACTCACATTAATGACATATCATGATTTTCTACGGCCATATTATACATAATTGTGTCCAAAAAATTGAAATATTACTCTTGAATAGTGATTAAAATTTATATGAAAAAAATATTTGTACCGTATTTATCTCTTGATTTTACATCAATATTCAATGTAATGAATAAAAAATATTGAAATATTTTCCCAAAATTAGACAAGATGATGTAATAGCAGCAACCATTTCATAACATAAGTTTTAAAATAATCTCTATATAATGGATTGTCTTGAATATGCTTTGTCTCAACTATTTAAATAATAAATATTAATTTTACACTATTATGCTACTGCATATAGATACAAGAATTTACTATATTGATTAATTGTTAATCAAATTAGTTTTAAGTTCATATCCATATTCACTTTAGTCACTAGAAATTCATAGAAATGTTTTTTTCTCAAAGCTCGTGGAATATAGTAGTGGTAGTCCTTTAATAGTATAAACTTTAAAATAAATCCCATAATTTCAAATTGGTTAAATGTAATATATCTTTGCTCCAATGCATATAATTTTGATAAATTATATAAACATTTGATAAATATAATGCACTACTACATTTGGTAAATTATTGTAGAAGCAAAATATAGTTTTGATAATTTATAAATTTAATAATTTCTTAATAAATATAATAGAGAAATAAATAGGTGTGAAGTTACTTTTATCTTTTGTATTCAAGTCTGCTTTAAGTCTCTCGAATAATAATCTTATTAGTTAATTATGATTGTGTGATGCAATTTAGTGGCCCTATAATTGAATTATAACCTAAAAATAATGAATAGAACTTATATAAAAAAATCTAGGTACATGATATTGGTTGTACCATATTTATGAGAAACACAACTCGATATTATGTACGTATTCAATTCGATATTATGTAAATACTAAAATATATTTTGATCATATATGAAATGAAGTAGAAAAATATCTACGAGACATAATGTAATATGTTGTTTAAAAATTATGTATGCAATTCTCATGTTTTATCATTTATATGAGGTATAAGAGCCAGAATAAAAAACATCAAAAACCATAAACATATAAATAATTGATTTAGAGTAATATTGATGTAAAATAACTAAAAACTAAAAACCAAGTCCGATGGAATGAAATTGGCAAAACATATTTGAAAAGGTTGCTGGAATATCATTACCATAAATGAAATTTGAATATATCAAATATAAAATGGATTAGAGATGATGAAACTGAAAAAAATGATTGTAGAGTGAGAAGATAGCAAAAATCAAATACAGACAAGATGCATGGAGTTTTGTGTGTTTAGTTCGAAATTCAATTAAACACTACAAAGATTTGCAAAAGAATTATATTATAAATAACTAATTCTCTTAAATGAATTGTGTAGTTGCTTAATTTATATTTTTTTCAAAACTATATTTTATTTATTTTTTCCAATTTTTGTTTTTCAGAAATTTGATCTCCCAATGAACAATTTGCATACTTGAACTATGTGGAGCTATGATTGCTTTTTAAAACCAAATCCTCACGAAGATGTATGAAATTCTCAAAAATATATCACATCATGACATTTTAGGATTAATTAATTATGATATGAAAAGAAAATGCATACAAATGGAGAAAAAGTACGAAAACACTTCAATCATATGCACAAATTAAGATGAAACAATTGATCGACAATAAAAGAAATATGACTCCAAAGTTATCATACAAAGTACGAAAACACTCCAAAATTGGTCAACATCATAACAAATAATTAAAATATATATATTTTTTTTCATAATTTTTTTTAAAAATTTTAAAATTTGAAATAAAGTGATTCAAAATCAATTTTGTCTTTTACATTCAAATCTACTCCAAATATCTTGAAAATAGTTGCATAAGTTAATTATTATTCTTTATGATTGTATGATGCAATGCAATAACCTTTAGAATGGAATTATAATCTAAAAATAGTGAATAAAACTTATACAAAAATTTAACTATATGAAATTATTTGTATCATCTTTATTAGTAATAAGACTCGATATTATGTAGGTATTCAATTTAATATTATGTAAATAATAAAATACATATAATGATTTTCTACGGCCATATTATACATAATTGTGTCCAAAAAATTGAAATATTACTCTTGAATAGTGATTAAAATTTATATGAAAAAAATGTTTGTACCATATTTATCTCTTCATTTTACATCAATATTCAATGTAATCAATAAAAAATATTGAAATATTTTCCCAAAATTAGACAAGATGATGTAATAGCAGCAACCATTTCATAACATAAGTTTTAAAATAATCTCTATATAATGGATTGTCTTGAATATGCTTTGTCTCATCTATTTAAATAATAAATATTAATTTTACACTATTATGCTACTGCATATAGATACAAGAATTTACTATATTGATTAATTGTTAATCAAATTAATTTTAAGTTCATATCCATATTCACTTTAGTCACTAGAAATTCATAGAAATGTTTTTTTCTCAAAGCTCGTGGAATATAGTAGTGGTAGTCCTTTAATAGTATAAACTTTAAAATAAATCCCATAATTTCAAAATGGTTAAATGTAATATATCTTTGCTCCAATGCATATAATTTTGATAAATTATATAAACATTTGATAAATATAATGCACTACTACATTTGGTAAATTATTGTAGAAGTAAAATATAGTTTTGATAATTTATAAATTTAATAATTTCTTAATCAATATAATAGATAAATAAATAGGTGTGAAGTTACTTTTATCTTTTGTATTCAAGTTTGCTTTAAGTCTCTCGAATAATAATCTTATTAGTTAATTATGATTGTGTGATGCAATTTAGTGGCCCTATAATTGAATTATAACCTAAAAATAATGAATAGAACTTATATAAAAAAATCTAGGTACATGATATTGGTTGTACCATATTTATGAGAAACACGACTCGATATTATGTACGTATTCAATTCGATATACTAAAATATATTTTGATCATATATGAAATGAAGCAGAAAAATATCTACGAGACATAATGTAATATGTTGTTTAAAAATTATGTATGCAATTCTCATGTTTTATCATTTATATGAGGTATAAGAGCCAGAATAAAAAACATCAAAAACCATAAACATATAAATAATTGATTTAGAGTAATATTGATGTAAAATAACTAAAAACTAAAAACCAAGTCCGATGGGATGAAATTGGCAAAACATATTTGAAAAGGTTGCTGGAATATCATTACCATAAATGAAATTTGAATATATCAAATATAAAATGGATTAGAGATGATGAAACTGAAAAAAAATGATTGTAGAGTGAGAAGATAGCAAAAATCAAATACAGACAAGATGCATGGAGTTTTGTGTGTTTAGTTCGAAATTCAATTAAACACTACAAAGATTTGCAAAAGAATTATATTATAAATAACTAATTCTCTTAAATGAATTGTGTAGTTGCTTAATTTATATTTTTTTCAAAACTATATTTTATTTATTTTTTCCAATTTTTGTTTTTCAGAAATTTGATCTCCCAACAGAACAATTTGCATACTTGAACTATGTGGAGCTATGATTGCTTGTTTAAAACCAAATCCTCACCGAAGATGTATGAAATTCTCAAAAATATATTACATCATGACATTTTAGGATTAATTAATTATGATATGAAAAGAAAATGCATACAAATGGAGAAAAAGTACGAAAACACTTCAATCATATGCACAAATTAAGATGAAACAATTGATCGACAATAACGGAAATATGACTCCAAAGTTATCATACAAAATACGAAAACACTCCAAAATTGGTCAACATCATAACAAATAATTATATATATATATTTTTTCATAATTTTTTTAAAAATTTTAAAATTTGAAATAAAGTGATTCAAAATCAATTTTGTCTTTTACATTCAAATCTACTCCAAATATCTTGAAAATAGTTGCATAAGTTAATTATTATTCTTTATGATTGTATGATGCAATGCAATAACCTTTAGAATGGAATTATAATCTAAAAATAGTGAATAAAACTTATACAAAAAGTTAACTATATGAAATTATTTGTATCATTTTTATTAGTAATAAGACTCGATATTATGTAGGTATTCAATTTAATATTATGTAAATAATAAAATACATATCATGATTTTCTACGGCCATATTATACATAATTGTGTCCAAAAAATTGAAATATTACTCTTGAATAGTGATTAAAATTTATATGAAAAAAATGTTTGTACCGTATTTATCTCTTGATTTTACATCAATATTCAATGTAATGAATAAAAAATATTGAAATATTTTCCCAAAATTAGACAAGATGATGTAATAGCAGCAACCATTTCATAACATAAGTTTTAAAATAATCTCTATATAATGGATTGTCTTGAATATGCTTTGTCTCAACTATTTAAATAATAAATATTAATTTTACACTGTTATGCTACTGTATATAGATACAAGAATTTACTATATTGATTAATTGTTAATCAAATTAGTTTTAAGTTCATATCCATATTCACTTTAGTCACTAGAAATTCATAGAAATGTTTTTTTCTCAAAGCTCGTGGAATATAGTAGTGGTAGTCCTTTAATAGTATAAACTTTAAAATAAATCCCATAATTTCAAAATGATTAAATGTAATATATCTTTGCTCCAATGCATATAATTTTGATAAATTATATAAACATTTGATAAATATAATGCACTACTACATTTGGTAAATTATTGTAGAAGCAAAATATAGTTTTGATAATTTATAAATTTAATAATTCTTAATCAATATAATAGAGAAATAAATAGGTGTGAAGTTACTTTTATCTTTTGTATTCAAGTCTGCTTTAAGTCTCTCGAATAATAATCTTATTAGTTAATTATGATTGTGTGATGCAATTTAGTGGCCCTATAATTGAATTATAACCTAAAAATAATGAATAGAACTTATATAAAAAAATCTAGGTACATGATATTGGTTGTACCATATTTATGAGAAACACGACTCGATATTATGTACGTATTCAATTCGATATTATGTAAATACTAAAATATATTTTGATCATATATGAAATGAAGCAGAAAAATATCTACGAGACATAATGTAATATGTTGTTTAAAAATTATGTATGCAATTCTCATGTTTTATCATTTATATGAGGTATAAGAGCCGAATAAAAAACATCAAAAACCATAAACATATAAATAATTGATTTAGAGTAATATTGATGTAAAATAACTAAAAACTAAAAACCAAGTCCGATGGAATGAAATTGGCAAAACATATTTGAAAAGGTTGCTGGAATATCATTACCATAAATGAAATTTGAATATATCAAATATAAAATGGATTAGAGATGATGAAACTGAAAAAAATGATTGTAGAGTGAGAAGATAGCAAAAAACAAATACAGACAAGATGCATGGAGTTTTGTGTTTTTAGTTCGAAATTCAATTAAACACTACAAAGATTTGCAAAAGAATTATATTATAAATAACTAATTCTCTTAAATGAATTGTGTAGTTGCTTAATTTATATTTTTTTCAAAACTATATTTTATTTATTTTTTCCAATTTTTGTTTTTCGAAATTTGATCTCCCAATGAACAATTTGCATACTTGAACTATGTGGAGCTATGATTGCTTGTTTAAAACCAAATCCTCACCGAAGATGTATGAAATTCTCAAAAATATATCACATCATGACATTTTAGGATTAATTAATTATGATATGAAAAGAAAATGCATACAAATGGAGAAAAAGTACGAAAACACTTCAATCATATGCACAAATTAAGATGAAACAATTGATCGACAATAACAGAAATATGACTCCAAAGTTATCATACAAAGTACGAAAACACTCCAAAATTGGTCAACATCATAACAAATAATTATATATATATATTTTTTCATAATTTTTTTAAAAATTTTAAAATTTGAAATAAAGTGATTCAAAATCAATTTTGTCTTTTACATTCAAATCTACACCAAATATCTTGAAAATAGTTGCATAAGTTAATTATTATTCTTTATGATTGTATGATGCAATGCAATAACCTTTAGAATGGAATTATAATCTAAAAATAGTGAATAAAACTTATACAAAAAGTTAACTATATGAAATTATTTGTATCATTTTTATTAGTAATAAGACTCGATATTATGTAGGTATTCAATTTAATATTATGTAAATAATAAAATACATATCATGATTTTCTACGGCCATATTATACATAATTGTGTCCAAAAAATTGAAATATTACTCTTGAATAGTGATTAAAATTTATATTTTTTTCAAAACTATATTTTATTTATTTTTTCCAATTTTTGTTTTTCAGAAATTTGATCTCCCAACAGAACAATTTGCATACTTGTGCGACCCTTTTTCGCGCCTCTCACCGCCCTGAAAAAGGAACTGGACGATGAATTGCGGAAGAAGGACACGGAGATCCCTCTAAGTGTGCATTGAGGTATATTTATATAAATTTGGAATGCACATTTAAAGGTTTTAGAGATTGTGGGGTCTTTAAGATTCCAATGGGCGCAAGCCCCCATTGTTAATTACCCTGGGCTTTGAACCCGAGGAACCTCTGATTAAGAAAGAGAAAATAAACAAAATAGTTAAGCAATTTTAAGTGGTCGCTGTGAATAATGGTATGGAAGATAAGAACTTTTCAAGATAGTTTACACCTTGTGAATTGACTTTTTATTTTTTTTATTGATAAAATGATTTAGTTTTTATTTATTTATTTATTTATTTTTTATTTGAACTTATCTTATTTAAATTTATTTAGTCTTGAATGTTGAGATTTATTTTTATTAGATTAAGGTTGGTTTAATTCTA
Organism: Schoenoplectus tabernaemontani; assembly: GCA_037127355.1. Lineage (NCBI taxonomy): Eukaryota > Viridiplantae > Streptophyta > Magnoliopsida > Poales > Cyperaceae > Schoenoplectus > Schoenoplectus tabernaemontani. The sequence continues at coordinate 11,748,264 of CM073738.1, forward strand.
AAATTGATTTTTTTTATTTGATAAGAAGGAGAAACAAAAATCTTTTATATATTATTATTATTTTTAGTTATGTTTTTTTATTTATTAATATCTAAATTTATTTAATTTTGAAGATTGAGAGTTACTTTTTATTTACTTTTTTTATTATGATATTTATTTTAGGTGAATGTTGATTTAGTCTTTTACCTTTTTATTTATGTATTTATTTATTTAATTTTATTTTTTTTTTAAATTTTATTTGATTTTGAATAAGAGTTATATTTATTTTTTTATTTTTATTTTTATTCATTATATATTTAATTTTATTTATTTTTTTTTTTTTTTTTATTTAGAATTTGATTTAATGAATAAGAATTATATTTATTCATTTATTTTAAGAAAATTTTTATCTTATTATTTTTTATGTTATTTATTTTTATTATATATTTTTAATGAAAGCATTTTAATATATTTTTTTATTTTCAACAGCAAAGAAAATACGATTAGTCGGGGATTATTTTGATTTTTTTGAGAAAATATATTAGTAACATACTAATTTTATTTGAAAAAACTATCAATTACACTGTTATTAACAAATTTTATTTTGAATATTTTTTAATTTGAATCCTTTAAAATATTATTTCGGGAGGAATATTAGAAATGGACAAATCTGAAAACTTACGAAGACTTCAGCAGATAATACTGTTTATTATTTTTTTAGAGTAAAATGAGTTAATAGCATACTGATTTTATTTAACAAAAATATGAATTGAGATGTTATGAACAACTTTTATGTTGGACACTTTTCATTTTGAGCATTTGAAAGTACTGTTTTGAGCAAAATACCAGCAGATGACGGTTCTGAAAATCAGGGGCTGTCAGGATTGTTTTGCTTATTTGAAAGGTATTTAAAGCGTATTTTTGCATAAAAATTTATATACAAACTCCTCTTGATATGTATTTTATGAATATAAAATTATATATATATGTCACATTTACGGATCGGTACAGTTTTTTAATTCTTTTCTGATAAAGGACTGAACTGGACAACAGAGGATATTTTGAACATTTTTAAGAAATCTACTTAAGAAAATATTTCAGAAAAATTATGAACCTTTTAAGAAATATATTTGTAATAACTTTTATTTAATAATATTTTTATTTAAGGCTATCTTAAATGAGTTTTAAAAGGATTTTTATTCAAAAGAAAAAAAATAATATATATTTTTGTAGAAGGTAATTATCAATTGTATAGGGGAATATGCATATATAAGAATGTAATTTTAAAAAAGTATTTTAAATCTCAACAGAAGCGAGCACTCGCGGCTGTGTATAACCGGCACAAGCTTATACTCCCCAAAACTAGGCACTCGCGGCTGTGTATTAGCCGGCACCAAAGCTAAGAGGAGCTTGTTGGTTTTTATTATGCTTAAATTTAAATTCATATAAAATGATATGAAGCTCCAAAAATTATGAAAATTTACAGAGAGATGCACTATAACTAGATCTAGATGCTTGAAAATTTTCAATTAAATTGAAATAGCAGAGATATGATTTTTTATTTTCGAATCAGACCAGGGGCAAAAGAGGAAAATGTTGTACCAGTATTTGCTGTTTTTTAGATTTAAAAATGCTATAACTTTTTACAGAAAAATCAGAAAAATATAAAATCAGTTTCTATAGATTTATATGACTTATTTCTACGAGATCTGAAAGTTTTATAAGATTTGAAGTAGATCTCATCCCATTTTTCTTTTTATTGCATTTTCAGCCATTTTAGGGCTGATTTTGCATTTATAAGGGATTCATTGATCTTAAACGGTTTAAATGCATCATTTAGCTTCAATTTAACATTCAATGATATTTGTATGCAGATTTGAGCCAAAAGAAAAGAAAGAAAATGAAAAAAACAAAAAAAAATGAAAAAAAGCAAAAGATGAATTGATGTTACCAGAACTTGCTGTTTTTCACAATTAAAAAGGCTATAACTTTTTATAGAAAAATCAAAAAAATACAAAATTAGTTTCTGTAGATTCATATGACATATTTCTACTAGATCTGAAAGTTTTATAAGATTTGGAGTAGATCTCATCCCGTTTTTCTTTTTATTGCATTTTCAGCGATTTTAGGGCTGATTTTGCATTTATAAGGGATTCATTGATCTTATATGGTTTAAATGCATCATTTAGCTTCAATCTAACATTCAATGATGTTTTTATGCAGATTTGAGCTAAAAGAAAAGAAAAAAACGAAAAAGATCGAATTGCAACATAAGAACGTCAAGAAAAAGAAGAAAAATCAATTTGCACATGAAAAATTTCATCTTTATTGCACGAATCAAAATTACAAGCTCTAATACACTCTTGATATCTATATTTACATGATATATGGTTACCTAGATCTAATTTGTAGCTTGAGTAGAAGAGGATTTGATTGAATCTTGTATCTTTGGGCTTGATTTTGATCTCAACTCAAAGATTGGATCTTATTTTGTATCTAATTTGAGCTTCAATTGGTTTTGGCAGCGTTTTGGATTAGCATTCAGCTTGGGATGGGTGGTGTCTCTTGCATTTGAAGGTGGAGAGGGGTTTATATAGGCCTAAGGGGGTAGTAGATGGGTGTATGAGATCGGTTTGACTTTTCTTTGACCAATTTATGCACCAACTCCCTTCAATCATCTTCTCATACTCTTCTGAACGTTTTGTGGTGTATTAGACCAGTTCTAAGTATTTTAAATGTGCTCTAACAACTGAGATGACAAGTGGGGCACAAGTGGAGTTTGTTATGTTTGCTGAAAATTTATAAATTTACCCTCCCTAACCACCACTTGGTCACCAGATGATTCTAGGGACTTCTAGAAGGTTGTAGAGGTTCAAACACATTCTTTCCACTCCCTTCCTGTATTTTAGACCTTGCCGGATCACAATTACGCACCCGAGACCCGTTTTTGCCTTCAAACCCGATTTCAAGCCACATAGTCGTTCTCCTTCATTTCTTCACCATTTCTTGTATTTCAAAGCTTGATTAGCATCTAATTGATCCCAGGAATTGATTTGTAATGTTTATTCAATCAATAGAATGCTCTGGTATAGAGTTTGACCAACTCGGTTTTTAACCCGATTTGCGAGCTCGTGGTCTCACCAATTTAAAACTTATGAAATTCAACCAAGCCCTCAAACAATCTCTTGTGACCATGGAGAAGGTGTTTGAAGTGTCAATTTGATCAATTATGGCTCGGATTGCTCAATTTCATTTTTGGATCGGAAACTTCCTCTTCAGTTTTCTCCCAAACCGCTCAACCATTTTGCAAGTTATTTATCTCACTGTGTTCTCCTCTCCGTGTTTTTTCCAACGGTATATAATATGTGGGTTTTTATCGCACGGGAGCACCATCACCATTTTTGAATTTTACACCATGGAGAGGCTCGGGTACTGTAGCATTGGCATTTTCGAATTTAGCCCCTCTCCATTTTGATTTTTTAATTGGAGCCCTCCATTTGCTGATTTTCTTATTTCTCCTTTGCTTTTAAATTGTTTCTCAAAGATCCCTTTGTCCAAATTGCACCAAAATTTGCTCAAAAATTCCTTGAAATATAAAAAAATTTATGGTAATTTTTATTTACCATTTTGCCCCTTGGTCAAGCATCAATTAATTTTTAACGCTTGATTAATTAATTTTTCATTATATTAATCGAAAATTTGGAATTTCTTTGACTTCTGTAACTCCAAAAATATCAAGTAATATATGAAAATTCTTAGAATTTTATGGAGAATTTGATTTTGCCATAAAATTTGAGTTTTCAGATTTTAGGTTTCGAAGAGGTTTTCGATTTGAATTTGTAGAGCTTCGGCATTTAATTCTTTTCTTAGGAATTTTGATTTTTGAGCATTTCACTGAATTCTTCTTTTTTCGTGGTGCTTCTGGACTTGAATTAAGTCTCTCCGGGCTTTTAAAATTTCTCCTTGAATTTTTTAATCTTTTGTCCCAAGTTGCCTTTTCAATTCCCCGAATTTTCAGGGGTAAACAATACTTGAACTATGTGGAGCTATGATTGCTTGTTTAAAACCAAATCCTCACCGAAGATGTATGAAATTCTCAAAAATATATCACATCATGACATTTTAAGATTAATTAATTATGATATGAAAAGAAAATGCATACAAATGGAGAAAAAGTACGAAAACACTTCAATCATATTCACAAATTAAGATGAAACAATTGATCGACAATAACGGAAAAATGACTCCAAAGTTATCATACAAAATACGAAAACACTCCAAAATTGGTCAACATCTAACAACATCATAACAAATAATTATATATATTTTTTCATAATTTTTTTAAATTTTTTAAAATTTGAAATAAAGTGATTCGAAATCAATTTTGTCTTTTACATTCAAATCTGCTCCAAATATCTTGAAAATAGTTGCATAAGTTAATTATTATTCTTTATGATTGTATGATGCAATGCAATAACCTTTAGAATGGAATTATAATCTAAAAATAGGGAATAAAACTTATACAAAAAGTTAACTATATGAAATTATTTGTATCATCTTTATTAGTAATAAGACTCGATATTATGCAGGTATTCAATTTAATATTATGTAAATAATAAAATACATATTTGATCATATTTTGATCATGTATGTAATGAGTCTAAAAAAAATATTTACAAGACTAAATCATGTTGCATCTTTTTTATAAATTTAAATGATTAAACATCAAAATAAATTGATTATCACATAAAATTTAAAAAAATAATAACAAAAAATGAATGTGATCGGTTTTCTGGTTTATTCTTTAATCTATTGCTATTTTAATGCAAAATATGATTTTTTTAAGTTATAATTTTATTTTATTATCATACTACAAATAATTCAAAAGGCTATTATTGTTATTAATTATCGATAGATACTACAAATATTTAATCGTCAGCTTAGCGAGCATAATATTGTCTGGTGTCCTTACGATGACATATCACGGTGAATCCCTACTAGTTCAGAATACTTATGTAAAGTCATTTTCACTAAAAACAATTGCATTTTTTTTTAAATAGTAGCATATAATAATTCCGACAAAATGATGCATCAAGTTGGGTTGTACCAATAAATCCCAATGGTATGGAAAAAATATTTATTTTATTTTCATTATTATATTTTTTTAGAGTTAAATCTCATAAGTATACATTCATATATGAAAAGTCTTACAATATAATTCAATATATAGATCCAATTTTCAAAATAAATCGTATACTTATTAAAGAAGATGATCTAATATGTTTCATTCTATATTTGTCATGTAAGTTGGGGCATATGCGTGGTTAGGCCAACTAAGCGCCTTGCCCCTCACGCTTGGACGACCAACCTGTCGTCATGTCCCCCACGCTCCAACAATCATCATGGTGCCCAACAACTAGGCTTGAATATCAGTGAATACATGAGATATATATCAAAGCCAACTTAGCACTCAGTGAATGTAACGCCACGGGCCAAGGTGCTACGGAGATAGTATCTTCTGCATTCATCCGACAGCCCACAAGTCGGATTGCCAATAGAAAAGAAGAAGAAAATAATAAAAATGACAGAATAAATAAAACAGAGTCAGTTATAAAACTCAGTAAGATCCAACTTCTCTATAACAGATTCATAAATAGAATAATAAGTTCATCCAAAATATTAAAATGGAATAATTCACTATTAATTAGTGAACATATAATTTAAATAATTATGATTTAAGTAATTCTACTTTAATCGATTATACATAGACATATGAAAATCACGCATCGTGTCCACCGTAATAAGTGAAGGATATCCCATAAATGCCCTAAAAAGCAGGACTCCACAAAGCCATCTTTCACTCACAACCCTTTAAGTTATGTGAACACTCACTTTCATAGTATGAAAAATTAGCTTATGATATGTACTGTCATGTATAATTTGTCCAGATCTATTATCAACATTAAATCAATTCATACAATTCACATAATTCAGATTATGAATCTATATTACAAGTCAAAAGTCAATTCAAATAATCTACACAATTCAGGTCAAGTCGAGAATTCAACTAAAAGATAATATTCAAATACAAGTTATAGAGAAATCTAATTACCTGATACGAATAATATTGATTCGATTTATGATTTGATTCTTGATGATAGTGGAATCAAATTGCACCAAATAGACATCCTTCAATCAATTTCTCAAATTAGTTTAATTAACTCACTCTCGATCACCTAAACGGTTAACTCATTATCTCAAGTAACTTATAACTCAAAAATCCACTTGTTAATTAAAAGTTCCATTTCCAAAATCATATTTCTCGGTCCAAATAACTTAACTTATTCCTATCTTTTTTTTACATGTCCCTTTCTGCTTTAAATATTAGGCCGAGAACACACTCAATTTATAATTATATATATCATTCTTATTCATTTAATTATGATTTTTTATAGGATTATATCATGTTTGTGTTTGCATGTAACATATAAGCTTTGTTTCATCCTATTAAAAATACAAATACCTAGAAGAAAGGACTAAACAAACACTTGGCTCCTTCGGTTTTCTTTTCTTTTCATTAAAGGGTTTCATTTCTTATTTTCTTTTTCTTCCTTTGCGTTTCCTCCTGGCTCCTTCGGTTTTCTTTTCTTTTTATTGGTTTTTCTTTTCATTTCAGATTTCTATTTTTGCTTTTGCTTATCGGTAACAGAGAGGAAACGATAAGGGATTAGACTATCAGGGGTGTTAATGGATCGAGTTCGGATTAGATCATCATATTTTATTATTTTTTATCTAATTCGAATCCGATCAGATTATATTTGGATTAAAAATTTTTGATCAATATCCGACCCGATTCGTGTAAAATAATTAATTTTTTTATTAAAATTTTATATTATTTTAAATAAATTAAATATTAATTAATTAATAATTAATATTAATTAGTGTATAATTAATTTGTATTTAAAATTTAATTAGTACTAAATCATAAAATTACTTCAAAAAATATAATTAATCGGGTTGACCCGAACCCAACCCGATTCAGATCAAAAAGTTAAATTCATAACCTACTCGTTTATTTTCAAATTATGTTGGATTAGATCAGATTCGAGTCGAATCAAGTTAACACGTCAGATCGGATCAATAATTGACAACCTTAATCCACCGTGCCGGGAAACACCTACGTGTTCTCTTCTAGTTATTTTTTTTTTCAATTTTTGCAAATAAACCCATTAATTTTAATAATTTATGAAATAATCCAAATTAAATAAACTTTTATTTGCTGGAATATTACAGTGAATGCGCTAGTTTTGAGTCGACAAGAGGTCGTGATTTTACTAAAAAAGAAATATAGTTTACAGTTGTAATTACATGAAAACTTATAATTAAGAATTCATCTTTAATTTAGTAAAAAACTAACAAGAAAAAGATGCCAGGGTCCCAAGATTTGAGTGAGTCCCGAAACACTACAAGATACTAATGATCCAAATGAATTTAATCCGATGACTGGCATTCAATTGAAAATCCTAGTGTTGGGAGTGGGCATGATTTGTATTTTGTGGGGGTAATTTTGAAGCAGTAATCTCTGACATATGCCTAATTAACGGAATTGACTTTATTGTAGTATCTTATTTCATTTTTGCTCATTGTGTAGAGATTAAATCCATTACATGTTGAAATTCATTTGAATATTTGAGAGCAAAATAAATGGATCATTTCTCTTATATATGTTAAAATATAAGTCGTCCTTGATTTAGTGATAAACATAACATTTTATGCGTGGGAGTTTTTTTTTTATGAAAATTTAAAATTGGATAACACGAAATCTCATTTTTATCTGAAAAAAAATACATGTCAAAACATTGTCATTCTAAATTGATACTTCGATTATCCTTAATGCTAAATTTGAAATCCTTAGCGGAGTTTCACCTTCTGTAAGCCTAATACTTATTTGGAACCTTCTACAATTAGTAAAACTAGGGTTTCACTCTCACGCTTGGCGGGTTTGTACACGCACAAGGACTAGTGTCTATTTATTTGATTGCAGGAAGTTGACTACATCAAATGAATGTAGAAATTAAATTTGTTATCACAAATATAAACATAAACTTTTCAGCATACTGATTAAAATCACACAAATTATGCAACAGTTTTACCATTGAAACAAGAACAAACATTAACAGAATAACAATACAGTGTATGTTGATCACTTTGTCGTTCAATGCCATATTATGCTTTTCAATATATCAGAAGAAACATATAGTCATACCAAAGAGATGCAAACAATATTCAAAATTTCCTCAAACTAACTATACTAAGCTAATCAATAAGCCAGCCACATTGTTCTCATCCTTATCACTAAATCAAACAACAAAACTAATAGAAGTAAAAGGATAACAAATAAGCACATATTTTAAAAGAAACCTCTGAGATCCAAGCAAATATACGTGGAGTATAAGAGATCCTTTAGAAAGGAGAAAGAAAGAAAGAAAGAAAGAAAGAAAGATAATACATTGACATTCATTATGTTGTTCAATGAATTTTTCAAATAGATGTAAAGTGAGAAAAGATAAATTGTTATCGTTCAAAAAAAAATGGCCTACAATAATCTACCTCTTCTCCTTGTTTGAAGAATCAATTGTGTTTTTTTTTGTGGATCTAAATCCGAACAGAAGCATGATATGAAAAGGAAAAGACATGGTCTTCCATTTTTATAAAGTTAATTGGACATACAAATATAATAGAAGATTTACAATGAGCAGCTAAGAATTTTTTTCTTTAAATTGATATTTTGTTTTGTTTTGTCAATTATTGTTTTTGTTACCTTCAGATACATGTTAATTTATGGCCATAAATGTTGAGAGAATGCTAGTTTACCAGTAACCAGGGTGCGTACCACACCATCAATTTAGGTACAGTTTAGGATATTTGCACTCCTATATACGAATTCCGATGATCACCTCTCAATTAACAGGATTACATGAATTTTTATTTCTTACTTTCAAATAAACGATACAAAGTCACTTTTTATAACTGAGACACTGGTCGGCATCGCCGCTGTTCTCCCTTTCACAGAACATTTTTGTAAACCAAACACTACATAAGTTCTTTTCTTATTGGACTGAACCTCAATCGTATCGTTGACCCTGCACATGAACTGTTCGCTACTATACATAAGCCCCTGCCTTTACTTTCCCAGCTTTAATGGAACAGAAAAGTAATCTTTAGTCAGCGAAAAAAAACACGACGTACCTTCTCCGGGGTTCAAATCATGGTCCCAGCAGAAGCCTCTCATGCACTGTTAATTTAGGGCATGACCTGAAATCAAATTCATTTGAGAGTTAACATAGGAAACAATACTCAACTACATAGAAGCAATAAGTTAACAGCAAAATCCACGGGACTCCACAGAAACACTCCAACCCCAAAATAGCATACAATTTTGCTGAACAGGCCCCAATATTTACTGGTGTACCATGTTTAGCGCAAGATTGACACCAAGGGGGACCAAGTATTATCTGCATTTACTTACTTGGGGTTGAACAATTACAAAATTGTATAGACTTGTGCTGAATAACAATAATCTGATCTTGCAAAACTATTCCCATGTCTCTGACATGTTACCACTGTGGTGTGCAGAATATACTAACATCAGAAAAACAAAACACAAAAGACAGTGAATAAAGAAAAATAAATTGCACAAGTCACTAAAAGACAAACCTCTATGCAAAGCAAATTGTGCATCCTTTGTCATTGCATCTGCCTCATCAAGCAATTGTGCATCCTTTTGTTAATTTTCAGTTTTGTTATTTCTTTTTGAACAATTTTCAATTTTAAGTTTCGACATGGTTATTTTCTCGTATATATACATGACAACCGTTTTGTAAATTTTTATTAAAATTGAATCGATAAATATTAAAAATATTAGAATGAGATACTGATTTTACTGAAAAGACAGGAAATTAAGCAAAACTTAGTTTGGAATGGCCTTGCATTGCCTCATGCTGAAGGTGAAGTTGTGGCAGTGGTGTTGCCTATGGCCACTGCCTCTTGGTGCGTAGGCCCCTCCTTTTCCAACTTCATTTTTTTTTTTTTTTTTTTTTTTTTTTTTTTTTTTTTTTTGCGCTGCTCAACACTCAAATTCAATCGAATTTGAAGAAAGAAAGAAATGGATAAATTTTACACATAACAAAAAGAAAAATTTACCTCCAAAACTCTTTCAATTCCTGAAATTTTCAGATCATCCATTGTTCTTTCTGCCTACAAAACACTGATTTCACAAAGAGGATCATTGAAACCTGAAAAAAAAAAAAGAAAGAGGAATAAGAACAAAATTAGTGAAATTTGTTTCAAAAGTTGTACCTTGAACTTGAAGGCTTGAGGAACAGTAGCAGCATGTCAGAAGGAGAGATGGTACAGCTCCGCTTAGCGCTTTGGGGTCCAGAATATAATGCTAAGTATGTCCAAAAGGTCCCTCTCGATCGGCTCTGACAGTTTGATGGATGAAAAGGCATAGAGCAGGGATGTGCGAAAGTCATCATACACAACTCCAAGAGACTGGTATGTTAATATCATTCTCTAGTGTTGTGTATGCCTGCATTTCAGGCGAGGCCACCATAGTCAGATTTTCTATTGATAGTAATCTATGGTAGAACAGACGTATTTATAACTGATATTGTTTTAGCAATCAACCTTTTATTTTCACGAAACAAATCATTTGAAATTAGAGGAGGGAAACAATTTTTGTTGCATGCATGCTCTTCAAGCACAGTAATTATATTGACCAATGTTGGAGATAGAGGTATCATTCAGATGATCAGATCCCTTTTTCCAAATCAATTTCTGAAAAATCTCCTCCATTGCGCACGCATTAAAAAATAGCACGTACATCTTTCTCTTCAAAAGTTCAAATGCAAAATAAATAATTATGAAAAACAAAGAAAAAAATGTCACCGTTGTACCTCTGGGGCATCTAGTAAACCTTGGTGAAGCTGAAGCCACGATTTTGAAGCGTCGACTTCTCAGAAACGGTCGTAGCCTCCTCTCCTCCTCCATTGACATCATCATCAGTGGCCGGGACATCGTCTATGGTTTCGGTTCTCTCATCACCCATATTTTCTTCTCAACTGTTTGAGGTGAAAAGAAGGTTGAAGAAGAGGGAAGAAGGGGAAATTTTTTGAAGAAGTGCGATGTGAAAAGAAGGCAAAGAGATAGATGGGTTGTGAGATGATGAGCCGAGCTTCTGACAAGGTTGAAAAAGAGGGAAGAAAGGGAAGAGCAAAAGATCGGCGGGACAGCTAGGGTTTGCGAAGGAGAGAGAGAGAGCGTGAGAGAATTTACGGAGAGTCGGAGAGAGCGACTGGGGAAGGAACAAAGATGCTCAATTAGATCCTCTCGAATCCTAGCCGGTCGAAGAGAAAGAAACGAATCACGAAGCGATCAAAGATGACAAACCGATCCTGGCCGCATATATCACAGATCCAACGATTGAGAAACTCAAATTGCTGAGAGCTCAGCATTTTTCTCCCTTTAACGGTAAGATATTATGTATGGTACTTAAAAGTTTAAAATAAAAACACGAACGCCAACGAGTGCTCCTTTATTTGAGCCTTTAATGTTGACTCGGCGAGGAAGGGGGGTGGGCCTCTGTCTCTTCATTAATTTTGAAATTCAAGGGCTCAGTTTGCTGCTATAATTTTTATGACAGAAAAATTATGATAGTGGACCTCGGCCATCAGATTGATTTAAATAATTATAATTAAATTCAGAAAATATTATTAATACGTGGGTCTCACAATCATAGAATGATAGAGACAAAAAAAACTATGACTACAGTGTCATAGATGAAATTATGACGGCGGTGTCATTGATGAAAGTATGACAAGAAATATATTTCCCTATTACATCATGTAACGATAATTACAAACTTCTTTGTCGTTTAATATAAACATTAATTTGACAATTTTTCATAAATATTGGCTAGCACTTTGAGACAGGTTTCGTTTGTGCACGGTTCCTTAAATCTTAATTAGTTTGTATGGTTCTTCATTCATTACATTTTTTTTATCTTTAACATAATATATAGTTAACAAGATTTGGTACTGAAAATACTAAACTAAATTAAATGCAATCAGACTGATACTGATGTGGTTCATGGCGTTTCTGTTTTTCTATTAACCAAAAGACTGATGTTGTACTTTTCAGGTGATCCATCAAAATCAAGATAAAAAAAATTTAACATTGTATTCGTCCACTAATTTCAGAAACAAAAAATAAACAAGAAAAAATGGAAAAGGAGAACGTATATTACACCAATTATTCAAACTACAGCCATACATAATTAGATATTAAAACAGCACTTTTTTTTAAAAAAAAAACCATTAAAACAGCACAAGTTAGTAGACTCCATAAAATCATCACTACCGCAGATATATTTTAAACTAAATCCTATTGGTGCAGAAAATAAAAACCGAGATCAGAATACTGCGCCAGATCAGGCAAAGCAGGAAGAAGTGCCTCAGGAGGCACTGCCATGTTCATCGGAGCGGCAGATGATATCATTGGATTAACATTCTGACCAAACAATCCATGCCCATAATCCTCAAAACCGTACCCAAAACCCTCTCTGTACCCGTAACCGTTTGGAAAAAAGCCAGCCTCCAGCATAAACCTCTTTCTTTTCATCTCCAACTCAGCCCAGACCCGCTCTAGCCCGGCCTTGACAGTCTCTAGCTCGGCCACTCCGAGTCCGAGCTCCGCCACATCAGCAATCCATATGCTACCCTTCTTAGATGTCAGGGCTGATTCAAGCATCTCCTTGCGCTTGCGGCTGGCCTCTAACTGGGCTGTCAGGTTTGCCAGCTCCTTGTTCAGCTCTGAGGTGGTGTCATGCGTCGGTGGCATGTAGTGTTGAGTTTGCACCAGCAAGTGAGCAGCGAGATCAGACTCAGAGGAGAGGTAACGGTCTATGACATGGTGCACAGATGGGTGTCCAAATGAGAAAGGTTTTTTGGCTGGAGAGAAGACTATCACTGCCAAGTGGGCCCCACAGAGAACGGATAGCTCATGTGCCTTCTTGAATAGGCCGGCACGCCTCTTTGAGAAGCAAACCTGTAATTATAAGAAAATAATAATAATTTCATTATTACCTATTTCCTTTTTAAAATTCCATTTACATATTGTCGTGTCTTATTATTACAGAATTAATGCTATTGTTTGAGGTAGCACCTATTTGGAAAAAATCTGTGTTTTGGGGCGAATATAGAAAGTTCTGTGTAAATACTTTAGAGAAATTAATTGAGACGAAAAAAGAAAAAAAAAACAAATGAATGGGAAACAAATCTGCCAATTTGAGGCTCGTGATTAAATAAATGTATGATTCTCCCAAAATAAAACCCATAAAAGGAAGAGTTCCGTACGAGGAATAATTGACAATATAACTATTTTTTTTAAAAAAAAAACACTATTTCACTACAAAATGTTCAATCACTAATGCATTTGAGTTTGCATTGAAAAACCGTACGTGTTGCTTAGCTTATTGTAAATAAATAATAATTAAAAGTAACTAATCAAGTAAAGAACAAGTGGACAAGGAAATACAAAAGCAAATCTATGAATGTCTTGACTATAAATGGAAATAAAACGCGCCATTATTCCATTAATATGGATTGTAATAAGCAAAGTAATTTGAAAGGAAAAATTGTATTAATATCCACAATCTTCGAGTCCATTAATGTCAACTACAGAACATTGATTTAAAAAAAAAAAAGAACCTATGGCATTAAGCGGATCAAACTCCTATTCTTTAATTATAGTATCATAATGCAAATAAACTAATAACTCAATCAAAGAAAAGGAGGAACGCTATCATAGCATCAGATTGCTGTAATACATAAAGAAAATAAATAACAAAAGAGAACAGAAGAAAAGAAAAAAAAAATAGCAACAGAAAACACTAATTACAAAAGAATTCATGAACAAAATAAAAAGAATTATGAGGATGAAAAAGCAAAACCTGTCGTGCATCTTCTTTTTGAATTCGCTTGATTGGGATTTTTGACGACCCAAGCTGTGCTTCTTCTGACAGTTGGATGAACCTCCTCCTCGTTTCATCGCACCATTGCTGGTACTAGCCACTGCTAGCTCGGTCTCACTTGCAAGCGCCTTCATTTCCATCTTAATTTGCCTCTCTCGCTCTCTCTCGTTAATTTAGTTCGAGATAAAGGGTTAATTAATGCAGTAATGGAATTGCGGAGAGGTGAATTTGGTACAATATATATAGAGCAAAAGCGAGAAAGGCAGAGGGCAGAGGCGTATTTGTGCGTATGGTCTCTCTCTTTCCTCTGGTGTGAAAAGGAAAGAAAAATCGAAAAATGGAATCTTACCTGATTGGGAAACAACAGTGAGATTTTGCAAAGGGGCGCGTATTAGATTAGATCAACGATGCAGCTTTTAATAGAGAGAATGTAATTTGCATTAAGCATTGTTTAATTACATGCTTGATTGAAAGCATATATATATTAGCATGTGTAGTTTGAATTGGGAAGGGAAAATACTTGAAACAGCCGAGCTTACGAAACTATATACATAATTTTATTTCACATGCAACGGGAAAGATTAAATTTATGGAACAAGGTTTTCACTTAATTTTCTTTATTAGATTTTTTATGTATGATTAAAGTCTAAAGATATATATTTTTCGCTAACATCCATATTTTCGTGTAGTGCAGACATAAATGAATGTCGTCAAAATTGAGATTTGATTCGCATTAATTGCTCTCTAGCAGTTGAATTCAAATTTTAACTACTATTATTTAGTTGCAGATCTTGGTTGTCACTCGTCAAAAATATTATCACAGCATTTATGGAAACAATTCAAACAAATTGCAATTTATGATCATTATTGGATCTTAATTCCGGAAGAGTTGGAGAAATTGACATTATGTGAGCACCAATGCCAATTTTGGCAAGATTCCTGTTTGATTTAAAAACACCTGCACAAAGAGCAAATATTATTGCATGCTAATTTATTTATTTCTTTCTTTCGATGCAAGAAAAGGATCGACATTATAATTAACAAACAAAAAAATCATTCAGATATGTCCTGTTAAATTGTGCGAGCCTTCGTATACGTGCATAATCGATCAGTAATCATGTGCATATATAGCACCGAGAAAATGCGGTTATAAAAAATCATATTTAATAAAATAATTTGTTAATATATTAGTTTTATATTTTATATACAAGGGTTTGTTTAATAATTAAATATCGTAATTTTAACTTCGAACTGTTCGATCTCAATAGTGTATTGCACCATATTAGTGCTCGAGACACCGTAACTAATCTCTTCACAATTCACACTAAAGACAGTTAAAGATAAAAAAAAATACGTCCAAAAGAGATATCCTAAAAGTATAAAGATTAGAAAATTAATATCTTGTAGATAAATTTTGAATAATATCATACTTATCTTTCAATTCTTTTTCGGTTTCATATTTATCTACTAACTCTTTAATATATTATATTAACCCATCAATTTTTTAAATCCTTTCATATTAATTCATGTACTCTTTTTATATATCTAATATATCCTTAAACACTTTAAATTCTTACATATTTATTCATGAACACTCCAATATATCATTATATTTATATATTTATCTATTATTAAAATATTTTTATATACACCCAATAATTATTTATGATAGATTATTCATCTATAATTTTTATATTTATAAAATCAAAATTATTTAAATCAATTTAGTTAAATATTATTTAATTATTTTCTTGATTGAGCATGTTGTGACTCGTTCGATCTGATTTCAGGTTAAATCGAGAAAATTAAATAATGCCCAATGAATCTGATTTTAATTAATTTAATTTTGTGATAAAAACAAAAATATTTAAATATTTAAATAGTATATAAAATATTTTAAATAATTATTGGATATATATGAATATAATTTGTATGATATATTTGAATTTATGGATAATTATGAATGAAATTAAAGAGTTCAAGAGTATATTAGTTATATTAAAGAGTATATGGGTAAATATGAAAGGATGTAAAGAGTTAATGAGTAAATATGATATATTAAAGAGTTGATGGGTAAATATGAAATATAAGAAGAGTTGAAACACATAAATTTTAATGAAATTAATTGAGGTACTATTGGCATGATGAACAATTGAGAATTCATTGAAGTGATGGTAAAATTTATTTGCTTTTTTAAGTTGTCTAAATTTTTTTATTAGAAATCATTTTATTTTAGAAATATATTCTTTCTAATTAATATTTTTTGTGGTGAAGTACGAAAATAATCCTGATTGACACATAATTGTATATGTAGGATCGGACGGGCCAATATCAAGAATAGTGAAATTTACATCTTACGAAGAGTATAAACGGTCACCAACTAAACATGAAATGTAAAGCAAATGCAATTTCAAATATGGCATATGGCTAGATAATGTATCGTGATTCATGCACATGAAATTTCAGGTTTCAAATTGTACAATTAAACGTAAACATGAAATTTATCCCATCGTTCATTTTCAACCATATGAATTACATCCCACATGTTGAATTTTATTTATGCCATTTTTCAAAGGATACAAACTCTCCGGACTCCGCATTACCCTTTCGCCATGTTCCTTTTTCCTGGTGTGGTGACAACTGAGAAGCAAAAACAAAGTGAGAGTGGGAATGGGTCGGATCCGCAACCTATTCACTACAAACCCGATACCAAGAACCATTTGCACTTCCCGCCTTCCCCCTGCTCCTGCCGAGTTGATCCACCTCTCAGCCGACCTCTCTTCTCCTTCTCCGCACACTCCTACAAGCACTCCATCTCCATGGCTCTCGCGGATCCTAAATCTCATTCTCCAACCCGAATCCGGACCAGAATCCCTCGAATCCAAGCTGGATTCATATTGCCGAGCTCACCACCTCCGCCTCTCTCCTGCCTTCACCTCTGGTCTCCTTCGCTCTCCTTCCCTCAGTTCCCATCCTGAAAGATCTCTCCGGTTCTTTCGCTGGTCTTTGCAACACTACCAGTACCTCAGAATGAATAACCAAGAAGATAATGACGATCACACGCTTGAGTCGTATGTTTCTCTCATTCATGCTTATTCTTCCCTTCCTTCTGACAAAAGAGATGATGGAAGGTGCATCATTAAACAGTTACTTTGTGAAATGAGAAGTCTTGGTCTAAGCTTAACTTCATCTGCCTCGGCCAAGCTCATGAAAAGCCTAGGAATTGTGGGTCTGGTGGAAGAGTTGCTGTGGGTATGGCGACAGATGAAGTATGCCAGGTTGGAGCCATCTCTGGTGCACTACAACTGTTTGATGGATGGTCTGATTAGCTCTGGGTTTGTTGATTCGGCCGAGAAGGTGTTTTATTCAATGCATGAAAAGCCTGATATCTTCTCTCATAACATCCTTATCAAGGGTTATTGCAATAATCGACAAACTGCAAAGGCAACTGAACTGTTCAAGAGTATGCAAGAGACAGCTCGAGTTCTGCCTGATAAGGTGACATATCTCTCTTTGATGCAATGCCACTATGCTGACCAGTTGTACCGTTATTGTTTATTTCTATACAAAGATATGGAAGAGAGAGGGATTGATATACCTCCTCACGCACATAGTTTGGTAATAACAGGATTGTGTAAAGATGGCAAGCCTTTTGAGGGGCTTAAGCTGTTTGAAGAAATACTTAGGAGAGGCTGCCAGCCAAATCTGCCCATATACACTTCTCTCATTGATTCATTTGCAAAGTGTGGTAGTGCAGATCAAGCCATTTCCCTCTTTGAGAGAATGAAAAATGACGGTTTGACCCCAGATGTGGTAACTTATAGTGTGGTAATAAATTGTCTTTGCAACTCTGGTAATTTAGATGAGGCCATGGAGTACTTCAGCTTTTGTGGAAAGGAGGCGATGGTTAATGTAGTCATGTATACTAGCCTGATAAATGCATTTGGCAAAGCTGGCATGATCGAGCGGGCACAACAACTGTTTGATGAAATGCGAGGCAAAAGGCTTCTACCAGATTCTCACTGCTACAATGCCCTGATAGATGCTTTTGTCAAGGCAGGGAGAGTCGATGATGCCTTAGACCATGCAAAGAGGATGAAAAAGGATGGCTTTGATGCCACGGTTTACACATACACCACGCTAATACATGGCCTTTTTATGAAACATAGAAATGAAGAGGCGATCAAATTGTGGTATGAGATGGTGAATGAAAAAGGCATTTTACCTACCAAAGCAGCATTTGGAGTTCTCTCGAGAGGGCTCTGTCTATCAGGGAAATTTAACATTGCATGTAAGGTGCTTGATGAAATAGCACCCTTGGGGCTGGTGGTAGAGAATGCACATGAAGACATGCTGAATGTATTGTGTACAGCTGGGAGGTTTAAACAAGCATGTACATTGGCAGATGAAATTGTAGGGAAAGGGAGAGAGATACCAGGTCGGGTCAGAACAGCAATGATAAATGCTCTTAGAAAGGCTGGGAATGCTGACCTAGCAATCAAGCTGATGCATAGTAAGATCGGGATTGGTTACGATAGATTTGGTAGCATCAAAAGGAGGGTTAAGTTTCAAACTCTTTTTGACTAGAGGGTTATGTTTCACATATCATATGCATGGCTTCGAATTATCAGTGTTACCACATTTGGATGAGCAATGGCAATGCGTCAACAGTAGGATTGATGAAATATACATTCAAAGTTTGTCAGTATAAACAAAATTACCACTTTCATATTTTACCCGTATCGAGGAAAATGAAAGTGCAACTCAGGAATCCTTGGTGTGTAAATAATTTTCTTATTGCATTAATTATAGTGGGTTGTTCTTAGGGGTGTCAATTATTGATCCGATCCGACGGGTTAACCCGATCCGACCCAACATGACTTGAAGATAAATGGATTGGGTATGAATTTAATTTTTTTGATCCGAATCGGGTCGGATCGGGATCGGGTCAACTCGATCTGATCCGATTAATTATGTTTTTTGAAATAATTCTATGATTTAGTACTAATTAAAGTTTAAATATACACTAATTGTACACTAATTAAGATTAATTATAAATCAATCACTATTTTATTGCTTAAAATTTTATAAAAGAAATTAATAAATATTTAATTATTTTACACGGGTCTAGTCGAGTAAACCGGTGACCCGTTGGGTCGGGTATGAATCAAGATTTTTTTGATCCGAATTTAATTGGATCAAATTCAGGTCAGATCAAGAAAAATAATAAAATAATATGATCCGACCTAAACCTGACCCATTGACACCTCCAAGGGTGAATGCACACTAGCCCAGGGGCTGCCCCCTGAATTTTGAAAAATAATGATTTTCGGTAATACTTTCGGTAGTTTGTTCCTCCTGGAAAAAAATTTTGTCCCCCCTCTCGAGAAATTTTTTTGCCCCCAAGATTGTCTTATTAGTTTTATTGAGAAAAAATATTTAATATCATGTATAATAAAATAATTATGCAAAGATATCAAAATATAAAGTTCCATAGATGAAAATTTTCTTCATCGACTTAATTATCTATTACTTTGAGATTTATTTTATTGTTATTTTTAATATATAAAATATTATGATTCTAATAATTTTTTTATTAGGTAAGAATATATATTAAATTATTATTTTTTTATTTAGTACTCAATTAGTTAATGAATTTAAACTCGATAAATTATTATAATCCGATATTTATCCTCCCAACTAAAATTATGCATTCGCCCCTTAACACCTCTACTTATCCTTACCTCTACTTATCCTTATGTTGAGGCTTCTGAATAGTGCGCATGATATTGATGGAAAGGGAAAAGAAATGAACTCAACACAATTGCGGCTTGTTGCGAAATGGCCAACATCCAAAGGAGGGACTGTCATTTTGAAACCTTTTGATTGGCACAGGAATATCGTATGGATGATAGGTGAAAGGGCCTGTCACTATAGTGAGTCTTGAAATAAGTTAGCCTCTTCTTTTGAGATCCATTTTAAAATTTGGGTTTGTTGAACAGTCATCTGTACCAGCAACCTTTAAAAAAAAAAAACAAATCTCCCATAAATTACTAACATATATGCGACTCTGCAAGACCTGACCCATTTTGAATGTGTTATTTGTCCAACATATGCATGTATTAAACTGGCGGTTGGTGAGAGGCGTCGGATTAAAATTAGTAAATGGGTCTTTTATACCAGCATCTTTAGGTCCTAATTCAGCATATCTGAACAACCCATATATATTTCATTCTTTGCTTAAATGTTCTAAATGCAATGGTTTATAATAAAATTGTTTTATCATGACCATTTTGAATACATCCATAAGTTTGAACGAATTGTTGTTACGGTTTCAGAAACATACGTGGTCTTAAAGAAGACCTTCAGCATTTAGCAAGGACTAGAATTGAAACTGAGACGGATTATTCCTAAGGCTTAATTATTCGAACAAAAAAGTTGCCATAGTCCCATAAACACAATGTAATATATGAGCCCTAATCAGTAAGATAATCAAAAAGCAAAACCCCAAGCAGTACAACAGTTGTATAAGTGTTACAGTTCTCTTCATTATCTTCTAAAAACACTAGATTCAAAAAATTGAACTCAAATTAAGAAGAGAATATTGAAAGGATGTTCTTCTTGATGATAAATTCATCAGCCTTGGCAGCACTGATTGACTGCATAAGAATTTGAGATGCACATGAAAGGGTTATAATTCAATATTAATTAGAAAATAATCATTAAAAGGACAATGTCGATTTATTTTCTAGTACCTTTTCTAACATGCGTTGAAGCCTCTCAGTTTCATTCTTGGTATAATCAGTGCCCTTTGACAGGATGCTCTTTGCTACTTTCACATAGACCTTACCATATCTGGTCCAAAAATAAATGAAGTTCAAATAATAGCAAAATATGATTGTAGATGGCAAGCATATTGTTAATAAGACTGAATATCGCGGAACACAAAAACAGCAAAGAAAATTTTCAATCACCAATCTAAATGAACCCTGTTATAATATTTGGGGGAGAGATAAAGCGACAAGGGGATAGTTCTATCCCACAAGACACTTGTGTATAGTAACAATTCCCCTTATCCCTCTCTACTTCATCCATCTCCAAAAATATATAGGATGTCTAACACTAATAGGCTGTTAAAGAAGAAAGATGGTCACAAAAGGGAAAATCAAAAGAAGCTGAAGACGAATTTACCTGGCAGCTGGTCCAGTAAGTTTTGAGACCTCATCTTCAATCTTCGTCAAGATTTCCTTCCTCTCATCATTGGCCGCAACAAAGAATTCCTTCACCAATGCATCCAAGGTCTCTACTATTCCAGCCTACATTAAGTATGGAAGCATCAATTAGCAATGACAAATTTATTAATTTCCAGAAATGAAATAGTACATAAATTTGATATATTGAAATCCTTCAAAAAACCTAACTATTTGTATCTCTTTGGAAGAAGAAAAGAAAAATTGAAATTAGTTATATGACAAATGATATTCAACTTGGAGAACTGTTTGTTTCCAACATAAAGTTGCCTTTTTTTTTTGTTCTTTTTACTTATGATCACAACAGTCACCGTTACCATCAGCTTTTTTTTTTTTTTACTTATGATCATAACGGTAGCCATCAACACCAGCTTTTATTTTCTACCTTTTTTATTAGTGGGCAGGTTGGATGTGATTTCCGTTTCTCAACTTAGCATTCAATAGTAGCACAATGGAAAGTAGTGTAAGACAAAATGAACTGCTGCAAATATGCAAAAGCTTCAACACTTTGATAGGAACTTTCCCCAGTATCAGAGAAAAGATGCTGTTCATCTTGTCTAAATTTACTTTCACATTTCACGAGATAAGAGAGTAATATTTACCTGAGAGGTGAGTTGACCCTTGGAGTCACGACTTGTACCAGTTTTCTCATTAATGAAATTAACAAAGTCATCCAAGTCCCTCCCCCCTTCATAATCCTCTCCTGCTTTGTTCCCCTTGGGGAAGAATTTCAATGTCGGATATCCACTCACGCCGTACCTGTCATATCATAGATTATACCCGATGACTAATCACTACTTGAGACTGCAAAAAAGTAGGTTGATTAGGCCATAGACATTTTAGGTTAAGCGCAAAATTGGGCTTGTATAGCCTAAACATTTACACAAATATATAAACATATTATAGTTTGTGTAATAGATTCTAATTGAAACCAGATAGCCAGCTTGGATCAGAATCAAATCTTAGCTGAGCAGATGTCAGGCTGGGTTTGCCAGGTTATCGTCATTGATGGTCCAACAAGTACAACATTTTTAACAACAATCAGGCAAACACCAAAGTTAATAAAGTTCTCGGGAACTGACAGCTCAAAATTAATAAAATGCTGTAAAATTATGAGATGCTAATCTTTAACTATGGAGAGAGAGAGAGAGAGAGAGAGAGAGAGCTAACTTCTCAGCAAGGTCCTTGTTTTGGTCAGCATCAAGGTTAGCAATCACAACATGCTCATCAGGCTTGAATACTGAGGCCACCTTCTCATATATCTGTTAATTGGTAAATAAATTAATACACATGAGACAAACAGAGAACAAGCATTGTGCACACAAACAGAATGTGTCAAATTGCTCATTGGACCAACTTACTGGAGCAAGATGCTTGCAGTGTCCGCACCTGCCATATATTTAAAACAACGAAATTAGCTTAGAATTATTTTTCTTATTTTTCCGTTTCATTTTAACACAAAATTGTGGACATATCACAGGAAAACCAAAAGCAAAAGAAAAACAATACTAACCAAGGGGCATAAAACTCAACAAGAACATCTTTTGTCTCATCAAGCACAACCTGGTCGAAGGTCTCTGGGGTCAATACCACCACACTTGAAGGAGTTGCCCCCAATTTCACATTAGTTCCTAAGATTTGAAGAGCATTCTCAGCTTTTGTACCAATTTGGCTAGTACATGCAGTAAGTTGGGGTTCATCAGCGCTTGCACGCTGAGGTAAAGTGACAACTGAAGGATACACATGGTGTACCAAGCATATTTCAAGAGTATCCCAATTCATGTTAAAACTATACATAATGTAGTCCTGACTGCAAATATGATACTACAATTCAGGCATAATTGGTGAATTACAAGTTACGGAAAGCTTACCTGCTTCAGTATTTACAAATTCAGCAAGCGCTTCAGCTGTTCGCTGTCCTTCATACCTGATTAAGTAGGTAAAATTAAATTTTCAAAATTTGAGAAACAGAATGCAAGTTACCTATTGAAGTCCTTGAAAAACAAAAGAATAAATGTATGCAAACTATTAATATTTTGGACTACAATACCTCATGGGGCAAAAGTTTATACATAAATATGAGTATCAAAGAGTAGGATCTATATTTGAGAGTCAAATACCAGATTCAACAGTCTAACAAGGTTACAAAAACAAAATAACTCTAATCAAAGAAATGCAAAACTGCAATCTAAGAGAGATATGAGCTCACTTTTTGGCTTCCAGTGATCCTTTAGGGAACCACTGTATTGTGGGATACCCTGTAACTCCGAATTTGCTACATAAGTCCTTGTGTGAATCACAGTCAACCTACATTAGCTCCAGTTTATTAGAAATGTAAACACCTATATCATAATAGAAAAAGAAACTACAAAAGACAAACACTGCTCAATGGGTCAATAGTAGTATAAACACCCAGCAAAACTAAAAGGATGTACCATTCAGATTTGAAAAACCAATTGGGCAATTACCTTTGCAATCAAGACGGATTTAGCCTTCTTAAAGCTTGATCCAAGCTTCTCATAATCTGGGGCAAGTTTCTTGCAATGGCCACACCTACAGTAAAATAATTAATAGTAAACTGACACAATATATCTATTTTATAAAAAAAAAGTATATATGTTAGAGGAAAACGAGTTTGGAACTACAAAATGTCAACCAATTTCAAGATTAAACAGTTGAATAAATAAAGGACTTCGCCAAACTAAACCGCATCTTAAACTAGAACGCTGAAAACAAGCAGAAATCCAATCAGGATGAACATCCAAATAAATGAGACAAGAAGGTATAGCAACCTAATTAGACCAAAATTAGAACATTCCAATATTATATATCACTTAAGCGCCTAAATGCTCGCAACAAGAGAAAGTAATAGAATTATAGATCGGATCGGGGAGCTGTCCCAATATCACCCAAAGCAAGAGCAGATCAGCTTAATTCTATGTATATTCAAAAGGATGGAGCAGTTTAAAGAAACGAACCAAGGAGCAAAGAACTCGACGAGGGCACTACGATCCTTCCCGACCTCCTTGTCAAAGTTCTCGGGCGTCAGCTCGACCACATCGTCGGCGATTGCCGGAGCGGCGAAGAGAGCTAGGGTTATAGCAAGGGTTATCCAGATCTGAGATCTCGTCATTTTTTCTACTACCTTTTTTCTGATTTTTCTATTCTATTTTCCTCCCTTCTCTCGTTTCTGACCAGTGCTCAAGGAGGTTCTGATTCTTGAAGACGTGCGATCTCTTAATAAGCAAAGAACGCACCAGCAAGGTCGCGAAATTTTGTAAAAATCACGTTGATGCCCCTGTCGATTTGCAAAATCTTGTAAGAATCGTTTGATAGATGTTCATGTTCCAAACTTTTAATCCCTGTTTTGTTGGAATTGCTGTGCATTATTTTTCTCTCATTCAAACACTCAATCAGTCAATCCCTATTTTGTGGGATTTTTTATATGAAATCTAGTATTAATCTGATGGATCAACATTACTATATTTATATTTAGATACACAGCAAAAAAAAAAATACAAAGTCCAATGCGAACATGAAACCACAAAAAGAATATCCGTAAATTTTTATATTCGTAACTTTTCCTTTCAGCAAGCCTATAGTACTATGTGATACATGTCGATGCGTATGACAATTTAAAAGTAAAATATTAAATTTAGAACTGCGGTTACAGTTAAAATTACAGGTTCAAATCTCAACGGAAGCATTAAGATCTTAAAAAAATTAAATATTAGATCGGATCTCTGATATAAAGAGGATCTATAATAAAAAATAATAATATGAACCGCTCAATTTGATTTATATATTACAGTACTATAGAAAATGAAATTTTGTTTCAACGACAATAAAAAAATGTTTCAGTGGTACATACTTCGGAAAAAACTACTTCAAAATCAAACACAATGGTAGAAGATGAAGATACTTTTTAGACAATAGAATAAGGAAATAAATATAACTAGTATAGTACATTAAGGTCAAATCTAGAACCATAAACTCAAATTAAGTAAAGAGAAAATTAAGAAGAGAAAGTTGAGAGGATATTTATCTTGATGACAAATTCATCCGCCTTTTTAGGACTGATTGCAAAACATATAAAAAACAAAATTATAGAATTGATTTTTTATCAAATATTAATTACAGTTTACAGAAGATGATCAATTGAAGATTTTACATAAATCTAGCACCTTTTCTAACATGCGCCAAGCCTTTCAATTTCTAGCTTGGTGTAATCAGTATCTTTGGCAAGAATATATATATCTATACTATTATATAAAGCATCTAAGAATTGGAGGGTCCATTTTTTATCATGTTAATTTTTTATTATACCCATTTTATCCCTCAATTAGATGAATAATATTTATTTTTCTTGATCGAATTTTGTGATCGTTTCCATTGATCTCCTTTTCTCTCCATTTCTTTCTCATATATACTATTATTTCCATATTATTATTATTTTTATTTAGCAACCTTGTGCATATTTGATAAGAAATTAATAGTGATAATATATGTTATAATAATTTACTTTTCTTGCCATAAAAATCATGAATCATTAACTCATATTGTGCAAAAATCTCATCCAAGATTAAATATAGTCTTTACTATAAGTTTTCTCTATAATTTGGTGAATTTATAATTTAATATTAGATAAATGTGAATTTTTTTATCTTATAATATTTTAATATTTAAATAAAAGATCTCCAACGCATATATATATATATATATATATATATATATATATATATTTTGCAGCCTTCAGATAAACGTTACCGTAGCTAATTTGGAAAACAAACAAACTAAAAAATGAAGGAAATGTTATGGGATTATTATACACATTATAGTAAAGTTATCATGCACGTTAATAACTTTATTATATCATGCATTTTATATAATATTTAGTTGATAGTTGATACCGTTAATACTTAATATAAATAATAATTATTTTATTGTGCCTAATTGTAATACTATATAAAATAAGTGATATAATAAAATCATTAAGATGCATAATAACTCGTATAATGTGCATAATTAAGACTGTATCGGTGACAATATCAACAAGTGTATCTGAGCTATCAAAAATGAATACAACACAAACTTAGCACACAAAAAATTAATAAAATATTTGGATTATAGAGTTGAAACATCAAGGTGGACCTAAAGGATAGTTTTCCTTTATTTTTAAGAACAAACAACAGTGCAAAGCCCACGAATAATTCAATTGTGCACTCTCAATATATCGTATTGTTAAGACAAAATTAGTAGAATCATATGAAGTGCTTTTACGAATGAAATGGCAAAATGTAGTGCATATTTTAATACTTTTGGCAAATTTATACAAGGGTGGTAATGGTGAGGTTCATGCAAAAAGATGAAAATCCATCTGTCAAGTTTAAGGGAATAAATGGAAGTTGGTTTATAAAAGATAAATATTTTTTATTATCTAATATCTTTTCATGTTACACAGTGGTTATATATATATTACAATGAAAAAAAAAACAATAACGGTAACTTTGGTTACCGTTGGTATCAATAACGGTACAGTGCCTAGAGAAGGAAAAGATTACAGAATAGAGGCAACCCCTTTAATCTAAATTAAAGGTTGGATGTATCTACTCTAATTAGCCTATGATGATAATTAACTGAGGCTAATCCCCCCGCTAATCTACTCATTTCTCAACACTTCCCCTCAAGCTAGGATGGTAGAGATCATATAATCCAAGCTTGTTTGAAATATTATTAAAAGTATTGATGCTCAATCCTTTGGTGAAAATATCGGCTAATTGATCTTCACTTTTGACAAATGGGGTTTCGATCTCCTTTGATTGTACTTTTTCCCTAATAAAGTGACAATCTACTTCGATGTGCTTAGTACTCTCATGAAAGACGGGATTCGATGCAATGTGTCGTGCCGCTTGATTATCACAGAACATCTTCATTGGCTCGTTGACATTGATTTTCAAATCAACTAACACTTGCTTGATCCATGTTAGTTCACTTGCGGTTGAGGCCATCGCCTAGTATTCCGCTTCCGCGCTTGATCGTGTCACGACATTTTGCTTCTTGCTTTTCCATGTGACTAAATAACCGCCTACAAAGGTGCATAAGCCGGTAGTTGATTTTCTATCAAAGCTTCCTGCCCAATCTGCGTCAGAATAGCCACATATCGCATTAGTCTTATTTTTTTCATCCAAATTCCCTTTACAGGAGTACCTTTTAAATACCTTAATATTCTATTAATGGCATCTAAATGTGGTATTCTTGGTGAGTGCATAAATTTGCTAATTTGGCTTACGACAAATGATAAATCTGGTCGGGTAACAGTTAAATATATCAATTTACTAACGAGTCGTTGAAAGTGGTTTATATCTTTCACGAGCTCACCATCTTCGGTGTTAAGTTTTATACTTGAGTCAATTGGGGTTGACAATGGCTTACATCCTATTTTTCCGGTTTCCCTAAGCAAATCAAGTACATACTTCCTTTGGGATAGAAATAACCCCTTTTTTGAGTGAGCAATTTCTATTCCAAGAAAATATTTTAATTTCCCTAAATCTTTGATTTCAAACTTTTGCTTAAGGTTTCTCTTAATCAACTCAATTTCCATTTCATTATTTCCGGTTATGATTAGATCATCAACATAGACCAATACAATTGTTGTACTATTACAAGTATGTTTGATAAACAAGGATGAATCGGCGTTGCTTACCTTAAAATTGCAAGATATTAAAAAATAATTAAGTTTGCCATACCATGCCCTTGGAGATTGCTTTAGTCCATAAATCGACTTCTTTAATCTACAAACAAGATTAGATATTTTTTTCTTTTTGTGACCCGGTGAAAGTGTCATATACACTTCTTCTTCAAGTGTGCCTTGAAGAAATGCATTTTTTACATTCATTTGATTTAGGTTCTAACCACTATTCACCGCAATAGATAATAATATTCTTACGGTGTTCATTTTTGCAACTGGTGCGAAGGTCTCATGGTAATCAATACCGTAAGTTTGGGTATACCCTTTTGCAACTAATCGTGCCTTGAAGCGTTCTATAGTGCCATCACTATTATATTTGATTTTATATACCCACTTGCATCCAACTATTTTTTTATTTTTTAGTAGTTCGCATATTTCCCAAGTTTGATTTTTTTCTAAGGCATGAAGTTCTTCATTCATTGCTTTATGCCATCTTAGGTCAAGTTTTGCCATTTCATAATTCTTTGGTTCCTCGGTTTGTGACAAGGCGTTTAAATATGCATAGTGATCATTGGTAATGTTACTATAAGAAATGTAATCTTGAATTGGATATTGTACCGTATACGTGACAAAATCCTTCAATTTTGTTGGAGGTTGAGTTTGTCGGGTTGATCTTCGTGGCAATACTTCTTCTTGAGTTTCCTCGAGTTCTTCACTTTCCTCTCCTTCCTCTTGGGGTTGATTAACTTCCTCGGCCTCTTGAGTACCTATTTGCTCATGAACCTCTACACGATTTTCTATTATCTCTTGATTAGTGTAACAGGGTAGAACAAATTCATTTTGGGATATATTTTCATTGTGGTTTTTTTCGCCATTTTTATAATAGGGTTCATCTTCAAAGAATGTCACGTTTCTAGAAATAAAGAATTTTTTATTCTTTGGATCATAGCACTTGTACCCTTTTTGTTGAATGGAATATCCCACAAAAATTGCTTTGGTTGAGGTAAAATCTAATTTATCCAACCGGTTCTTATGAACAAAACATGTACACCCGAAAACCCTTAAGTGATCGAGATTAATTTTTTTATTATAAAGAATTTCCAAAGGGCTTTTAAAACTTAGGTTTGCACTTGGCAACCTATTTATCAAGTAGGTGGCGGTAAGTACGGCGTCTGACCAAAATATTTTTGGGGCATTATTTTGAAACAAGAGAGTTCTAGTCATTTCAAGAAGGTGACGATTTTTTCGTTCGGAAACTTTGTTTTGTTGTGGTGTGTATACACATGATGTTTGATGAATAATGCCTTTAGATTTTGTAAAGTTTGAAAAATTTTGATTAATAAATTCCGTTCCATTATCCGTACGGAGTATTTTAATTTTTGTATTGTATTGGGTTTCTATTAAATTTGCAAAATTTTGAAAGTGAGAAAAAACTTCATTTTTATTTTTCATTAAATATAACCAAGTTATTTTTGAAAAATCATCAATAAAAATGACAAAATATCGGAAGTCATTATAAGAAGTTATGGGAGCGGGTCCCCAAACATCGGAATGAACGAGTTCAAATTTTTCATTACTTTTGGAATTCGAATTACAAAAAGAAAATTTTATATGCTTAGCAAGGCTACAAACTTCACAATTACTACAATAATTTTGAGAACCATTGACTATCAATTTTAAAATCTTGTCGGAAGGGTGCCCCATTCGCTTGTGCCATACTTTATATAAATCATAATTTTTTGCGTTGAAACAAGACTTGTTCGTGCTCAAAAAATAGAGGCCATTTTCTAAATAACCTTCACCAATCTTCTCCTTGGTGAGTGGATCCTGAAAAATCACATTTTTCTTTTTAAAAATTACTTCACAATTTAAATCATTTGCAAGCTTGCTAATAGATAAGAGAATTATAGAACATTTTTCTACATGAAATTGTTTACCCCTGAAAATTCGGAGAATTGAAAAGGCAACTTGGGACAAAAGATTAAAAAATTCAAGGAGAAATTTTAAAAGTCCGAAGAGACTTAATTCAAGTCCAGAAGCACCACGAAAAAAGAAGAATTCAGTGAAATGCTCAAAAATCAAAATTCCTAAGAAAAGAATTAAATGCCGAAGCTCTACAAATTCAAATCGAAAACCTCTTCGAAACCTAAAATCTGAAAACTCAAATTTTTTGGAAAAATCAAATTCTCCATAAAATTCTGAGAATTTTCATATATTACTTGATATTTTTGGAGTTACAGAAGTCAAAGAAATTCCAAATTATCGATTAATATAATGAAAAATTAATTAATCAAGCGTTAAAAATTAATTGATGCTTGACCAAGGGGCAAAATGGAAAATAAAAATTACCATAAATTTTTTTATATTTCAAGAAATTTTTGAGCAAATTTTGGTGCAATTTGGACAAAAAGATCTTTGAGAAACAATTTAAAAGCAAAGGAGAAATAAGAAAATCAGCAAATGGAGGGCTCCAATTAAAAATCAAAATGGAGAGGGGCTAAATTCGAAAATTCCCATGCTGCTACCGTGCGAGCTACAGTAACCCGAGCTTCCACTGTCCAAAAATTCGAAAATGGTAATGGTGCTCCCGTGCGACGAAAACCCACATATTATATACCGTTGGAAAGAGCACGGTGAGGAGAACAAAATGAGATAAAGAACTTGCAAAATGGTTGAGCGATTTGGGAGAAAACTGAAGAGAAAGTTTCCGATCCAAAAATGAAATTGAGCAATCCGAACCATAATTGATCAAATTGACACTTCAAACACCTTCTCCATGGTCACAAGAGATTGTTTAAGGGCTTGGTTAAATTTCATTAGCTTTAAATTGGTGAGACCACGAACTCGCAAATCGGGTCAAAAAAACCGAGTTGGTCAAACTCTATACCAGAGCATTCTATTGATTGAATAAACATTATAGATCAATTCCTGGGATCAATTAGATGCTAAACAAGTTTTGAAACACAAGAAATGGTGAAGAAATGAAGGAGAACGGCTATGAGGCTTGAAATCGGGTTTGAAGGCAAAAACGGGTCTCGGGTGCATAATTGTGATCCGGTAAGGTCTAAAATGCAGGAAGAGAGTGGCAAGAACGTGTTTGAACCTCTACAACCTTCTAGAAGTCCCTAGAATCATCTGGTGACCAAGTGGTGGTTAGAGATGGCAAATTTATAAATTTTCAGCAAACATAACAAACTCCACTTGTCCTCTCAGCTGTTAGAGCACATTTAAAACACTTAGAACTGGTCTAATACACCACAAAATGTTCAGAAGAGTATGAGAAGATGAATGAAGGGAGTTGGTGCATAAATTGGTCAAAGAAAAGTCAAATCGATCTCATACACCCATCTACCATCCCTTAGGCCTATATAAACCCCTCTCCTCCTTCAAATAAAAGAGACACAACCCATCCCAAGCTGAATGCTAATCCAAAACGCTGCCAAAACCAATTGAAGCTCAAATTAGATACAAAATAAGATCCAATCTTTGAGTTGAGATCAAAATCAAGCCCAAAGATACAAGATTCAATAAAATCCTCTTCTACTCAAGCTACAAATTAGATCTAGGTAGCAATATATCATGTAAATATAGATATCAAGAGTGTATTAGAGCTTGTAATTTTGATTCGTGCAATAAAGATGAAATTTTTCAAGTGCAATATCGATTTTTCTTCTTCTTCTTGATGTTCTTATGTTGCAATTCGATCTTTTTCATTTTCTTTCTTTTCTTTTGGCTCAAATCTGCATGCAAATATCATTGAATGTTAGATTGAAACTAAATGATGTATTTAAACCGTTTAAGATCAATGAATCCCTTATAAATGCAAAATCAGCCCTAAAATAGCTGAAAATGCAATAAAATAAAAAATGGGATGAGATCTTCTCCAAATCTTATAAAACTTTCAGATCTCGTAGAAATAAGTCATATGAATCTACAGAAACTGATTTTATATTTTTTTGATTTTTCTATAAAAAGTTATAGCCTTTTTAATTCTAAAAAACAGCAAGTTCTGGTAACATCCATTTTCTCTTTCCCTTTTTCATTTTTTTTCATTTTTTTCATTTTTTTTATTTTTCTTTTAGCTCAAATCTGCATACAAACATCATTGAATGTTAGATTGAAGCTAAATGATGCATTTAAACCGTTTAAGATCAATGAATCCCTTATAAATGCAAAATCAACCCTAAAATGGCTGAAAATGCAATAAAAAGAAAAATATGATGAGATCTACTCTAAATCTTATAAAACTTTCAGATCTTATAGAAATAAGTCATATGAATCCATAGAAACTGATTTTATATTTTTTTGATTTTTCTGTAAAAAGTTATAGCCTTTTTAGATCTGAAAAACAGCAAATACTGGTACAGCATTTTCCGCTTTTGCCCATGATCTGATTCGAAAATAAAAAATCATATCTCTGCTACTCCGATTTAATTGAAATTTTGTGAGCATCTAGATCTAGTTATAGTGCATCTCTCTATAAATTTTCATAATTTTTAGAGCTTCATATCATTTTATATGAATTTAAATTTAAGCATAATAAAAATCAACAAGCTCTTCTTAGCTTTGGTGCCGGCTAATACAAAGTCGCGAGTGCCTGGTTTTGGGGAGTATAAGCTTGTGCCGGCTATACACAGCCGCGAGTGCTCGCTTCTGTTGAGATTTAAAATACTTTTTTTGAAATTACATTCTTATATATGCATATTCCCCTATACAATTGATAATTACATTCTACAAAAATAATTTTTCTTTTTTATTTTTCTGTTGAATAAAAATCCTTTTAAAACACATTTAAGATAGGCTTAAATAAAAATATTATCAAAATGAAAGTTATTGCAAATATACTCCTTAAAATGTTCATATTTTTTCTGAAATATTTTCTTTAGTAGATTGTTTAAAATGTTCAAAATATCCTCTGCTGTCCAGTTCAGTCCTTTATCAGAAAAGAATTAAAAAACTGTACCGATCCGTAAATGTGACATATATATATTATTTTATATTCATAAAATAAATATCAAGAGGAGTTTGTATATAAATTTTCATGCAAAAATACGCTTTAAATACCTTTCAAATAAGCAAAACAATCTTGACAGCTCCTGATTTTCAGAACCGTCTTCTGCTGGTATTTTGCTCAAAACAGTACTTTTAAGAGCTCAAAATGAAAAGTGTTTAACATAAAAGTTGTTCGTAACATCCCATTTCATATTTCTATTAAATAAAATCAGTATATTATAAACTCATTTTACTCTAAAAAAATAAAAAAACAGTATTATCTGCTGAAATCTTCGTAAATTTTCAGATTTGTCCGTTTCTAATATTCCTCCCGAAATAATATTTTAAAGGATTCAAATTAAAAAATATTCAAACTAAAAGTTGTTCATAACATTGTCATTGATATTTTTATCAAATAAAATTAGTATCTTACTAATATATTTTTCTCAAAAAGTCTAAAAAGATCACTACTTGATTATATTTTCTTTACCGATAAAAATCAGAAAAATATTATGGTCCATTCTAAAAAAAATATTTTAAAATCATAAATATTTTGATAATAAGTATAAATAAAAATATAATAAAATTTCTTTATAAATAGATCTTAAGAAAATAAATTAAAAATAGTTTCATAATAAATCATTTTCATTAAAGAATAATCATTTCAAGATAAAATATAATAATTAGAATAAAAATCATAATAAAATAAAATAAAAGTAATGCATTCATTGAAAATATATAATAAAAATAAATAATATAAAAAATAATAAGATAAAAATTTTCTTAATATAAATAAATATAATTTTTATTCATTAAATCAAATTCTAAATAAAAATATACAAAAATACAAAAATAAACAAAATTAAATATATAATGAATAAATAAATAAAATAATAAAATAAATATAACTCTTATTCAAAATCAAATAAAAATTAAATAAAAATGAATTAAATAAATAAATACATAAAAAAATATAAAAGACTTTATGATTTTTATTTTTACCACTTAAAGATAAATTCAATTTCAAAACTAAATCAACATTCACCTAAAATAAAGAAAAAAAAAAAAAGTAACTCTCAATTTCAAAATTAAATAAATTTAAATATCAATAAATAAATAAAATAGTAAAAAATAATAATAATAAACTAAAAGACTTTTTTTTTCTTTTTATCAAATAAAAAAATTCAATTTTAGAATTAAACCAACCTTAATCTAAAATAAAAATAAATCTCAACATTCAAGACTAAATAAATTTAAATAAGATAAGTTCAAATAATAAATAAATAAATAAATAAAAAAAAAACTAAATCATTTTATCAATAAAAAATAAAAAGTCAATCCACAAGGTGTAAACTATCTTGAAAACTCCATATATTCCATGCCCTTACTCATAGCGACCGCTTAAAATTGCTTAACTATTTTGTTTATTTTCTCTTTCTTAATCAGAGGTTCCTCGGGTTCAAAGCCCAGGGTAATTAACAATGGGGGCTTGCGCCCATTGGAATCTTAAAGACCCCACAATCTCTAAAACCTTTAAATGTGCATTCCAAATTTATATAAATATACCCCAATGCACACTTAGAGGGATCTCCGTGTCCTTCTTCCGCAATTCATCGTCCAGTTCCTTTTTCAGGGCGGTGAGAGGCGCGAAAAAGGGTCGCACAGAAATACATCTTGGATAAATCTTTTTGGAAAAATAGTAATCATGCCCCAACCTTTTATTCTAATTTTCTCATTATTAGCTATCGTAAAAAATTGATCATCATTGATTTTTCGATAATTATTTAGCAATGTTGGGTTTCGGTCATGTGATATGTTGCCCCCGAGTCAAGAACCCATTTGTTACTAATTCTGAAATTTTTAAATGGTAATCCCATAATTAAACTTTGTTTATTTTGTTTAATTTCAGCTCTAATTTTATTTTTGTTCAATACATCACAATTTGGGCTCAATTTATTATAATTACAATTTGTGTTAAAAGAGTTGGTTGAGACAGAGCCCAAACCTGAGCCTAACTGCTGCTGGGTTTGTTGATTAATCAACGACGCCAGAAGCGCCTCAATTTTATCGAGCCGACTCTCTTCCCGACTCGTCTTCCTCTCGATCTCTGTCTCCTTTGCTGAGAGAAAACCCTTCCTCTCGATTTCTAGGGTTTTCTCCCCTCTTCTCTTTGCTGCCTCTGTGAGCTGTTGATCTCCTCGCTTAGGGCGGAGGTGCGGATTGAGTACCCAACACCTGTCTTTGCTATGGCCGCTCCTTTTGCAGTGAGCACATCGTTCGATCTCCCCCTTACCCCTGGCTTTGAAGTGGTGGACTGAGAAGGCGTGTGCCTCTGACTTCAGGTTCTGGTCAGAGGTGCCCATCGCAACTCGTCTCACCGCTTCTTGCCTAATACGAGCTGTCACCTCTTCAAAGGATAGTTTATCAGTTGAGAGAAGGATTTGGGCTCTAATCACCTCATAACTTGAGTCAAGGGCTCCCAGAAAGGTGTAGACCCGATCTGTTTCTTCTCTTTCACGAATCACAGACAGGTCAGTTGTATGAGGCCTATAGAGCTTTAATTCTTCGTATTTTGATCTTACATGCCCTATCAATTCGGGTATGTCTCGTGATTCTTGTGTGATCTTTGCGATTTCTTACTTGAGCTGATATATTTGAGAATGCCCTTTTTGGTTGCTGTATTGGTTTTGAATCTCTTGCCATAACTCTGCTGTTGTCTCACAGTAGCAGAATTCTTCTGATAATTGAGGTTGAAGCGAGTTTGTGATTAGAGTCATGACTTGACTGTCTAACATTTCCCATTCTTCTTGAGCTTCTACTCCAAATATGGGTCGAACTTTGTTGCCATTAATGTAGCCTAAGAGCCCTTTGCCCTTGAGTGTTACTCTGGCTGCCTTAGCCCAAGGTATGTAATTCTTTCCATTTAATGGAACATTGGTTAGTTTCTGAGAAGCATTGAACTCTGAATTGGTTCTGAGAAATGTAGAGATTTGATTTTCGGAAGTACGTGGATTTGGATTTTCCTCTGTCATTTTGATATTTTGGTTGACGGTTGGATTTAACAGTTACTGATATGGAGAAGAAGAGCTGTTGGTTTAGATTTCCAGTAGAGTGGCAGGTTGTTCTGGTACTGGGCTCCTCGTTACTGGTACTTGGTTGCCAGTCGGGTTGTAGCTCAGTCCAGCACTGGTCTCCTTGTATTGGTAAACATTGCCTTTAGCAATTGTAATGATTTTGGTGTTGCTGGTAGATGCTTGTTGCGAGATTCAGGCTTGAGTCAGGCTTTGCCCTGCTCTGATACCATGTCAAGTTTAAGGGAATAAATGGAAGTTGGTTTATGAAAGATAAATGCTTTTTATTATCTGATATCTTTTCATGTTACACGGTGGTCCATCTGGTAATTTTTTTTTTCAATTTTCAAAGTTTAAGTACACTTCAGTAAAATGATTAAGAAAAATATAACTAATGAGTAATGAGAATAGTGTGACCTTAAGATAAATGTCAAAGTGTGAACTTTATGGCTTCCAAATACTATAGATATTTTACTTTCTTTTCGGAAACTACATAATAGTAGATGATAGGCTATATTTCAAAAGCTCAGATATTACAAGCCCAGACATTTAGTCCAAAACGACATTTGATAGGGCTTTAGGCAAGCCTCCTTTACGTAATATATATCTCGAGCCAGATATCTCTGACCTCGAGATCACTTCGCTAATTCATCTCGAGATAGATAACTACGAGTTTGAGATCATCCCGCGGTTCTTGAATCTGACTATACTAATAACCGCTCACTACTATGAATAACGGTTCATCTCAATACTCAAAAATATTCTAAGGCAGAAAATTCTCAAAGAAACCAGAGCGTATCGTTATATAATGATTCATTAATCGTTACAACGATTTATGAAACGTATAACGATTCAGTGAATCATTATAATGTTTCAGCTCAATTGATCCAACGGCTATTCTTTCTAAACCGTTATAACGATTCCCAAACCGTTATAATGGTTCAAACCGAAAAATATTTTCTTCAGTTATTTCAAAAATCTATTTTAAAATGATCATCTCTCTCACTGAAAATTAATTAGATCTAACTAGCTAAATCATTACTCTTGAGAGTTTACTAAGCTATATACAAAGTGAGAGAGATAATTCAAGAGATTGAAATATTCAATTAGCCAAATTCTTATTTAAACTCGATCTAGCTTCTCTCTATTCTCCCAACTTGATCTTTCATGATCTTCTTGAAAATATTTTCTTGAGTTGTAGTGCTCACCTTTTTGAGTATGTTATCACTCACTTCTTGTTTTTTAGTGTGTTGTCACTCATCTTTTTTAAGTATGTTGTCACTCTAGTTTGATAGCTTGCGACCATTTTTTGTGTAAGAGACTAAGTTCTACAAGTGTAAAACTATTTTTAGTGTTTCGGCTCAACCTCAATTATTGGAGGTTGAGAGTCCCGGAGACGTAGACATTTTTAAAGTCGAACTTCGTTACATCTTGTGTTTTTGTTTGTTCTTTTTTTTTTCTATTCTCATATTTCTTTAATTGCTATATTCTTGTGAGAATTGAATCAAATTAAATTATATTCTGCTGCCATTACACTTGAACATTAAGCCTCAAATCAGTTTATACATTTCTACCTTAGGTTCTTTACATTCTTGCACTATTTTAATCTTTTAATACCACCATTCTAGGGCTATCAATCAATATTAAAAATTTAATTATAAATTCTTAAGATAAAAACAATTAGGTATAAAAATTTATCTCTAAGAGTGTTTGATAAATATTTTTTAAATTATATATTAATTAAAGTTCAAAGTAAAATTTATGTTAATATATATTAAGACATCAGATGAATGATTTTAATACTTCTAATGCTAAATTTTAAGACCTTATTTATGACATTTTATATCGAATATAAATTACATAAAAATATTATTTTAGATAAAATTTATTAAGACTTAATTTCTTAGTTATTATAATAGATATAAATATTTAGTTTAAATAATATTCAACAAATATTTGAGATTTTTATATCTTTTAAAGCTGAAAAAGACTTATAACATTATGTATTAAGACATTATATGATAGCTCTTAAGAATTTAAATATTAGATATTAAAATTTTGAATATCGTCAAAAAAACGGTCTAGAGAGTTTTAGAAGAGCCATTATTGTTTAGTGAGAAGTTTGACTTGTCCATATCCTTATGGATGCTCAAATATAAATTTTAAGTTCAAAATATGATTTGTAATATTAAGTATTAAGACATCGTATTTTTCGTGTTAAGACTTGAGATATTCAGTTTTAAGATAATAAGATTCAAGTATAAATACTTATGAATATCCTGATTGTCGTCTAAATATAAATTTTAGTTCAAAATATAATTTATAATATTAAATATTAAGACGTCATATTTCTCTTGTTTAGACTTGAGACATTCAGTTTTAAGACATTGAGGTTCATATATAGATACTTGCCTATATCTTGATTGTCGTTCAAATATAAATTTTAAGTTTAAAATATAACTTGATATATTAGATATTAAGACTTTATTTCTCTAGTATTAAGACTTAGGACTTCTGATATTAAGGCTTCGATGATCGTTCGCATACGGATGATCTGTTGATGTTCGAGAATGTGGTTAACAACTTTTTCAGTTGAGGTACAAATCTGAAATACAGTTAGTTGATTTCTTTTTTTTTTAAGATAATATTTCATTGATGCCCTGGAAATTATAAAGTTGTTTCAGCCGCCATTCAGTTCGGAATTTCTGTCCCCTTTTCATTTAATTATCTGAAATATTGACATGGAAATCTGTGTTCCCTTCACAATTGAATATTTAAAAAAAAAACACATTAACTTTTGTAACATTAAAAAAAAAGCTGAAATACCACAGTTTATTGTGATTGAGTTGTGCGACTTGAAACTTGAATTTGAAACAAATTACTGAAAATATAGGTTGAAAATTCTTCATGAGATGACCACATTAAGTAGAAAGTCTAGTCAAATGTATAACACGATATTTAGGTTTTCGGAAGTTAAAAATAATAAAATTAAACAAATTGTCGCTTTGGACTTTGGAGGCTGTTTCTTTTGGATTTTCATTGTTGAAAATATCCGGCCCAATTTACATAAGAAGAAGAAGAAGAAATAGATATAGATCTATGGACTTGTTCCAACGAAAATTCAGAAGGCACATGGATATCAAT
The DNA here is from genome assembly GCA_037127355.1 of Schoenoplectus tabernaemontani. NCBI lineage: Eukaryota > Viridiplantae > Streptophyta > Magnoliopsida > Poales > Cyperaceae > Schoenoplectus > Schoenoplectus tabernaemontani. Next base: position 11,787,420 of record CM073738.1, read on the forward strand.
TTCAGCATAAAACAATATAGAATATCTACCCAAGTCGTCAATTGTTGGTGAATAAATCTATGAAAGTTGCTTAATAGGAAAAAAACAATGCAAATTAATTCAACTTAATTAAGCACTAGTTCGAGTGTTTGACATACAATTTGAAAAAAAGAAGAAAAAAACTACTGCATGCAATTAAAAGACTTTGGTACCTCACCTAAATAGTTCTCTGCTTATATTTTATTTGTACGCTTTTCAAAGAAAATAAATATTTGTGGTTTATTATAACTTTATTTGCAGATTCTTTTTTGTATATTTTTCTTCGTCAACAAGTAAAATTGAAAATTGGTGCCCTATAAGCGCGCGAAACATCTAGAAAATTATAAATTTTAAGTTAACTTTAAAATACAAAATCATTTTATGATCACAAGTATAATATTCTCAGAACCACAATTCCAGCTCAGCTTTTTATTGTAATTTAATCTCTATATCGATCACCATTGTGAACATGAACAACTAAAATTAAAACTAATAAAGAAACAACTATGTACTAAACTAGCCGTAGCTTGTGAAACATTCCACAGGTGAAGAGTTAACAGCCCATCAAATTTGATAAATTCTTTAAAAGAAAATGTAATCCGCATGCCCCGTGTAGGATGTTAGAATCTTTTTTTTTTTTCAATTTGGACATTTTAGACAACCATATTGTGGAAGTGATTTAAATGGACGGAGAACGGGAACACATTGTTTTTTAAAGTAAGAGACATTTTTTTTAATATCAACTAATGTGAATATGAATTTTGAACATGTAACCTTCTATACATATACTTTTAATTATTTAACTGTATTATTCGTAGTTCTTAAAACTGAACATTTCATTTTTAACAAAACTTTTTTTTTGAGAAAAAAGATGAGGATCTATATTTCTTTTTAAACAAACTTGCTCTAAATGTTATTATTGCAGTCAGGAGTTTGTCAACTTTTGGGTTAATAGAGGTCTAGTTAAATAATTAATATTCTCCAAATTAAAGTCAAATTCAAAATTTAAATGAAGAATTATAATAAATATTTAATTATTATGAGTCATTCATAACAATTGTTTTTCTAACTATCTAAATAAATAATCAAAAAATTCTAAAAATATAAATTTGGTGTATAACTAGATATTTATAAAATTATTTTGAACGGTTCGGCTACAATTTTAATTTTAAAAATGAAGAACTGATCCATATCATAAGAGTGGTCCGTGCTATGCATAACATCATAGCCCAACTATACCTGTGTTTCGTGTCCGTATCTTGAATTTGAAAGTCCAAACCATTGAACATGATTTTCATATTGAAATATCTTTAGAGATCAAATTTTATATTTTTTGCTATTTTTTAGATGGATACAGAGTTCGTTAATTTAATAATTTCTGGACTATGAAAAACTAGTGATTTTATACTCATCTAAAAAATAGCAAAATTTTTAAAAATATATATATATAATTTGATCTCTAAAGATATTATAATAAGAAGATCATATTCAACAATTTGGATCAGTCATATAAACTTTCAAATTAGAAATATGAACACGAAGCACGGAAAAATTTTGTGCTTCGTGAAACACCATAGCCTTACTCTCTATATATATAAGTACCGTGAAAAAAAACAGAAATAATAACGGGTCCCCGGTTGAAGGATTTATCGTTTATCCTCCAAAACCAAAACCGAGACGCATGGTTAAATGTAACAGTATAATAAAATCAGTTTTTACATATTAACCATGTGTCTCGGTATTTACATATTATAATGAAATTTTACAAAAAATAGTTTCACAGCAGCGAACAACAACAGAAATTTGCAACAATATGTACTCCTTATTAAGCATATAAATGTTCTAATTCTGTAGCGGTTTAGATTTTTTGTTAAATTTTTAGAGCTAATATCAATAATCGGATTGAGTTATTAATCAAATAGTGTTACTATCTCTATGGTTATTTGTATTGAAGTTATAATTTTCTTTCAATTTTAATTGTTACACGAAATGCTGCATAATTTAGGAGTACAATTATTCCATTTTATTTTATTTTTCTTAGATTGCCATCAATTATGAATTATAACTTTGCTTAAATTCTAAATGTCAACCTCCCACTCAATCCTACATTTATTTTACATTAATTATGTATTCATGATTGCCATCAATTCCTTTCTTTTTGTATGAAGATATATATTTTTTTAATTTTTAAAAGATATCACCGTAATAACGTACAGAGAAAATACTTGTATTTAATAATAAAAGGTTGAGAATGATACTAACCAATTTAAGGTTAACTTTGTTTATTTACCAAAATATAGGATTGAGCTTTGATGAGTCAAAGAGTCAGGCAGCCGAAAGGATGGATATCGAATAATTAATTATATGTTTCTTCAAATAAAGTAAAGAGGGAAAACTCCAGTATACTTCTAAACTTACATAATTTCATAAGTGCGTATATGATGAAAGGCGCGAAGAGAGCGCTGTATTCAAAAGGTCCCGTTTGGTCCCCAATGGTCCGTTGGATGTTCGGTGCAAGGCCGAGAAATTGAAACACAATGCAAGAGAGCAAAAGGCAAGGAATGCTCGGACCGGTCATCTCCTGTCTAAACCGGTCCAGGTTTTTGCCCAATGAGCTTTTCATTCAAAACAATAGACTATATTTGTTTATTTTACTCCCATTCCACATTATATGTTTATTTTCCTTATTGCACCTTTTTTTTCAAATCAACAGATTATTAGCTTTTTTTTACTGATGTTTAACGGCCATTTAACTTAGCTATGCTATCATAAATTGACCAGCAGACGTTAATACGTTTAGAATGACAAAATATTAAAATTGGTTTTGATTGGGTGCGCCAGATCCATGCAGTAGTGAAACGCAAGGACGACGCTTAAGGGCCCCAGTAGCAAGCTACTGTGGTGGACCCTCCCCATAAAAAATAAATTTAATATCGTTGTGAGCACATGGCTCACATATCAGATATTAAACTGATAAGAACAGATACTACACTTGATCTTAGCCAAAAGGCCGAGAAAGGTATGAGTTTTAACTCAGGGGTCGCTTCCCTTTTACAAGACGCTGGGGAGTCGTCAGCGCAAAATATGGTCCTAGCGGGACTAAGCGAGCGCTTGCAATTGGTTCTGCATCGTTCCGCTCCGCTCTTTGTCATTCTTCGTCTGAAGACTGCTTATGGGCTGACAGGCTGAGTATTTAGATGGGCCCGCTTTGGTCCAGAACTTCTCCTGCTGTCTTGTAATTAGTAGCAACATATTTTCATGCGAGCTCGATAACAAGCTGTCAAATAATTTCTACGAAACACATGAAAGTTCAAAGAAACTATAAAATAACCTTTTCTTTTTTAGCAAGAGATGAGATATGGCCTTCAAATTTCACTATAATTTATAAAATAGGGTTCAATCAAATAAAAACTAGAAGAGAAATGTCATGTCAGGCTTGAAGTTTCAACAAAACTGTTTTTCAAGATCTTGCAACAAATAATTACAATTTTTAATTATGAGAAATCATACATTTTAGCAAATTCTATACACATGCTTACATAGAGTTGTATGAAGTTACAAAACAGAAGCAAACAACTCTATTGGGTATTGTTCAAAGAAGCATTGAGCCGAAATACATCTGGAGTTTCATCTTTCATTTACAAATTCCGAAGGTCAATTAGTTCAAATTTGACATTAGTGTTCATGTAAACATGGGAGCAGTGCTCATAAATTGGGTTTCCATCAAGTGGTTCTTCGTGTGGGTGGAACCCAGTTTCTTGGCAATCATGCATAACTGACATGCCACTGGGATCTGTTAAGTGAAATATACCATGCTTCCTGTACACCCAAATATAGGAACAGAAAAAGGAAGAAGAAAACTTTGTTAGAATAATAATGAATTCCACCAAAACTATCAGTAAAATGACAGACAACTGTGTTTACTGGCAACAATCCCTGGTTTGCTGAGAAATCAAGTTTCATGCCCCTATTAAGGTGTGCCTTTAAAATCATACATTACACTTGAACAATGTCATCCACACTACGATATAGATGCAAAAATAACACGGTATTCTTATTCAAAATAATTATGACTTTTTGTTATATTCAAGATATGTGTTGTTTAGGTTTTTTTTTTGCATATAACATAATGGAAAATCCTTTCTAAAAATCATTGATGAATTAGGGTCCTTTCTGCAAACTTCTCTTCTTTATTGTCCAGACCGATATCATGCTGGGAACATTTACCAACAATGATGTAAAGGAAGAGTGATGTATTGAGTCTATCAGTCAATAGCCAAATACTAGTACCATGTAGTGTGCCTATGCCACTTATAGTACGATATTATATAGGTCAAACTCAATAGAAGTACAAAAGTGCTTACCTCTCAGGATCAGTTGGTGCCATGACTATTGCAATTGCTTCTGGCAACATCACCTGTACATACAGAAAGAATAATAATCTCAATATTTCTACACACCAAATTAAGATAGGAATAAGCAAAGAGAGTGAATAAAATTAACCTGATATGAATAATGGTTGTGGAGATCAATTGATGAGAGAAAACATGTCTGTGTCGGATGTGTCTGTGAGAAGAAAATAAACAAACAAATAAGTGAAATACTACAATCATCCGTGTTAAGCTAAATGTTCCAGGCTTCTAGCAATCCTCAACTCAGTCTGATTTTGCAATGCAGCAGTAAAAATTCAGTTATTGTCAAGTTTCTTATAAATTATACCAGTTTTTCCATAATTATCTTCATTCATAATATTGTTCCTAATCACCACAACACAATGCACTTGAACCTTAATCTAGCATTTAACATCCCAATTAATAATTGTTCACAACAGCCCAGATAACCCTCAGTTTGTATCTTAAACAAGGCCGCTGACCCCTCAATCATCCAATTGAACATAAACACAAATCCCAAATTTTCCCTAAATTTTCCCAAATTTTCCCAAATTTATCATAATTGAGACTCTTGAAACCCAAAAGGCCAAGAAAAATTTACATAAGGGACAAAAAGGATTTATGTCCAGAACTAGAGTATACGAAGTATGATTGCAACAAGGATGAATGAAGGAATGCAAATACAAGTTTCTGAAGAACAAAATAAATAAATAACTTACATGGATCCAGCCAAGGGTGAATAGGGAATTCTTATCTTGAAATTCGAATATTTCCTCTTCATTCGTAGCTGTGCACTGTAGTTCAAGGACGAGGACAATTTAAAATTTGAAAACTCAGATAAAAAACAACTGCATTGGTATGAATTTCTGTAACTATAAGGTTAGGTTAAAATCATATATATTCAATAAGAAGGACGAATATTCCCAGCAATTATAAATGAGATAGAAATCATTCAAGACAATGCACGAGTCTAATGCATGTAGAAGGATCGTAAACAAAAGATTGCTTTTTCTTTCTCTTCCAAACTAAACATATGATGGAATCTAATTCCCTTTCATGGAAAAAATCCTGTCAGAAGTAATATATTTCTGACACTTTTCTTGTCGTCTTGTGGAATAAACATAACTTTATAAAATTTGGTAAGTGAAACTTGATTTGTAAATTAGTCTCTAATATTTATGAAGGCCACTAATGTTCTAATGAAAAAAGCAAGGTTCTAAATAGCAATTATCGTGTCATCACGACAGTTCTAAAAAAAAATCACACTATAGCGTACTATAGAGAAAGCTATCCAACATAGCGCAAATAAATAATATCAATATTTTTACCTAAAGAATCATAGAGAAAGTAAATAAATAACACAAATCAATTAAAGGATAATACTAACATTGAATAAGTACAATTTCTAAGCTACTATTCAAAATATCTTCGATATAGTAAATTACTAAATTAAATAATACATATCATTTTTTTGTCAAGCGCATTCCGTTATTAACTAAAATCCATGATGAATTGATTAGAATACTAAATTTTGGATTAGATTAAGTCTCAAAACAAAGCTTTTTAGGTTAATTTAGTTTAAATTAGATTTAAATTGTTCAACTTCAAGGTATTGCGTAGTTTTAGTTGTTATTTCAGATAAATAAGGAATCCAAGAAGAAAGGAAGAGAGACGTAAGTCGAGTATGTCAATATTGTAGATCTTGTTCTTAACTTTCCAACACACATGAATCACCTCAATCGAAGTTCGGATGAAGAAATTATAACCATTTGAAACTATTGTGAATAAATGTACCATAGTGTGCTATGTTGCTGCTACACGCTATACGCAATAGTGGTTCGCTACAGTGCTAATAGCGCAATGTAGGTGTATAGCATAGCGTTTGAGTTTGAAAAACGCTATAGTGCGCTATTTAAAACCTTGGAAAAAATCATAAATGAAAAGGTTAAGGTTTAATTCATCATAGAGAAAAAACTTGATCCATCTTCCATGCTATGAAGAGTATGGACAGGTAAGCAGTAATATAAAAAGAAAAAGAAAATGTAAACAAACGAATGACAGTTCTTTTACACTAAGATATGAGCTTTATACATAAGCAAACAAATTTTATATAAAAAGAATGAGGAAATATAGATCGACTAAAGGTTAAATTTTGATAGTGAAAGCTTACAGAATCAGATGTCGCTTTCTGTTTTGGAATTATCAGAGTGCTCACATAAAATGTCCTGTTTTTCTACATTAAAATATCACGTGTCAGAGAACATGAAAACATAAAAAACTACAAAGGAAAGACACACTGATACAACATCTTTGGCTAAATAATTCTTTATTAATTACAACTTTACCAAAGAACCACCAAGAATTCCACATGTTTCTAAGTTTTTTGAAGTATTCACCTCCGCCACCCTCAGAAAGCACTCCATTAACTTAACTGGCTGTTTAAAAGGAACGAGAGAGAAAATTATGAAACCACACAGGAAGAAACTTGAGTTTCTGATTAACTATAGTATTTCTGAACTCCAGCAGAAACAGGCTAAAACCAGTTCTTTCAAGACTTACTAATCTCCTGAATGGTGCAGACATAGAGTCTGGTAATTATCAGTAAAACCTGTTACCAAAAAGGTAATGATTGTACTACCACTGTATGTAGCACAGCCAATTCTAAGATGGCACCATTTTTGGTTTCCACCATGATACTGGTATCTGCGTCTCAATAAAGACTAAAAAGAAATTCTAAGATGGCACCAGTTTTTGTTTCCATCATGTAGGACATGTCTCCATGTCCATGCCTCTGTGCTACATAGACTGCTATGAGTATCACTTCCTGTCAATGTGGTGCCGAGTTGCTAACTAGTCATGTTAGTTATCACTACCATCAACGTACAGACAAGTACAGTATACTATAATAAAAATAATAATAATAATAATAAAACATTTTAATTATAGCATACCACATGCAAATCTTGGTATCGGCCAGAGTCGGACAATGCAGGCCCAGGTCCTGGATCAGCAACCCGCTCTGGAGGGATTGAGCTGGACACTTGCTGCACCTCTGCCCGAACTGGAGGGGGGGAAGGCTGGTGTATGTTGAGGTGGTTTGCTGTCTCCATTTCTTGCAAAATAGTTGTAGGGGATGACCACCTTCCATCATCGAGAGATAAAACCGAGTCGAGATCATAATTGCTCTTTCCAAGAGGGAGTTGGGGAGCTGTATCAAGTCCCGACCCCTCTTGTATGTAGTTCTCAGAAAGTAAGCTAAGCATACAAAGAATAAAAATAATTAGATAATCTGTTATATACTTTTTGAAACTTTACAAAAATTCAGCTATTGTGTGTAAATACCTCTTCTGTTAGGTTTCTGCCGGGAGGGGCACAGAATTTACATAACCATCCCTGGCTGGATCCTATTAGGGTTTAAGATCATGAATTGTTTTGAATTTGAATTTTAAAAAGCACATAGTCACACCCCTCCACCACACCCCACAAAAAATCCCTGGAAGCATAAAGGCCGCTGCCCCAAGTAATGAAAAATTGAAAATTACAGTGCAAAATCAAAAGATGCCAAAAAAACTAGGGGGTTTGAAGCCTTACTTTGCAAGATTTCTCATATATTTCTAACAAAAGCCCGGTCCCCAAATAAAAGGATACATAACTGGTACAGCACCCGATAGTGTACTACTGTGTGTCAAAATCAATTATGAATATTCTCAACAAAGATCCCTTACCCTGATACTTCATTCTGGGATAATCCAGCATTGCTAGGATATCGAACCTACAGGACAATAAATTCAGGGAAAAACTCGAGTAAACAAAAAGATACAAGATATAAGATAGTATTTAAAGAATAGTAATAAAAAATATAAAGAAAATTATACCCTAATACTAGTTACTGGACCTGTCCAGTTGCCTCGTAGCCCATTTGGACCTAATATTGAGTGTCTGGAAAGTGTTTCTTCTTTTGGATAAGGCACATTTATTGATCTGAAAAGTTATGTTCTCAATCGTTAAGTAGTATTCTTCAGCATTCATGGGCGTGTAAATTGCAATTAGGTTGCTGACACCTATAATAATAGACTGAACTGATCATACAAATTTGTAAAAACATATCAAGCTATGATACTGCTATCAATTTGTCAGGTCAAAGCCATCAGTTCTTTGAATACTGTACTGGTATATTGCTAAATCAAGGGATTGACATCCTGGTCCCTTATGGTAGTTACATAAAATATTGGTACCCATATAGACCTGTAGCTGGCAGTATTTTTGGGCTCCTAAAATAATATTAGGCTAAAAATAAAAAGAAAGTGCACACATACAGTCTCTGAAATTGATCCAGAGGAACCACTTGATTCCTTGTTTCAGATTGCTTGCTCGAGATTCCATGTATATGACCAGCATATATCTGAATTTTTTACAGAAGTAGAATATGACAATAAAAGAATGATTGTTATAAATAGAACTTAACTACAGCATTATATTGTCAAAAAAAAAAAATTAAAGGATAATGTTGATCATACACTGGTATGCCAGGTGTTGGTGTTAACAAAAGTCATCATCCTATGCTTTCTTTAGTTACAATATTTTTTACCGGACAGGTCCAGTATTGGTCCTAATTTCAGTCACTGTTGGTAACACCTACAATAACTGTTTCATTTTTTTTTTCTTTCAAGGAAAAAGGAAAGCTAAATATAATACTTCCTGGGCACAGTACAGGAATTTTTAGGCTTCTTCAAAGAAAGATCTGCACAAAGTATGTACCTGGTAGTCTTGTGGACTAGAGACCGTAGAAGTGTAAGTGTTGCTGCTAGAACTGACAGAGGTTCCATTCTGAAGTTTTATTGTGTTGTTGTGTGTGTTGACTTGGTGTTGAACTGCCGATTTTAGAGTCTCCAGCTCACTCATAACATCCAGAAGTTTCTAAAATTTTCATTGTGCTCCTCAATTTCTTCTTTTCATGTTTCTTCATTCAGTTATTATTTGATTTAACCATTCTTTCTGTTTCTGTTTCTTGACTTCCATATCTGATTACACCATTGTGACTTGGTTTGTAGAAATTAATTGCCTGGTCAAATGGTAACAATGGCTTAATTCTGATAACATTGACCTTGCATTAAGGTAATTATCATACCATTACCATATCATTCAGGCCTATGCTGGTATCTAAATAGTGCAATTATCAAAGATAAGCCAACCTTTTTAAAAAGAGACTTATCTCTTGATTTGAAGGTCCCATAGTCACGATGTGCAGGTATAGACTCACACAACAAGCTGAGAAAGTTCACACATAAGAATCATTGAAATAAAGGGTGCATATAAAGAGAATTTTACCGACTAAAATAGCATGAGCTTCGACTTTGGGACTGTTAGCTTTTTATAGAGGTGCAAATTTTCTGTTTGATCTCTGCCCCATTTCAGAAATGAGTATGGCAATGATTTGATTAAGGTGCCGGTATATAAGACAGTAAAATCATTCAAACAGTCATATCTGAAAGTTACCGAAATTTACCTCTCTAAAACCTCCATCTCTCTGAAGTCTGAACCAAGTTTTTTCTTAAATTGCCATTCAGCTAACCCATCACAAGTACTTATCTTTATATTTTCACATTTGATCCCATACCACCATCACTAACACGAAAGGGCTTTGATTGCTATTGTATTCAACTTTTGTCCCTATTTTATTAGACATTGAGGTTTTGGAGAAGCATGTATTTTCAGTTTGGAGGTGGAAATATAAATTCTGTCATGCCACATGAAAGAGCGTAATAGTATTTCAGACTAAACGATGTGCACTATGATATGTATGTTTTAACCATTACCTTGAATATCTGACGAGTATAATATACAGATCAATAAGATTCTGCTCCTCCCGATATATGTTGGCCTGGCAATTAAAATAAAACATTAACGTGAATACATGAGAACGCTATTAGATGAAAGTTAACCCCACCACAGGTCAAAATTTCATTACCAAAATAAGTAATAAAATCAAATATTAAATCTAGCATTATAATTCATTCAAAGACAGCAGGACAGCTTAATGTGTATGAATCCTTCAAAAGCTTAGTCCACACAGACACAAGAAATTAATCAAACAACATACCATTAGTATCCGTGATATGCAACATACAAGGAATAAGTAGTAATTGATTCTCCGAGAAAGGACAAAATGAGGCATTTACATTCAAATAAGTTGAGGAAGGATATATTTTGTTCTGCTAAAAAATTGCAAAATTTCATTTGCATGACAGAAGCTTAATCATTCTCTTAAAAATATTAACCTCAAAACATGGCCCAGGTATTAATAAACAATTATAATAAAGCTGGCACTTGTTCCAGCACCAAAATGGTGGATCTGTATGGGCATAATGCCTCCTTATTTTGAGTATATCGCAATTACCCGTTAATAAACAGTGTTCTTAATTTGAGATAAAAAGCATATACAGCGCTTGAAGCAATTACAGCAGCAAAAGGGGATACAGATGCAATTTTGTTTTTATTTATCTGAGAGAGAAAAGAAATAAATTGAGCAGCGGGGCCCACCCACCTGTCGGAGGAGGTTGTCAGCGATGCGGTAGTAGTATGGTAAAGAGATGCGATGGTCGACCTCCACTGGCCGCGTACAAGCGTTTATGTCTATCTCCTTCATCTCTATTTCTTTCGTCTCCCTCAATCGAATACTTGGCACTTTCGGTTAGCACGGAGTTTCTCCTCTTTGTCCTTCAAAGTATGAAAAGACAGAATGTTTTCGTACTTTCGGGTGCGGGTAGGGTTGGTTAGACCGGGTCTATTCACAAACTATTGCGCAACATACGGCCTCTCATGAGCTATTTTTCTATGTTTGAAATAATAAGCTGGAAATATATACTATTAATTATATTTTTTTATTTAGAGATTAGATAATTATTCTGTTTCTCTTTTTTGTGATATCATAATATATATATATGCAGTATCTCTTCTCTGTATTAAACAACACAAAGTAAAGAAATAAAATGCGGGTTGTAATATACTAGTTCTCATGAAATACATTGGGAGGGAAGAGATGTTTTCAGAGAGTTTTGTGTTAAATTTCTGATTGTTTTTATTTTCTCATCATGGTATCAGAGCCAGGTTCTAGTGGCACTGATCGTTGATGGCTATGCCGAAAGTGATCTAGCTACTACGTTGGTATCTGGTTCTTTTTACTTTGCACCACTCTCCTCTCCTCTACAATATAAAATTTCTGTACTAGTTTTTTGCTGCACATGGATCAAATTTCGTCCAATCTGTAGTGTGCACTCCCATGTCATACCTCCTTTTTTCACATTTAACCCTCTACTTTGTTTCTCACGTTTTCATTTCTAATGGTTGATTTCAATCAGAAAGGATCAGTAGCACAATCTCTCACCAACTTCCTTCTCAATGGAGAGAGTTACATGTCTTTGGTTCGAGCTGTTAAGCTTGCACTTCATGGGCGAGGCAAGCTCGACCATATTCTGGGGAAACCAGCAGATGTGTCGACAACTGAAGATGATCCGAAAAAATCAGACAAGAAGGCAAAAGATGTTGAGTGGGAGGCCAATGACTCCTGGGTCATGTCTTGGATTCTGAATTCTATGGAACCTAAGATCTATGACATCTTTGTTTATTCCAACACTGTTGAAGAAATGTGGAAGTCCATTTATGAGATGTATGGTAACCCCAACAACTTTGCTCGAGTTTTTGAGATTCAACAAAGTATTGCATCTCTCAAACAAGCCCAAAATCAACCCTTTATGGAGCACTTTGGACATTTCAAACAACGCCTGGATGAACTCCGTCAGTATAGATCGGTTGCTAATAATGTACAAGTGTACATCAAGCGAGAAGAGCAAGATGAAATTCATAATCTATTGGCTAGTCTCACACCAGATTTTGAAGAGGTTCGAAGGGATATTCTCTTACGGCCTGAATTGTCATCTCTCAACACTGTTTGTGCTATCATGTAGGGATTCGGAATGCCCAAATCCCATTAATGCTCAAGCTGCGGAAAGACCGTAGAACAAAAATTTTACTTCTACTTAAGTTAGGGATTAAAGTATGTCGGATAATAGCAGAGTTACGGACATTTAATCCTTTACAAAAAGACGGTAAAATATTATTTTACTTCTAACTTAAGCTTAGGGTTAAAGTGATGTGTCGGATGATTACCGAGAGATACACACCTCTTTAAACCTTTATTGATCTACTCCATGATTGATTTCTAAAATATTAATCTACTTAACAATTAAATAGATTAATATAAGATGTTATACCTCGCTTCTAAATTTCAATTGGAATGAAAATCGGCTTGTCTCGGAGCACCAAACGTTTGATGCCTCTGTAGGTTATCCACCAGGACTGACCAGAGAGCGGTTTATTTCTTTTGCCAGAAATACCGTAAACCGCGGTTTCTCGCAAAAACACTATTCACCCGAGAAAAGACGAAATAGTACTATTCACGACTCGCGATGATTTCTGTTTCACAAATGTGCGAAATACGCAATTTTCGTAAAAATACTATTCACCGATCCCGTGAATTCTAAAACAACCGTATACCGAGAGAGAAAAGTAGAGCGATTTGGTGAAACTTTTCTCTCACCCTACCCCTCTATTTATAGAAAAAGTGGAATTGACAAATTACCAAAATGCTCTCGTGAATAGTAGGGAGGTTTCAGAAGTGAAAAGACCAAAATACCCTTAAAGTTCATCCATTTACCAAAACGCCATTGGGCTTTTTGGCCAAATTACCGAAATACCCTTGGGCTTTTGGATAAATTACCAAAATACCCTTGGAGGTCGTCATGGGCTTTTCATGGGCCTTTTTGGGCTTTTCTGGATTTTGGGCTTTTTCATTTTGGGCTTTTTCGATTTTGGGCTTTTAATTATTAATTAAGACTTTAATTATAAATGGGCTTTGGCCCATAATTCAAATCCATAATTAACATTTAAAATCCAAATCAAATATATATAATTGTCATCTACAATTATATTTTTCTCGGTTGTTGTTTCGGCGAATTTATACGACGTGTCCAACACGTTATAAATTCAATCGATTTTTGCTTCTTGTCATCTCTATGACAAATATAATTATATCATATATAATTAATTATAACCATCTTATTATTAATTATAAACAATTCATAATTAATCAATAAGATTCTCCGATTAACTCCTATACGGTGTGACCCGACAGATCCGTGTTATGTTGGTAAATAGAGTTAAAACCGTTTTAACTTCTATAATCATAGGAGGCATCGCGAGAATGCACTATAACCATCCAATTACACAGATGATGATGTCTTGTACAATATCATGATCCAAGAACTATTTACTTGTGTTTAATTCTTTTGTCTCATATAGCTATCAAATCGGTTTCAAGGTAAGTATGTGTCATCCTTGCAAACTTAATCTTTTCTTGATCCTGAGTAAATTATCAAATATAATTACTCTTGTAATTTATCATTCATAATGAATAAACTCGAAAAAGGGTGATGGGAAAAAGTTCCAAGGTAATTACTTCCTCTCAAAATTCTGAAAATTTTACTCACTTTTTTTTCTCAATTTGGAGACAGAAACAAAGACCAAATGGAAGGACAAAAAAGGAGGACGACTCTACTGTGATCACTGTAACCGAAGTGGACACTCCAAAGATAAAGTGTTGGGTACTTTATCCACATCTCAAACCTACTCAGAACCGCCCAAAATAAGCCAATATGGTGAGTCACTCAGATTCAGGTGATGTCCAATCAAAACTCGACCTCATGAAAAAATGTGCTGCTCGTGGTGAATCTTCTCATAACAACTCTAGTGGAGAAGCTTCCAACATAGTCCAACACACTGGTAATCTAATTGCTCTTTCGTCCTCTTATTCAAAAATCATAGTTGATTATGGAGCAACAGATAACATGTTTACCTCAAGTGAATTATTGACCAAATTTCAACCTGAAAGTGCATACCCTCACGTTACTGTTGCAAATGGATTAGTTATACCTACAAAGGGATCTGGAACAACAAGTGTTTTTTCAAAGGATATAGATGTTACAGTAGTACTTGATTTAAAGGCAAATTTATTATCTATAAGCAAGTGTACTAATTAACTTGATTGTAATGTTATTTTCACTCCCTATAAAGTAGTTTTTCAGGACAGAACTTCAGGGAAGAAGATTGGTGAAGGAAACTTGATTGATGGACTATATGTAATAAAGCCGGAACAATTGGCTCTTACCGTTGCAACCTCATCATCTTCACTTCTCTGGCACAAGAGATTAGGCCACCCTTCTACTAGAGTTTTACAACATTTAAATTTACCGTTGATTCATGACTTTAATGATTGTGAACCGTGCCAGTTTGCTAAGCTGCATAAGTTACCTTTTCCTGAACATTTGAATAAATCTGCATAATTATTTGATTTGATTCATTCTGATTTATGGGGTCATGCACAAGTTGATTCTAAAGAAGGTTTCAAATATTTTGTTACATTCATTGATGATAAATTTCGTGCCACATGGTTATATTTGCTCAAGTCAAAAACAAAAGTTTATGAAACATTTCAGGTTTTTTGTAATATGGTTGAGAATCAATTTAAAACTACTGTTAAAGTTCTTAGAACCGATAACGGTACTGAATACACGAACCATGAGTTCCAAACTTTTTTACGTGCTAAGGGCATAACACATCAGACCTCCTGTGTCGGTACCCCTCAACAAAATGGTGTCTCAGAAAGAAAAAACCGTCACTTGTTAGAAGTAACTCGTGCTTTACTTTTCTCTGCCAACTTACCAAAAGGTTTCTGGTCTGATGCTATTCTTACGGCCTGTTACCTGATAAACCGACTTCTAGTCGAGTCATTGAATTTCAAAGTCCGTTTGAGATTCTATACAATAGAAAATTCAATCATGTCCCATATACGTATTTTTGGCTGCACTTGTTATGTACACTCTCAAAATGCTGGAAAATTGGACCCACGAGCTCGAAAATGCATATTTGTAGGTTATTCTCCTACCAAAAAAGGGTACCGATGTTATGACCCATCACTAAAACGAATTTTTATTTCTAGATACGTGCGATTTAATGAAACTCAGATGTTTTATGCAACAGGAAACAATTCTAGTACAACTACATACGATGAGTTTCAGGTTACTGCTTATCCCATGGAAGTAAGTCATGAATTTGTGCCTAGACGAGAGCTGCTGAATTCCTTAGATTCATCTCAGCACTTGGAGACGGAAAACAATGCAACTCCAAATAGATCAATTTCAAACCAGATTAGGTCTCTTGACCAATTAAAATTCAACTCTGAGCACATACCACCTAATCAGCAAGAACCAGATATAGCAGGACAAGCTGAAACTGAAATTGCTCCTCTGAGAAGAACATCTCGCACAACTAAACCTTCAGTAAAGTTACAAGATTTTGTGACATACCTCACTACTCCTTATCCTATTGAAAATCACGTGAGGTATGAAAAACTATCAGAAAGTTTTTGTTCTTTTCTTGCTAAAATTGAAAAAGATTTTGAACCCAAAAACTTTGAGGAAGCAAAATTAAATGACAGCTGGGCTACTGCCATGGATGAAGAACTGAATGCACTAAAAAGAAATCAAACATGGGAACTTGTAAAATTACCAAATGGAGCAAAAACAATTGGTTGTCGTTGGATTTACAAAATAAAGTATAAGAGTGATGGTACTATTGAACGATATAAAGCCCTGGTTGCTAAGGGTTATACCCAAACATTTGGCATAGATTACAATGAAACCTTCGCCCCTATTGCAAAAATGAGCTTGATACGTACTCTCATGTCTGTTGCAACTAATTGTGATTGGCCGTTGTATCAAATGGATGTAAAAAATGTCTTCCTTCATGGTGACCTCGAAGAAGAAGTGTACATGGATCCACCTCATGGTCTATCTATAGAGAACGGGTTGGTTTGCCGATTGAAAAAGGCAATATACGGTTTGAAACAGTCGCCACGTGCATGGTACGAAAAGTTAAGATCAGTTCTCCTCAAGATTGATTTTAAACAAAGTGAAGCTAAATCATCAATGTTTGTTAAAATCTCAAACCAAGGTATAGTTGTCATTATAATTTATGTGGATGATTTAGTCATTACAGAAAATGACAAAGTTGGCATGGAACATCTGAAGCATCACTTGGGCAAAGAATTCGACATCAAAGACTTGGGAAATCTAAAATATTTTCTAAGCATTGAAATTGCTCGCTCTCACAAAGGTTTGTTTCTCTCTCAAAGAAAATATGTATTGGATTTGCTAAAAGAAATCGAAAAATTAGGATCCAAACCAACAAATATTCCCATGGATTTTAACCAAAAGGTTACTAATAACAATGAACCATTGGAGGACGTCAATAGATTTCAAAGAATAGTTGGTAAATTGATATACCTTACAATTACCCGACCAGATATATCATATGTTGTGAGCTATGTGAGTCAGTTTATGCAAAAACCAATGAAGGATCACTTGGAACTAATTAATCAAATTCTAAGATACTTAAAATTTGCCCCGGAAGATGCATTTTTATGCAAAATCATGGTCATGTTAATATAGTCGGGTATTCTATGCTGACCGGGCTGGAAGCCCATTGGACCGAAAGTCCACCACAGGTTTTTGTATGTTTGTAGGAGGAAATGCTGTAACGTGGAAAAGCAAGAAACAATCAGTTGTAGCGAGATCTAGCGCTGAGGCTGAATACCGAGCAATGGCTGTCGCTTTGCAAGCGAGATTACTTAGTTGAGGTTATTGCTAAAAGAATTGGGACATGATCCGAATGACAAACCAACAACGATATTCTACGACAATCAAGCTGCGATACACATTGCTACTAATCCTGTATATCATGAACGAACCAAGCATATTGAGGTGGACTGTCACTTTGTAAGAGAGAAGATCTTGAACAAAATTATCGAAACTGCCTACGTTCGAAGTAACGACCAGCTAGCAGATATTCTCACTAAGCCACTGAACAAAGGTGCTTTTGAGGCATTGAGAGACAAGTTGACCTCCGACAGCCTCTACGGATCAACTTGAGGGGGAGTATTGCGCAACATACGGCCTCTCATGAGCTATCTTCTATGTTTGGAATAATAAGCTGGAAATATATCCTATTAATTGTATTTCTTTGTTTAGAGATTAGGCAATTATTCTATTTCTCTTTTTTATGATCTCATAACATATATGTAGTATCTCTTCTTTGTATTAAACAACACAAAGAAAAGAAACAAAATGTGGGTTGTAATATACTGGTTCTGATGAAATACATTAGGAGGGAAGGGATGTTTTCAGGAAGTTTTGTGTTAAATTTCTGATTGCTTTTATTTTCTCATCACAAACGATGTTATTTGTTAATTAATTATTGTTCCTGTTCCATTACTTTTTCTTACTTTTAACCATTGAAACAATCAAGCACTGAAGACTTTACATAGATGAGATAATATTGTCATGTCTATCTACCTAAAAGTGTAAATTCAATTTTTTTGAAATGATGTATTAGAAAATATATATCGAAGTTAATGAGGCTCTTATTTCAAATTACTAAAAGATGTCATTTGATCGAAACTTTTATATATTTTAATGATTTCATAATGAATAAGTGATCGATGTTACTCAGGCATGATATAGTATATACTATTGAATAGGTATATACTAGGGGTGTCAATGGATCGGGTCGGGTTCGGGTTGGATCATATTATTTTATTATTATTTTTGATCCGATTCGAATCCGACCCGATTAAATTCAGGTAAAAAATCTTAACCCATACCCGACATGATCGGGTCACGGATCATATTTAAATTTTTTACTATAATTAATCTTTACATGATTTATTACAATTTTAAAAATTGAAAAATACAATTAAGGTATGAAGTATGAACATGCGGATCCGTATTTGCTGCCATAAAAAAAATATACAAACCCAAAACAGTAAACTTATGTGGTGGTCTGGTAGATGGAGCATATACATATTAGATATGCGTCATGCTGATATGAGAAGACATGAGGTGACGAGATATTGTCATTGGATCCCACCTCATCAAATATAATAAGTTTACTAAATTCCTACAAAATGAAAATATTAAAAATAAATCCTACATATATGTATACTATTAAAACAACACAGCATAATTATACGGCATCCAAATTTAGAGTCAGTTTCAATCACTTGTCGCTATAGGATTAAATTTCATACTATTGATAGGAGTTGAATGTGAAAGTTGAAGAATAAAGAGATATAGTTGAATGTGAAAGTCGCATTTTCATATAATTTTAAGCAATTAAATATTGATTAATTTATAATTAATCTTAATTAGTATATAATTAGTGTAGATTTAAGCTTTAATTAGTACTAAACCATAAAATTACTTCAAAAATCATAATTAATTGGGTTGGATCGGGTTGATCCGAACCCGACCCGATCTGATTCGAGTAAAAAAATTAAACTCATATCCGACCCATTTATTTTCGGGTCGGGTCGGATTAACCCGTCGGATTGAGTCGATAATTGACACCCCTAATATATACTATTAAATGGATAAAAATGATACGTCTTTCTTCTATTTGCATGACGTACTTACATGATGTGCTCATGTATTTTTTCTTTTAAGTTTTACGTGCTTTTTATATGACTAATATGTAACCCACAACATGTGCAGACTTTTTAATTTTAAAGATATTTATATCTAATATTAATTTTATTATAAATAAATAAAATATTTTATTTAAATATAATTTATATATAAATCGATCATTAAGGCTCTTAAATTTTTAAATAAAATCAATTCATTTTTTGATAAAAAAATGATGTACAAAATATAATATTTTTTTGAGAATGTTTATACAATGCGTAGTTTTTTTTTTATAATAAAACTTAATGGTAGTTAACATTTAATTTATTTGATATATAACTTATTTTTATAAAATAATTATATTTAGCATTTATTTTATTATAAAAATAATATATTTTATTTAAATATAATTTATTCTAAATTAATTATACAACTCTTAAATTTTAAATAAAATTAACTATTATTTAATATATGGTAATGTACAAAATATAACAATTTTTGGGTAAAATTGTACAAATGCGTAATTTTCTTTTTTTAAATAGAACTTAATAATAGTTGATGTTTAATTTATTTGATATATAATTTTTTTAGACCTTCTATAAATACATGGTAAAAAATAACAAATGAAGTGGAGAGAAAATATAAGTTTGACTAAAATCTAAACTGTTGCTTTTATAAAATCAATTAATCCCAATCGTAAATTGAACTATAAAGTTTGTCTATTGTGCTTCCAGTAGCACTTCGGCCGAAACGCTATCAGTCCAAATTTTAATTTTTCATGCTTAGAATTTTAATTTAAGTAGCTCAATAAAATCTTTATATCATAATCTTATACAATACTAATTTTTATCCTGTTTGAAGTTAGTTTACTATACTTAATGATTTTTAGAAAGTAAGCATTTTTGACATATAATTTTTATTATTTTAGGGCTATTTTTCAAAAATCATTAAGAATAGTAAATTAATTCCAAATATGATAAATAATAGTATTCTATAAGATTATGATATAAATATTTTATTGACCTATTTAAATTAAAATTTGGACTGGTAGTGTTTCGGACGAAGTGCTACTGGAAGCACAATAGACAAACTCTTATCTAATAATATTAATGGACAAATTCATTACATACACTTTTTATAATAGTTTTTGTATCATAATTTTTTAAATAATCCTAATTTTAATAATAAGAGTGATAAAATCAAAATTTTAAGAATACGAATGGCAGCGCGCCACTACCAGTGGCACTGTGTAAACACGCACGGTCTCACTGGTGCGTTTGTACAAAGACACTACTGGGAGTGTCATCTTTTAGTTTTTTTAATATAGAGTGGCTACTTGGTCCTGGCATTAATGGGAAAAATTTCACTCCCACGGGTGTCTTTTAGTTTTTTTTTCAAGAAAAAATAACTAAAAAGTAAAAAAAAAAAGTGAAAAAGATGTCACTTTCGAGTGGTTTCTTTTCAATGCGCCGCTGACAGTGGCGCACTATCATTCTTATTTTTAAAATAGTGGCGGGGCATGAACCCAAAGTTCGGGGGAGGGGAGCTAAAATAATTTGTACACTCCTTAAACACTGTATCTTAAATTTTGGGGCTAAAATAACAAAATTATTATAAATATACTATAAAATATCTAAATCTTTGACAAGTATACTAATTTTCAAAAAATTTAGAGGGGCCGGCCCAGTCCCTTCTAAGTCACTGTATTAAAATTAAGATTATTTGAATAATTATAATAAAAAAACTGCTTTTTATAATATATAGTATTGATTTTACGTGTGGCCAAGGCCAACTAGGTGTTTCGTTATAACATTAATGATACACATCATCCAACCAAACTTTTTTTTTGACACTCCAAGCAGTCGACTTGTCGGTTCCATCTTTTGACAAGATTTTTATTATTTATATTAATAAATTTATTATCAACTTATTTTATATAGTATGCTGTTTGATTTAAATATATATTATTTAAATTAGTGATATTTATATTGAATAATAAAAATATTGTACATAACAAATTATGTCATAGAATTATTAATATGAATAATAACTTATTTAACTTAATTGATAAAGTCAGATGATGATGATGATGATGATGATGGTGTCAATAATAGTATCCCTCAAGTATTTTTCCGTATTTTTTTTGTTATGAACTAAATATTGTTTTTTAACTGATTATTTCGGAGAACTCGGTATTTGATTGCCATGCGGGCCTCCACGGCAGTAAAATAGAAGCATAATAGACAACATGTAAGGTGCAGACTTTTTCAGAGAATAACGTTTAATTTGGAAAATGAAAAATTTTCCAAATAATTTTTTTTTCTTGGAATAAATTGTAACTGAACTATGCTTCTTTGACGGGTATGAAGGGTGTCAAATTTATTGAAAATATTGGCTCTTTTTTTTTTTTTCCATTTAACATTGCATGCTTTTCTTCCCCGATGTGAAATGGACATCTTAAAGAGTAAAAGACAATCTAAAATTTTCTTTTGAAAATAGTTAAAGCTAATATTTCGTAGTGAATTGGTATCTAGAACTTTATTGTGCCCATAACAAATAGCTAACTTCCAGTTCAGTCCGATTACATCGCTTGATCCTAACAACATACGTAAAATGCAAGATTGCATCTTTGCGGTGTAGATAATTAATACATTTGCTAGCTCGTTCCGTTTGACAAATGTAATAAAGTTAAAACGGAGAAACATTAAATCATCTTAACGTAGTAATATTTGATAGTGATGAAATAAATAGATGAAGTAGTTTATATAAAAAATATTGAAAAAAATTGGTGTAATTAACTTTAAAGCATCTATATAGATATTTTATATTTAGTCCGTCTTAAATCAAGTTTGATACTTTAAGCACTTACTACACTTTTATTACACATATTAAACAAGGTTTTTGTACAAATCTTGTTTTTTTTTTTAAGAAAGTAGTTTCATTCATTTTCAAAAGCAAGAGTTCATACAATAAAATAAGCATAGGCAAGAAGAAAAAAAATATAATTACTGTTTCTAAATTGATAATTTGATCGAAGCAAATTTGAATTCATAATTCATAATTCATAAAAAGAAGCAACTACTAATGCAATGAGTGATGTAAACACCGTGTTAGCTTCTAAGTGAAACAGATAAATAATTTGATCAAAGAAAATTTGAATTCATAATTCATAAAAAGAGGTTAATCTTGCAATTTTTTTTACCTATATCATATTATCCATACTCTGTAATATATATTGATTTTGCTTCTCTCTTTTTATTTCATTTTACATATTAAAAAAAATACGTCCATTAAATCGAGATAGATGTTCATTTATTCACAGTATAAGATGATATAATCTTTTATTGATGAGCTGTGTTTACAATGCTTTACAAAATAAAAAGATCATCATTTCGGCTTCAAAATTTTGAATGTTGAAAATTTGAAGGAACGATTGAAATTGCTCAACATAATATATGTGCTGAAATCAAGCATAATTTTAAATTTCACTATTTTTAGGATTTCATGTTTTCTATTTTTTGAAAAGTAACACTATTTGATGTGCATATAGTATTATTTTATTTTATTATTATTTAGTTTTATCTTTTATAATTCTAAAAAAAATAAAACAACAACAAAGCCTTTAATCCCAAATAAATTGGGGTATGCTAGAAATGAAACCCAATTGGAAAGCATAAAAATAATAAAAAAATTAAATTATTTTAACATTTCATATTTAATATTTATATAACATTGTAAAAACGCACCGAGTAAAAATCAGTACTGTGAGATTCAAGTCCTGGAAAAAATATATAATCTATATCTATATTTATACTATATTATAAAAAATGTATACACTGGAGGCGTTCAGTGATATTCAGCCACTTCCGTCTTCTTATAATGACAAAAATACCCTTTTTCAAACAAACAGTGCAGATTAACTAAACTTTATAAAATTACGGTTCAGATTTTTTCCAAATCCAAATTCCTTCTTCTCCCGTTTGTTCGCTGGTTCTCTGATCTCTCCAGTTCTCTGATCTCTCTCAATAATCAAGTTGATGAAGAAAATTTTCGACTAAGGAACTTTATATTTTGATATCTTTGCATAATTATTTCATTATGCACGGTATTAAATATTTTTTTCTCAATAAAAATAACCAGACAATTCAGGGGGGGCAAAAAAAATTTCCAGGGGGGGCAAATTACCGAAAACATTACCGAAAAGCACTATTTTTCAAAATCCAGGGGGGCACGTGCCCCCCCTAGATAAAGCTAGATCCGCCCCTGGATCTCTCTCAATGAAAACTGCACCCTCCTCTCAGGAATCTCTCTGTGATCCTTCAAATTGATATCTTCTAGAGCACAAAAAAAACTCTTTAGGATGGAGCACTTTTTATATGAACCATTTAATTAATTATCGACAATTCTAATTTAATAAAAATAACTTTTATATATTAAAATTTATATTTAAATTTTTTCACAGTTATCCATATTAACTTAGCCGTCTAGATAAACTTTTAAAATCCCAAAAAGTGCTTCAGAGAATATCTATCTAACGCTCTCCCTCCGAGTTAACATTCTTTAAGGTAAAATTTACAATTTAACCGGATTTCAAAGTAAATCTGTAGTACAGTAGTAGTACTGTTTTCACTGCCCGTACCGTAACCACCCCATCCCCTCTTTCGCGCGCCGTTCCCCATCAGAACCTCTTTAATCCCTTCTCGCTCGCGTTGGTCATCCTACCTCTCCACCTGTCCGCTTTGCCTCGCTCCGCCTCTTCCTAGACTACCTCTCCACCTGCCCGCTCCGCCTTGGCTCCAACTTCGCTCTCTCTGTTCTCGCCTCGACTCCACCGGTTTCGTCTGTCGCCACCTCATCGGGGAATTCCAACAGAGAGGATTTCAGATCCGGGTCTTATTCATCTCTTCTTCGATCCGTAATGTTCTCGCCGGGTACGCCCGATGCAACGTCGCAACAGAGGGTTTTGTCCTCTTCCGTGTCTTCTTCTTCGTCTCCGTACAGCTCCTCTCCATTTGCTACTCCTAGCAGGAATATCTTTCGGTATAAAACTGAGATTCCAAGAGCTACGAGGCGCACGCTTTTTGAAGAGGATTCAATACAATCAGTTTCTCCAAGTAGCTCTAAAGGGCCACGGTCTCCTTTCAAGGTATTTTCTTCATTCGACAGAGGAATTTTCGTCTAGAACTTCTTCAACTTATTAGTTAACCCTTATTTTAATCTTGGAATTTAGGTGTTTGATGCCCCAGCATTGCAAGACAATTTCTACTTAAACCTTGTTGATTGGTCGTCTCATAATGTTCTAGCCGTTGAATTGGGGAATTGCGTCTATTTGTGGAATGCTTGTAGTAGCGAGGTGATTAATTTGTTTTGATTTTCTTTGCAATCTGTTCAGGCCTTACCATTGGCATCACTGGTGTTAATTTTGTGTTTTATCTCTTGATTGAAGATGTAGATATGAAGGATTATGGATTCAAGTACTTTGAAGTTAAACCTGAAGAGCAGGATGTTGATATTGAGAATCAATAGTACAACTCCAAAGGTTTTCTATCCATTTTTCTCTCTGAATTTTAGTATTTTTTTCCTTGGTATTCTGCTATAAGTTTGTGACTTTGTAAAAGCTGGGGAATTTCCTACCTTGTGTGTGCAAATTCCTGATTAAATTAGGCTACTTACTTATGAATTTGTAAGCTTCAAACTCTGTAGGGTAATAGGCTTGGTGAACAATGGTGATGATTAGAAACTGTTGTTGTACACCGATGCTTTATTTCAAACATAATTTGGAAAATGCCCATTGGGGAAACTGAATAATAGTGGGAAAGTAGATGCTATTAATGAGCGGATTTTGGAAGGCTTACTACTATACATTTATGGACTAAACACTCATATTCATTATGTAGTTTAGGAACTATATTGAAAAGCAGAAAATGTATATTCATGGTTTCAATACTCATGAGGCCTCAATAGTTTTGGGACTATATTGGCAAGCAGAAAAATCTGCAGATAACCCTGCATGAACATGCATACTTTGAATAAATTTAATAAATGTCTTGCTTTGTAACATTTGTTTGACTTCATATGTACCTCAAGTGTCTTCTCAGATTATGGGATATAATAATATATGATTTGTTTCTGTTTCTTTTACAGGTGTGGTTGAAATGGACCCAGAAGCTGCACTTGCCGGTTTTGCTGAAGTTATCAGCATGGAACCCCAGAAAGCTGAATGGTATAAATTAATATTACTATTCTTAATGTAAATCTGAACAATACTTTCTTCAAAAAAGAAAAAAAAACTCATTAATTATTGCCAATATATATATAGGGGTTTCAAAGCCTTAAAGGCTAAAGCAGACAGTGAAGATATGTTATCGGCTTGGGAGATATGGTTAGATGATGGATGCAGAGAGATGCTTACATACATCAAGTCAGCGGTAACCGGAAACTATAGTAAGAAATGTATAAATAATATTATGGATTTTGTTTCTGATTTGGCCAGCCACAACTTCTCTCTTCTATAAGAGTTCTATCATATCACTCGTAAGGCCCTAGAAGAAACTAAAAAATGAGGTACCTTTTCTTCATTTCAGAATGTGCTTGTAATTACTTTTTATCACAAGTCTGTATGCCACCAGCAGTGTTGTGATTTTGAACACTGGTCCTGAGAGATGAAGGTGATGTGTTCCCTTGTAGTTGTTCAAAGATAGCGTTGATCGCACATTTAATGTATGTTGCTTATGGCAGTCCAGATTGTTTTTATTTTGTTTGGTTGGCAGAGTTATGTTTTAATTAGGATTTAATTAAGCCCATGACATTGACAACAAAGTCAAATTAGGTATCAATACTTTGGTATGGTTATTTACTGTTTGATGTGAAATATCTCTCCAAAGCATTTCCTGTGGACTATTAACTGAGACTCTTGTTTAAGACAAATATGAAGCTATGCAAAATCTGGTTTGACATGGGAGAGTATGGGCGCATGAATAAGGTTACTAATTCTTCAATGTTAATAGTTGCTTTTACTATTTTTGTGCTTTTGTTCACTATGCAAGTTTTCATCACCCTGATTTTCTGTTGATGAAAACTGCAGATTCTGAAGGAGCTGCATAGATCTTGCCAAAGAGAAGATGATAGTGATGACCAGAAAAGGGTACACAACTCATAGAAGTTTATGCTATTGAGATTCAGATGTGTACTGAAAGAAGAACAAAAAGATCAGATTGCAATGTGCTTTTATATCTATATTGTTTGACTTGAGGAATTTACTCTTTTCATATGTTTTAATTTTTCCCATCCGTGAGATTCTATAGATTAAGAACTGAATATACTTTCCCATAGAATTCATGTGGTCTCTTAAACTAGAGTTGATGTTATCTATTTTCAGTAAATAATATTGCCTGTTCAAGCCTTGATTGCAAGAGATAATATTATCAGTAGATTACAGTTGAGACCGTTGTTGATCTCTTTCAATCAAATCTGCAATTCCTCACCCAATAATCATGGGAACTATCCATGAATGTGGCGGTAAGATGCACATAGCTGAGAGGCAATTGGGTTGGGCTGATCCTGCCATTGATTTCTTTGAACCTTTCAAGAACTACGATGAAGCTGGCAACCCACGCCACATTCAACGCCTTAAGTACGTAATCATTAAATTTGGACACACACTGGAAATGCACAAAGATTGGTGTCCAATACAGTTCCCTTGCTATTGGAAATTAGGAAAATTTAATTGTGATGAAATAAGCTGACCCAACCGCTAACAGTATGAAATTTTGGTCGCCAACAGTTGTTTTTGTTCATTTTTTTAAAGAAGAGAGATGAATGATGTTATCTTATAATATATTTTATAATGTTATCAATAATGTATTGATATTTTTCAGTTGAACTTTTTTTCCCTTTTATTTACTATATGCAAATAAATTTCAATTTCGATAAACTTTTGAAGTTCACACACACTATTTTGTTTCAAATGACAAACTATTGACAGTTTTCATGTATGTTGGTCAAGTAAAAAGAAATTATGTTAAACTTGTGATTGATTAATGACAAAAGAATAAAGTGTATCATCAACCAACTAACATTTTGCAATCATTATATTCAACTCATCCATCAATTTTATTAACTTTTACAGATTTTATGGTATTATATTTTAGTTCAAAACAAATTAAAATGAACACCATGAACAAATTTTTTTTTATCGCTGTGCACTGCTAGTATAATTAATATACGCCCGGAATCCTAAGTTCTAAAAAGAAAATAGTTCTCATTGTTACAAAATTTGTAAAATTATTCAGTAATAACTGGCGACACGATTAGTTCTTTAGATCAGCTGAGTCTACTGCAAAGTCCCGACTGGAAGTCTGATATATATGGGTTCTCCGTCTACGAGGCACGAGCAGACACCGTATCTATATCAACTGCTGAGAATTGGGACCCATATATCTAATACTTGAACAATCCTCATTATAATTCACCTGACAGGGTTCTCACCAGGCTAGAGACAGAAAATCCAGAATTAATTATCTTCCGACGACTTCAACCAATGACCAAACAAGCACGAATCGTAACAGGTGGCGGATTCTTATTGGTTCAAACACCTCTCAGCTCGTTTCTCATTGGTTTATTACACGTAATGAAATTTAGATCCGAAACGGCGCCTTTCTTCTTCCACTGCTAATCGCACTTCCCAATTCCCAAACATAAGGAATCCGAAAAATAAGTTCTATGGACTAAGGAAAACGGATTTAAAAAGGAAGGAAAGGGAAAAAAACCTTGCGTTTGACGAAAACCCGAGGTGAATCGCGCAACTATTCCGGATCGCTGGAGCAACTATACGGATCGTTTGGTGGAAGGTTTTGGGGGGACAAAAGCCTACCGTACTCAGATTTGATGGCGCTGTATAGATCGGGGCTGTGGCTTCTGTCTATCCTGTTTTTGCACTACATTATTGCTTCAGAAGGGTATGGTTTCTCCAATTCCATATCTCTGTAGATTTTGTGTTTTGTCGATTTTAAATTTTGGTTTTGTATCTTCCTTTAGTTAATTTTGTGATAATGGATGCCGCATAGCTGGAGTCAGTTGTAGGTGTCAGTCTGATTTTTCGCGAACGTCTGATTTACCAATCAAGAGCATAAAAATAATTGTTGAAATTGAGGCTTTGAAATTGCGCTGTTAAGCTGAAAACTAATGCATTTAGTTTATTCTTAATTCTATGTTTTACAAATTTGTTGAATTCTGATGAAATTTCGTGATATTGTAGGAAAAGTTACTATGATCTACTACAAGTACCAAAAGGTGCATCAGAAGACCAGATAAAGAGAGCCTATCGGAAGCTTGCACTGAAATACCATCCTGACAAAAATCCAGGAAATGAGGAAGCCAACAAAAAATTTGCTGAAATTAGTAACGGTATGTAGATCATATTTTCTTTATTTTGGTCTACATCATTACAACCAGGTAAATAATCAAATCAATCATTGGATGATACATCTTAAATTTGCCTTTTGGCTATGTTTATAAACCTCACTTAAGCAATCAAATTTCAGTGTTTTGCTGGTATATCTTAAATCGTGCAGAAGTTTTAGTTTAACTCTATCATGCTGCTGTCAATCATTGAATTTTGTTATGATGTATGATATTTTTTGAGCTTCAGAAGTAGCAGACGACGATAGTTTTTTCTTGGTCTTATTTTTCCTCTAATGACACTATTGGCATTAGCGAGTCTTCACTGAATATCTCCTTTATTCTATTGACTTTATTTTGGGGTGCTTTGAAAAATAGTAGTTTTTTCCAATTCAAACTTAGTGATGACATACTAAATCTTGGTACTATCATTTTGAGATAAAGAGAGATGTATACCCTGTAGCTTTTCCCTATTCATACTTAGTGTTTACCCAATACTGAAATCAGGCTTGTCGGTTGTGATATTTCAGCATATGAGGTTTTGTCAGATCAAGAGAAAAGAAAGATATATGACCGGTATGGGGAGGAGGGTCTCAAACAGTTTGCTAACAGTGGATCTCGTGGGCATGGTATGAATATGCAAGACATATTTAACAGGTAACACCTTTGTTATTCAAGTTTAAACATATTTTGTCTACAGTCCTCAAGTCTCTGTCACGGGCTAATATTAATTCAGTTATGAAAAATGAAATTAGTATATATTATTAAGTGATGATGCATAATTCCATAGTCCAGTTCATGATCTATAGCTGGAAAATCAACAAAATTAGCCTTGTTTTGTTTACCATAAGACATCATTGAAAATTAGGTTCTGGTTTACTCTTAGTATGCATAGTTGCATTATTTTCAGAACTTTGTTATCACATAAATTGTCGCTTTATTTTACACTGTGATTGACTTGAGGAGTTGTGACAGCACATTCGTATTTGGTGGTGCATCCTGCAAATATTTTTAATGCTATTTTAATGTTCAGCTTTTTTGGCGGTGGCGGTGGAATGGAAGAGGAAGAAGAGGTGATTGCTAAGGGTGATGATGTTATTGTTGAATTGGAAGCTACTCTTGAAGATCTGTACATGGGTGGTACCTTGAAGGTATATTGTTGAATTGGAAACTACTCTTGAAGATCTGTTTCTTTTCTCCTGACATTAATTATATGTCATATTATTCAAGACTAGTTGCCTCAAATTTTAAGAATGGACCACAGGATTTTGACTACATATCTATCGAAACATCTTCAATGGAACTTCTAGTTTAGCTACGCTATGCTTAGTGTATTTTTTTATGGATGAATTCATCCTATCATGACTCCAAAAGTATGGAGCCTTTTTTTTGGAAAAAAAATTATATCACATTGGGATAAAATTGTAGTACTGTGAGGCCGGTATTGTCTTTTCTGCTATGTACTTCCATATATTTAATCCTTGGTTTGACCAGTTACAAATTGAGAAAATATCTTCATTACAGGCTTACAGCTCCTTGACCAAATGTTTTATATATTGTATGTACTAATCTTCAAACATTAAATTTCTTCCTTTATATATGTCAACATGTTTTCAATTCTTGTGTGTACATAGGTCTGGAGGGACAAAAATGTAATTAAGCCAGCACCAGGAAAGAGGCGGTGCAACTGTAGAAATGAGGTCTATCATAGACAGATTGCGCCTGGAATGTATCAGCAGATGACAGAACAGGTAAGCATTGCATACACCTTGTGTGTTTTCCTTCTTCGTACTGTATGTGCCACATTTTGGCTTTAATCAAATGAAGCCTGGCTCTTGAATTATTGCAAATGCCGTCCTTATGACAGTATGCTTGATATGTAAGTTTCATACTGTAAGGAATTTCAAAATCTTGGATTTGTTATTATCTTGTAAATAATGTAAATCATTTCCTCACATTGACAAACCAAATTATTAAAATGACAAACCAGCTGGTAACTTTGGGTAGAAGATTAATAAAGGAGTGACTGATTAAATTGGTCTTGATTTTTCATACTGCTTCAGTAATTATATAAGAATAAATAATCCCAAATTATCCCACCTTTTGGCTTGATTCTGATTTCAAGGTAGAAAATGTCAAGAAATATGCTTTGTTAGCTTCAATACAACAATTTTGATGGCAATTAGGAAATTATGTGGCCTGCTTGCATACTAGTACAGAAAATACTGATGGAGATTATTTTCTATGATTGCATGAAACTACGATTATTCAGAGAAATTTCAGCCTGTTTATATATGTAGATTCAGAGAAAAGTCATGGTTTTACATATCTTTGTCAACAAGTCATCATTATATATATATATAGAGAGAGAGAGAGTGGATATACCATGAGCTTAAGCTCACGGAGGCCTTCCGTGAGATTAACTCAAAAAGTATTCCAAATCAACTCCAAATTTGAAATTTTCACTCTCATTAAATTCTTCATATTGAAATCTTATGGGGTACAAAAATTTGAGATGTTTCGAATTTTCTAAGTCACTCTTTTTAATTTTTGAAAATCGGCTCTAAAAATAATAATAAAATATTCAATGTTTGTACATTATTTTCAAAAATTGAAAAGACCGACTTAGAAAACTCGAAACATCCTAAAATTTTGTACCCCATAAGATTTAAATATGAAAAATTTAATGAGAGTGAAAAATCAAAATTTGGAGATGATTTGATATACTTTTTGAGTTGAGCTCACGGTATCTTTACTCATATATATATATATATATTAGGCTATGGTGCTTTGCAAAGTACAAGTGCGTTATGTACTTTGCGCTCTATTATTAATTTTAAGTCAGAAATGATCGATCCAAACCGCTCAATCTAATCTCCATATCAAAATCTATTAGTAAACCAAATTTTATATTTTTTGGAATCTATTTGCTATTTTTTTGGATAGGGGGAAAACCGTCATTTTTGGATGAACCAGAATTCTCAGATCAAGTCATTTTCTCCTCAGCAGAAAAAAATAGCAAAAAAATTCTAAAAAATATAAAATTTGGTTTACTAATAGATTTTGATATGAAGATTGGATTGAACGGTTCAGATCGATTATTTCTAACTTGAAATTAAAAATAGAGTACAAAGCACACAACGCCTCTGTGTTTTGCAAAGCACCATAGCCGGACTATATATATATATATATATATATATATATATTTTTTTTTTTTTTTTTTAATTTTGATCATTTTTTTCTGTCTTCTGTTGTATAGGTCTGTGAGCAATGCCCAAATGTGAAATTTGAGAGAGAAGGCACCTTCATCACAGTTGATATAGAGAAGGGGATGCAAGATGGTCAGGTATAACTAGAACTATTATTATCGAATTTACATGTTTATTCATTTATTAATTTATTATTCTATTATTCTCAAAAAAATGATTAATGTACGTGCAATTAAGTTTTTAATGCTTTCAAAATGCCACATTCTTGTAACTCTTATCACGTCTGTTAACAGGTGAAAACAAAGCTCTGGCTTAAAACTAAGTTCAATATATAGTTTAATTGGATTTTTCATTGTAACTTTTCAACTATATAACATCAAATTTGTGGAAAGAATTACTGCAAAGTATTCTTAAAAAAATAGTTCTGGTAAAATAAAGGTCCAAATAAATTAAAGAGGACATTAATAGGAGAACTAGAATAAACAGGTAGTTTGTAGATTATATATGAAGATCATATGCTCATTTCCAATATTTTGTTATGAATTTCTTATAACTCTGCCTAATTAGAATTTCAAATCAACTTTGCTGCAATGCAGGAGGTATTATTCTACGAAGATGGGGAGCCAAAGGTTGATGGGGAGTCTGGTGATCTCAAGGTTCTTTAGTTTTTACATAAATTTATGCTCTTTTGAGCTTCATGAAATTATTAATTAGTTTTATTTAACACTGAGGAATTAGAAATGATGTTCAGTTATTTGTTTCCTTTCTGTTTTCAGTTCAGAATAAGAACAGCACCACATCACCGGTTTAGAAGAGAAGGCAATGACCTACATACCACCATTACCATCTCTTTGGTATCACATTTTTTTTAACAATTTATTATAGTTACTCAAAATTGTATAGTCTCAATTTGTTGTTGCTACAATTATGGAGCTTTTACTTTATAAAAGAAGTCATTAGGTTATTAAAAAACTAATTCCAAGTAATGCCCTGGATTCTATATGTATTTATTTCATTTTATGGAATCGGTGATCCACGAGATCACTTTTCTTCAAAAAAAAAAAGTAATGCCCTGGACAACGTCACAAGTTTCAGTCCTGTCACTTCTCATGAAAAATAAATTAACTTACAATAGGTACCATCTCTTCTTTTTTCTGAAGAGACTTATTGATATAATGGGATTTGTTTTACCATTGCTTACTGTTGACTATGTTATTTATGAAATCCGCTCCTTATCAAATGATATGGTACTTATCATTTTTCGTTTTCAGCTTCAAGCTCTAGTTGGTTTTGAGAAAAAACTTGAGCACCTTGATGACCACTTTGTAGAAATTGGCACTCAGGTAACTTCTACACTCAGCTTTACCGCCAAACATAGTAAATAATAAAGCTAAACATAGAACTTGTCTTCTGGCTGACATTGTTATTCAACCACTTATACTTTTATTTTATGTGATAAATTTCTTTTCTGTCCTGTTTTGCAAGATACCATATAAGAAGTGCAGTATCAGTAATTTTGTAATTCCTATGGGACAACTGCATATCATTCTTCTTCCCAATTGCATGTTTTTAGGAACAGACATTTTAGATAAATAGTGGGGATTCTTCATTTACTTTCTTCACAATCTTGACAGCCACTTTCAAATAAATTCATAAAAAGACTTAAAAATGGAAAAACTTTTACAAGCTTCTTCTTGAACTTATAGATTGAGTATGTTTCAGATTTCATGCAATCAAAGTGTCATTTGATATTCCATAAAAGTCCATTAAAATTATATGACAATTATGACGGTTTAAATTTAAGTCTTTGATGGAATACCAAATAACACTCACAACAACAACAACAACAATAACAACAACAACAACAAAGCCTTTAATCCCAAATCCCAAATAAATTGGGGTAGGCTAGAAATGAAACCCAATCGGAAAACATTAGATCAAAGATCTCAAATATCAGTGATAATAATGAATATGATGGAAGAAAAAGAAAATAAATAAATAAAATAATAATAATATATAAATAAAGATGATAATGATAATGATAATGATAATGATAATATGCTAATAATAGTAGCAATAATAACAACAATAATAATAGTACAATAAACCTCTATTATAAAATCTATTTCTAAATCCTAAAATTCTATTTTACAACCTAATTCTAAATTCTAAAATCCTAAAATCCTATCTAAACCTCTATTTCTGAAATCTATTTCTAAATTCTAAATCCTAAATCCTAAAATCCTAAAAAATCTAAGAATATGAAGTCTATAACTCTACCAAATAACACTCAAATTAGATGAAATTTGAATCACAATTAAGTTTAAAGAGTAATTTTGTTTTTTATTTTTATGATTTTTTATGAATTTATTTGAAAGTGATTGTCAAGATTGTCAAGAGATCCCCACCACCCTTCGGTAAACGTGAGTTTTTTTTCAATATACATGGCATGTTGAGGTTTTACAGGGTATTTTCCACATTTAATTTTTCATTGGACCAATGTTTTGTTCTTTTTTTGTGTTGTTATTTTTCCACATTTAATTTTTTCATTGGACCATTGTTTTGTCCTTTTTTGTGTGTTATTATGTGCACATTTAGATCACATGGAACATCTTCAGCTCTCTAGATGTTGTAATTGCAATTTTTTCTTTAGTTCTTATTAACATTTATTTCATTATCTTTTTTTAGGGTGTCACAAAGCCAAAAGAAGTTAAAAAATTCAAAGGAGAGGGTATGCCTCTGTACCAGAGCGACAAGAAAGGTGATTTGTACGTCACATTTGAGGTTCTCTTCCCTAAATCATTATCTGAAGATCAGAAATCCAAGATCAAGGCTATTCTTTCATAGAGATTAAAAAAAAAGAAAAAAAGAAAATTAACTTTAGAAGAAGAAAACATGTACTGCCCATGGAAAATTTTCAGATAGAGCCTGTGGGGAGCTGAGTAGTAGCTATCTCATTTGTTGTACTTCTTACTTTCATTTTCTTTTCGTTTGTTTGGAGAGGGAGTGGGGGTGGGAAGTTCCTCTTTTTTTGTATGATGAAAAGAGAATTTTGGATATTGTAGGAACTCAAATGTTATTCTTGGGTTTCATACATTATGAAGGAAAAACATGTTGAATAGTGCATAGTGGTACGTGTTGTGTGTTTTACAGCAGTCGAATGGATATTGCAATTTTGGTTGAAAATATTTCAATCATGAACCGATATCTCTATCAACAATATATGCAATTAATTAATTAATACTTATCTTATTACCATTCACAGCTATGAGTAATCTCCATGATTAAGTTTGCAAACTAAGTTATATGAAATCGTAAGGTGCCAAAAGTGGTGAATTGTTTTCGCGCCTATTTGCACGGATTATACAGGATGGAAACCATAGTTGCGAGATAAATGAAATTTATTCGTCAAAAATCAAAGCTAATGAGAAACACTTTCATAAAAACCAGTAATGAGTGCGTTTCAATTATTAATTACCAAGCAAAGGATTATTAACAAAATAAATGAGAAAGTAATCCATGAATATAGAGGTCGGAACTATGCCTTAATGAAGACTCCATGATCTTGTTTATTAGCATAAAATACATTCGTGGTGAATTAGATAGGTTGGAGGATTCAATAAGAATTGAAATAAGGCTACATAATTAATCATAAAGGTCTAGATGCAGGCACGTTCTGTTATGTCTGGGATTGTGGAACTAAGGATAAAAAAAAGTTTCTGATCCAGTAATATAAGAACTTTTTAGGAGATTTGTTCGGTTGTTCAAGCAAATTACTGAACTGGAAGAACTTTTTAACAGCTTCCTCCAGCTAGTGGACAAGTGCAGATGCAATGACGATGAGCACTGCTATTAGCAGCAAACTAACAACAATGTGAAAAATACAATAGAGGGACACAACTGTTATTGGTACAGTTCACTGCTATGGACAAAACGGGTGGATATTGCAGTTCACTGTTACTGGTAAACAGTTGCTACTTTACCAGCAGATTGGTGCCGGTATTAGGTCAGCTGTGTGCCGAGTTTGGTACCATATAGGACAGCGCAACGGACAGGTACATGATCTAAGTTTACTTCTATTTCTATAAGCCCCCTGATGGGACATTAAACAATGGGCTGTTACTAATTTATTTTAAGGTTTGGAACTATTTGCATGTCAGTCTTATATTAACAAATAACATATGTTAGTCTACTCTCTCCAAAAAATACCAAAATAAATAACTCAAATAAGAAGGAGACTACTGCCATGGGTCACCAAATTTTCAGCAAAGTACATTACAACATGTGATGGTCAGTCTAAAGTATTTTTTATTAAGATAAAATTATATCAAGGGTCGCCATTGAATTCATATATTTTCATCCTAGTGAACAATGAGGTCACGAAAAACATATAAGACGACATCCCTTAGGGTATGCTCTTTGCTGATTGATGAGAGCAGGATCGGAATTGATCAGAAACTAAAACTGTGGAGATGTACTTTAGAATCGAAATGTTTCAAACTTAGTAGGGTTAAAATCGAATATATGAGGTGTAAATTTAGCGGGGACAGCTCAGATAATGGAGATGTTAGATTGGACGGACAAGTAATATCTGTGAAGGACAAATTTTGATATTTGAGATCGATGTTGCAGAGTGATGGAGGGAACGAGGAAGATGTAAGCCATAGAATAAAAGTAAGATGGATCAAATGACGACAAACATATGACATTCTCTATGACAAAAATGTGTCAAATAAACTAAAAGGTAAATTCTACATGATGACGATTAGACTTGCGATGATATATGTAGCTGAAATGCGGATGTTGCATTAAATATGTGATCATATAAGGAGAGATCAAATTAGAAATGATGATATACGAGAAAAACTTGACATAGTATCACTTTAAGAGAAACTGTCCCAACACCGTTTGCGATGATTTGTTCATATACAACGAAGACCCCCCTGAAGCATCGGTACGTAGTGGTATTCTAAGTCGTTCCAAAAACACAAGAAGAGGTAGATGTCGACATAGACTAACATGAGAGGAAACAATAAAAAGAGATTTGAAGAAATGAAATATACCTAAAGAGATTTACTTTGGATAGGAATACCAGAAAGATGGTGATCCACATATCAGAACTATAATTTAGGAGTTAAAATTCTAACTATTCCAAACCGAATATAAAGGCGACGCATTCATCGCAACCTCCGACCACACATCCTCACCGATCTCCTCCCACCCTCCCTCGCCCAAACCCTATATCTCGAGCACAACCACCATCCATGTCCACCATCGACCACCAAATCCACCACCACCAACCATCAGCCATCAGCCATCAACTAGATCACAAGTCCAATCATTAGCCGCCATCAACGTGAGACGAACCTCACGTGCTTCGTTCAACCTCAGAAAGGGGGAGAGCCTCAAGTACTATCTTTTCTTTTCTGATAGGTGTTGTGTGTGCCTTTGTTTAGATCGAGCTCTATTGTAAACCCCTGAACCTAAACCTTGAACCTGCCTTGTTCCTGCCAAGGTCGAGCCCTGCTGTGCTTCTTCCCTGCCTTGTTTTTATGAACCCGTGGACTATCTCACCTGGAGTCGTCTTACCTTGAAGTTGATGTTGCCCCTATGAAGCTAGGGACAAATTGTGAACCTAGAATCTAAACCCCTAAACTTATAACCTAAACCCCTGAACCTAAACCTAAACCTAAACCCCTGAACCTAAACCTAAACCAAAACCCCTGAACCTAAACCATGATGAAGTCAGAGTCAAATCCTAAACCTAGAATCTGGACCCTAAACTTAAACCTAAACCCAAACCGATAATCTAAACCTCTCCTTCTCAAATCGAAAATCTAAACTCCTTCACAATCCGAGAATCTAAACCCAAATCACACCAAACTCCTCTTTGATCTGATCTATATCAACTTCCAAGAGTGTATGGCTACAACGACTTGATCGATGGACGGATGAAGCTTGTTTTTCATTTCATTTAAGTTTATTTCAATTTTCGATTTAGGGTTTAGGGTTAGGCTTGTATTTCATATTTCTTATCTTTCTTTATCTGCATTTTTCTTCTTCTTTTTATTATGAATAACTTTTTTTAATTTGCTTTAATGAAAAATTATAGTAGACTTTTCACCTGCTACTTAAAAAAAACTATAGAATATAGATTTTAGGTTGTTAAATTTTTAGATTTTTTAGACTTTTGATTCTTAGATTTTAGAATTTTAGGGTTAGAATTTAGGATTTTTTTAGATTTAGAAGTATATTTCATAGTATAGATTTAGTGTAATCATTATTTTTAGGGTTATCATTATCATTATTATTAGCATTATCATTATTATTATGGATGTCTGTAGTATTATCAGTGATATTATTATAAATATTTATATTATTATTAGTACCATCATCATCATTATTATTTTCATTATTATTATCATCATCATCATTATTTTCATTATCATCATTTTCATTATTTTCTTTTTTTTTATTTGAGATCTATGATCTTTATACTTTCGGATTGAGTTTTGCTTCTAGCCAATTCCAATTTATTTGGGATTTCAAATAGGAAACTATGATAGCACAAGTGTTAAGAAGAGAGATGATTTGAATAAAATTAGGGTTAGCCTCTAATTGAGAGGTTGTCCTTTTATATATTAATTATGATAGAATTACAAGAGAATCACTAATTAATTTCTCTAATTAATACTAATTGATACTTTCTATATTCAGCACTCCCTCTCAAGATGAGCGATAGATATCGATCATCCCCATCTTGTTACAAAAAAAATCATACTCTTTAGAACCCAGCCTTTTTGTTAGATAATTTGCTAATTGCTCTTTAGATTTTACATAGTTCAAATTTAAAGCTCCCGAATTCAATTGCTCACTGATGAAGAACCGATGATCAATCTCCACATGTTTGGTGCGATCATGCTGGACTGGATTGTTTGCAATATTGATTGCAGATTTACTATCACACCATAATTACAATGATTCTCCTCTAAACAAACGCAACTCAGATAACAAACTCTTCACCTACATCATCTCATACAGACTCAATGCCATAGCCCTATACTCAGTCTCAGCTGAAGATCTGACAACCACGTCTTGCTTCTTGTTCCTCCAAGCTACAAGATTGTCTCTAACATGTACACAATAACCGATCGTAGACCTACGATCGTCCACACAACCAGCCCAATCGGCATCACAGTAGCCTTCAATTCTCAAGTGTCCATTGCTCTTAAACCATAATCCCTTCCCTAGACTCCCTTTGATATACCTAAGTATTCTACAAACAACTTCCATATGTTGTTCTCTGAGATCATGCATGTACCTACTCACCACACTTACATCATGAGTAATATCAGGTCTGGTGTGAAACAGATAAATGAGTCGACCCACCAGTCTCTGATACTGCTCCTTGTCCACCGGATCACCTGCATCAGCACACAACTTATGATTCTGATCAATTGGTGTACTGACAACCTTGCAACCTAACATCCTGTCTCTGAGAGGAGATCTTAAGCATACTTCCGCTGTGATAATACTATGCCCTTCATCGACCTTGCAATTTCAATCCCGAGAAAATATTTTAACCGTCCTAGATCTTTAACCTCAAAGTCCTTTTCAAGTCTCCCTTTTAACTGCAAGATCTCCTAATTATCACCAATAATCACAATATCATCAATATAGACTGCAAGAATTGTGTTACGATGTCCTGAATGCTTGTAAAATAAAATGTGATCCCCACTACACTGCTTATATCCTATACCACAAACAACCATTTTGAACCTATCAAACCATGCTCTCGAAGACTGTTTCACACTTTTCTAGCTAACTGTAGTGTGGCACATCCCGACATGATCTCCATGTATACCTCCTCCTTGAGATCTCCATGCAAAAATCTATTCTTGACATCTAACTGGTGTAGTGGCTAGTTAAAGTTGGCAATACACGACACCAACATTCTCACAGTACTCATCTTCGTTACTAGAGAAAAAGTCTCATCATAGTCAATACCATAAGTCTGACTATATCCTTTTTCCATCATTCTCGCCTTGTACCTTTCCACCTTGCCTTCTGGAGTTTGCTTGACAGTGTACACCCACTTACAACCAACGACATGTTTCCCAGCTGGTAGATTTACCAATTCCCATATGTCATTTTTCTTCAAAGCTTGGAGCTCCTCCTGCATAGCACACAACCACCTAGGATCTTGTTTCGCTGCCTGCCAACTACAGACACTGAATGCAATGATGCAAGAAAGGACTTATATGCAGGTGGAATGGATGCATATGACATAAAATTTGAGATGCCTGTTTCCCAATCAAACCTACTTGGAGGTCTACTCGCATTGACTCTAGTAGTCCTTCGTGGTAAGACATGAGGATCAGGAATGTTACCTATTGCTTGTGAGGAAGATGCCGAAGAAGGATCTAGGGAGGAGTTAATTGGGACATCTGCAGTTGTGGTGATTAGCGGACGTGAAGAGGCTAGTTGCTCACCTTACTGCTATTTGTGTCTCCGTTCATATACCCTCAACTCTCTTAACTCGGTATGTTAGTCATCCTGTCTTTCAATCTCCCTTGGCTCCTCCTGGCTTTCGGTCTCCGAAACCCCCTCAGCATCACCATCAGATACCTGAATAGGATAAGGAATCATACCAACCACAACTCCATTCACATTCTCCCCCTCTCTACTAGCACTAGCAGAGCCATTCTCAAACATCGAATCCAACTTCGAACTTTTCTCATAAAATGACTAAGATTCTCGAAAAGTCACATCCATACTAATAAATAATCTCTGCTCAGTAGGACACCAACACTTATATCCCTTTTGACGTGATGAATAATCTATAAAGATACACTTAACTGCTCGTGGATCCAATTTACCCACCGTCGGTCTGTGATCTCTCACAAAACATGTACATCCAAACACCCTAGGCGGTACAACAAACATATTATATCTCAATAAAATCTCACACGGTGTTTTCATTCCTAAAATCCTTGATGACATCCTATTGATTAAGTAGGCACTGTCATTACTGCTTCACTCCACAAGAACTTAGGTACATTCATTGTCAGCATCAAAGAACGCGCCACATGTAGTAGATGTATATTCTTATGTTTCGCCACACCGTTCTGAGTTGGGGTGTCTGGACAGGTAGTCTGATGCATAATTCCTTGAGTTGAGGTAAGAACCGTAAATTCTTTATTCATGTACTCTGTCTCATTATCCGTCTGAAGGATCTTCACATGTGCTCTTGAAAACACTTGTACATTTCAGACTTTTATTTCGTCATGTATATCCAGGTCATACAAGAGTGACAATCAATAAAAGTAATAAACCATCGGAATCCACTAACATAACTCGTACGACATGATCCCCAAACATCAGAATGAACAAGTATAAATGGCTCCATACTTCATAAACCACTTATTTTATAAGTAGAACATGTTTGTTTTTCAAGTTCACAAGCATCACAAAAAAACTTTTGCCTATCTACTTTATTCATAAATTCAGGATCAAGGTTATTCAAACTATCAAATGATAAATACCCTTATCTATGATGTTGAAACATCACTTCTTCATGTCCTTCATTCACATCAGCAGCAAGCGGAACAACATCTCTATCCACATACCATAGACCATCACGCCTGACTCCAGTCCCAATCTTCCTCCCCGTTTCCCTTCCCTAAAAGATACACACATTTTTATCGAAAAGAACAGTGCAATTTAATTGATCAACGAGGGAACTGACAGAAAATAGATAGACTGGAAATGAAGGAACATGCAACACTGATGACAGTGTGATAGATGGACTGCACCTAACCAAACCAATGCCACTGATGGGTTGTGATGTCCCATCAGTGGTCTGGACAGTTTTAGCCTTTTAGGACACACATGCTTGCTTGGGTGGTATTCTACAAACTCACTAGATGTTCCTATGACATGTCTAGATGTACCTGAGTTTATGATCCAATCAACATTAGATTTAGTTGATGCAAGTTCCTGAATACCTTTGTTGACATTAGCATAACCAGCAAAGTTACCAAAATGGGCGGCGATGTCATCTATATTTTCTTTAGAGCTCTCAACTTATAATTTGAACCTTCTCAGCTCCTCCAACTCTGTCATTTTAGCTGCATTTACCTTAGTGGTGTTGTAAGAATCATCTGCTACTGCTAAATGAGCAACTCCTCGTCCACCACGTCCTCTGCCTCCTCGGCCGCCATTTCCACCCCTCTGTCCTCTACCTCCCGGCTGCCACCAGTGTTGCGTGGTTGGAGGCAGTTATAGCTGAGATGTCATTTCTTCTCACAGTTGTAACACTCCCGATCTTCTCTAGCAGGTGTAACCAGGACCACCAAGGCCGAGCGTAC
This sequence comes from Schoenoplectus tabernaemontani, assembly GCA_037127355.1. Classification (NCBI taxonomy): domain Eukaryota; kingdom Viridiplantae; phylum Streptophyta; class Magnoliopsida; order Poales; family Cyperaceae; genus Schoenoplectus; species Schoenoplectus tabernaemontani. The sequence continues at coordinate 11,829,383 of CM073738.1, forward strand.
CACTAGTGTAGCCTCACCCGTCATCACTTTCTATCTGATCTCCTCTTGCTCTATCGATGCAATGATCTCATCCAGTGATGGAAGGGAAGGTAAATGATACATTACAACCCTTCTTGCTTCGAACCATACATTCAGTCCCTTTAAGAAACGGGCTACTCACCCGCGCTCAAGATACTATTTTCCCAAGAGAATATCAATGGGATTCTGCAAAACCAACGGATCATAGTGATCCAAATCCGCCCATAAACTTCGTAACTCAGCCACATATTGATGCACCGAATTTTCTCCTTGTGTGGTGACATCAATCTTCTCTTCCACCTCCATTATTGTCATACTCCAAAATAATTAAATCAGATTAGGGATGATTAATCCCGCCATGTACGCACGACGAGACGTGCGTACAGAAGGCTAAATGAATAAAATAAACTAAATACAGAATAAAATAATAATAATAATAATATAAAATAATATACAGTCCAGAATAAATAGTAAGGTACAACGCCTGACACCGGCGGAGCTAATTCCATCGGAATGGATAGCAAAAATCTCTCAAATAAAATCCAAAGAAAGAAACAAAAATCTGATAACCGATAAGTCCTAATCAATTACCCAGCTCACTGTGCTGATGCGGCGAAGCACCTCTGATATCTTGCAGGACTGCACCTAGCACTCTCATCAAAATTAGACCAGCACCTATAAACCTGGATCCCACAACCACCGTGAAAACATGAGTGATTTAAAAATTACTCAGTACGAATTTAGATCTAGCCTTAAGATTTGATCTTCTTTCCTAGACTGGACCCAAATATCGATACCATGTTTTAATGCAATATAATAATCATGTGTGAATATATTAATATTTTATGCACAGTTTGAGAAAAACACCTATATGTTATGACATGAAATGACAAGAAGACCCGAAATAGAAAATCAGTGAAATAATAATATAATATAAAATATAAGGTACTAGAACCAAACACCCGTAATAATTATCCTGATTGTAAATCACCAGATCTATCACAAGCGAGCACCACCAGTGTCCCAACTTACGAACTTGGGCCTTGCCTAAGCGGGCGCCACCAGCGACCCAATTCGGGCTCCCAAGGCGATAACGCCTTAAGAAAGTGAGTGTGCAAAGGTACATACTCTAGTCTGCTAAATCTGGTAATTCACCTTACAAAATAAAAATAAACGGATAAGTATGTTTTCAGTTGTCATGTTGCCAAAAGGAGATAACTACCCGTGAATTGAGAAATCGAAAATAAACGGGAGTCTACACTCTACTAACCAAGGGTCAGAGGATTGCATCCCGAAAAAAAATAACAAAATGAAATATATACAAATAAGAGGCTACACTGTACCCACTAGGGCTAGATGACCGCATCCCGACTTTCTCTGTACCAATCAGGAGCCAAAAGAGAAAGTCATTCAGACATACCAGGATCCTAAATAAGCCGGATAAATAAAATAATATAATATCACGAAATAGATTGCAGTCTCGAATATGGCCGCCCACACTAAACACTGAAGAACATGGTATCCTAATCGCTCAAATTTTGGATAAAAATTTAAATCATATTTAAGAATAATAAAAATATAATATTGATCAAAGAGAAAACACTTTGACACGACCGAACCCGCCAAATGACGGGGTCGGTGGATAACCGATAGGTGAAAGTGCGCAGTGCATATACAGACTAAAGGGCCCCACGGACCAACCGGTTTACCGAACGTAACCCGTTGGTCTGATTATGCAAGACAATCCCAGACTGAGAAATTATCCAGCCCGCCTCTCAACACTCTCATGCATTTAATACATCATTAACTACCTAACTTAAATAATAATTTATGATAATAAGTATTGCCCTAATATTATAATCTATAACTTGATTATTTAATTTTAATCTAATCCTATCTCATGACTATTTTCTGAGTCCTACTCCTATCTTGTCTACATGCAATATGACATGATATGACATGCGAATGTGGATAGGTCCCAAAAATGCTAGTCAATTTATCAGATACAATGACAGTTCAATTTGGGTCTCTAATCAGTGTCTGATCAGAAAATACCACAGTTTAGATTTATTTTAAAAATATTTTCATTTTTAGTTTGGGTTCCTAATTCTGAAGAAAGAAAAGTAAATTCCAGGAATCCATACCTGAGAGTGCTGATGAGGATCGCGGAGCCACTCTACTCCGGAGGCAGCACGCTTGTCTTAAGATCAGCATCTTTGTATACGAGGTCGGGATCGAACTCGTACAACGAGAGTGAATTTGAGTCAGCTATATCACATATTATTATTTAATTAAATATTTATTAATTTAGTGCAAATTATTTTATAATTTATATTTTGATTTATAAATGAAGTCTTACATATCATTCGATAGGATTTTACATTTTCTTAAAAATTTTAACAACACCTCTACTATAATTATAATGTGCTGGAACGTGTATTGATTCATTATTATCAATTATGGCTTAAGCATTTTTATTTTGATTCTTTTAGTGGTTATGGAGCAACATTATGTCTTCTGATGTTTTAGTTTTTCATATGATTTTGATGTTCGTGTTGAGAGGTTCGAAAAATATCGTGTAACAAGTCGTAACCCAAATAAATCGACAAAGCACACAATAACAAGCAACTAAACAAAGAATAATTGTATTCATCCAATTGGATTACATTCACAATTGAATAGAGAAATTGATTAATATATAAATTTCTAATATTTATTTATATTATTATTATTTTTTAATTACTAATACATTTAATAATTATTATTTATTATATCTACTTAATAGTTTATTGTAAATCATTTTCATTTATCGTTTTTTTTATAATTTCTTTATATTTATGTATAATTCTCTGAAGTAATACTAATTAGAAAACATGTACATTTGTTATTCTGATATCAATTTTATTTTTAAATGCATATACCTAAAATAGTAAAAAAATCAAGTGATTTTCTAGCTATTTTAAAAAATAGTAAAAAAATCTTAAAAAATATAAAATTTGATCTCCAACTAGATTTTCATATGAAAAATATTTTAACTGGTCGGATCGACCATTTAAACTTTAAAGACGAAGAAACTGTCCGTAGCACACGAGTCATACGTGCTATGCGTAGCATCATAGCCAAACTTTCTCACTCTCTCTCTATATATATATAGAGTAAAGATACCGTGAGTTTAAGCTCACGGATGTCTTCCGTGAGCTTAACTCAAAAAGTAAATCAAATCATCTCCACATTTTAATTTATCATGCTCATTAAATTCTTTATATGAAAATCTTGTGGGATACAAAAATTTAGAGTGTTTTGAGCTTTTTAACCTACTGTTTTTAATTTTCTAAAGTGATGTTCAAATATTAAATATATTATTATTATTTTTAGAGCTGATTTTCAAAAATTAAAAACCACAACTTAAAAGTTCAAAACGCTCCAAATTTTTGCATCCCATGAGATTTTCATATAAAGAATTTAATGAGAATGATAAATTAAAATTTGAAAAATAATTTGATATATTTTTTGAGTTAAACTCACGGTATCTTTACTATATATATATATATATATATATATATATATATATATATATATATATATATATATATATATATATATATATATATATATATACTCATATTTTATCTTTGTCAACTTTCATTTATGAAATCGTCCTTAAATTATTTTGTTATTGTGTCTATTCCCAAGTGCCTAAACAGAACCAGCAAATATGATTAAGGTCAACAAGACAGATTGGCAAAATCCAATATCTCATCAGTTTAGTAAATAAAGATTTGCATACCCAGTAACATTTCAATATTAGAACCCATCAAAACAAGTTTCAGCAACAGACAAGGCAGAAGCAAAGGCAACTAGTACCAACAAAATCGGTACAACCCAGTAAATCTGGGACAAGCCACCCAGTTCAGAACAGAACCAACGATTTAATAACAGAACCAAAAATCATTCAACATTTCTAGCAAGCAGAACCGACCATGTACAAAACCCCACAAGTGGTGCAACAACGAAACCCATATCAGCAAAGGAAATCAGTGAAACCAATAAACCGAGGTATGGCCAGAAACTAGTAAGGCACCACAAGCAAAAAAGGTACAGATCTCATCCTTGGACCACATCTAACATTTGGGTTTATTAAAAAGGGGTGAACTGTATCGCAAATAGATCAAGCTAACCAACAAGAAATTTTCAGTCGGATATCGCGCATACACGAAACAACAAGCAATCCCCAAAGGGACAATTAGGCCAGGATTTACCGGTAAAGGAAAACTGCAGCAGACATTGAGTGGAATGGAACTAGCAAGCAGGGAGGAACATCACCCTAGTCACGTCCTTGGCTCTTATTTCTTCTTGATTTTGCTAACGGAAAGAAATCTCGCAAGTGCACTGTTCTTACCAATTTCGTATATGAGAGAATCTAAACAGTAAAAGAGGGGAAAAGAGGGCCAGGGGTGTATAAATGTTGGAGAAGGCGGGGCAACCTTGAGGTTTGTTCAGAGGTGGATGTCCTCGGATTGGCGAGCGGGGCGGCAAGAGAGAGAAGATATGAGTGAGAGGGTGCATGTGATGGGATAGGGTAGAAGGAGCGGTGAGACAAGATAGCATGCTAGGTCAGCTCTTGGCTGTGGGGTGCTGCGACAGGAGAGAGGGGTGATCGATTTGGGTTGTAAGGGGCGATGCAACAAAGAAAGGGCGGAGGTGAGGCTCGACGAGGGCGATAGAGCAGAGGAGGCATGAGCGAGAACACATTTTTAAAGAGGGGAAAGGGGTTCTGCAGTCGACATGGAAGAAGAGTGAAAAAGTCCAAAGGGGTTCAGTGATGGTGGGTGAAGTGACGGGAGAGGGTGAGAGGGAAGAAGAAAAAGAGAAAATTTTATATCGAATTTTGTAAGAGCATTTTCATGTTGTCATTCGTATAGTCTAATATGTGAAGAATAATTTTTTAAGTTTTAAATTATATTCATTAATTTATTTTGAGACAATTTGATTATTCAAATTTTAATTGATTAGTTAATTTATAATATTTAAATTAAATTACAACGTTGGATTTCACTAATTGGATGTTACCTATAATTTTACACTTTAAATTTTCAAAGGTTTCTTTTTCTTATCATAATTTAAATTGACTAAGATATTTGGTATTGTTTATTTGATTTGGAATTAAATTCTTTATATTTTCTTTAAGTTTTATTTCTGAGATTTAAAATTATATTTTGTTGAATTTTATAATTTTATGATATATATATAGTTTGGCTACGGTGCTACGCGTAGCACAGATGGCTTGTGTGCTACGGACCATTTCTCCGTCTTTAAAGTTGAAATGGTCGATCCGACCGGTCTAAATGTTTTTCATATGAAAATCTAGTTTGAGATCAAATTTTATATTTTTTAGGATTTTTTTTACTATTTTTTAAGATAGCTAGAAAATGACTCCTTTTAAATGGCTCATAATAATTAAATCAAGTGATTTTCTAGCTATCTTAAAAAATAGTAAAAATTTTTTTAAAAAATATAAAATTTGGTCCCCAATTAGATTTTCATATGAAAAATATTTTAACCAGTCGGATCGACTATTTGAACTTTGAAGATGGAGAAACGATCCGTAGCACACATGCTATCTGTGCTACGCGTAGCACCATAGCCAAACTTTATATATATATATATATATATATATATTCATATTTTATTTAATTATATGTTTTCTTATTTTATTATTTTTAATCTCATGAGGTTTCACAATCATCATCATCACATTCCCAGCTCCAGAGTACATCCCGTCAATACTTGCTAGACATGCGCATCACTGCTAAATAATCTCCTTTAAAAAAGATCACATGATTCTCACAACGCAATCCAAAAAATAATAGACTCACACACAAACCGTGCATGCACATGCGATCACGGCCTTCACCATTTGTCAGACACAATAAAATTCAAAACAAACACGAAGATGTGATATACTCTCAATATATTCTTTTATATTTTTTTCTTCCTTTTTTTTGGAACAACCACAAATTAGATGAGCACAAAAGAAAAAAAAGAACAAAAAAAGATCACGCATTAGCGACATGAGAGTAGCAAGCCACAACCGTAGAGGCCCAAATGCGAGACGAGCAAGCCCGAGATGGGCAAGCTGTCAGTGACTCTGATACCATGTTAAGAATAGAGATGATTTGAATAAAATTAGAGTTAGCCTCTAATTGAGAGATTTTATATATTAACTATGATAGAATTATAAATAGAAAACTATTAATTAGATAATCACTAATTAATTTCTCTAATTAATACTAATTGATTTTCTAAATAATACTAATTGATAATTTTTATATTCAACAAAAGACTTTATTGTTATTGCGTTTGAGCATGCAAAACTTCCAGCTAGAAAAATTATCTCAGTAAAATTAGCTTTACATGGATGTAAAGCAAGGAAAACTTTTGATGTCAGTGAAGAAAATCTCACAAATGCTACGGATCAAAAGCTTTCCTTGCTTGTTTATAGGCCCCGTTCGATGTTGTAATTTTTGTTAGGAAGCCCTGCTTTTGGGACATAATTTTTAAATAAAAGATTACTTGCTTTTCGAGAACTGGAATATCCACATGATGCAGAATCAATTTTTAGGTTTGTGTTAAGTATCATTGAGGAATACCAATGTCGAGATAAAAAAATTTCTATTAGTTTCGATAATGCTAGTAACTGTAATGCCGCAATTAGACTTTTAACAAATACTCTCAAACCCATAATGGATGGTGCATTTTTCCACACAAAATGTGCATGTCATATTCTAAACTTAATTGTGAAAGCTGATATGGAAGTCGACCCAATGAGCAGTAACAGTGCCAATTAACCGAACTGACAGAAGAAAATATTTTATGGTATTCATTGGAACCGATGAAAGTAAAGTTCCTTAAATATTGGCGTGAAATACCCCCCATCATCATCGTTGGTCACGGTTCCGATAAGACACGTTTAACACGATTAAGACACATAGATACGACACGGTTGGTCACGGTTCCGATTAGACACAACATGAATAAAGCACAACATGATTAAGGAACGGCACGCTAGACACGACGTGTCTTATCCGTGCCGTGCCTCCTTCTATCATTTTTGGGCACGGCACGACACGATACGAAAAAAAATAAAATAATAAAAGACACAGTACGGTACGACACGAAAGCACGGCATGCCCGAACACGACACGGTCCGGCACGGCACAAATTTAGAACACTAAGCCCTGGGAAGCTTTGGCTTGTAACTTTTGAGTGTTCGATTTCTTAGTCATAAATTATGGTAAGCCACTGCATGCCAGGGTGAAAATTATCGAAAGTGTAACTTTTGACCTAAAAAGACATCCTCCGGAAAAATCAAGTCTGACCATATTTTGCATGGTTTCATCGGTTTCAAGGTGAGCATGTCCAAAAAATAGATAAAAAATTCAAGTTTAAGGGCCCACAAAAATAATATCCAAAGTATGTTGAATAAATAATTAAAAAGTTGTACTTTTTACTCATCATGGTGCTTAAGTGGGCCCACGCATATACCAAAAACCAAAGTTATTCTACCGAACACATTGACCTATTGCTATGTTCAGTTTTAAGTGAAACTTATAAATGCATGGCTTGCCACAAAATAAATTCAGCAAACCACAACCTATATTAGTTAGAAGTTTATGAAAAATGCACCATCGAACGCACCATTGAAAAATGCACCATCGAAGCTCTTCATTCATTGAGAGCAGCTCTGTGCATCTATGGAGCTTTGGGTAATCCTGTAAAATCAATAGAATATAACATAAATATTGGATAATAGAAAGGATGAATCACAAAAATAAAATCCAACTGTAAGAAATACTTCCATGCGGTCATATTCTCATATAAATTTTAATGACCAAGATTTTTACATAGATACAAAGATGATGCGGCACTAGATTAAGTGCCACTGAATAAATTTTAATGATCAAGATTTTTACATAGATACAAAGATGATGTGATGCTAGAATCTGTGCTGCTGATATAGACAATCTTATTATGCAAAGAATATGAAACTACCTTTCTGATAAGAAAGAGAAAATCCTCAGTGAGTAGTTTTCCTCTCTTAGATCTTACATTTTGAGCTTTATGCATCTAATAAATGACATTACATAATAGCAATTAATAATAAATAGAAGTTTCAAATGGTCCCAGTGGATAATAGTGAGATGGTAAATTTTTTTGGCAACTTCACCTATCTAACCATAGAAGCAATTTACCCTACTTAGTTCAACGAGTGTGTATGGCTAACCTGACCTCTCACATATCTTTGGAGTTTGGACACTTATGAACTAGTATGCGAAGTATTTCTAAATTTGCAGAGATATTTGGGTTATTTAAAAGTTCTGCAGAATTAGCTAGAACTACAAGATTGTCATTTGTCATAATAAAGAATTCACTATACCTAAAGCTCATAAGTCGTAATTCTGAACCTATTTGACCCATAATCTTTTGCAATGTCAGAACTAAATCAGACATGGCTAATATTCAGAGGGCCAGAGTTTAGTGGATCAAATAGAGAGACAGAGACACTAAAACAATACCAAATTTGACCCCCATGCATATTACATTTTGTCTACTGGTACAAGAGGCTATTTGACCCCAATGCATATTATATTTTGTCTACTGGTACAAGAGGCTATTTGACCCCCATGCATATTATATTTTGTCTTACACGCCCCTCCTCCCAGAAATATACTCAAAATAACAAAGAGGAAAAAGAGAGAGTGGCGTATAAAATCAGTGATGTATTCTACAACTATATCCTCAACCAATGCAACTGTCTCTAGCAGAGGCTGGAAGAAAATTTACAATGATAATATCAACCACTTAAATTAAGTCATAAATGAAAAAAAAGGGAAATTCCTGAAAACTTATAGCTAAATGCTAGCTTAGACAACCATACAATTAAAACTTAATTGATGCTTTATTCCAGGTTAGTTTAAATTTATTAACAATGTGAAAGTGAATTTGACAAATATGAGCGGTACATCAATACCACAACAGTACCAACTACGCAATTTTTGGCATAACCTCTTCTTCTGTTACTCAGCATAAATGTAAATGATATTGAGAAAAGAAATCCTTACATTTGCATCATCGCCGTTTGCATCATCGCCAAAGCCATACATCATATGTTGCACTGCAAATTAATAACAAAGGTGTAAAGTTAACAACTAATTTGTAGAGAAAATTGACCTATTAATATTATTATTTTCTTTAAAATTAACAAAAATGAAGGTAAGGCAATGTTAATATTCAGCCTTACATAAATTTAAAAATTTCAAATTTCTTTCTAATGACATGCATTGTAAAGAGAATAATGGATCCAAATCTTAAATCTTTTTTACTCTGATTAGCAATGTCATATTATTATTTCCAGGTATACAAAAATAAGCACCCATTTAGTTAACTATTGAAAATCTCCCAACTATACAATTACTTTTCCAGGAACAGTTCACTTGACAGACCAATACTACTCTAGTCTGATATAAGGAGCATTAAATTTAAGTTACCATCTAAAATTTATGCTTTGTGATAGAATGCATATCTGACTTTAAAAAAAACACTCATGAGAATCAAACTGGCAAAGCCAACAAATTAGCATAGAAAAAAAAGTTGAATAGCAAACTACAAGTAACAGGAACCCAAATCTTGAACACTATTATAAAACACCACAAAATCATATGATATTCAAAAATAAAAATACTTGCGCTACTCCTAAGCCATGATAGTAGTTGAAGTCAACATAAAGATACTTACGGTACTCCTAAGCCAAATTGCTTCCAAAATCTACAAAAATAATCTGAATCTGAAGAAGGACGAGGAAACAAATGGAATTATGATCTTTCTGGAAGAAGTCGCGCTTGTGCTTGAGAGAAGGCTCCATTGAAGAATGCTGAGCCGCTGATGCTGGTGCTGTGCCCTTATTGGTTGTAGCTCTGGCGGCAGTGGTGGGATTTGTAGGAAACAATGAAATGGATGACTCTAGTTCAGATGACAATGGAGAGCTGAAGACTAGTAAAAATAGAATAACTGAATCGTTGGAAGTTAGTTAGGATATTAAACAAATAAGGTAGTTAGAGAGAGAAAGCTCAAAGCTCTATTATAACAGAATTCTCAAATAGAAAAGGCTATAAATAAAGAGCCTAATGAAATGTAAATGAGTGAGATTAATAGAAAGAAAACATTGTTCAATTCTCTTGTTCAATTACATTTCCGTTATGGTATCAGAGCCTATGAGAAAGAGCAAACGCTCAAACAAAAATTAGCGATCCTTAAAAACACATATCAGATAACAAAATCTGATCTCTCTCAATCCCATCTCAACCCCGGAATTAGCTCAAATCATTGTATCAATTTCCTCTTCAATGGCAGGGAATCAAAACACAATTATAATAGTATAATCCCAGCAACCTATTCAATTTTCACATCAGATTCACACCTCCTTGAATCAAGAAAATTATCTTCTTTGAAAATCCCAAATTCTACCTGTGCTAACAGGATACAATCTCATCACATTCATTGAGGGATCCACACCAGTACCAGACCGCATGATAACAGTCGGAGAAGCAATCAATTTCAATCCTGAATTTCAGAAGTGACATCAACAGGATCAATTGATCTTGGCTTGGCTCTTTAACTCCATCTCTGCTTCAATTCTAGCTCAGATGCTCAATGCTGAAACCTCACATCAGTTGTGGAATCAACTTCAACAACTTTACACATCTCAGTCCTTGGCGAAAGTTCTTGAGCTCAAATTACTGCTTCAGACTTCAAAGAAAGGAAGTCTTATCTGTGCACAATTCATTCAACAAATACAAAGTATTACTGATAGATTGTGTAGTGTTGGCTCCACAATCTCAATACAAGATCTGGTCATATATACCCTTCAAGGTCTTGGATCTGAGTATGATAACTTTGTGACAACTTTCTCTATGAGGACAAATTCTCCATCAACGACTGAGCTCCAAAGTCTTCTTCTAGCACATGAAACAAGAGTTCAAGCTAGTGTAAAGGCTCTCACAAATCTATCTGCTCATCTCACCTCTTCTGCCTCAGCTCAGACAGGAGCTAACAATACCTCATTTCAGCAGTCAGAAGCACTATATACTGCCACAAAACCTTTCAACAAGAACAATCAAGGTCAGTTGCACAATTTGTTTCGGTTTCATAACACCTTGATCAGGACAGAAAAGTATATAACAAAATGGAGACAATTTCATTTGAGTGAAAAATGACATTTATTGTCATTTGTCCAACAAAAATCTATATCTGTTTCTTTATAACGTTTGGATATGAAATAATTTGCTATGTACATCTACATGGAACTTCTTTGAAATGACCAAAATACACATCTACATGGAGATAAAAATCATGACACTGAAGCATAAAAAAGTAGAGAAAGGTATCAAAACTCAGCAACAAATTATGCTTTGCCTGAATCAAAATCTCACATTTTCCATCCAGCAAGGTTTCCATCTTTTACCAATAGGAGACCTCATAAAACCAGGTAATTACCAAACTCATCTAGAAGTTCGAAAAAATGTACCATGTCTAAAATTGAGGAAGTGTGTTTGTATTTGTCTCAACTCTCACAGTAAATTCACTTCTTTTCCATGAGCTATTGGAATCAGCCTCAGAATTTATATGTCAAACTACTAGCTAATTGGAAATCAGGACTAAAGTGGTTATACAACTTTCAGCATGATTTCAGATTTCTCAAGAGTCAAAACAAAAAACCAAGAAGTACAACATTATACGGACTGAAGTTACACCACTATCCACCTCTATAATAATAAAAAAAAACTTATTGTAATTTGATCTTATTTCTTTCTTTCTATTTTTCCCTTTTTTCTTTTATTTATTCTGTATCAACTATTTTTTACTTTGATTTAATGAAATACATATAGTAGGTTATTCGCCTATAACCTCCAAAAAAAACTGAAATACTGCTAATTAGCATCTGACAAGATTTTTCTCTATTTACTAGCATCTCCCCATGAAACAGATAATTAGGAAACTAGTATAGTTCAGCTCTGTGAATCATTTTTGGACTTTTTTTCTACTGTAATGAGTCATATAGCCGGTTTAAAAGTAACCGGAACCAATTCCAAGTTTCCAACTGGCCATTAAAAAAAATATAAAAGGTGGATATGTAGCACTGCTAGTTAGTACCATATTGCAAAGATGCAATTAGTTATCCATGAAGTTGAATTTTATCCATATTACAAATTTAGCAAATGTCAGTTGAACTAAATTGAACAAATTCAGATATTTTAGATACCCAGTTTGGGAAGTATTTTAGTTTGAAAATGAAATTGCCATGTTTCCAAGAGTCACTATGGAAATTCACTCAAAACTGAAGCCTTCTTTATCTAAAGCCAAGTACTACAATTTTGTCAGAGTAAAAGAATTTAGAAAAAAAAAATCTAACTATGTGGTAATGGTATTTAAGAAGCACAAATAAAGAAAGGAGATTTGAGGTAAATTAAAAAGCATAATCTCGCCTGTCCTCTCGTTCCAATCAGAAGATCAGGCAAACCTAGAATTCCATTTCTCAAAAATATGAAAATTGAAAGGAAAACTGATTCTGATCAGGAGTCAATTAATTACACCAGATTACCAAAAGCTGTCTTTTTTTCCTCCATAATTGAGCTCAACTTTTAACCTCCAACTCCAACCAGTGTTAATATTTCATTTGCACTTGATCTTATTCATACTTTGTGTGCCGTAGATACTCTTTTTTCTGTACGCTATGGAGCCAGCATCGTCCTGTATCGTCATTTTGCGACAGACTTGTCTAAGTTCCCTTTGGCAAATAAGTAATAATTTTTGGAAGAGTGATAATTTTAAAAAAGTCATAGAATAATAATTTTTTTTGAAGAGTGGTAGAAGAATGATATTTTTGTCTATTCGGAAGAGCGAAGATATCATTTGGCAGTTGTTACTTAGAATAGTTAAAATATGAATAATTATGATATTAATAATGATGATGATAATAATAATAGTAAAATAATAATCATAATAGTAAGATGATAATAAAAATAATAAAGCAATAAAAAATAAGCATAATAAATAATAATATTATAATAGTGATATAATAAAAATATAAACATAATCATAATATAGTAATATAATAATATAATAATAATAAATGATAATTATAATCATAATTATCATAATATAATAATAATAAGTAATCATAATTTTAATAATATAATCATAATATAATAATCATAATCATAATCATGATAATAATAATTATAATCATAATCATAATAATATAACCATAATCATAATCATAATAATATAATAATAAAAATATAATCATAATTATAAAATAATTATAAATAACTATAATTATAATAATATAATAATAAATTAATCATAAATATAATCAACATATAATAATATAATACAACATAATAAAATAATAATAAAGTAATAAAAAATAATCATAATAAATAATAATATTATAATAGTAATATAATAAAAATATAAACATAATCATATATAGTAATATAATAATAAAAATATATAATTACAATCATAATTATAATAATATAATAATAATGAGTAATCATAATTTTAATAATATAATCATAATATAATAATCATAATCATAATAATAATAATTATAGTCATAATCATAATAATATAATCATAATCATAATCATAATAATAATATAATCATAATAATAATATAATCATAATAATAATATAATCATAATCATAAAAATAATTATAAATAATTATAAGTATAATAATATAATAATAAATTAATCATCACTATAATCAACATATAATAATATAATACAACATAATAAAATAATAATAACTAATCATAATCATCATAATATAATAATATAATAATAAATAATCTTGTTCATAATAATATAATAATAAAATAATTATATTTATATTCATAATATAATAATATAATATTAAAATTATATTTATAATAATACTAATGGTAACGATAATATAATATCAATAATGATAATAATAATTTAATAATAATATAATGATAATAATAATAATAAATAATAATCATAATATTAATATAATAATAAATTATAATCATAAATATAATATAATAATATAATAATACTAAATCTTAATCATAATCATAATATAATAATATAATATAATATAATCAAATAATAATCGCTATTCCGACGAGAGCTAATCCGGTATTCCACCTATAAGTTGGTATACCGGATTAGCACTATTCCGCACTCTTCTACTTAGTCTAAAATTCGTTTGGCAAATTAATTCGTCGGAATAGCTATTCTATTCTAACTTTTTGCTATTCCATTGAGTGCCAAACACTCCCTAAAAGCATTCACATCCGTGTAGATTGTTAAAATTAAAATTTATGTCATATCATTAAATTAATAATATTTTTAGAATTAAATTAAAAATTATATCCCTAAATAAAATGAAATTATCAAAATTACACTTTTGTGATTAATTTTTCACTCTCCTACTAATATGATTTATCAAATAAATTATTAAATTTAGATAATTATCTAACTTTCTCCGATCTTTATATTTTTGAAATCAAAGTAACAATTTAATAGTGAATGCTCTAAAAAATTCCCTTTTGTCCTTTTTCACATTTGAAACAACCTACTCCTGGTCCATTTTTTTAATTTTGTGGTCTACTCCTTAAGGACAGAGAATCAGAGAGCTCAGGTAGCCCATGTTTGTTATCATATGTTTTTGGTGTTGTACTTAATAAGCCACAAGTTCTCCTCTGTGTGAAACTCAACACACAGATAAGGCGAGATGTTGCCTCTTGTAGGTGTACTTCAGAGGAATTAAATTCTCCTCCCCAGCCAGGCCGGACGCCCCGCTGCTCGCACCCCGCATGACACCCCTCCTCCCCAACCAGGCTGAGCGCCCTGCTGCCCGCACCCCACGTGCCTCCCCCTCCCTCCCCAGCCAAGCCGGTCGCCTCGCTATACGGCACCCCGCGCACCACTCCCTTCCCCAGCCAGGCCGGGTGCCCCGCTGCACGACACCCCGTACGCCACCCCCTATCCCTAGTCAAGCCGGGCGCACAACAACATGGCACCCCGCGCGCCACCCCCTCCCCAGCCAGGTCGGGGCCGGGTGCGCCGCTGCACAACACCCCGCGCACCACCCCCCATCCCCAGTCAAGCCGGTCGCACAGAACCCCACACGCCACCCCTCCCCAGTCAGGCTGGGCGCCCGCTGCACGCACCCCGCGCGCCACCCCCCATCCCCAGAGTGAAGTGTCATAGCTCCATGTCCGTAGTTTTTTTCTATTTATTCACATTATGAATTTTCTTTTTTCTTGGTGTTAGATTTTATTATCAATTTGATTACTGTATTTTTTATCCTGCTATATTGTCATTTAGAAACTTCACCCTTTGTAAAATATTTTTTATGATTATTATAATTATTTGTTTTTTCACTATTCAGTTAGGTTTATAGTTTGATTAAGCTACTGTCACTATCCTTGCGTAGCTATATCAGCTTTAGAACCCTAACTGATACAGACCACTTGCAACAACATCATGTGCTCAATATAGATAGACATTTTTTTTTGGCGGTCAAGACAAATTGCTATCTTTTCTGGCACAAGTACAAGAAAACACATTTCACTCGTTTCTTGATATTATATATCCGATTTTATTCGTGATCCGATCCGAAAAATAACAAAAATTATTTGATCCGTATGTATCCAACTGTTTTACCATTATCTATCAATATCTGATCATACTTGAAGGTATCTGATCTGATATTATCTGAAAAATTCATAATATATTATATATTTTTCAATTAAATTTTTAGCATACATTATAAATTTAATTATATGTGATAAGAGCATTATGTTGAAGGGCAATGTGAGGCTTTTTAAAGGGGTCCATTGTGTTGTAAAGTTAGATATAACAAAATCTAGGTTATTGTTGTAAATATAATTGCAAGTAGTTTAGGGTTATCTATGTAATTGTGACTCTTATAGATAATGAATACGACTATGGAGAAAAACCATATTCATTTCAAAATTATTTTCAACTTGGTATTAGAGCGCAGTCCGCTCTAGGTCAAAAGGGGAGATAGCGTACCGTGTTCGTCGTTGCACACCGGTGTCACACGTGTGGAGTCCGTGAAGTCTCCGTCGAGCAAGCACCTCACCTTAGTCGCGATCGCGACTTCCTTTCAGCGCATGTGTCGCACGAGTAACCGAGGAGCACTAAGTCGCGCGAGTAACCGAAGTCCGTCTGTCGTTGTTGTTAACTTCTCCCCATCCAGTGAAATTCTACTGTATCGACTGATTCGCAAGGGTAATCTTCGAACCGAAGACCAACTTATTTGGACCGCAGCTATTTTTGTTAGCGAGGCAGAGAGTATTTTGCAAACCAAAGTTTCAACCTGTGGACCGAAGTTGTAAGGAAATTATTTCTAAGCAGAAAATAGAAGGAACCGGTCTTGAGTTTGGGAAAACAGAAGATGCAACTGACATGACAACACCTCACTATCCCACTGTAATACCTCTAACTCGTATCACATTAGTTGATGCATCGAATTATCTAATTTGGGCGAAGCAATCTCTCATAAACTTGAAAGCTCGTGGTTTACACAAGTATGTTATTGAAGAGTCTAAGAAGTCAGGTAGTGTCGAGGACTCCAAGTGAGATTTAGATGACAATATGGTCTCTTTATTACTCACTAATGTCATGGATGATGCCATACTACCACAGTTCATTTTGTATGAGTCGGTTAAAGAGATTTGGGATGCAGCTTCGTTCATTTATTCTCAAAAGGAAAATAAGGCATATGCCTTTGAGCTGCAGACAAGAACTTGGATCTTGAGACAATGAGGTTTGAGTGTGATAGACTATTACAATGAGCTCTCTAAGATTTGGCAACAAATTAATTTTATGATGTCATGTGTAGCCAAATGCTCGGAGTGCGCTGGAATTATCTTAAAAAGAGAGAATCAGATCCGGACATACAAGTTTCTAGATGGACTCAACACGAAATTTGATCAGATTCGTCAATAGCTCACTCAAAAGGAGCCTAGTGTGAATCTCATGGAAGCATTCATGGTTGTGGTACATGAGAAAAGCAGATAGAAACTGATGACACCAATAATAGTGAAATAAGGAGTCGTAGCAATTGTAGCAACTCCCAAGAACACACAACCAGCACCTATTGAGCGCGTGTGTGTTTACTGTCATAAGAAGGACCACATTCGAGATACCTGTTGGGACCTCCAAGAAAAATCCCGAACCTGAAATACCTGGATCCCACAACCACCGTGGAAACGTGAGTAATTTTAAAAATTACTCAGTACGGATTTAGATCGAGCCTTAAGATTTGACCTTCTTCCCTAGACTGGACCCAAATACCGATACTGACTTTCTAAATGCAATAATTATCTATTTATAAATAAAATTTTAGTTTAATGCATTCTCTTTAACAATTCACTGTGATGCAATGACAGATAATCCTGAAATGTAAAAATCAGTGGAGAATAATATAATATATAATAAATATATATATATATAAGGTAGGAGATTTAAAGCACCCGTATAGATA
The DNA here is from genome assembly GCA_037127355.1 of Schoenoplectus tabernaemontani. Taxonomy (NCBI): domain Eukaryota; kingdom Viridiplantae; phylum Streptophyta; class Magnoliopsida; order Poales; family Cyperaceae; genus Schoenoplectus; species Schoenoplectus tabernaemontani. The sequence continues at coordinate 11,847,011 of CM073738.1, forward strand.
TAACCCAGTTGCAGATCATCAGTCCATCCACAAGCGGGCACGTGATCGGGCCCTGGACTTGTCACTTACCTAAGCGGGCACGTATTCGGGCCCAACTTATAATCTTAGGATTTTCGAGTAAGCGGGCGCCAATGCCCTGAATACCCTGGGAAAATTCAGCCTCCCGGGGTGATAACGCCCTAGGAGAGTGACGGTTAAAAGCACGTACTCGATATTCTGAATCTAATGATCCACCTCATAGAATAATAGTAATTTAATAAACAAAGGGGATTAAAAAGTTATGCTTTCAGTTGCCATATCGTCAAAAGGAGATAACTACCCAGGAAATAACAAATCAGATACTAATACAAATAGAAGACTACACTGTACCAACCAAGGACCAGAGGACCGCATCCCGAAAAAATGATAAAATAAAATATAATACAGATGTAAGCCTATACTGTACCAACCTGGGGCCAGAGGACCGCATCCTAAAGGGGAGCCTACACTGTACCAACTAGGGGTCAGAGGACCGCATCCCGAGAAATGATAAAATGACATATGATACAAATGAGAGCCTACACTGTACCAACTATGGGCCAGATGACCGCATCCCGAGAAATAACAAACAGAGTAGAATCCAGACTCGGATATGGCGGCCCATACTAAACACTGAAAGACATGATATCCTAATCGCTCAAATTTGGATTAAAAATCTTAATCATATTAAGAATGGTAAAAATATAATATTGATCAAAATAAAACACTCTGGCACGACCGAACCCGCCAAATGACGGGGTCGGTGGATAACCGACAAACAAAGGTGCGCAGTGTATATACAGACTAAGGGGAATGTAACCCATTGGTCTGGTTATACAAGGCAACATCAGACTGAGATCACCTGGCCCGCCTCTCAGCACTCCCTTGCATTTTACATGATTAATTGTCTAACTTAATTAATAATTAGGGGTATTAATAATATTAACCTACTAATTATAATATATAACTTTATTTATTTAATTCTAACCTAATCCTATCTCGGGACTTTCCCGAATCCTACTCATATCCCGTCTACATGCAATATGACATGATATGACATGTGAATGCGGGTATGTCTCGAATATGCTGGTCAACTTACCGGATGCATATGACAGGTCAGATTAAGTCTCTAATCATTTTTTTGGTCAGAAAACACCGCAATTCAGATTTATTTTAAAAACATTTTATTTTTCGGTTTGGGTTCCTAATTTTGAAGAAAGGAAATCAAATCCCAGGAAATCGTACCTGAGAGTGCTGGTGAGGATCGCGGAGTCGGTCTACTCCGGGGGTAGAACATCGGTCTCGGGGTCGGCGTCTGCGTACGTCGGGTCAGGAGTGACCTCGTACTCCGCGAGTGGATCCGAGTCGACTATATCACTTATTTTAATTTAAATTAAATATTTATTAGTTTTAACGTGATTTATTTCACAATTAATCATTTAATTTAGATTGATAGTTTAATTAAGTGTTTGTTCGGGTTTCATCGTCTTTTCTTGAAAAATTCGGCAACATTTCTGCTGCATTTATTCGGTGTCGAAAATTTTAGTTGTTCGCATATTGATCCGTTAAATTGTGTTTATCGTTCTTGATCACTTTTATACATTCATTCTTTTAGTTTCGAGTTTATGGATTTAATTACTAGATCAATTAATTTAAAATAGAGAAATTGATTAATATATAATATATAATATATTATATATTATATATTATATTCTAATATTCTCTAATCTATTATTTAAAAATAGAGAAATTAATTAATATATATTCTAATATATGATAATTATATCCTAATTATTATTTTTATTATATTTTTAAATTATATATATTTTTTTCTTTATTTTATCTAAGTATTTTTATTGGATTTTTATAAGTTAGAGAAAATAGTTATTTTAAAAATAAAATAAAATAAAAGGAATAAATAACATAAGATAAACGGAAAATAAAATAAAAGTAAAAGTCATTACGGTATTAATGTGTTGGTGTTTTAATGTTCGGGATCATACGCTGACTACCAAATCATTTGTGCCTATGCACTGATATCCCGTATTCGGGGGCAGTCAGGGAATTTAATCATTTCCCGATCTTTAAGTTTACGTGATTAGTCCATGGATATCGCCAAACCTTTCGGGGCGGCTTCCAATTAATTAATCATATTTTAATTATTCACTTTTATTATCCTGGGATATTTTTAATTATTGAGCCTTATTCACTTATTCTAATCTCATTTATTCTTTTTAAGTCAATTTAAGTTCATTTGTCGGCCCAATAAGATTTTGATTTCATGAAGCCCTATTATATAAGTTGAGGCCTTATTTTACTTTTATTTCTCTAACCCATGTTTTTAGGTCAATATTAGAATCAATAATTTCTAACTATCATAAATCGCAAGGTAAAACAGGCCCAACAAATTGCATGAGTAAATTACCCCATCACAGGCTAAGGACCATCCAACAAATCAACACATCAACAAACATCAGTACTAGTAGATCAAATCGGGGCACAAGCCAAACAAGCACAAGGGTCGGCATTTACTAGAAATCACAGAGAGAGGTCGTGCAGTACCCCGCTTCACTGGTACTTATTGGTACCAGTGTACTAGGGCCTCACTTGAGAGCTACAAGAGGTTAAGGTCCAGGCACAAGCCACCAGAGGCCAGATAGGCAAGACAGAACCAGAGAGGGGTAGACAAAAACCAAGTCACCAAAAATCAGCCCAGTAATGTCTGTCTAATCAATTGAACAACCAAACCAAACAGTTTACAACCAGCAAGGGCAAAAATTTAACATACCAACCATCCATCACAACCCTCGCATCACCAGTACCCACTGGCACTAGTGTACCAAGGACTAGAACAGTAACAAGGCCAAAACCAAAGGGGCATACCAGAATCAGGCCACAGAGCCAACCAGTTGAATCATAATGGAAGTACCAGTCTATTGTCAGATCAGAATTTAGGGCCAAATATATAAGCAAGACACACACACAGCCTAAGCCACAACCCAGTAAGATCGGTAACAACTCAAATTAGCCAGGACAGAGATCGAGCAAGTCGGGAATAAATAAAATAATCAAGCAAACCATGCAACCAGCACTAACTAATTCAAGTCACAAGTATCTCCCCAGCACAAAGAATAATAAGGGTGTTAGGCCAAGGGTTTTTTTACCAGTATTAGAAAGGAGAGAAACGACACAAGAGAAAGTCATAAAAAGGGTGAGCAAAGGGGTCAGAGCTCGTTCAAAGAGGCCACAACACCACCAATCACCTAGTCCCTTCCCCAACGAGGCCAAGAATGCAACCAAGTCCACAGAGTTACAAAAAAAAAAGACCAGGAAGGTGGGGAGAGGGGGAATATAGAGTGAAAACTTTGAAAATTTTAGAGTCAGAAAGGAACCAGAGAGGGGGGAGGTTGTTGTCTTTATAGGCTGTTCAGGGGCGGAGGGTACACCCCTTGTCAACGGCTGATGAGGGCGGTTGGTACTACCTCGGGTGCATAGAGGGGGCATAGAGCGGTGAGAGCCACTCGAGTCGTCAGGGTAGGTAAGTCGGGACTAGCGTGCCAGGGGGGAAAAGGAGGGGTGATGGGATCAAAGGTGTGGGTTAGGAAGAAAAAAAAGAGAGCGCGATGGAACCGCGTAGAAGGAGAAAGGAGATTTGCAAAGGGGCGTGGGCGAACAACGAGGGAGATAGAGGAAAGAGAGAGAGAAAAGAAAAAGGGAAGATCGGCGGTAGTAGTGAGGGACAGGAGGGAGATAAGAGAGAGAACGTTAAATGGCATTAATTGAGAGAGAGAGGGAGAGTTGGATTTGGGATCAAATGTGGTCATTAACTGCGCTTTAGTGTGACAACTTTACCTTTCAATGTATTATTGGTTGGTGATTTTTAGATTAGAATTTAATTAGTATCATGATTTTCCTCATTGTTTGTCTTAACTGTCAACGTTTGGGGGAAATTAAATGGTGACTATTAATCATTAAGTTCTTGTTAATTGACGCGTTAAATTGGTTTTGTTATTGTATTTTATTCATTTCTTTGTTCAATCACAATAGGGTTAAATCCAGAAATCATTTAAAAATATTATGATTATATTTATTTTTATTTATTTAGTTATTAGTCTAATTATTTTAGTTTTTTTAAAAATTAAGTTTTCATTTACTAATTTTCGTAAGTCATCATTTATTGATATATATTTTATATATTTATTATTATCATTTATGGTTAGCTTTATTTATTTATTTGTTTATGTATAAAATTCTTTAATTATCGGTTTACGTTATTTATTAAGTGGTGTTACGTCATTTTAATTCCTTATCTTTATTATTCTTATTATTGCTCAAATTAAATTTTTTGGTTTGACACAAGGAGCCGAGTCAGTTCCATTGACCTGCTGGGCCCGTTTTCGTCAGTGGACTCAACTCATGTTGTCAACCTTTTGAATATACTTGTGTACGGTGTTTTTGTCCGAATAGGGCAACAAACGATTCGAAGTCAAATCGAATCAAATTCAAACTAAATCGAGCTATTTTAAATTGAACTCATATTAAAATTAAACCAAACTAAAATTGAGTAAGTTTGAACTCGAACCGAGGACGAGCTTCAGACAAGCTCAGTTATTATAATTCTTATATATTTTTTTTATAATTTAGAGTGAAATAACTAATATTTTGTCAATTTTATAATGAAAGTTACAAAAATAGTTAATATTTTTATATTATCAAACATTATTATTATTATAAAATATTTATATTTTATTATTTTATAACCAAATTATATTAAAATAATTAATTTCAAGTTATTATGAATTAAACCATGCCGAGACATTGAAAAATTAATAAACTCGAACTCAAACTAAAACTAAGCGAACTGAACTGTTAAAAAACAAATTAAACACAAACGACGAGTCAGGAACTTTTCTTGCATCCTAGTCCCGAATCAGGATTTTTTACTTAAACGACCCAAAAATAAATCTTAACTACAGAAACGGCCTAAGAGCAAATTTATTTTCACAAACGGCCTAATAAAGGGCGTGAGTTGAACTCACGCCCTTAAAATGCTATTTTCTCTGCCCGCCCGCTGCCCAAACAAAAGAGAGCAAAATGACCCAAAGGACATGAGTTGAACTCACGCCCTTTAAGTCCATATATCGCATTTATATCATTTTTTTCCACTTTCGATGGTTTTGAAAGATAACAACCAGAGCACATCAACATCTAAACTCACGCCCTTTGTGTCTTTGGGCAGTGTTCGGGCAGGTAAAATGGAGATTTAAGGGCGTGAGTTCAACTCACGCCCTTAATTAGACTGTTTGTGAAAATAACTTTGCTCTAAGGCCGATTCTCTAGATAACATTGATTGTTAGGCTCTTTAAGTAAAAACTCCCCCGAATCAATTGAACATGATGTTGCATGCCATTGGCGCCTGGACATCACCATTTATTTTGATGAATGGAGAGAATAGAAATCTTTATCCATCTTTTTATCGGAGTTTTTACTTAAAGAGCCTAATAATCAATGTTATCTACAGAATCGGCCTTAGAGGCAAGTTATTTTCACAAACGGCCTAACTAAGGGCGTGAGTTGAATTCACGCCCTTAAATCTCCATTTTACCTGCCCGAACACTGTCCAAAGACACAAAGGGCGTGAGTTGAACTCACGCCCTTTAGATGTTGATGTGCTCTGATTGTTATCTTTTAAAACCACCTGAAGTGAAAAAAAAATTGATATAAATGCGATATGTGAACTTAAAGGGCGTGAGTTCAACTCACGTCTTTTGGGTCATTTTGCTCTCTTTTGTTTGGGCAGCGGACGGGCAGAGAAAATAACATTTTAAGGGTGTGAATTGAACTCACGCCCTTTGTTAGACCGTTTGTGAAAATAAATTTGCTCTTATACCGCTTGTGTACGTTTCTGTAGTTAAGATTTGTTTTTGGGCTGTTCGAGTAAAAAATCCCTTTTTATCACTCGGTATGCCGCGAGAGGCACTATCCAGAGCTTTGGATGGCCGCCTTTAGACCGGAGTAAATGGCCACAACCTTATCCGATTTCTCCGGCACCTCCTTCCGCCTTCTCCCTCCTCTCCAGTGCCGAAGCACCAAACCTTCCTCTACATCAATCGCCAGCCACAGTGGAATCGCGAGATCCTCATCTCTCCATTTCAGCAATAGAAGCCGCAATGAGATTGAGAAAAGCGAGGAGATATCTTATTCATCCCCATTCAAAGGTACAACCACAAGCGATGAAGAAGTCAGACTAATTGAGCAACTCCGCCATTCAATAGAATCTGGCAATTACGCCATATCCGTCACTTTGGTGGAATCCATGTGTGCTAAAGGGTACCAACCAGACAGTTACCATTCCTTTTCTTTACTAAAGGCGCTGGCGGATGTGCCAGACCCTGATAGAGCTGCTCGGTTGGTTGAATTGCTTGAGGCTGAAGGCAGGCAAGACAAACATGTGTATAACGTGTTTATCGGCTGCCTCTGCAAGGCGGGCCGTATTGTTGCAGCCTTTGAGGCTATGGGTCGGATGCGGGGCTATGGATTTCATCCCAAGAGCAGCCCTCACAGTTCGATTGTGAAAGGGTTGTGTGATCACAAAATGCTGGAAGCTGCATTGACAACAATTGAACACTTTCGAGAAGAGCACAGGTGTGCACCAAATTGGGTCACATATGGTAACTTAATTGAATGTGCGATAGTGACACGTGGGGTGGAGGAGGTGCCGGAGCTCCTTGATCAGATGGCTCAAGATGGGCTACGGCCTGAAAATCCCAAGACGGAGGCCATATATAGTATGGTTATCCACAATTTGTGCAAATCAAGAAAGGTGGGTTACATTACTTATCAGCATCTAAGGCCAGTAGTCCACTTGTTCACATGCTTTTGTTGGTTTTGTATTTGGGAAAAAGAAATTGGTTGGAAAAATGATCATTTTATACTGTTCTGTAGGTTGATGATGCATTGGAGTTCATCAAGCACTTGCCGTTGAATGGGACAGGACCGCATGCTACGTCCTACATTCTCCTGCTGAGGCTGTTCTTAATTCTTGGGAAAAATCAAGATGCAGACACGGTAATTGATGAAATGCTAATGAGACTGCAGAGATTGAAAATGGTTCACTTGAGAGCTATTGTAAAGCTGCTGATTGCCAATGGATTTGTCAAGAGAGCAAGAGAGATGGTTGATGTGGCAGTACATAAATTTGGATTGGGTGTTGACATGGTGTGCTGCAGTGAGCTGGTTGCTGCTTACTTGGAAGACAAACAAATGGATCTGGTCATTGAGCTCATTGATTTCATGACCTCAATGCAGCGATTCCCAAATGTGGTAGTTTACAATACCATCATCTCGGGCTTGTGCAATATGGGCAACACAAAAGAAGCCATAGAGGTTTTAGATAATATGAGATATCTGGGTGTGTCTTCAAATGAATCCACTTACAATCGAATCATAGGAGGCTTGTGGATCAATGGAGAGAAGATGATGGCTGTGAAAATGTTGGAGCGCATGGTGAAGGAGGGGCTTTCTTTAAATGTGATTACATACAATATAATTGTGGCTCGCTTGAGCCAAGATGGAATGGTGGATGAGGGTTTGGAAGTGGCGCGAATAATGAAGGCCAACGGGATATCTCCTGATGTATTCTCTTACAATGCTCTTTTACACGGGTTTTGCAGGGCGGGTAGGATGGAGGAAGCAATGCAGGTCTTTGAGGAGATGTTGGACAAAGGATGTGAGCCGCATTGGCATACCTATCATATTATCTTGAAAGGTGCCACTACTTTTGGGTATAAAGCACAGGTGGTAGAGTTGTTAAATGAGATGGATGAAAAAGAGATCATTTCTAAAGACCTGGTGGCATATTTAAAAGATGACTTGTTATCAGATCATAGAAGTGGTAGGTGAGTTGAAGAATGTACTTGTAGATGAAGAGATTGAGCTAACATTTTGAATTTGAACTGGTCCTCATTTGAGGGTTAGATCTGAAATCCTGTTGTCCCTGATTTTTGATGCGCTTGTATGCATGTGGTCAGCTAATTGTCAGGAATTATATGTGGATATATACTTGACCTCTATGTAGATTATTATTATTTTTTTAATTAGTGAAGAAGTAGGTGCCTTTTCACTAAATTGAATTCCCCAATTTTGGCATACAATTTTAAGTAACCACAACAAATGTGTACCTTCCATCTCAGTTGTAATTATCGGGTGTTAAAATTAATTCTCAAACCAGATTTCTTCTACTAAACAAGGAATTCCTTCTCAGTAAACTGTGTTATGTTGTGAGCTATGTAAGTTAACCTACCTCTAAATTAGTATAATTTAACCTTTGATTACTGGTACCAGTACACTATTTGTTAACTGAGAAAAAATAAAATATTTTGAGTCATCTGATCAACAAAGGGCGGTATGGAAGATGAAGGATGAGCCAGTTGTACAATATTAGCAAGAGATCTGTCAAACTGAAATAGAACTTGAGAGATGCATATTCGTTCCTGGAAAATAATTTATCAGCCAATTTCTGTGAGAGTTTTTGTCACTTCTCTTCCCATGACATTCAAATCTTCTGTGGTAACAGAAATATTATCCCACCCATTTGGAAGAGATGATTAGAAGGAGAACCAGCATGTTTATACCTCGCTGTTTGAATGAAAAATATTAAAATATTATGGCCATAATTCTTTTGTCGTTAATTCCACTAAAAATTGATAATGATTTGATGGCATCAGATATTTTTTCAGAAGAGAGACATTTATGGTGGGTCAACTGAGATTTCATTGCCTCCGCTAATTTTGCACACTTTACATCATCTATAAAATTGCAATAATGCCCCTATGCCTCTGACTGTAAATTTTAGATGTCAACCATCTGATCAAATTCATTTGACTGTTCATAATCTCCTTGGTGTCCTGGAGAGGCGGTGTAGACTCGCTCATAGTTCTAAGGGCAGAATTAGATGGCTTATATATATATATATATATATATATATATATATATATATATATATATATATATATATATATAGTCCGACTACGCGTTGTGTGCTTTGCAAAGTACAAGAGCGTTGTATGTTTTGCGCTCTATTCTCCATTTCAAATTAGAAATAATCGATCTGAACCATTTAATTTAATCTTTATATCAAAATCTATTAGGAAACCAAATTTTATATTTTTTAGAATTTTTTTGTTATTTTTTTTCTGATGAGGAGAAAATAACTTGATTTGAGAATTCTGGTTCATCCAAAAATGACGGTTTTCCCCCTATCCAAAAAAATAGCAAATAAATTTCAAAAAAATATAAAAATTGATTTACTAATAGATTTTGATATAGAGATTAGATTGAACGATTTGGATCGATCATTTCTGACTTGAAATGGAAAATAGAGCGCAAAGCACACAACGCTCTTGTGCTTTGCAATGCACCGTAGCCTAATTATATATATATATATATATATATATATATATATATATATATATATATAGTAAAGATACTGTGAGCTTAAGCTCACGGAGGTCTTCCGTGAGTTTAACTCAAAAAACATATCAAATCATCTCCAAATTTAATTTATCATGCCCATTAAATTTTTTATATGAAAATCTTGTGGGATGCAAAAATTTGGAGTGTTTTGAGTTTTTTAAGTCACTGTTTTTATTTTTTTTAAATGATGTTCAAGTATTGAATATATTATTATTATTTTTAAAGCTGATTTTTAAAAATTAAAAACTATGACTTAAAAAACTTAAAACACTCCAAATTTTTGCATCCCACAAGATTTTCATATAAAGAATTTAATAAGTATGATAAATTAAAATTTGGAGATGATTTGATATGCTTTTTGAGTTAAGCTCACGGAAGGCCTGCGTGAGTTTAAGTTCACGATATCTTTACTCTATATTTATATATGGAGAGAGAGAGTGAGGTTATGGTGCTTCGCAAAACACAAAATCTCCTGTGCTTCACGTCCGTATCTCGAATTTGAAAGTTCAAACAGCCGATCCAAACTGTTAAACATGATCTTCATATTGAATTATCTTTGGAGATCAAAATTTATATTTTTTTAATTTTTTTTTTTTTTTAGATGGGTACAAAATCACTAGTTTGGATAGTGCAGAAATCGTTAGATCAGCAAATTTTGTATCCATTTAAAAAATAGCAAAAAAATTCAAAAAAAATATATAATTTGATCTCCAAGGACATTTCAATATGAAGATCATATTTTACAGTTTGGATCGGCCGTTTGAACTTTTAAATTCGAGATACGGACGCGAAGCACGGGAGGTTTTGTGCTTCGCGAAGCACCATAGTCTCACTATATATATATATATATGCGCGCGCGCGTGCGTCTTTGTGATGATAGACCTTTTCGAGCAAAAAAAAACCGATGAACCTCCCCGACACTCCTAATGTGAGAAACCTGAGATGAGGTGATGGTACATTGATATTTTAGTGCCAATCCTTCAATTTCTATTCAATAATACATTGATACTTTTAATGCATTTCATGTTGGATTTATTTGTAGTTATTCAGCTTTGAGTTTTTGTTCACTCATGCTTAAGTCCGTTATCCATGCTGTCAGTTTTCACGGATGATGCAAGGTAGCTAGCTTCTTAGGAATAACCAGCTGCTATAATGTGTTTTCTAACCCATAATCATAATATTCTTTGTTGCATAGAGATTATAATCAACTTGTAAAGTATAATGGTAAGTATGAATATCCTGAAATTTCTATGCTTTTTTTTGAACCTATATTTTCATTAATTGACCTAATAATACGATGGAATCAGAAATTTAGCATTTCCATGGGTATCGATGTATAATTTGGTAGTTTCTGATGTTAATATTATGATGTAATAATAGCCAACTAATTGGTTTTCCTCATGGTTTGTGATAAAGAGGCGTGATTTATCAGTACCAGGTTGTACTTCACCAGTATTGAAAAGTGTATGAATTTTCTTTTCTTTTCTTTTGTTTGTTTGTTTGTTTTTTTTTTTTTTTTATAAAGAAATAGCTACTGGACATAACTATTTCATGAAAAATGAAATCATAGCAATTACCCCCCATCTGGTAGAAAGGGAAATGCACGAGGGTGCTTGCTGGGCAATGCTCAGAGCCAGTGGTTATGACAAACTCGCTCTCTTAAGATCAGCCATGCATTTACAGTGTTTTACCATATGATAAATCACGCCTCTTTACTACAAAAAAAAAACCAACAAATTCAGTTTCACATATGATTTTTGCATATGTATAGAACTTCTATTAGAAAGTAATTATAACAAATTAGAATTCCTTCACATATTTGCTGACCCATTAGCCTTACCGTTAATTGGCGTTAAAACTTCTATTTGGGTACCGGGCACGTCCAACTAAATTGTTGATTCAGTCGGTACCGCTTCCAAACCCGGTACACTTATTAGCATTTGGTTTGGATGATAAACCGTCCTCTCTTGGCGCAAATCTCCATTTCTCATCAGAATAGAGAGGAAAACAAGCTTCTTATCTACCTCTGACAGAATTTTTATAAGGCCGGTTTTCATTGAAAATAAAATAATACTCAGCGGTAGCTCTAGAGATAAATTCAATTTTATACATAGTCTAACAAACAAGAAAAATATTGCGTTTACCAATTTACCTTTTTTTTTTTTGATAAAAACAGACAAAATACCTGTCATTTTCCATTACTTTTCAGAAAAAAATTATCACTTTAGATATTTTTGGCAAAAGTGCTGTGAGTTTATTTAGCGAAGAGCGTGAGTTTTCTTCGCGCGTTTTTTTTTCTTAATCATTATAGAAAGAATTCAAAAGATACATTGCCTATCTTGAAACTGATCTGATAGCTATGAGACAAAAGAATTAAACACAAATAAATAGTTTACTGAATCATGATATTGTACAGTACATCATCATCTGTGTAATTAGATGGTCATAGTGCATTCTGCCAGATGTCTCCTATGATTTTAGAAGTTAAAACGGTTTTAACTCTATTTACCAACATAACACGGATCATGTCGGGTCACACCGTATAGGAGTTAATCGGAGAATCTTATTGATTATAATTTATAATTAATAATAAGATGGTTATAATTAATTATATATGATATAATTATATTTGTTATAGAGATGACAAGAAGCAAAAATCAGATTGAATTTATAATGTGTTGGACACGTCGTATAAATTCGCCGAAACAACAACCGAGAAAAATATAATTGTACATGATAATTATATATATTTGATTTGGATTTTAAATGTTAATTATGGATTTGAATTATGGGCAAAAAGACCATTTATAATTAAAACCTTAATTAATAATTAAAAGCCCAAAATCAGAAAAGCCCAAAAAGGCCTATGAAAAGCCCATGCCGACCTCAAAAGGGTATTTTGGTAATTTGGCCAGAAGCCCAAGGGTATTTTGGTAAATTGGATGAACTTTAAGGGTATTTTGGTCTTTTCACTTTGGAACCTCCCTACTATTCATGAGGGCATTTTGGTAATTTGGCAATTTCACATTTTCTATAAATAGAGGGGTGTGGTGAGAGAGAAAGCTATACCAAATCAGTTCTACTTTCTCTCTCTCTCGGTATACGGTTGTTTCAGAATTCACGGGATCGGTGAATAGTGTTTTTACGAAAGTTACGGTATTTCTGCACATTTGTGAAATAAAATAACTGCGAGTCATGAATAGTACTATTTTGTTTTTTTCTCGGGTGAATAGTGTTTTTATGAAAGTTGCGGTATTTCTACATATTTGTGAAACAGAATAACTACGAGTCATGAATAGAATATTTCGTCTTTTTCTCGGGTGAATAGTGTTTTTGTGAGAAACTGTGGTTTACGGTATTTCTGGCAAAAGAAATAAGCCGCTCTCTGGTCAGTCCTGGTGGATAACCTACAGAGACATCAGACGTTTGGTGCTCCGAGACAATCTGATTTTCATTCCAATTGAAATTTGAAAGCGAGGTATAACATTTTATATTAATCTATTTAATTGTTAAGTAGATTAATGTTTTAGAAATCAATCATGGAGTAGATCAATAAATGTTTAAAGAGGTGTGTATCTCTCGGTAATCATCCGACATACCACTTTAATCCTAACCTTAAGTTAGAAGTAAAATAATATGTTACTGTCTTTTTTAAAGGATTAAATGTCTGTATCTTTCGGTAATTATCCGACATACTTTAATCACTAACTTAAGTAAAAGTAAAATTTTTGTTCTACGGTATTTCCGCAGCTTGAGCATTAATGGGATTTGAGCATTCCAAAATCCAACAATTTATGCATATGATCTAACTAAGGACGTGAGTTCACTCTTCAGTTTAAATTTCTCAAATTATTTTTTTTGTATAACATTTTTTTATTTAGTTTTTAATTTTTAAATTATATTTTAAATTTTAATTATTAAAAATATTATAATGATAAAAATATAAATTAATTATATATATTAATAAATAATTTTAATATTTTTTATACATAATGGACTGATATCGATATTTTTTTTCAAATCATATATGTAAAAAATCAGTAAAATAACTAAAGAATAATTCAAACTTCAAATAGACATAACTTTTGATAAAAAAAAAATCTATGTATAAAATAAAATTATATATAATAAAATAAAAAGACTTGAGTTGAACTCACGTTCTTTAGATTTACACTGAATGTGTGAATTGAATTCATATTTTTTAATCTCAGTATTGCACGGTCAATTATCGGACAAAAAAATTGAGGTTTTAAGAGCATGAATTGAATTCACGCTCTTAATTACACCATCTATGTAAATAATTTGGCTTTTAAGTCATCAGTGTAGATTTATTTAATAGCATAGTTGTTTAAGTAAAAATTAAAAAATTTTACTTAAACGATCATATTATTAAACAAATCTACACTAATGGCCTAAGAGCCAAGTTATTTACACAGATGATCTAACTAAGGGCGTGAGTTCAACTCATACCCTTTGAACCTCAATTTTTATGCCCGATAACTATCTGCGTAATATCGAGATTAAAGAATATGAGTTCAATTCACCCCTTCAGTTTAAGAAATGTAATAAATTTAAGAAATTTAAGAAATTTACTAAATTTAATAAAATTTAAGAAATTTAATAAAATAGTTTAAGAAATTTAATAAATTTACGGACGAATAATTCAAAATTCAAACATACATATTTTTTTATAGAACTCTATGACATTTTTGAAAGATGATTTGCTATAGGATCCCAAGAGTGATAAATGAATTAAAGGGAGATGTAGTTATAGAATAAGAGATTGAGCTAACATTTTGAATTTGAACTGGTCTTAATTCCAATGATAAATGTGAAATGCCATTAATTAAATTGAAGTATTAGGGCTTTCAATGATTCCATTAGCAGATTTAGTTGTCCATCAAATTACTATGTAAAAACTTTGGTGAACTAACCAACTTTGGCATACAATTTTCAGGAATTATGACAAACAGTATGAAACTCTCCTTTTCAGTAGTAATTATATCAGACAGATTAATTAGTTGTCAAACAAGATTTATTCTGCTAAACAATAAATCCCTCTAAGAAACTGTGTTATGCTGTGATCAATGCAAGTGGAACCCAATTTATTTCCACGCGAGTTAACATTCCTCAAATTTAGTACTTTTTAAAATTTTCGTTATGGATTTTATTTGCTGCAGTTTTCAGGAGAGAATTTAGAGTTCTGTAGTTCAATTGTCCTTGCAAGACAAAAAGGCAAAAAAAAAAGGATCAGTATTTGCCAAAGAGAATCTCAGATTGCAATTTGCAGGCATGGCAAATTGGCAATGTTCATATCTAACCACGTCACAAGCACATCAACAATGTAATTCTATGCTAAAGCAGTAAACCCACAACCACAAGCATGTCTCCAATATCTGTTCGCTTTATTCCTTATCAGTGCTATAGCATTGTTCTCGTTAAATGATCATCTTTTCAGAAAAAGATTTTACACTGATGTTTTTTCCAGTCGGAACGGAAAGGCTCTACAGGTGACAGTATTACTCTTGCTACAGAACTGAAATTTTTAAGTTTGTTGCACTTGCAACCAATCCAGTAATGACTTCTTAACTTCTGGATCTTTTACCAGTGAATGCAAAAACAAAATCCATCAAAGAAATTCTGGCGAAGCTTCAAGGGGGGTAAAGAGAGTTGCAAAGAGGAGGGAACCGAGTGACATAGTAGGTGGAGGGAATGAGGAAAAGAGCGAGAGCGAGGAAGATCAGATGGAGAGCACATGGAAGGGAGGATGGCCTGGATGGAGCAGCCTTGTGTCATCGGAAGGGATTATTTGCAAAAGCTAATTGTACGAGGGGTTGATTGAACACTTTTGTATTTGTATTTCTAGTCGAATTTCTCATTTTCAATTTCAAAATATCGATCTTTCATGTCATATCTCTCATTTTTAAATTTAAAATACTGATCTGATCATTTAAAATATTCTATATTAAAATATATTTGAAAATTAAATTTTATATTTTTTAGAAAAAATTTTTAAAAATTAAAAAATTATTTTTATTAAAAATCATAAATTCAATACATTTTTATCCCTAAAAAAATTAATTTTTTTAAAAAAATATAAAATTTAATCTTCAAATATATTTTAATATGGAGAACACTTTAAATAATCGGATTAGTGTTTTAAATTTGAAAATAAAATATATAACGTGAAGTACAAAATTATTTTTTACTTCAGAACTAATCGTAGCAAAACTCTATATATGAATATATATAAAACCTCTTTTTTTTTATTTAAAACAGACTTTTCTCAAAATTTTGTTGTCCCGTTCTGGGTGTAACTGTAACTGTGTGTACTGTAACTGGATATATAGGATACAAGCATACAACACGTTTGACAACGTTTCTTGTTAGTACTCTTTCCTGTTTTCCAAATCTGCTCAGGCAATTTTATTTAATTTATATTACATAATTCCTCATCTGTACATACGATGTAGATGCTAGTACATAATGGCCCAAAAATTGTCACGAGCATCAATTATATTTAATTATTTATTTAGGTTTAATTGACGAAGCACTGCAGAATGCAGAATTGGCGAGTTCTGATCGAGAATTGACACCATTAGTGCTGCTATAGAAATAGTATTGACGAACGAGAACGACAATTAAAACAAGGTAGGTTCCACACCTACCATTTAGGAGAATAGACTTGTTGGGAAAACAAGGTTGGTGATCAATTTAGTCGCATTATTACCAGAGCAACATCATACAAAAGTAGCTTTAATTTGAGTAGTGCCGACAACCAATCCCTTTAATTTGAATAAATCTTTCTTAAATTAAAAGGGTTGATTTTTGTTGATTATTTTCATCCTCAAGACCCTAAACATAATATGTTCCTTAATCATGTAATTTGAACTCCGAAGAAACTCATGGTACTTCTTTCTATTGACAAATAGAATACCATGTTCTAATTAAGGCGATTATCACAAATGGAATTTCAGGCGTATACAAATAGTTTTGACAGGAAATTACGTCATTAGCTGAATTTCAAACACAATTTACGACTTTTTGATTGAGTACAAATACTTAGCAGTGTCGGTATTAATAGTTATTTAAGACCCATATAATATTTATTCCACAAGGAACAAAAACAATTGATTCAAAAAATATTCATGTTCTTAAGAATGCGTCATATCTATTTGAAATTCAAAATCAACTCAGCATTAATACTTGATAATATTTGAGACTTCAACTGTCTATACATTGAAATCAAAACTATTACAACTCTCATATTCCTACTATTAATACTGACATTTTCTAACGATCAGGACATGCAAAAAAGTCAAGATAGTTTCACAAATTAACATATTAACACTTGTGACTTCAACTATTTATACTATGATATCAAAATGTTAACACTGACATATTTTTCCTATTAGATCTATCAAATTCAAGTGTCAACTCTGACATATTTTAACAATCAGTACTTGCAAAATAAATCAAGATAGTTTCGTAAATATTAATTCTATTATAACCCATAACACCTGATAATTCATTTATTTATACTCTTAGCTCTAAATCTTCATACCGAGATATTTTTAATAAAACAAAACAAGTGAACGATAAGATTCTTTTTTTTTTCAACCAGAAAGAAATGTTTAATTTATAAAAAAAAAATATATGTATATTTTCTAGTTTATACACAAATTTCAGAAAGAAAAAATTGTGAATGTTTATTCTCTTTTTTTTTTCAATTCACCAATTTGAATATCCTATTTTAAGGATATTAAAAATTTTGGTATATCCTATACAAGTTCTTGCTTTTATATAGGATAGAGTAAAATTGAATTATAGATGATTAGGCAATAGATGTACCGCATCACAAATGTTGCACAATCCAAGGAGATGTATTGATATCAAAGACAAAGCTAGTGCTAGTATCTATTTCAAGTGCTAATATATAATCTAAGAAAGTGCTAGAAAAATAGTTGTGTTAATCAAATATTAATAGTTATCATGCTTAAGTATTAATAGTGATCAACAAGTATTAAAAGTTATTATAACAATTCAATTAAAAAAGTAATGTACCGAAACAATCTGAACTACGAATATGAATATTCAATTTGTACACTATTATAAAAATAATATAATAATTTTCATGCAGAACATCATTTAAATTAAAATCTCGAAATTTTATATTATTTACACTTTTTCCATCACCATCTCCAAGAAGTAATTGATTCTAATTAAACTTTTATTACAGAATCTTATTTACAAATAAAAAACAAACACCAACTACAAAATGCTATTAAGATATTAAGGCACAAAAAAAAAGTAATAATTGTTATCAACGATAGTCGATAAGTGTTCAAGGTTATCATAAGAAATGGTAACAATTACCATATCAGTTAAAACTTTTAGGTAACTTCTCTTGCAATTCAAATTCACGATCTTCTTCAAATATGAATGATTACGGATCTAATACTCTCTTATCATTTGTTTGTTACCGTTGGAGATGGAGATATTTGTTTATATTTGTTTATATTTGTTTTGTTTTGATTTGAGGGGTTGAGGATATTGAGGGCGAGAGCGCCTCCGCTGGGATTTGAGAGCGCGCGAGCTAAAAAATTCAGGACAAGGCGACAAGCTAAGAAAATTAGTTAAAGATAATGCGTCCCAGCATCCAATAATTTAGTAACATGCAACAACGCCTACAAAGAGAGAAATTTAACATTTTTTTATTTTTTATACCTTCTTGGCTTCTTGCATCACAAAGGTAAAAACACGTATGCGCAAAAAGAAACTGCCATATCATTCATTCATGCTAGCAATTAGTGAGAAGTGACTAGTGAGATATCTGTCATAAAAACTTGTCAAAATATCCAACCAAGTTAAAAATGTCAACTAAACGAACCTACATGATATGCTGCTAACCAGGAACTCATCTGATGATCTCACATTCCATCATACAATATACCATTTCATACAGAACATCCCAAGAGGAGAATTATTGAAACAGCGAGAACATAGAGCGCCTTTTTGATGGTCAAAATGCGTTATACTGTAAGCCAACCTAACTAACATGAATCAACTACCTCTTTGATGGTCTCTCATCCTCATCATCCCCATCATCCCCATCATCATCATCATCATCTCTTCCTCATCAGATGCATCACCAGACCTCTTCCTTTTTGCAGCACTGGATCCTCCAGTAGCTGGTCCCTCTTCATCATCCTCTTCACCTTCTCCTTCTCCTTCTTCATCCTCCTCAACATCCTCATCATCTCCAATTGCATCCTCCGGTTCAAAATCACTGGAGTTCTCCTCTTCCTCTGCAGAGCCCACAGGTTTTACTAGGTACTCTGTCCCAAGCTCCTCCTACAAACAACCAACAAATATAAATCTCAACATATTTCAATTATCCAAGTTAAATTTAAATTAATGGAGAAATTATGGTCGGCAGATCAGATCACAATGGAACACAGATTGTTCAGCAAATATAAACTCAGAAACAGCCTCTGGTAGTTTGCATCATTTCCCAACCATATTTCAGATAAATAAAAATTTCAATATTAATCCCTCTGTTTAAAGGATATTATGGCTGCATTATATTGTTTAGCTATTCAACAAATAAAACATCAAACAAAATTAAACTAACAAGTTACAAAACATTTCAATTATCCAAGTTAAATTGAAATTAATGGAGAAAATATGGTTGGCAGATCAGATCACAAAGGAACACAGATTGTTCAGCAGATATAAACTCAGAAACAGCCTCTGATAGTTTGCATCATTTCCCAACCATATTTCAGATAAATAAAAATTTCAATATTAATGAAGTGACAACAGGAAACAAGCCAAATTCAACTTTACTTCAACAAATGCCAAAATTTCACACAAAAAGGAGCTAAATTCTCGTTTCAACAAAACTGACAAACATTAACAGTTTATTAAGCGGTTGAACAGAGACTAATACGAGTTTTGAGGAACAAGAGTATTCAATCAGACTGACGTGCAGATTTCCAGCTTATGAGATAGTCACAAGGATTATCTCTTCAGAAACAACCTATCGTTTGCATCATTTTCAATACCTCTCAACCACATTTTAAAAAGAGAGCGAAAAATAAAAAAATAAGAACGAAAACT
Organism: Schoenoplectus tabernaemontani; assembly: GCA_037127355.1. Lineage (NCBI taxonomy): Eukaryota > Viridiplantae > Streptophyta > Magnoliopsida > Poales > Cyperaceae > Schoenoplectus > Schoenoplectus tabernaemontani. The sequence goes on from CM073738.1 coordinate 11,866,625, forward strand.
TGTTTTGAATCAGGCTGACGTGCAAATATCCAGCATATGAAAAGGACAAAGCCTCTCATCAGAAACAACCTCTGGATAATTTATTTTGCATCACTTCCAAAACAATTTTAACGATTTTTTTTTGTTGAGAAAACTCTCAAAATTTCTTGAATAGGTAGAAAGGCTTATCCGCTTTACCTCACAAAAGTTAGCATAACAAACAGAGTAACTAATTTGAACCCTTCATTTTTTTATAGTTCTCTTCTTAAGTATAAGACGGTTAAATATAGATAAAAAGTTGGCTCTAAAATAAATCCGGTAATAGGAATATTTCCAGCACACATATCTAATCACGCTAACATTGAAAAATATAAGAAATAAACAATTTGATACCTCATCTCCCTCTTCCTCTTCGTCGCCCTCTTCTTCTTCCTCTTCCTCTTCTCCACCTTCTTCTTCTCCCACCTCTTCCTCTTCTAAGTCTTCTTCCTCTTCCTCCTCCACGTCACCATCCTCCTCTTCCTCCTCTATGTCATCAGCCTCGTCGGGACTGACTTTCTTGTCCTCCTTCAAAGCGGCTTTCTTTTTCTCTATCTCTATCTCTCTCTCGCCTTTATCTACCTCAGTACCTCCCTTCATAACTTAAAAACCTAATTTGTTTGAAATCCGATTGATTTTGTCTCTCAGCTTTGGGGATAAATATAGGCGAATAGAATATTGATTTTTTTTTTCGAATATTTTCCGATGCCTTGCGACTATTTTGTGGGGTTTTACCGTTTTACATAGACGAGAAACGCCAGAACTCCCTCTATGTCTAGGGTTCTAGTAAGACTGTACGAAAGATCTGGACCGTTAAATGAAGAACAGTCCCTCGGATCGATGACTTGGCGCACATCGGAAGGAGAATGGATTAGCGGAGCTGAAAATTCTGCGGTGTACATAGTCTACAACCACTGAATTGCGGACCCCATGAGGTCGCCCCTCAACGATGAGTCACCATCGCTATCATAAAGCTCGGTGCAAAGGAGATATTTTTTGGGGCCTACATTAAGTAAGAATGAGATATCGTCAAATCATGCACCGAGTGCAATAACTATTTTTTGAGAAAAGAACGGTAGGATAATTAGTTGTCCCTAGGGCAAACGTAAGCGGCCAGGCGTTTCTTCTGGCTCATAGTCATGGAATCATAACTCGCTTTGGGTCCCGCAATCATGTGAGGATTAATTATGACAATATTCCGCTCCGGGAGCATCTGAAATTTTACCCCGAAAACACCAGAACAGGAAGGAATCTGGGTGCGGCGAGGGCTGACGTCAGGGTACCTTTACATATCACGCGGTGCTCGCCACTGTGGGGTCCATCAGCCGTTATACCAATTACCATGTCGGTGGCAGGCTCTCGCCTCTAACGGTTGGATGAGCCTAATTACGGGCCTTAGAATTCAGTCTTACCAATTACAGTTCGAGGCCCAAGATATAAAACTCGGATTTAGAGCGTCCAAAGAAATCAGACCCGGATCAACAAGCTGACCTTAATCGGGTCGGATTTTTTCCTCTCGGTTAAAATAAAAAAGAATTATCCTGTATTTATAATGGTTTGGAAAATTTTGAGCACATATCAGAAAAATTCAGTGGCATTTCGAGTATTTTTCAGATTTCCAGTGCAGAGCGACCAATCTACAACATCTTTTTCAATAGACCGTACAACATAACATTTTATATATGTGTTTGTGTTATATAAGACATATAAATAGTCCATCAATTAAATTGTTCGCAGTTAAAATATAATTTTATGATGCATTAAGAATCATAATTTGGGATCATCGAAATTTCAAAATTAATATATTATGCTACATTTTGCTTTCGAAAAGTAATGGAAGCAGGCACCATTTTGCGGTGCTTTTCTTTTTTCAAAAAAAATATATTATGCTACAAATGTGGGATTACAAATTCAAAACTTTGCTTTTGAATACTGTTAAGATTACAAAAATAAACCATTAACAAATTATCAACTTGTATTTAAAACAAAGAAGCTATACAATAGTATGGTAAACCAAAAAAAGTATTGAACTTGAGAAAGTGAAATTACAAATGTCTCCAACAATTGTGGATTAACTAGTTATAGGGAAGGGATCATGACAATGGCCATCTTGACAATCTTGGCAATGGATCTTCAAATAAACTAGAGTTGTAACTCGTGCTTCACAACGGAGATGAATTTATCTTGCTAATGATAATTATTTTATCAAATATGAAAAAAATAATATTACTTTTTATTATGTTAGTGTATGATGAATTGTGAGTGTATCTTTCATACAATTTAGTTTAGAATATGTTTGTTAAAAAAAAGTAGGAGTAACTCATGTAATTAGTTTATAATTAATGTAGAAATTGTTGCCGTAGGTGTCATTTCTATTTAATATAGAAGGGTTTTTTTGTCATTTCTATTTAATATAGAAGGTTTTTTTTTCAGGTCCAAAGCTAAAAATAAATATTAGACTAAAGTCTACGTTCTTTTGAGGTTCATCAATTTGCACATTATAGTTTCTATACATTATTGAAATTTAAAGTATGATAAAAATTTATTATTATTAAATTATAGTATTAGCATCTAGCCATATAAATATTGGGGGAAAATGGGCATATAATAATATTTTCACCTTCGAATTGAGGCAAAATCGCTACCATATATAATATTAGTATTATCTGATGTTCTGCATAAACTAATTAATTATGACCCATAAATATTATATACATGCAAGACTGAACAGATTTTAATAATTATTATTATTATTAAATTAATATTATTAAAAATAAGAGTGATAACGGTAAAATTGCAAATATACGAACCGAAACGCGCCACTGTCAGTGGCGCGTTTCATTAAAATAGGTAAATGCGCCACTGGCAGTGGCGCGTTTGCCTCTTATATATACAAAACGCGCAGATGCATTTGCGCATTGTGGAAAGAGAAGAAAAAAAAATAGAGAAAGAAAAAGAAGAGAGAGAAAAAAAAGAGAAAGAGGAAGAGAAGAGAGATTGAAAGAATGAGGAAGAGAAGAGAGAGGACGAGAAGGAGAAAAAAATGAATGAGTGCGGTATATTATTGAATATTGCAATTAAAGATAAATTTTATTTATCTAAATAATTAGTATTGAAATATAAATTATATATTAATTATAGAAAAATTAATTGTGTAGATTAAATTATAATTATAATTTAATTATATAATTTATTAATTATAATTAAATTATAGATTAATTGTAGGTTTAAATGTGAAATTATTTAATTATAGATTTAATTATCATTAATTATAGATTTAATTATCTATTAAATTATAAAATTATTTAATTGTAGATTTAAATGTAGATTATTTAATTGTAGATTTAAATGTAGATTATTTAATTATAGATTTAAATATAGATTATTTAATTATAGATTTAATTATCATTAATTGTAGATTTAATTGTCTATTTAATTATAAATTTATTTAATTATAGATAAAATTATAGAATTGTAGAATTGTGTAATTATAATGTTAGATTATTTATTAATTATTTATGTAGAATAATAAAGATTTAATTTATTATCTAATTGTAGATTAATTACTGATTTAATTGTAGAATAATATAGATTTAATTAGGCTTTACTTGTGGAATAAATCTTTTAATTAGGTTTTTAATTATAGAATAATATACATTTAATTAGGCTTTTAAATAAAAGAATAATTAAAAATAGAACAATTAAAATCCTAATTAATTAGGCTTTTAATTGTAGAATTCATTTATTATTTAATTATAGAATAGATAGATAAAAAATGAAGTATAAATGAAGTATAAATTAATTTTAAATTACATATGAAATAATTATAAAATATTTAGGAAATAATTATAAAATAATTATAAATTAATTATAAATTATTATGAAATGATTTTTGTACTAGATAATGACAGGCGAGCAACGAAATGAAAATGTCATAATTTATCTCCCTGAAGACAAATATCGGACACATTATAGTCAGGCAGAGGTACATTATATTTAAAAAATAATAATAAAATACATATATATGTGAAACTAATTATGAAATAAAAATTACAGAGAGATAACAATGTCATTCGTTTCCGCACTCACGGTCCGACGATACCATATATCTCGCACATTCAGAGTAGGTTGCGAGTTATGGGATTTCTTCATCTCGCCAGGTTGCGTGAGATTTATGTGCAAGAAGCAGAGACCCGTAACTTGAAAATTGATACGAGTTTATTGAGCGCATTAATAGAGTTTTGGAGGCCAGAAACTCACACGTTTCACTTAAAATTTGGCGAGATGACCACGATAGCGTGATCTCATGTCTTTGTTACTAAAAATATGTGGAAGATGCCTTCAATAAATACAGACAAAATTTATTTAGTACTATGGCCTAAGGGAAATATTTGCGACTACGTACTAGCTACAATTATTTTATGTAATTTTGCAATCAAATTAAGCAATCAATTAACCAATTAAATTGCGATTTCTTGTTCTTATGAATGAATATAAACATATTTGCTCATATCCTCTTTTCTCTTTGTTATGATTACTTAACTAAAATCTTGATTGCATAAACCCTAAATCAAAAAAGATAACTTCACATTGCATCAAGTAGGGCTATTAGAAAAACTCGTAGCTCATGGATCGTTCGTAATTCGCTTGTTAAGTTAATTAGTTGAGTTTAAGCTAGGTCTAGTTCAGCTCGCTAAATTCATTAGACTCATTAAACTATTAATATTTATTATTTATATTATTATGTATTACATGATTCAATATAAATAATTATTATATAGATATATCAAATTCGTATTATTTTTTTAATTTTTGATATAAAGTATTTATATAAATTATTATTGATTATTAAACATGCAAACGCACTTCGCACAATCTATGCACGTCCAAGAACTATATATGCATTTAGGCGAGAGGATATTTAGAGCATCTCCAATGGAAGTTTTTATTGGAGTTTCTAATGAGTTACTAAATCCTATTTGGTAGTTATTATTTTAATTTTTAGATATGAGAAAGATTTTTAATTTAGAAACTGTAGAGGAGAGTTGCTAAATTAGAAACTCAGTTCTAAACGCTACATCATTTAAAAACTCACATGATTTAGCGTTGGAGAACAAAAATTTTAATTAATTAATTTATTCTCATTGACTGGAGCGAATAGCAACGCTAATTAAAATTTCTAAAATGGGTTCAGAGATAAAGTATTTTTTTCAATTGAATATTTCTAATTGACGTGACCACAATAGCAACTCAAAAATCAATGCAGGGTTGGAGATTCTCCACTTGCTAATGGTATGCAGATTTTTTTTATTGTAGTAAATGAAAAAAATAAATAAATGAAACTAGCCACCTATCTCCTCACTTTTGCATACTTAGCCAGATCCGAGTTTGAAACTCGGGTCCGTTTTTTTTTTACACAGAAACGTAAAAAAATACGGACCCGAGTTTCAAACTCGAGTCCGGGTATTTTTTTTACGTTTATGTGTTATATTAAAAACAAAACACAACAGTCAGTAGATTGATCTAAAATATTACAATAAAAATTAAAATAAACACACTCAGTACATTTGAAAATTGCAGGTGTCTGAACCGAGTTTTAAACTCGGCCCAGTACACCTGGAATCGAGTTTTAAACTCGACCCAGTATACCTGGAACCGAATTTTAAACTCGGTCCCAGCATTATGCTATTATATAGCACACCCAGTATATTTCTTCTTCATCTTCCTTCAGCTAACCATTTCTTCAAAATCGCCATTGTTACTGTTGCAAGAGCTTCCAAGTGAAAATTTATTTTTTGACAGATCCAGAGCCGATCCGTATTCACCACTCTCGTATCAGCAACAATAACAATGGCGATTTTGAAGAAATGGTTAGCTGAAGGAAGATAAAGAAGAAATGTACTGGGTGTGCTATATAATAGCATGATGTTGGGACCGAGTTTAAAACTCGGTTTCAGGTGTACTGGGCCGAGTTTAAAACTCGGTCTAGACACTTGAAATTTTTAAATATACTAGGTGTGTTTATTTTAATTTTTATTGTAATGTTTTAGATCAATCTACTGACTGTTGTGTTTTATTTTTAATATAACACACAAACGTAAAAAAAAAAACCGGACCCGAGTTTCAAACTCGAATCTGACTAAATATGCAAAAGTTAGGAGAGAGGTGGCTAGTTTCATTTATTTATTTTTTTCATTTACTAAAATAAAAAAATCCGAATGGTATGCGTCAACATGAAAATTGTGTCAATTTCATGCTGGCATGTTTAGTAGTCGTTAATCCCTGTTCAACTTTGCATTTGCACCAGTGAATGCATGCTGTAGTAGCCATATTCGGTGCACATGCAAGGCAAATTTCTTGCTTCTCTGTACTTAATAATTAAGTGCATGTTTTCCAAACTTGTAAATCATATATATGTCAAACATTTAATATTTACAAAGGCTACAACTAGAAACATTTGTTTGAGGAATAAATCATTAATTCTTGAAAGTTGAAACGTGCTGAATGCAAACAATAAATTAAAAAAATGTGTATAGAACAAGGAATAAGCCTAACGGTGAGAAACCTCTCTCAAATGCTGTACAAACAAGATCCTCTCAAAAGCCTGTCAGTTTGTAAACTCCATGAATTACAAATTTTTCATGGTCATGCAAATTAATTAAAGCTAAAATTCAATAAAGATACGAACACAAACAAAGAATTAATCAACCAATGAATAATCAATCTCTCCAATCGCCACATGCAATTAGCGTCTCAATTATCAAGATCTTTCGGTGTAAACATGTTAACCATGAATTCCATAACCCTCACTTTCATCTGAAGTGTCAAGATGTAATCAGCAGCTGCACAAAACAAATCATCGATCCCTGTCGAGTCGCCACCTGGCACAAGCCTTCTCAATGTCTGAAGTTTCCTGACGATCTGAGGGACCGACTTTCTATATCCTTCTAGAAGCTTCCTTCTATGGATCTTCTTTTTCATGCTACGTCTTCTAGAAACGACACCCATGTTGCTTCTTGCCATGATTTGCTTGTTTCTTTTCAGGGATGACGATGTACTTTGTTGCACGGCTCGAATCAAAATCAAGGCGTTTTGAGTTTGATTAATCCTTGACCTATGACAAACAGAATGTATTGTAGATACCATGTTGTAGGAAGTGATATTTTGTCGCCTCCCCTCGAAGGAAATCTAGCTAGTTGGCGTTGTAAGAGCTAGAGAGAAAGGGAAGAGGAGGAGAGCAAATACTAGTAATTGGCTAGCGCTTTAAGGAGGGGTTCTTATAGGATTGATTGGATAACAAGGTGGCGTGGACCAATATTTTTTTCCTCTTCTTTTTTTTTGAATTATAAAGAATTAAAGAAGAATAAGTTTGTGGAACCAACATGAAATAAATGCCAGAGAAAGAGATCAGAGAGGTGGCATGAGGTTAGTACGGTTGCTTGAGAGAGGAGGCATGTTCTCCTAACCCATAGCACATGCAGCCACATGATTCCTTAAACTTCCTCCCCCCAGCTCTCTCCTCAAACCTTCGAATCTCTTTATCCGTTGAAATCGTTGCCTGGTCTTGGTCTGACATTGGACCCAACTCTTATTTTACTTGAATCGTTAATATATGAGGGTTAATATTGCCCTTTATTTTATTTTATTTTTAATTTTTATTATATTTTTTTTTCTTTTTTTTGTAAATATTGTAATTTTTAAAAAGAAATTAAAAAGAGACCTCACGTTCTTCATGTATAAAAAATTACTCCACCGTATGTGTGTGTATATATATATATGCTACTGTTAGTCATTAAGTACAAAACGTCTTTTGTATTTCGCATCGTATTTTTCATTTTTGAATTCAAAATATCAATTTAACCGTTCAAATTGTTCTTCATACTAAAATATATTTGAAAATTAAATATTATTTTTTTTGGAATTTTTTCTATTCTTTAGGGTTAGAAAATCATTATATAATATATATATAGTCTAAAATGCAATGCGTTGCACGGATGCTTTCATACACCACATCAAAATCACAAATTTTAAGTTAAAAATGACCGATCCGATCCGTTTAATTTATTCTTTATATTAAACTCTTATAGAAAATCAAAATTTATATTTATTGAATTTTTTTTATTTTTTTTGTGTAAAAATAAAATCATCACTATTGGATGATACAAAATCCTTAAATCAAACAACTTTCTCTTGGCCCAAAAAATAGCAAAAAAATTTCAAAAAATATAAAATTTGATTTGTTTACAAGAGTTTGATATGGAGAATAAATTGAACGGTTTGGATCGGTCATTTTTAACTTGAAGTTCTATATTTTGACGTAGTGCACGGACGCATCCATGCATTGCGTTGCATTTTAGACTTTCTATATATATATATATATATGTAGAGAGAGAGAGAGAGAGAGTAAATATACCGTGAGCTTAACTCAAAAAGTATATCAAATCATTTCTAAATTTTAATTTATCATGCTCATTAAATTATTTATATGAAAATCTTGTGGGATGCAAAAATCTAGAGTATTTTAAGATTTTTAAGTCACCGTTTTTAATTTTTAAAAATGATGTTCAAACATTAAATATTTTAATATTATTTTGAGAGCTGATTTTTAAAAATTAAAAACGGTGATTTAAAAAACTCAAAACACTCCAAATTTTTGCATTCCACAAGATTTTCATATAAAGAATTTAATGAGTATGATAAATTAAAATTTGAAGATGATTTGATATACTTTTTTGAGTTAATCTCACAGTATCTTTATTTTTTCTCTATATATATAGAGAGAGGTGTGCTAATGTTCTTTATAAAGCACAAAATATTTCATATTTCATGTTTATATCTCAAAGGGATAGAAAAACGTTGATATTGAATGGTTCAGATGACGTTAGATCAATGAATTTTGTAGCCCTTCAAAAAAATAGTAAACAAATTTCAAAAAACATGAGATATAGGCGTGAAGTACGAAGTATTTTGTGCTTTATAAAGAACATTAGTGTGCACGCACATATGTATATATATAGAGAGAGAGGTTGACTAAAATACAACGCGATGCATGGATGCACGCATTAAAATCTCAAAATTTAAGTTAAAAATGACCGATCGAAACCTTTTAATTTATTTTTCATATCAAATTCTTGTAGAAAATCAAATTTTATATTTTTTTTAAATTGTTTTGCTATTTTTTTGGGTAAGAAGAAAGTTGCTTGATTTAAGAAATTTGGATCGTCCAATAGTGATGATTTTCTTCTTACTAAAAAAATAGCAAAAAAATTTAAAAAAATATAATTTTTTTTAAATAGTGATGATTTTTTTTAGTTAAGCTCACGGAAGACCTCCGTGATGATTTTTTTTTAGTTAAATAGTGATGATCGTCCAATAGTGATGATTGTTTTTAGTTAAGCTCACGGAAGAGGCACTCATATGAGCTCCATCTCCATATATATATCTCTCTCTATATATATATATATATATATATTTTCTAAAAGTATTAGATTAAAATTAGAAATTCTGATTGCGATATAAATTTTATAAATTTATATTATTGATCTAAAAGATTTTGCAGCCTCCCTTCCTAATTAACTAAATTAACAGAAAAACATAGCTATTAGTATGTATTTGGACGAATTCAGAATATATGTATGCAAAGTAAGTTTGGATACACAAATAAGTAGACATATTTTCAATATAATATCTAAACCAAATCCAAACACAATTAAAGTCCCCGCTATATTTGTACAAATCTAGAAAAAAAAAATTGTTGTTCCAAGCACAATTAATTAATTCCGACTATATTTCTACGAACCTAGCTAACTAGAAAGAAAATCTGTTGCTACACACGAAGAAAAGAAAATACACACTATATCAGTACATAAGTAACATAACTGTTATTTACTTATTTTCCACTTCATTAATAATTTTACTTGAACACATGCAAACACATACGCGAGCTATCAGAACTCGTAAAAGTACACGTACGGCCTACCAATATTTAGTATGCACCGGTACTAGCTAGCTTATATATAATCGTCCCCAATGCCACCTCGCTTAATTTCTTCTCATTTTCCCTCGAAAAAACACCTGGATTATTCTTCTCCTTTCTCCGCTTTCTTTATATTTTGTTGTGGACTTGGGTTGGGTTGAGAACAGACCAATCCAGCTAAACGATGGTGACATATGTTTGCCACCGCATGCCACGCGGCACAAGGAAGTGCCTTTGTGCCGAGTTGATTAAGTCCTCTTAATCAATCTTTTGTTTCCCATTAGGAAACCCATCATGGGATTAAGAGGAGAGGATAGGGATGAACTTTTTGGGTATCGTTATTTTGTGGCGTCGTGGAGTGTTTGTCATGTGTGGTGCTCTTGGCTCTTTGAAATCAATAAGAATCACCTCTCTTTAAATTATTATTACAGTATTAAACTATTATTCGATTTATTCTAGTTTTCTTCAAGCTGACTTAATTTTATATAAAAAAAATCAAGTTTATTTGTTATATGCAATGGTAATTTATTTGGCACAAATTGTTTTCTTAAAATCGATATCATCGAAAAAAAATCAGGTTTGCTCTTTTTTCCCCCAAATGTATCAATATTTTGAAGTGTCCCCCCTCATTGTTTGTCGAGTTTCACATAAATGATAGCAAAATCACAAAGCTTAATTATCTAAAAGTTATCGGAACAAATGCACACTACGAAAGAGATTAATCAAGATAATATCTAAAAAATGATCTTAGGACTTGCAAATTAAGGAAGAAATAACATGCTATTAGTCATTGTAAATTTATGAAAGGTATGCTTGCCAACACAAACTAGTATTGTAGAATTACACAGGTCGCCTTAAGACCCCCTGCTACAAAAGAACCACCTAGTTCCTTTTATACATGTGCAATTGTCCATTGTCCATTGTGCCTTAAGACTAATTAAACCTTATTATACTCAGATCTCTATGCTAGGTGTTGATCTCTGAATAGAGGATGGTGGTGCCCGCCGACAGGTTGATTTAGTTCTGTGATTTCTTATATTCTTTTGTAATATCGTTTTCAAAATTCAAATCAATAAAAAAGTACTCGTTAGGTACTGGGATTTCTACCATTCTCAACAAACACAAAAACAAACATTTTATTCTCATTGACTAGAAATCTAGAATTGCTTCTTATTTTAAATCCGTACAGTATTAAAGAAGTTCACAGAAAGCATCCATTGTTGTTTCATATTTTTTTTACTATATTTTTTTTAGTAATTCTCATTGGCTTAAGACCACATGTTATTAAAATGGTTGATCAATAAAACCATAGCCTATTGACATTGTCAATCCGCATTACTCCAGAAAACAAGAAGAAATTTATTACATTAACTAAACTTGGAGTTGGGACAACAGACATGCCAACATAATAGTAACAATGCATCAGTTCCGATTGTAGGTAGCAAAAATAAAAATCAAAAGACAAAATTGCATTATGAACACTCATCAATAAATAAAAGTCCGGAAGCCATTGTCCTCTCTCTCCAGACACAACTAGGATCAGCTGAGACTGGTACCAATTTTAGGAATAAATGACAGGCTTCTCATTGCACCAAATAAAGTAAATAGAGCATCCAAAGGATGATTATTCTTGGGCTGCTCATCACATTTATACTGCAACTGGTTCATTTACAGATACACCGATATTAACCTGTCAGAAAATAAAATTAAAAGTTGCCAACTTTAAAGATTGGTAAAGAAGTCAATTTACAATAGTAAGACAGCAAATTGACACCGCAACTTATGCCCAACAGTTTCGGATGGCTGGTATTGGTATGTACCATCCTGTGTCAGGCCTAGACATAAACAAGCTGGCTGTTTACATGATTTCTGACTTGGTACCAGCACCTACCAGTGCCTCTATGGTACTTGTTGGGATAATGACCAGTAGTTTAAGGGTACATATGTAAAACCATGAAACTCCAGGAGGTTGCTTGAAAGTACCTTGGCAGCTTTGAAGAGCTCATCCAATACCTCAGACAAGGTAGGGTGGGCATGCACTGCAAACTTTATATCCTGTTAAAATAAGGAGAAAGAAAGAACAACAAACAGTGTTAACAGAAAAGTTCTAGTCATATATCATAAAGTTCCAATATCTATACTCATACTCGCCACACAAGATATACCAAAATGTGCCAGGCCACTAGTCAGTTTCACTAAGTCAAACCTTAAACCATTCAAAATAGGCTAATTTCATTGTTTTCTCTAGCAGTTCTCATTTTTACCTTGTTTCAATCAATACTGCCATCTTAAGCCTTGATTAAAAGTAGTGAGGTATTATTTTAATGGTTTTCAGTACAAACCAAAACGTCATAATAAACAACTGTCAAGACATCACACAGTCAAGAAAATACCATCAAAGTATATGGACTAGGATGAAGCATCAGAAACTTAAATAAAAAAAAGTCTCAAAATTGTGAGAGTCCAGAGCAGTTGCGTGTGTACCTGGACTTTGGTACCAAGAGCGATCGAATTAGACGCTTCATGAATGAGGTCAGCTGCATGTAAACCCAAAATGTGTACTCCTAGAATCTCTCCCGTGTCAGGTCTGTATATCATCTGTACAAGAATAAAATTATTATACAATACTACCTTTAATATGCATTTTCTTTATTTTGATGAACAAAACTAACCAGTAGGGATACAAATTTCATAATATCAGCTCATTTATTTAAAAATATATTTTTGCTTTCTAATGCTTGTTTTCCTTTTCTCTGCTTCAATTTATTATTATTGGACCTTTTTCAACAAAAAACTTAGATTTACAAATTTCAGAAATCATCCTCTATTTTGCAATGCTGAGAATCAGGAAAAATGATCAAACTTTATGAAATCATAAATGGAATGAAAATCAAACCATCTCAAAACAACATACTGTAAAGAAGATAGTAACCAGATATGTGTGTGTTACCTTTGCAAGACCATCGCCTTCATTCTCAGCCAAAGCTTTTGTATTTGCTTTAAAGCTAGTTTTAACAACACTAATCTCGAAGCCTTCCTTCTCACCTTTCTCTCTTGCTTGCGGCTGAAATTTTGATTTTTCATTTAGCATGAGTACTCCTCACTTCTCAATAAAACAAGGTCATTTCATGTCTCTTGCAGAAAAATTTAGTGCATGATCCAGAGAAAGTAGAAATATCAGAACTATGGTACAATGCATCAATCAAAACTATGGATCCACAATTTGTTCATAAGATTCCTCAATATGTTCCCCTTGAGAACATATGGGAAAAATAGTTCGTCTATTTCTTTTGAAACTCACAGAAAGAACATAGATAAATTTACCAATTTTCATGTGCAGTATACATAATAATACCTCATGGGATATATGTGGTTTATAAGGTTTTGGAGACACTTTTCCACAGGTCAGACTATCAATATGCTCATTCTATACCACACTGCTTTTCCGTTAATAATGGAAATGGATTATTTTTCTTTTGAAAAAGAATAACCAGATCAGTACTACAGACAGCATCAGCCCTACTTTTTGGGGGATAAGGGTCCACATGATATATTTTCACTTTGCAGGGCTGTTGTTACTTAAAAACATTTTAGGAAGACAGGAGTATACAGTCAGCTGAAACTCAGAACAAGATGGGCAAAAAGAACCCTATTCTTTGAACAAAAGGGCTGCCCTCAGTTTTGTGCAGCAGAGGTCCAGATTAAAGGTGAAATTAATGGGAGCCAAGAAATCACATAGATAATCTTTTCCATTATTTCACAAGAAGTTTTTATCTACTGAGGAATTAAAGGTAATGTATCTACAGTATTTCATATTCTCAAAAATTACTTTTTCACTTCTAGATTGTTATAAACTACGGGCTTTTTGCAATTTCCCGACAACTAAGGATCTGAGATGTGTACATACCTCAGTGAGGCCAACCATGCTAATCTCAGGATGTGTGAAACAAGCAGCTGGGATGCTTAAATGATTTAGCACATGATCCCTGCCTGTTAGTTGCTCAACAACTGCAAGAAAATTTTAAAACAAATTGACATCAAAATATCACTTGGTACAAAGCTTTACAATCTCTTATCTCAACAGTGATGGGTCTGCCCAGTTCTGAATATTAGTCAGCTCATTATATTGACATGCTTTTGTTTATCATTAGGGCCCCCATTAAAGTACAGGACCAGTCGGTTCTGACGTGTACATTTGAGTGCTTTCAACATTTTTCTTTTGATTCATAATTTTGTGAAAGGTTCTTGATTAAGAAGAAACTAAGGTCTAATCATGGTTGAAAGTTTAAATATTTACTGCAAACCTAAATTCCTACTTCAGACTTTGCACTGGAATCAACAATATTTCTTCTTTGGAAAAAAACAGTGAAAAGAAAAGGAAGTACCAGAAATGCCCTGAGCACTGGCAGCATGAGCAAGCATCAGTTTGCCATTAGCATCTCCAATGCAATACACATGAGGAACCTACAAAGCATTTAAATATCTCCAATGATAACAAATATGTTCACCAAGTAATGTTGATCTCAATCAAGCTTTTTGTTGCAGAATTAAGGTCTTTATTGGTTAGATTGAATTGTTTGTGAACCAAGTCCTCATGGGTCAAGCTGCAACATTTCTTAGCAGTATGCTAGCATGCACCAGATGAAACTCAGAAAGTGTTTTATAATTTTTCCTTGCATATCCATGTTTCTCAATTTAATATGCAACTTTCAAGATATTAGTGTAGTCCATTTCAACTAAGCTGGTTCAAAAGAAAAAGGGAGGAAAGAAGATACCAGTTCACTGTTAGCATCAAGGACTCGCATTCGCTCATCAACTGGTACAAACCCACGCTGTGTTGCCACGTTTATCTGAAATTAACTTACATTAGCGAACAACAACAAAACCTTTTAGTCCCAAATAAATTGGGGTAGGCTAGGAATGAAATCCAATCAGAGAAGCTAATGACTAAACATTGGCGACTTAATTTAACATTTTAAGAGAAGCTAATGACTAAAACTTACCACAAACAAGTCATCCTAGCTTGAAAGATACAATGAATCATAAAGGAATATCAGTACAGAAAAAACAACTGGATGAAAATTGAAATATATATATATATATATATATAAGCAACACCAACAGAGGAGGAACATATTATTTCATGTTCTCGAGAGATTGCCAAAAGATCATGAAACAAAGGTATATGAGATGCCTACATTTTCTAAGCCAAGGCCTTTTGTGAAAGGTGCCCTTCCTGTGGCAATAAGTGCTGCATCGACCTGTTAATTACAAATTAAGCAATGTTAAGATGTTATCTATTATCCAATAATGCATAC
This sequence comes from Schoenoplectus tabernaemontani, assembly GCA_037127355.1. Lineage (NCBI taxonomy): Eukaryota > Viridiplantae > Streptophyta > Magnoliopsida > Poales > Cyperaceae > Schoenoplectus > Schoenoplectus tabernaemontani. Next base: position 11,881,937 of record CM073738.1, read on the forward strand.
TAGAGAATTTTCCATCTTTCCATTTTTTTCCTTTTACATTGTGAATTTGTGATTATTATATTACATTTTTTAGACAGAGTGAGGATGGATCATGCTTTCCATGAATGACAAATGTAACAGTACACATATACTCCTGTGTCATATTATTCATATATAATATATACCTCAGCAGAGCAATATAATGTGCACATGCCAACATAATGTTTGAAAATACAACACAGGCCCCCAACATAATAGTGATTCCCCACCCCTCTTCCCAGCTAATTTTCAACAATGCACAAATTAGCCATCTTTCTCATTTTTTTTCATCTATATGCAAATGAAGAATAAAGAGAGGTGACTTCGGTGCTTGTAAGGAAATTAAGAGGGGAGGAAACTGTTTAATTACTTTTGCAGTTCTAAAAAGGCAGATGAGATATTCCCATTTTAGGGTGTAGCTGATATTCTTCTGTTGTTTGTGAGATGACGACTATTTTCAAAAGAAACTTGAAAGCATCAAGATAATTATTACCTCCAATGTTTCCTTTGGTTCTTTTGTTTTTGCATCAATTAACTCAATCTGGACAGGCTTCCCATCCTTTGCAGGTGTAATCTATTCAAAGTTAACATAATAGAAAATACAGTTGTTTTGAGTAGAAGTTAGCAGAGAAGTTACAAAATAACTACAAAATCAAACTTTCTTTTTGATTTGACTGCAAAATAAAACTAAGAAATGGACAGGAGCATACCTTTTTAGCAAAGACACCTGTGTGATAGTCGATCTTGCGAGGATTTATGAGAATTCTCTGTGCCAACTTCCCGATCTCGGGATCAAATCCTGGCATAAGTTGATCAAGAGCCTCTATAAATGTAACCTGTCCAAAGAGTAAACAAATGCAAAAAAAAATGATTGGGCAGGGTTATGGCAAGGTGATGCAATTTAGTTCAGAAATGAGGTTTGGGGTGGATAGAGAGGAATAGAATCAATGATATTCAAATATATTAAAAAAAGGAGGAAAAAAGAAACAATTCTGTTTAGAAAAGAAAGCAGAGGCCTTTTAACAAAAAAACTGGAAAGAAAAAATATATACTGTACTTGATTAAAACACCCAATATTCCTAATATGGTCAGATTTGCAGCTGACTATCAACATTTAATTGGCAAATAGAACTCAATGAGAATGGAGTTACAGGTGATTAAGAAAATTACAACTTGCAACTGACCTTTTTATCTTGACTAAAAATAAATCAACATTACAGCAAAACATACACTCAATATTTTGTCTGACTTTAGTTTATTTGGATATATTTAAAAGTGAACATTGCATTTGTAGGAGCAAAATTGTCAGTACCAAAGCAATGGGCCTTTAGCTGCTTGTAAATATGTCAAAATATTCTAGATAGTAAAGCCAACGTATCTTTGTTTATGCACAAGCACTGCAAGATAGTCATATGTAGCTTTCAAAAAGACAAAAAGAATATAGCAGTACCTCACTACCAAGAGCAGTGTAGACATCACTAAACTCAAGACCAATGTAGCCACTTCCTACTATAGCTAACCAGTCAGGGACCCACTCCATTTTAAGCGCATGGTCACTTGTAAATACCGTTTTCCCTACACATCATCAATGAAATATCTTGATCCTCATGCCAAAACAAAGCTCCTTGCTTTACCTTTTTTACAAGGCTTTTCTTTAAAATAGATATATTTGTGGTATTGACAAATGCAATGTCATTCTTATAACAGTTTAGGACAGATTTTTTTAAAAAAAAAATGTTTCTAGTCTCAAATGTAAACTGTATTGTGATGATGCGGCAAGTTGAAATCATACAATGAAGAAGAAGATACCATCTATTTCAATGCCATTTGGTACAAACGGCATGGACCCAGTTGCAATTATGATATCACGTGCAGTGATCTCCTGCTCAGGGAGCCCAACTTTGCCATATCTCACTTTTTGTGGACTCTAAAATGTTCACACGAGCAAACAAAGCATTAACAACCTCATCAGCTTTATTTATTCTTGACAGGTTGCTAAATATAAAAAAATACACTTGCTCCGTGCCTATACAAGTAATGGTTGTAATTAGAAAACATAAGATCTTTTCTTTTCTCGACGGTTTCTCAAAACCACAACGAGAATTATGTGATGCCAATACCGCAGAAAAAAATTATGTTAATCTTCAGTGCAAAGAAAATGAAAATTGTTGAACTTACCACAATGGTACCAAAACCAGTCAGAATATCAACACCTAATGCTTTCATTGAATTAGTCAAATTGCTTCTAATTTTAGACGCTAGATTATTTGCATGATCAGCAACTGCTTGCCTGTCGTATCCTGCTGCTGACACCTAGCAGGCACAAAATAAATAATATCACAAAATATGGTTCTTTAAAACTGGTTGTCTTCCCTCAAGCATTATGAAAATCAGCATTTTCTATCCAAAAGATTATCAAATTCATCAAATTTGATAAACATTCTATATATAATACAAAGCATATTTTAACATATAGGATATAGATATATCCCTTCCCATAAAGGAAAGTGCATATCAAGCACAAATAGCAAAAGGGGAAGTATCCTACTGGGCAGTACATGGTGTGTTTGGATGGTGTAGAATAGTACTGTTCTCAGGTTAGCAACCATCCAAATACAAAAACAAAATCGAGAATAGCAACAGAACAATGCTAATCCGCTAACCCATAGAAACGTTGGGTTAGCGGATTAGCGTCCATGAGGGTAGTGAAAATAATAAAAAAATATTTTTTTTCTTTTATATTAGTATGGAGTATAGGAGTAGGGGTGTGCAAATGGTCGGTTCGGTTCAAACCGAAATAATTAGATGCATCCGAAATTTTTTTCGGTTTGTCAAATTATGAACCGAACCAAACTTCTAAAAATATCAACCGAATAAACTGAATTTTTTTCGGTTTATTCGGTTAAACCGAAACTATATCATTTAAAGAGGAATAAAAATATCAAAAATTATTAAAATTGATAGAAAAATAAATAGTTTAAAAGATAAAAGAAATAACTAAATAAAACTTATAGAAAAAAATATATTCGGATTATTTTTGATATAATTCTTATTTATATTAAGTAAAATAAAATTATTTGATAAATTTTCGACTATTCGGTTTATCCGATTTAGAAAAATCAAAACTGAACCAAAGAACAAAAACCGAATTAGCTAAAATTTTCAACCAAAGTGAAATTTTTAAACCGAAAAACCGAACCAAATAGTCCAAAATTTAACGATTCGGTTTAAAACCAATTAAACCGATCCGTTTGCACACCCATATATAGGAGTAGTATTAAATAAATATTATTATTAAATAAAACTAAAAAATAATTAATTATTTTAACTATTCTCTCCACTATTCTCAAGTTACTATCCAAACAACATTTTACTAACCCGGAATAGTAAAAATTAGCACTCTTCTCACATTTCCCGAGATATCACTAACCTCACACTATTCTCAACTATTAACCCAAACAGTGTTATTCTTACACTAATCCTTTCACCATCCAAACACACCCTATAAAGGTCAGGTACTGTACCAAACAATAGAATCTTCATCATCTGCTCACTAATTTATTTATTTTTCCTGCCTTCTTTTCTTCTGATGTCCTAATTTTCTAGGTGATTATATGAGAATGATCAAATTACCTGTAAACCAAGTGATTTCATATGGTGTTCGTCATGTAATTCGCGCATGCGGCCACTGACAGCTAAGAGAGCCTTGGATGGTACGCATCCTCGGTTGACACATGTACCACCTACTACATCCCCTTCTATTATTGCTGTTTTGAGACCCTGTGAAGTACCAAAGGCAAAATTCATTATTATGGTTTGGATACTTGAAGGAGTGGCATTTGCAACAGAAGCCCATAATCTGTCACAATTACAAACCAGTAATCTAAATTCTCTCTACTTTTTGAAGACTTCGCTCCCAAAATCAGCTCTGAACCTACTGGATTCAAAATAAGGCACTATTTTAGACACTGGAAAAACAAATACCAATCGAGGAATAGACAAGTGACGCAGGAATTCAAAAGGCATGCTAAGATTCACAGCCTTTCGAAGTAACAAAAAGTTAACAGTAGTCTTTGACACCTAAAATCCTATCATAAATAGCGCCAAATATAGTTTAAATAGACGGTCCAAAATACTGCCTGACTTTATGATGATAAATAAAAAGACACTCGAATTTCTCCCTTTAAATAGATTGAGGTAGCATTAACTAAATAATTCCCTTAAACCCTCTAAACACTGCAATATAAACACTAACATGCTGAAATCCCACCAAACCCAAATTCAGTGCAAAGAGGCGCAGAATTTGATACCTTCTCAACAGCATGTAAAGCTGCCCCATGACCGCCTACACCAGCGCCAATTATGATCAGATCGTAATCAAATCCTCCTTTAACGGAGGTGGAGCTACCATTGGATGAAACCAAAGCACGTGGAACCAAAACCCGAGATTGCTGGATCGGCTTTGGTGGAACAGCTCTGTGACGCTGAGTGAGATTGGAGACGAGCGCTTCCTGCCTCAGCCCGCAGAAACGGATCGAGCGAGAAGGGGAGGTATTAGTTTTGGTGAGGATAGGGGCGGAAAGAGGGAGAGAAAGAGACAGAGACGACTGCATTGTTACGCAGAGAACGAGGGAATCTGAGAAGAGCGGATTGTGGATTGGAAAAAAAAAACGAATTATAGAGACAGAGGAGAGTATCCTCGGGGAGTCCGAAGAGCGGAAACTGGAAAACAGAGGGGAGGCGGAGAGTACAAAGTAGAGAGAAGAGTCAAGGGGACAGCTGATTTTCTGTGTAACATCGCTGATGTATATTTATGTAGTGAATCATTAAGCAGGGTCAACTGCAGGGTGCAGCGTTGACATACATATTTGACATATGAGCACGTACATATAAACACATGTACGGACATGTGACTATTCAGGTGTCAAATGTTTATGTTCGAACAATTTTGTTATAGTTAAACAAATACATTTAGCATATCAAATAGGAAGTGAGGGAGGTACAAAAATCTTTGAATCAAAAAGTTGGTTTAAAGTTCTTTCAAATTGTTAATTTTGCATCGATATTTATAATAATTATTGAAAGTATGAATTTTAAATTTAGAATTTATTAAAAGTACGAATCACGATGTAAAATTAACGGCTCCAGAGGGCTTTGAACAAATTTTTTGGTTCAAAAGCCTTTGTACCTCCCGCCTTCCAAATACAAATGTGCACGTGTAGAATGTATAAAGGCATATCTACCGCTTCATGATTTTCTTTTGAATTTTATCATATTTTCTCCTTGATTTCATTTTTTATATTTTTTTTAAATTTTTTTCTAATTTATATGTGTTCCATAAATGTTAATACGTGACAAACATATATAAACACGAACATGTGTTGCACAACGTGTTAGACATGTTGTATATTTTAATACATGTATTTTTTAGTTTTCAAATTTCTAACATGTTAAAGCATACACATCTAAATACATGAACACATATTGACATGACAAATTTCATATTGAACACGTGTCGCACATAACATACACGTTTATCAATTCACTCTGTAGCCTGCAAGTCTACTAGAGAGATTCATTGAAGTTCATTTTTTTCTTTAAATTAAAAGTGTAAATTTCCTGAGAGGCCGCTCAATTTTATATGAAATTCATATTTTGTCGTTGGATTTTAAATTATTAATTTTTAGTCACTCAATTTTAGTCACTCTATTATTTTTTATTATTAAAATTCTAACAATGTCGAAATGACATTCTACACGGGCTAATATAATATTGTCAATAAAAAAATAACAACACTAATAAATGACTAAATGAGATAAGAAAAATAAATAAAAAAGAATAATTCTTATCATTAGAAGTACAACTTTATGTACCTGATTTGAGTAATAATTTTTTATAATAATATAATTATAAAACATAGAGTCCACATGGAATGCGATATCATTATCATTATATTCATAATATGTTAGCATAATAGAAATGAGCATCATAACATTCATAATAAATTAAATAATATCGACACAATTGCAAAAATTATTGGGGCTGAAGCAAGAAACTTCATTGTCATGTATGTGACAACAATATCAAAACACTAAAAAACACAAAAAAACATTAGTGGTTGTTCTCCGTGTTCGAAAAGACCAGAGTGCGTTCTTTAGTTGTGCTTTGATAGATTTCAAGAGGCACTCCTTGCACATGTTGGCGCTAAGAGCATCTCCAATGCTGAAATCATTTCTAAATTCTTAGTTAAGCCACATCAGAAAAGTTGCTAATTATAATTAACCTTTTCTAACGCTAAAATCGTGTGATGATAGTTTTTGTGCCACATCAAATTACAATTGTAAGAAAAAATAGCGCCTTTGTGCCTTCTCTCCCCCTCCAATGCTAAATTAAGTGAGTTGCTAATATGACGTGGCAATTAGAATTGAGTTGCTAAATTATAAACTGTGATTAAAAATTTTAAATTAGAAACTACATCTCCAACACTAAAATAAAAAATAAGCAGTGACACATAGGAATAGAAACTCTCATTGAAGATGTTCTAATTATTTAGCAAGTGCAACATCAGCAACACAAACCGAATTTATCTGAGGGATTTATGCAGCGGTTTTCCATAATCGTGACGTCATTCTTAAAGACTCCGATAGGTGCCAACGGAACATGGTCATCGCTCAAGGGAGCGAAGATGACAACCAACCAATGAAATTTATGATTAAAAACTATCTGATCAAGGGGTCTTAGGTTTTTTGCGTATCTTGGTGATTTTATTTATTAAAATGAGGCGATAAATGATATAAAAGTTGAATAGATTAATAAAAATATATTATTTTAATATATTTATATTCATCTTTCTGATTAGAGTTTTGAAAACGGGATGGAATGGGGCGGTCCGGTGAAACCCCTCCGGATCACGGGTGGGGCGGGACGGGTTTGACCGGTCCAAAATTAAAAAATATTAACCCGACTCATGTTGGATCCCCGCGGATACAACCCTCATGGGTCATGATAGGTGGGCCAAGGGGCAGTCGGAGCGGGTCATGGCGGGTGGGGCATATCGATTTTTTTTTTCAATTTAAAAAAAAATGTCAAAAAATCCTCAATGCATCGCCGCCATGAAGCGTCATCCTGAAGTGTCGCCATGCCGCGCACACCCCAAAGCGTCGGCCATGCAGCACCGTCATGCACTCATTCATTATGGTCGTTCGTTAGTATATTCTTTATTTTCCTTGATGAACCATCAAATTAACTTTAAATTTCATAAAATGTTGTGAAAACTATTATTTTTCAATGTTATATAGTTTCAATGGAATGGATCGAGCAATTTTTAATAATTCACAATAATCATTGTACTTTCATGCTTAATGTTCTCTTATGTTACTTGTTCAAGTATAATGAGTTAGTAACCTATTTTATTATGATCGATAATGTTAATTATTTATGATAAATTATGATAAATCATACCATACAAATGCATTCTAAATCACTTCAACATGCATGTAAATTTTCAAAAAATATCATTACCCGATGAACAATGAGATACCTGAAATGGATAGATACTTTTTAACATGCAAACCACCATTTAGTATTAATGTGTCACAAGTTGTATTAATTCGAGTTTGTTATTATTAATTGGTATCTAGTACCTCTCCGGCACTGAAAAAAAAAATGAACGTGTTATTATTTAATTGCTTTCTACAAAATAATATCACTGAGCTCCATTATGAGAATGGTTAGTTAATATGTTCTTCATCCTATAAGTGTCATGCAATAATTAATTAGGAGATTTAATAATTTAAAAATATTTCCCCCCAATTAACACAATATGTTATTATCATATTTGTTAATTCTCAGTGTCATGTCAATATTAATCAACTGTAAAATATAAATTTCTGACACTATTCATCATTATCTATCTATATTAATCTTAATTTACATTATTTGTTCTATGAGATAATATATGCGTCATCATTCGTAGTGACATAAGCTCTTCAAACATTATACTTTCATAAATTAAATTATTTGCTCCATATTCTCTCTTTTTACGAAATAAGAGTTCTCATTAATTCTAATATTTATTAAATAAAATTTATTAACTCTAAAATAAATTATTCAACATTTTCATTAATCTTTTACTGCCTGCATGTGAGGCACTGAGGTGTATACCTGGATTACGATGGATCCATTCGTTCAAAATATAATTAATAGAATAGAGATTTTTCTCAGTCGTCCTTTTCTGATGTTCAGTATTTACAATTGAATATAAAAATCATTTTATTTATCAGGCTTTTATCTAAAAAATGTCGCCTAAAATGTTGAACTACATATTTAAGAAAATCTGATCTTTAATATGAAATTTGACTATGAAAATTAAATTAGCAAAAAATAAATCAGAATTTTGTAAAATTAGTGAACCTATGGTCAGAATATTGCCCTTGCACACGATAACAATTGGGTGAGACTCGAGTCCAACAGGGACTACCCGTTCGGGAAGTACGGGTCGGGTTCGGGTTTTGCGGGTATGGGGTCTAGGTAGCACGGGTATCGGGTTTGGGACTCACAGGTCACCCATTTCACGAGTTTACTCGGTCGGGTCCAGGTAGTGGGTTTGGGCGGGTGAGCGCGGGTCACGAGTGAGAGGGGGCGGGTGAGAGCAGGACGGATTTGACGGTTTCATTTTTAAATTTTTATACCTGGTCCTTGCTAGAACCATACCATTAGCGGGGTCGGGACGAGTGAGGGGCGCAAGTTTGAACAAAACAGGTCTACCCGTTCGGGTTTTTTTGAAACTCTATTTCTGAGTCATGTTAGAAAAGTCTAAAATTCATAATGATTATAATAGAAATCAATAAAGATAATATTTAAAATATTTTTTTATGTATTTTGATGATTTTATGTGTTAAAATAAAGCTATAAATGATACACAATTTAAATAACCGAAGAAATACTATTTTAATTCATTTATATTCATATTTTTATGAGCAATTCATATATAATCAAATCTCAAGTTCGCAACAAAGTAGCAACTCAAATGATAATTGTTGTGTGTGAGAAGCACATAAACATGCAATTGTCTCTTTTTCATCTTGTAGTTTCTGATATGATTGTTACGTTGTTTTGACTTCTATAGAATTGTTACTGGATTCAGCGCGCAATATTTTACAAAAATCTCCTATATGTTTTCCAGCGACGAATTACGAGACTGAGTCTTACCTTAAATCACATGCATGCATAACAAATATATGTTAGTGTTATGAGTTTATATCTCAAATATATGTTAGTGTTATGAGTTTATATCTCAAATATATGTTAGTGTTATGAATTTATATCTTTGTTTTTAAAGTCTGAATAATTGATCCGAAATATTTAACATGATCCTCATATTAAAAATTTACTTGTAAAATAAATTTAATAAATTTAATATTTTTATATATTTTTTATTATCTTTTAGATAGTTAATTTTAACATTATAAATATTTATTGAAAGTATTTTATCTGTCTACAAATAGTAAATATTTTAAAAAATATAAGTTTCGGCCTATAAATAAAATTGTATGTAGAGATAATGTTGGACAATTTGAATTAACCATTTAAATTAAAAAAAATGAGATTATAAATTTAACATCAATGAACTGATTCATGCTATGTGTAGCGCCATAGCCACTCTCTCACACACTATATATGAGCATGTACATGGGCAAATGGAGGTGGAGCCGGTGGGAGGAGGGTAGCTGCCCCCTGAATTTTGAAAAATAGTGTTTTTAAGTAATATTTTTGATAATTTGCCACTTTGAAATTTTTTTGCCCTCCCTAAGTTATTTGATTATTTTGATTGAGAATTTTTTTTAATCATAATGAGTGCATAATGAAATAAAGTTATTATAATCCGATATAAAGTTAAGTAGTGGAAAACTTCCGTGATCAACTTAATTATTTACTACTTTGAGTTTTATTTTGTTATTTTTAAATATGTAACAAAATATTATTTTTATATTTTTTATTATATAATAATATATATTAAATTATTAATTTTTTTTATTTAGAACCCGATTAGTTAATGAATTCAAACATCCGATAAGCTATTATAACCCGACAACTGGCCCATCCTGATCAAAATTCTGCATCCGCCCTTGAGCATATATGTGTGTGAGAGTGAGATTATGACCCGACTCGACGAGTTAACCCAACCCGACCCGACATGACACGAAAATAAATGGGTCGGATACGGGTTTAATTTTTTTGACCTGAATCGGGTTCGGGTCAACCCGACCCGACCCGATTAATTATATTTTTTGAAGTAATTTTTATGATTTAGTACTAATTAAAATTTAACTATACACTACTTAAGATTAATTATAAATTAATTAGTATTTATTACTTAAATTATATAAAAATAATTAATAAATATTTAATTAGTTTACACGGGTCGGGTCGGATCGACCCGTGACCCGTCAGGTCGGGTATGAATCAAGATTTTTTTACCCGAATTTGATCGGGTCGGGTCAAGAAAATAATAAAATAATATGACCCGACCCGACCCGACCCATTGACACCCCTACTCTATTTATATGTAATTTCATAATTTAATTTAAAAGTACATAAATATTGAACTTCTAGGCTATGTAATGCCACATCATCACTTATATCTATACTATTATATAAAGCATCTAAGAATTGGAGGGTCCATTTTTTGTCATGGTAATTTTTTGTTATACCCATTTTATCCCTCAATTAGACGGCTAATATTTATTTTTGATTGATCGAACGTATGTGATCGTGTCCATTGATCCCCTCTTTCTCTCCATTTATTTTCCTTAAATACTATTATTTCCATAATATTGTTTTTTTTATTTAGAAACCTTGTGCATATTAGGTAAGAAATTAATGGTGATAATATATGTTAGAACAATTTATTTTTCTTGCCATAAAAATCATGAATCATTAACTCATATTGTACAAAAATCTCATCCAAGATTAAATATAGTCTTTATTATAGATTTTTTCTATAATTTGGTGAATTTATAATTTAATATAAAATAAATGTGAATTTTTTATTTTATAATATTTTAATGTTTAAATAAAAGACTCTGCTTCAACGCGCGGGTATATAGCTAGTTATCTTTGAATTTATTTTTTTCATTTGTTTAAATCAAATGTCTAAAATTTTTCAATTCTTTCTTGATTAAAAAGCGTGTGTTTTATATACTCTACGTGCAATTGCAGTTTAATTCTTAAATGAAACCAACTATTTTTTTTTGTCTTTTGATATTTGATATCGTATTATAAATTATATTATCATTATTGACAAATACTTTTTTATTTTTTTATACAACCTGGCGACTTCCGAGTAAAACGCAGCCCTTGTTTTAAGTATGAAATTAAATTTTCCTCAAAAAAAAAGTATGAAATTAAATAATTTCAGAGTCCAAAGGGACATATATGAATAAGTCCAGGCGCCCGTGGTGCGTGTAAACACCGTGATAATTTTCTCACTCCTCTTTTGTTTCGGCAGAGAGAGAAAGTAAGAAGAGAGGAGAGAGAAAAGTGAAGCGCAAAGAAAAAAAAAAGAAGAATCCCTCTTCTTTTCTCTCTCTGCCGTGCTCTTGCTTCGTTAATGGCGGTTAGGGTTTCGTCTCTATCTCGCTACCTCAAACCTTTCTTCTGGTCCTAGCTTTTTATGCATCCAGGCGTCACTCAGCTCAAACCCTAGCTCATTGCTGTGTTAAAATTATCCGACTTTTGCCGCTGGAAATTACGACCTCTCTTGTTTTGGGCGAATCTAGTTGTTTATTCGTGGCTTCTTCCATGGGAGTTCAAGGAAAGAGCTCTAATTCTTCCAGCAACAGTATGCAGGTAGGCGTTACTGATTTCGTCTGAAATTATTCTAATACAGTAGGATTTTCTTTGATTTGGTAGTGTTAATCCATTTGCACTTTACTTTATTAAATTAATGAATACGAGGTGTTTTTAGTGGTTAAGTTGAACGTTAGATGCAAACATTTATTTCCACTGGTTTTATTTACCGCCTCTGTGATACCATGCCAGTAACATTATATTTTTGTAATTTTTCACTGTATAGATGCAAGATTGACCATAACAAGTTGTAAATTAATGTTTCGAGCTGGTTGAATATCAAGGGTTTTCTATATGTGTTTGGCTTTTTCATATTTGAACTTTGATTTATCCTCTGTTATAACCTGAACTAGCAGAGTTAAGAGTACTTTATTATTAGTGCCAGTGTGCCACCAATTGATGGTTTTAACTCATGGGCCAATTTTCTGCTTGACTTGTACACTGCAAAACTGAGGAGCTTGCAAAGTTATAACATAGAAAGTACCTCCGACAGATTCAAGAACATGAAAGACATGCTTGATACACTCTACAAAAACAAATAGTGTTTAGTGTGCTGTTGTTAAGGAATATCTCATAAATAATTGCCTGTTGCCTACTAAGACAGAAGATGTGAATCTATCCCTTTCTTTCCCACGCTTTATCTTGCCAATTGGTGAGATGGTATGGATCTCAGAGGTACTTTCATAATATTAGTTGGTATGTATGGTAGTTTACCTTAGCAATGCTGTATGTGGACATCTTTTGCTTCTTTAATTTTAAGCTAAGTTTTTAAAAATCTTTTTAGCGTGTAAAGCTGTACCGGTTGAGCGATGATGGGAAATGGGATGATCAAGGAACTGGGCATATCACTGTAGAGTACATGGAGGTTAGTTCCATACTATCAGAAATTTACAGAATTGAGTTTTTCTTGTTGTTGTGCAGTTTAACCTTTATATAGAAGCACAATTTGAACACACAAAAAATCAACTTTGTGCAACTTTCTCTTTTGATTTATATTGCCAGTTATAGTTGTCAAAACAAGCTTTCTATTCCAAACTAACCTGTTCTGATGCCCAGAAAACAATGAAAGACCAAAAGATAGCCTCCTTAGTTTTCACTATTTCTACCAAAACTGTTTTGATCAAGACCTGCTACTACTTGAAAGGTATGTTAGAATTTGATATTGTGAGAATATATAAATTCCAGGGGTCAAAGGAGCTAGGTTTGGTAGTGTTGGATGAAGAGGATAATGAGACATTGTTAGCACACTGTATCTCACCTGATGATATTTACAGGAGGCAAGAAGGTATTATATTTAACCTTAAAATCTTTGCTATCTCTGCTGAAATTTCCCTTTACGTTTATTCTTATGTATAAATAAATATTAACAGTTTCATATTTTAGAAAGAGTAGAAAAAAATGTGCTTGAATACTGACTGTATGTGGTTGGTATTGTTAGCTGACTACATGCTTCAGATTCCAAATCTACAAAAAGATGGTATTTTTTTACATCTGCATCTGAAGCTCTGAACATATTTATCAGATGATACTTCTGACTGTGTATGCTGGATTTTAGGCATGGTTTTCTATTTTGTCTAAACTAGGGATTTTACACAAAATATCTTTTCCTGTACAAGTCCAGATCATATTCACTTTGTCTGTCGAAATCTTCTTTTTCTTAAACAAAATAACAACATGGGATAATTTATTATGTTCATTTTTTTGGTTTTTTTTGCTATGGTTCAATTTTACTGGAAGTTAATGTGAATCTGAGACTCCAATGTTTGATTCTGATATGGGAATGGAGGTTACATGATACATTAGCTTCAAATTAATTAGATTCTTGTTGAACTGATAAACTTATGTTATTGTACTTTTCTTTTAATGTTAGATACTATTATTTCATGGCGGGACCCAGAATTGGCTACTGAATTGGCATTGAGCTTCCAAGAGGCAACTGGCTGCTCCTTCATATGGTACTTGTTTTGTTAGGACCCCAGCTCTTTTAGTGTTATGATAGAAATGAAATGTTGATTTTTTTTATGCTTTTTTTTTTGCCTTCTCCTCAAAACATTCTTATTCATGACAGAAACATGTCAATTTTTTCAATGTTATTACTTTTTTATTTAAATTCTTTTTATGAAGTTGGCAAATAAAATTTGGCAGAAACATGTTAACATTTTCAATGTTAGTGTGTGTTCAGCATGCTGAGCTTAAATTTCACCTTCTATGTGGTTTTTATATGAAGATGGCATAAAAATGCCTATATGCCATTTTGGTTTTGTAGGGATAGCATTGGCGGCATTCAAAGAAACATGCATTTTAATAATCTTGGAGGTATTTTCTTAATCTCATGTTCCATTACCAAGGAAATATGTTCAATGTCAACATGAAATGACCTGTACCAGTTTGTATTGAACGAAAATCAATCTTTTGAAGGTCGTCATTCCACAGAATTAAGTTTTAGTTTGGTTGAAATTAAGAAGTGTTTGAGCTTTATGCAGCCTAAGTATCAGTTGTGACTGCACAAGAGAAGCAAAATTTGGAAACATGTAATTGTATGTTTTCTCATTACACACTGTTTGTCTGTAGGTCTTGAAGTTGGTCCCCGTCCAGCAATGGAGGTTCTTGAACCTTCTCGAATTTTGCAGTCAAATGGTACCAATTAGAAAAGTTGCCCTAGATTCCTTCAGCTTTTGTGTTACCTTGTTTTGTAAATAAGTTGTATCTGTTACTTCTGCAGAAGGCTCATTTCGCTCTGCAAGTAGTGACTTACGGGAGCTTCCACCTGTTGATCTATCCAGTCTTCCTCTACTTTTGAAGGTCTGACCAGAATTACCTCGAGCTTATTCTTAGTGTACCTTTCTCCTCGTTGCCATTGTGTATATTATTTCTGGTTGTGTATTACAACTAATAGTCTACGGTATCTCAACAAGTAAAACTGAGGTCAAAGTGACTAGCTGGTGTCGACAACACTTTAACCAATATGTGATTTTCAATTAAATTTCTCATGATTGGTCAAAACCGTCTCCATTTGGTTATCAGATCGTTTACAGATATGCATGTACACAAAAGTAAAGTACAATTTCTTTTTCTCCAGAGATGAACATTTCTATGCTGATTTTTTCGATCTATAGATATGACAGCTTGTTCTTTCTTCTCTGTGAATTTGCAGACTATTTCAGAGTGCAATATTACAGATCAGATGCGTGTAGCTGAATTGATAGCGCAAGATGTAAGTTCAATATACCCATTTAATTGTTTAACTTGTTGATTCTATCTTCTTCTCTTGTTGCCTTGTTGGTATTTCTGGTATTTTCTTGTTTCTAATTAGTAGGCTGGACTAAGTGTAATATGTAAATTAAACTCGGTGCAGAACGAATTTTTCCCAAAGCTGGTCGATATATTTAGGATGAGTGAAGACTTGGAGAATATTGATGGCCTTCACATGATTTATCGATTGGTCAGGAGCATCAGTGCGTATTTTTCCTATGCTTAATTGTCTTAAAGTTTTTATATGTTGTCTTTGATTAGTGTTCCTTGATATTTGATAACACTGTAAACATCACTAGAATCACGAGCTGCCATATTAAAACCAGATTTATGAACTAAATGACAAATTTCTTACTTGTTGTTTGTGCAGTCTTACTGAACAATCATTCAATATTTGATCGGATGTTCTCTGATGATTTTATCATGGATATAATTGGTGCTCTTGAATGTATGTTCCTCTTATTCTTGCTATTTTATATACAAACATATGCACAAAAGTACATGCATACATTCAATTTTTTTAAGTGGTAAAATGTACTTTGATGACTCTGCAGATTATTTTCTAAAACAGTTCTTGTATTTTCTATATATGTATTGCTATTTGCATTGAAAATACATTATGCACTTCTTTGAAACAGCTGATCCGGAGGTACCTAAGACTCAGAATCATCGTTCATTTCTCAAAGAGCATGTTGTTTTTAAAGAGGTACTCTATTCTTATTTTTTTTCTGTTTATTTGTGAAAAGGTCTATCTTAGTTTAACTGTTGATATTAATTATTATTTCAGGCAATTCCTATAAAAAACAATTCAGTTCTTACAAAGATCCACCAGTCTTACAGAATTGGTTATATCAAGGTTTATATTCTTCCATTTCCTATGTTTCTCATGTCTTGATACTTCTTAAGCTTTATTTAGCATATCTGTAATTACTTGGTGCTTACATTGGTACAAAACTTAGGACGTAATACTGCCGAGGGCCTTGGATGATGCTACAGTTGCCAGCCTCAATTCAATTATACATGCAAACAATGCTATGGTTAGATCTCTGCCCAACACTTTTCTTTGATCTGATCTTCTGTACTTCATTTTATGAATCATGGATTGGCAAAACCTCACAAGGGCCTTCCCTAGCCTGTGCAGAATAGGCATCATAAATAAAATTATAAGTAGAAGAAAGGCATTGGGTTTTCACCACTTCTACTGACCTTTGATAGATTTTTTTTAGTTTTTCTCCAGAAAATTTTGTTGTTTCCAGACTTTTAGATTGGTTTGCAGTAAGACCCGTCTCTTCTAGCATATTGTTATACAATTTGAAATGTGCTTACTGTTCTTTTAGGTTATCTCCGTGCTGAAAGATGATTCATATTTCATCCAAGAACTGTTTGCAAAGATGAAATCAAATGATGTATCCCCTGATTCAAAAAGAGATCTGGTGAGACATTTTATCTGGGGCATGTGGTAATACTGATGCCAAGCCTTTATAATTGATGTCTGCTGATTCTTCAGATTATGTTCAGATTATCTAGACTTAGACCAAAATATCTAACATTATTTTGCAATTCCTCCCTCCTTTGCCCCCTCCCCCTCCCCCACACCCTTTCCCCCCTTTCTCTACCTTTCTTTTGGCTCAGGTTTTGTTCTTGCATGAGTTCTGTTCTCTCAGTAAAAGTCTCCAACTGGTACAACAGCTGCGGCTTTTAAGGTAATATCTTTTTTGCCTTCCTTTTGTGTGGGAAATAAATAAGGTTGTATGGTTTCTCCTTGATTGATTCTTTTTTTTTTCATCTGTCCATTATGAATTATCTATGTCCCTTTATGAGAATGCACTTTGTATTAATTTTCTGAGTGTGTTGGTACAGCTACTGGTGTTAGAAATGCTAGTCATCTGGCTTCTATACATGCATTTGCAATTTTGCTCCCAGCACAATTCAATTTTTTACTTGTCATCCTCCTTTTTACATGATCAGCTTAAAATTATTTTTCTTCCAGGGATCTTGCTAATGAAGGCATATTTGATATTATCGCAGACGTGCTGCAGAGTCATGATAAGAAAATTATTTCTGCTGGGTATTTCTTTTCCTTTGTGATATCATTTTTGTGATTTTAGTGATAACTTATGAAGTTCTTAAATGGACGGTATATATTTGGATTCTGGGTTGTGATTTGTTTAGTGTGCTTTTTTTAGCATAAGCATCCTTCTTTTTTTTGTATTGAATTTGAACCTGAAAATTTTCTGCATCGCTCTTTCGTTTTCCCCCCTAAATTAGAAGTAGCTTGCTCTGCACTCATGTGACTAATTCTGGCCTTCTGAGCACTATTAGGAGTTCATTTTATTTGTTGTAGTACCAAAACTGCCTGCATTTTTCCAGGAAGAAACTGGATCGGTACTAAAAGCTCCCAAGTTAGCGTGTTAAAATATTAACTGAAAGTGAAAAATAATAAACTGATTTACCAGTAAATGTGGTATTGACTTGATTCACGTGGTATACATTCTCTTGGTACACATCTCATGCCAACCCTTCTTTGCTGACATGAACAGGACAGACATATTAATACTATTTCTGAGTCAAGACCCAAACCTGCTGAGATCCTTCATAATACAACAAGAAGGAAACACACTCCTTGCCCTTTTGGTATGCTATTTTGCATTATGAGCGCAATTTTTTGGCAATTGGGGTTTGGATTGGAAATCTGTCAAGAGCATTCCTATTATTGAAGAATTTTCTTGTGGAATTGAGTTGGATAGGTTTGTAAAGTGATTGGGCCGGAATCTTTGCAGTGCAACCTGCTGCAGTTGGCCCCTCTATTCTAACTATGGAATTGGATCAAATAACTATGGTCATTGGTGACAGCCTGACACATTGGTGCCCATAAAATTAAATATCAAATAACTATTGTTGAAATTCTTAAATAACAAAACTAATTGATGGAATATTTTGTATATATCATCCTATGTGTGTACACAAAAAATTTACATCTTTTAAATATTATTTTGTATATATCAATTTCTTTTCTATAGTATTTATATATGCATCAAGCGTTAATAAAATCAACGGACCAAATTTTAGGATTTAACCTCCTTATTTGATGGCTATTGAAATTAAGTTAAAATTTTATAATTTTCATATACATGCAATTGAGTTGATATAAAATACATCCAACGGTTTACATTTATAAATTTATGCATGGATAAATAAATAGGCACAATGGTCATTGGATCCCTCTATCGATTCTTTTTATTTTTCCACCTGCACTTGGGGAAGGCCTTTATCCACGAGCTGTTAGAGACAATTGTTCTCTAATTCTCTCTCAAACAAGAATGAGATAGAGCGGGGTTGGTGAAGTTCCCCATACCACTCAATTTACTTCATCACTATTAATGCCCACCATACTGGCTCTCATTACGCTTTTTATAAATGATTTTTCTGTTATTTATAATGATGTTTTGCCTTCCACCACCCCCCCCCACCTCGAATCTTCTTTTTCAGGTTAAGGGAATGATAACAGATTTTGGTGAAGATATGCACTGCCAGTTTCTTGAAATTATTCGGATTCTGATCGACTCGTACACGATGTCTGGGTCTCAGGTGCCTATATTATTTTCTATCTTCCTGCTTTCTGCTATCTTAATTTGTTTAAAATTTTTTTGTTTAGTGGCTTCCATGATATTCTTTTTCACTTCTTTTGTAAAAATATAATTTTATATCTGCAAGCTATAAGTTTGTTTCTGAAGATGCAAGCTGTTGATAGTAAATGCATAAAATAAACTTTTCAAGTTATCTTTATGTTGTTCTTGAGTATATTTTTGATACATTTTTCTTTTATTACAGAAAGATGCAATAATAGATATGTTCTATGAAAAGCATCTCGATCAACTTGTTGATGTAATAGCACAATCATGCTCTCCAAAGAAATATTTCAAAGGAGAGAACTCTACTAGTCCAAGTAGAAGCAACAAATTAGATAACCTAGTAGTCAAGTCTGAAATTTTGATGAATATATGCGAGTTGCTGTGCTTTTGTGTGGTACACCATCCCTACAGGATCAAGTAATTTCTTATGCGCTATATATATAATGTAATATTGTTATTACCATTACGGTTGGTGCTGAGGGTTACAGTCCATGACAATAGTCATATTGTTCAGGTCTGCTATTTGTAGTATTCTGGTACCAACAGGACTGAACTCTCATTTAATTAAAGATCCTTACACGTTGCACTAGTTTTTCAATGTTTTTTTTAGCATTTATGACAATAATTATATCTTTATTGACTGTATTATTTTTAATTCTATTTTACAGGTGTAGTTTTTTGATAAATAATGCAATAGAGAAAATTCTATCATTAACACGGAGGAAGGAGAAATTTCTTGTTGTAGCTGTTGTTCGATTTATGCGCACCATCATCTCTCGAAATGTTTGCTTTCCCCTCCATCTATGTTCATTCATTTTTAGTGGTTGTAACAATGTGGTGTGGCACATTGGTTGTACCATCGCTTGGTTTTGGTATTATTCATTTGGCCATATCTTAGTGTCCAGTGTTTATTCTATGAGCTTTGAAATAGTACCCACTATGTATGGTTTACCCAATAAAAAGTTTTTGGAATGCCAAAAATATGTGATTGTAATGGCACTCATATCTTGTGCTGTCAAATAATGCACCTCGATCATTATAAACTTATCTCTTCTCTTGTAAAAATAATGTCCAGGACGAGCATCTTCTTCGT
Organism: Schoenoplectus tabernaemontani; assembly: GCA_037127355.1. Lineage (NCBI taxonomy): Eukaryota > Viridiplantae > Streptophyta > Magnoliopsida > Poales > Cyperaceae > Schoenoplectus > Schoenoplectus tabernaemontani. Next base: position 11,901,782 of record CM073738.1, read on the forward strand.
CATATTGTGAAAAACAATCTGTTGAAACCGATTATCGAAGTATTCTGTGAGAATGGAAATAAGTACAACATGCTCCATTCTGGTGTTCTGGAGTTACTCGAGTACATACGCAAGGTACTATTTGTTTTCTGTTTGGGATATTATGGTAATTAATGTTCTGGACTTCATGGACTGCAATGGCGTCTTTCGTTTGTCTGTCTAGATAACTGATCTAAGGCTTGACCAATATATGACTGTGTAATGTGTCTTTCGTTTGTGTAATTAAATTCAGTTAACTCCATATTTTTTTAACTCAGCATCAGTTAACCTAACCGCAATTAACATACATTTGTGTATTAGTTTCATTAACATTGTCTAGCCTGAAACCAACCATTTTTTTTTACTTATGTCCTATCATGCATTGCATCTTTAAATTGAGATTGGAGCACCTGCAAATCAACTGAGAAAAGACCTACTTGATTAAAATTATATTAAATTTAGACTTTAATTTTCCAGGATAATTTGAAATCTCTTGTAATTTATGTGGTGGAGACGTTCTCAGAGCAGCTTAAGAAGTTTGAGCACCTAGGGAGCATTCAAGCTCTAAAAATTAAATACGAGCAGGTCAGTGACTTGCAGCCCACTTATGTTTGTGTATAGTTCTTCAAAACATTGAACACGGTGAAATGTGGACTTCTGGGATGGTAAACTTCTATTTGTATGTTCACAGAACTTCTAGATACTATGGATATCCTAGTAGGCCAGAAATATCAATCTTTATGACCTCTCTTCTGATTTACTGCACAAATTATCAAATCCCTTGCATCTTTTAGAGATAAATGCTGCACAGGTGACATTTTCAATATTCTGCATGGCTACTTGCATTGTTCTCTATCTTTAATGTATAGGAGCGAGTTGATATTATTGTTTTGCAAGGGTATACATGGAGTGGCTTTCTTTTCTAAATTTTGTTAATATAGTACAAACATTACCGTATTGGGGATCAATTTTATGCAGTGCTTAGAGAACAACGGTGAACCCAAAACAGAAAACAATGCAAAGGGAGAAGCAAGGAAGAAAGCTGAGGATAGAGGTCTTGACAAGGAAGAAGAAGACTACTTTAATGAGGATAGGTGGGCCTCATTTATAAATTTAAACCATTGGATGTATTTTATATCATCTCAATTACATGTATATGAAAAATTATAAAATTGTAACTTCATTAAATAGCCATCAAGTAGGAGGTTAAATTGTAAAATTTGATCCATTGATTTTCTTAATGCTTGATGCATATACAAGTAATATTGAAATGATGCAACTTTTTGTGTGCACATATAGGATGATCTATACAAAATATTCCTTCAAGTAGTTTTGTTATTTAAGCTTTTAAATAATAATTATCTGATATTAATTTTATGGTCACCGATGTGGCACCAATGACCATGGTCATCTGATCCTTCCTCTTATTATTTGTGTGCGTGATACTGCTTTGAAAGAGATCACTTGCTGTTGAGCTGGTGTTATTTAATATTTTTAACCTCTTTCTGTCGGCTGCAGTGATGAAGAAGATTCAGCTGGAATTGCCTCACACAGGCTAACTAGAAGCATACGACCTAAAAATAACAGTGTTCCTAATGGCACCAAAGCTAGCTTTCCTTCTTCCAGGTAAATATTTGTTAATTCGATGCTATTCGCTGTGCAGTTCTTATAGGCTGAACTGACCAATATTATATGGTAATATGAGACTGTATTTCTTGTTTCAATTTTTTTTATCAGGTCAATTACAGCGGGTCTTGTAGACTATGAAGATGACGAGGATGATGAGGATTACAACCCACCGCCACCACCTGCCAAGAAACATGAAGAGAGCCTAATAGACGAGAATGCACCTTTAAACATCTCCAAGCACAAACGTAAACCATCCTCCAATAGCATGTGTGACCCCAACAAGCACCACGACAACATTGATGTGGTGGCAAAGAAACCAAAACTCGAGGCACGTTTGACAAGCAGTAAGATTGCCATCCTGACAAAGAAAGATAACCTAGTGCCAACAAATGACAAGCTCGTCGATGTGTCTATGCAGACTGAAAAGGATTTAAATGGAAGCAATTTCAGTAACTCCGAAAATACAATTCAAAATGAAGATAACACCGAAAATAAAGTCGAAATAAAGCATGAAGAGCAGTTACCTGATGATTGCTCCACTCCTTTGAGCAATTCTGAGCCATTTCCTGTAAGATGAATCATATTTCTTCCATCAATTCAATTTTTAATGGTTTTGATAGCTCGAAAGGAATTACAAAAAAAAGGAAAAAAAGGTATGCTGACTTCTAAGCTGAGAGTTGAAGCTTCTAGGGGACTTATGAGAGTAGCGGGAGAGGTCCAATAGTTTCATCCTTCTGTATATGTTTTGCGCATGTTATATTTACTGCAATAGGTTTAGCAAGCTTTGTAACATTATTTGTAGCAAGGTTAGGGACTTCGACCTGTGTTGGGAAAAAAGACCTTGCTCTTTTATTTTTCTTTCCTTTTTTTTTTTTTTTTTTGAATTATATGTTTAAGTTTAGGGACTAGATTATTTATGGTGAAGCCCCGTGCCTTTTAAAATTTTGTGGGGCCTTTATTCAGGGTGTAGCTCCGTATAAATTGGGGTTGGTGGGGAAAGGGAGGGGCTTGGTTGAAGGCGTGGGGTGGTTCTTTAAAATCAATTTGGTTGGTCATGTTGTTTTGCACGATGAATTTTAGCTGAATAATCAATATATAGACATCTTATGTGCAATTTTAGCAGTAGTGGATTCTTTTTTGCTTGAACTCTTGATGCAACCCTTTGTATGGAAGTACTGAAATTCGTTAATGTCAATATCGAAGCAAGAAATGTTTGTACCTGTAGAGTTGTTTTATAGACGCTTCTTGAGTTTCACTTTCTTAAACTTTGTTGTACAATTTTCTGTTGAAATACTTTTGCGGATAATAATATGACTTGTACTGGATTTTGAGTTGCATGGCATAACGATTAACGTGAAGAACTTATTTTGTACGAATTGATATAATCAGACCAAAAACTTTTGACAGATAAGAGTCTAATAGAGCAGCTTAAAACACGTCAGTTTTCTCAGAAGAACAAGAACGAATGAAGCTGTGTGTGGGCGTGTGGCTGTGAGTTGGTGCAACTAGCATGCGTTCATCTGTAGGCAAAGAATAGAAAGCTCAAATTAGGCAAATTACTGGCTGTTTGGGAAAATTGTGTAATTAACTCTAACAAAGAAATGAGGTAAGAGGTTAAGCACGCATCTATATTGTAAACACTTACATACATGTATATAGCTTCTAACCTAAACAGCAGTAAGAATCATATATAATAGGCAAGAAAGGAAAACAAAACATAACTGAAACTAGCAGTTAGCTGCACTTGAATCTACTTGAAGACTAAACCTCCATGCTTGGCAAAAAAGGGAACAAAGACGAGCAATTCAACAGCCATGAGCTTGATGAGGATGTTGATGAACAGCCCAGATCCGTCCTTCAGTGTGTCCCCAACTATGTCGCCGATCACCGCGGCCTTGTATGCATCAGATCCTTTGGGCCCTAAGATTTTGCATGATGGATGCTCTGGCCTGTTTTAACTCAAATTTTTACTCACAATTTTGTGTTTATTTTTTTGCATAATTTTTATTATAAATACTTGAGTTGACGATGATAATAATATAAATCAGTAGAAGTCATCATTTCAAAATATTTTTGTATATTTTAGTGATATTTTATGCATAAATAAAATGAGAAATGACATAAAAAAATAGTTTTATTGTGCATTGTTTTAATGAATTTGTGTTCTTTTGTTGTGCATTTTGTTTTATAAAGACTTGAATTTATAGAGATAATAATATAAATTAATATAGGACCTCATGTCAAATAACTTTGTGTATACTGAAAATATTATATGTATAAATGAGATAAGAATTGATTTAAATCTCAAATATACTAAATAAAAAATATTTTAATACATTTTGATTAATTTTTGTGTTCGTTTCATGTCGTAAGAGCTTGAGTTCGTAAAAATAAAATTATAAATAATATAAAACATTATTTTAAATAATTTTGTATGTTTTGACAATATTATATGCAAAATGAGGGAATAAATGATAAAAAATAAAATAGACTAACTAAAATATTATTTTAATATATTTTTATAAGCTATTTGAATAAACTAGCATCAAATCCGCCTGTTGTACGGCCCCTCCTAAGTTTAAAAATATTTATATCTAACACTATTTTTATTATAAATAAATAATATAATTTACCTCAATTTTTAAAATAAAATAAAGTGATATGGTATACAAAGATTGGGTGCAGGAAAAAGTTAATTGAAGAAAAATGGTGCTAGCAAATCAGAAAATCGACTAACTTGAAAAATGACAAAAAAAAAAGAAAATAGATTGTACGAACCAGGTCAGTTCTACATATTATATATTTCATAATATTTTATTTGATCTACTGGCGAGTACAAGTTACTTTTACGGCGAAACTTTTTGACTTTTGACTGAACTAGATCATCTTATTTAAAAGAACCAACTTCAGATATTATCTTGCATTAGCGCCTCTTATTTTCTTTCCCTTTCTTCTTGGCTTCACTTTTTCAGATTTATTAGTGGTATAACTGGAGAATCGTTAATGTGAGAAGGATTTTGAGTTGAATTGTAATGGTTGAGAAAGGATCCATATTCTCTTCTTTCATATCAAATAACTCTAGTTACAGAAAGATGAGCGATAGATGAGAGGCTGTGAATTGAAGAAAAGAGGAAGATGTAGCGTCAGGGTATATGGCGGGAAAATATTATATTCTCCGAAAAGAAAAAAAGAAAGACGAGGGGAAATGGACATTTTTGTCATTTGCTGTTATTAAGGAGGCTGATAACTGTCCCCATCATTTCGTCCCCAAAAATTATCCCCATCAATTGACCGCTGGTTGTGGTGTGCTGAAATAAAAGTCAAAGAGATGCCTCAGAGTGTAATTCATGTAGCGCTCCATTTCAGTATGTATCTGATGTTATTTATATCAAATGAGGTACTATTTATAGCTAAGAATGTACATATTTAAATATCATAAAAACTATGTACAATTATAGTTCTTTATAATAAAGATTGTAACTATTCATATTTAATAGACAGGTTATTTATATGTGTGCAACTAGCACATAAATTGTGATTAGATTAAAGGATGTCTTCTTGAGTATCTATTTATATTTGTCATATATTTTATTTTTATTCTTAATATTAAGAGTAGCAATTCATTTACAATACTTATCCATTATCGAGCTTTAAATAATGATAAATTATTTATATCAATCAAGTGCGTTATTTACAACTAAATAATAATAATTAGTTACATCTTTTAATTGAACCTCAAATAAAATAGCTATTTATAGCAGAAGTTATGACTATTTATAGTTGTCACATTTATTATTAATAGTAATTACAAATTGCATGTACTATTTTAATTTTTTAGGTCTTAATATAAGAGGTATTGTATCGTTCTTTGGAGCAATATGAATCTATCATTAGATGCAATGTATTTACATATATCATTAAGTCCAACAAGAAGACTGGAGATTAAGATGCCTGAAGTAACACAAATTTTATAGAAAAGACCGTCAGTAAATTGTATAACAATTGATAACTACTAATATAAAGATTTTTTACTAAAAAAACTAGTATACAAAACAAAATCAATGCATAGTTAGGCATTCAAATCTAAAATCAAAAGTAACTGCTTCGATAAAAAAAATCATTATCCGTTATTGAATCGCAAACAGAGTATATGAATAAAATGCTTATTGAAATAAACAACAAGTAAGAGTCGGTGAAAGAGAGAGATGAGAGATCCAGAGAGATTAAAGTGGCATCTTACTGATTGAATGTTATGTCATTAATTATTTTAAGAACAAGAGAGATGTGAACTCTGTAAAGACTCAAAAGAAGAAGGTTGGAGAAATAAAGAGGTGTCAGTTATTTTCGTAAATTCAAATTATTAGCGATCTAAAGAGGATACGTCCTTTCATTAAATCTAACTAAATTTATGTTAAAAAAAGAAATAAACTAGTCAACGCTTTGTAAAATAAAATAAAATTGTTTTGGGGACGACGCATGGGGATAAGGAGTTGGGGACAATAATATTTATCCTACAGAAAATTAATCCTTCTTCTTTTTGAGTGCTTATACCCCTGGGAATATTTTATTTTGCAAAACAAAATATTCAACCGCTTCTCTTTTAATTTCTGGTTTTCTGCTTCTGAGCGAATTGTAATTAAATTACCAGCTACACGAAGGTCTTGATGCAAAATTGTGATTTTCTCACTTACCACGGTCTTTTGCTGTTTTCACCTGTTGCCATGTTCAGATCAACCCCACAATTTATTTTTGTATATATATAATTTATTTCATTTGTTGAGATATGTAATTAATTTAGATTGAACAAATTATGTTAACTCGTCTAATAATTGAAATTATTGGAGTTGGTGCCCACGCTTTGTGGTGGTTTTTGTAGGATTTCTTCTTTATTTCAGTATGAAAGCCACTATGTTCGTCAACCAAATATTATAAATTCCCCAACTTACACTAATCTCAGATTAATATCGTACATTCAATAAATTTATTTTAATATTACTATACTCAAGTTAAAAACATTTTAACATAATAATGATGATGATGATGATGTACGTTTGCTACAAAAATATTGATGTAGACTGTACGGTCAAAGAAAGACTATAAATAAATAATGCTTTCGTATCCTCTTTTTTTTTTTTTTTTTTTTGCGATAAAGATGGGAGTAAAATTTTTTTTATCGTAAAGAACTATGATTTTGTTAAATCCAGAAAATTATGTGTATATTGGAGTTAGGCTACGTGTAAAAATTATGTGTATATTGGAGTTAGGCTACGTGTAGTACAGATAGCTTGTGTGCTACAGACTGTTTTTTTGTTTTCAAAGTTTAAATGATCGATCTGATCGGTCAAAATATTTCCATATGAAAATATAGTTGGAGACTAATTTTATATTTTTTAGAATTTTTTACTATTTTTTAAAACAACTAGAAAATCATTTGATTTAATTGTTATGAGTCATTCAAAAGGAGAGATTTTTTAGCTATCTTAAAAATTAATAAAAAAATTAAAAAATATAAAATTCGATTCCAACTAAATTTTCATATGAAAAACACTTTGACCGATCGGATCGATCATTTGAACTTTGAAGACGGAAAACGGTCCATAACACACAAACCTTTCATACTATGCCTAACTCATCTATATTGTGAAGCTGAAAGATTTTGTTCATCTTTTAGTACGTCTTTGTGTGAAAAGAAGAAATACTAACAATATGAGACATAAATTATTGTGTAAAAAAACTTCTATTTTTCTGCTCATTCGATCAAAGTCCAACAAATAACAGCACAACTTGTCAATTTATCATCTTTTAAAGGAAAACATTGCATTGCATTTACCATTTGATCGAAATCGGAAGGCTAAGAATATCGGTATCCAAGTATAATAATCCAACAATTTAAGGTATATAGCTTGGAATGGCCTCTGACCGCCATTGAGAAAATAAAAAGAAAACAAAGAAAAATTATATATCCTACCCTTTTCTTATTACTATACTTGAGCTGCGCCACTTTAAATTAAACAGCTAGAGATTTTTATTCGGCATATATACGATTTGTTATTAATAGCTTTATGAAAATACATGGTTTTGATTATTTGATATTCATACTTTAAACAAAGCTCTAAACTAAAATGCTAATTAATATAGAGCATAAACTCATTGTTAAGTTTGAATTCAACTGTTTTCTATTTGTACCTTTTCGAACTGCAGGGCGGAATCAAGATAGGCGCTAGCCGACGCCTAGGCACCTTCTCGGATCACTGAAAAAAAAGTCATATAGTAATTTTTTTTTTAATCTGAACATTTTGTTTATTTGAATCGACTTATCGATCATTTCTGGTTCCGCCCCAATTGAACTGGATGCATCTTCTTTTTTTTTTACAAATGCTCCGTAGTACGGTAGTATCCAATACCTTAAACTGTAAATTCTACCTACTTTATAACCAGATCTGACCCGATAGAGCCCCGTTAACACATGACTTGTCTAGGTATGTGTTTGACTTTCAACGTGCTTTGCATACATGTAGGGGTGTCAAACGGTTGAAACGGTGACGAAACAGTGCCGTTTCGTCAATCATTTGGTTTAATAAACGAAACAGAAAACAATTTTGTTAACCGTTTCGTTTAATAAACGAAATAGAAAATTATTTCGTTAACCGTTTCGTTTATCACGAAATGGAACGAAACACAAAATTTCATGTATTTTACACTGAAATACTCTTAACGAAATGAAAAATACCGTTTCGTTCTTTGCGCGAAATAGAAAACAGTTTCGTTAACCATTTCATTTAATAAACGAAATAAAAATTCGTTTCGTTACCACAAAACGAAACAAAACACGATCGAAACAGAATTCGTTGACAACCCCACATACATGACAAGAAAAGGTATTTCATCGCACATAAAACAAATACTGAATTTTTTTAAGAGTTTATCCATTTGAAAAATAATTCTGAGAGAATGTTTCTTTAAAAAAAGAACGCTTCGAAGGGAAAGTGACAACTTGCTTTTAGATCATAAATGTTTCAAAGGTATAAAGATTATTTTTGTTGGTCATTGGTTACAACATAAAGTTTTAACAATTATATACAAGTTGCTGGGCTACATTCTTACAAAAGTCGAAAGATATGTTGCTAATATTGTCTAAATGCATGTCGTTTTATGTCAAGTATTTATTATAAGCCTTTTTTTTTTCAAAGTAGCGATATATATCATCCGTTTCATTAAGAAACAAGGAGGTTTATGATACTACATTCTTAAAAAGATAAATTTCTAACAAGCTAACAGTTTAACGACTAACAAACTAATAGTTTAATAGGTAACGAGCAAACAATAGTAGCCACATCCCTGCTATTCTAGGCTAATACAGTTTGAACGGTACAATTTTCTCTGAGAATTTTCATTCTCCTCCTCATCCCTTTGTGACATCTCCTTTTGACTATGAACTTTCCAATTTCAGCTGAAAATGTGATGTAAAACAGTTCCAAAAGAACAACTGTTGATTTATAGCCAACTGTTGATTTATAGCTACTCTAGTTAGGGTGTATTATTTTTTAGATATGCAGATTAAACTAAAGACATTTCAATCAAGTCAAATTTTCTTTCAGACAAGTCTCCTTCCTCGGGGCATAATTCTAAAAAGGTGCTATGTAATCTGCACTGTAATAAGTTAACATCAGTGGGCAATATCATGCATAAGTTATTTGAATAGTCTTCATCTTTTAATCTGCACCAATGTTTAGCCAAAAAAATAATAGAATTTTCTAAAGCTCTAATACTACTATGTTTCTTATTTTGAAAGATTATTTTGTTTCTCTCACTCTATATAGTCCATTATTTATTATAAGCTTGAAAACATTAACAAAAGCGCTTTTCAAGCACACCTCCTCTTTCTTTTCTTTTTTGCTCTTTTTGTTGTTGGTATGTAATTCACTATTGAGGTCAAGTCCCGAATTATAATATCGTCATGAGCTACCGTAATTAATTTTCATGACTCGAGTCCAGATTAGGTTCATTTTGCAAACTTGTGCGCATGTTTATTATAGACTTGGAAAGTTGGAATAGTCAAACTGTCTGGAAAAACCTTACACCACGAACCGACATCCGGTTTGAACTCAAACGATCAAACCCCATAAAGCCAGAAAAAACTTGAATCCGAAAAAACAATCTGTAGGTGAACTGAAAACCACCTGAAATTAAACAAGAATACTATCGATAATTATATGAACTAGAATTGATCTAAACATTTTTGAAGATTTTTGCCTTTGCTTTAGATTACTAACATGACGGGATAATGTTCTCGTGGCATGAAAATCCTTTTTTAATTAACGTGGTCGAATTTTTTTGTTGACATGGATATGAATTCTTATTAATGTTGACAATGATGACAATAATTCTTGAATGCAAAAATAATAATTAATAAAAGAATTCTGTTGAACAATACTAATGTATATATCAGCATTCAGCAATAGAGAGGCAAATACAAATTCAATCAACTTACAAAAGGGTCACCGAAAAGGCAAGAATGATGTTCAGTTCTTATTTCACTCTTTACTCATCATCATAAATAATCGAACTTAAAATTAGTTCCTTGACAACAAATTAGACATGAAAATTAAGAACCAAAACTTTGGAAAGCAATCAGTTCACCAAATCTGAACTTACCCGACCAAAACTATGGAGAACAATTTGAGTTCAACCAAATCTCAATTAACCCAGTTAAACCATGGAAAACAATTTGACTTGATTAAATCTAAAAAAAAATCATTAGCTCATATAAAAGCCAATCACAAAACCTCCTTCATAAGTACTCTACCTGATCTCTCCATTTGCAATTGATGCGACTTTACACACACCAGCTGATGTGGTGAATGGCACATCCTTATAGGAAGCCACCAGCTGTGCATCGGTATGTAGCCCGGCCTGAACCTTCTCCCAAACCTTGGACTTCGCATTTAACAAGCCATCTGGCTCACCTGAGTATCCAGGAAAAGTGACTCTCTCCCCTATCTTAGCTGATGTGGGAGGCTCCACTAATTCAACCTGTAATGCAATTTGTTATGATTGTATTCACTAGTAGAACTTAATGTAGGGTAAATGGATGTTAGATCAATTCATCCCAATTATTATAATTTATCTAACAATGAGGTTAAAGTTTTCATTACTGTGTGCATCAAAATGTGCTTTCAAGTTTCAACATATGGAAGCAACTCTTGGCATCCAATAAACTAACAAAGTAGTTTCTTATCTTTATTACCAATTAGTTGAGGATAATATACACAAGAATTCTTCGGGGAGAGAGCACGATGCCTACTTTGGTGTGGTCTTCATTTGATGCAGCCAAAACCATAGCATGTGACTTGATACCGCGCATTGCCACCGGCTTCAAGTTGCAGAGCACACACACTCTATGACCCTGCTCAACAAGAGAAATTGGTCAAGACACATGAACAGAAAAAGCAAAAGACCTGTTCAAATATTTGATAACAGGCACAGAAACAAACATATAATGGTTCCCACATGGGGCCTGTGGCATTGCAAAACAGATCAGTTGATTACCTGCATCTCTTCTAGTGGAATATATTTGACAAGGCCGCTAACCACAGTCCTGGTTGTACTCTCTCCCACATCGATTTCCTCAACATAAAGTGAATCCGCATCAGGATGCTTCTTAGCTTCAGTAATGAGACCAACGCGTATGTCAAGTTTTGAGACAGTAGGCTCTCCTTCAGCAGCTTTTGATTTTGAGCTCGACCCACCTGACTTGTTCTTTTCTTTCTTGTTTCCATCTGCAACAAATATGATCAAGAATATATGCCGGGATAATGTGTCTCTGTTCAAATTCGACATATTACTGTACTTTCCAAGTATCAGTTTTATTAGAATTGTAAATAGACCACACATTTTGAACAAGCATCAACAAATAAGTATATGCAAAAATGTTTGCACTAAAATTCCAAAACGAAACTTTCCAAAAAGTAAAAACATAAGAGAGATGACAAAATAATTTAAATATACAATTTCAAACCTGCTAGCTTTGTTTTCTTTAGTTGTTCGCCAACAACCTTGGCATCAGCTTCTTCTTTAAGCTTTCTATCAGCTTGGCTTCCTGCAAATTTTTGTCTGAAGACTTCCACCTCTTCATCTTTCTGTATAATAAACAACACAAAAATTATTATAATAAGAAAGAATATACATGATTTTAATATGAAATGTACAGTTGAAACTTATATAATATTCTCTTTAAATTATCACTAACATTGGATAAAATTATCTAAAATCAAGGGCATTACTGAAGTATTGCTCATTTTATAGCTATATACCTACAACCATTAGTCTCCATGTCACTGTATGAATTTGCCAACTTCGCTCGCCTTTTTCTTTTCATCATATACTTAATTAACATAAATTGTTAGAAATCCTAGCCAGCCTGATATGGGGCAATCCATTTCAAAGTGGATATTTTTCTATCAAAGAACAAAACATTTTAGGACATGTTAACAGAACATCCGTCTGTTAAGATAATGGTTAACAACAGTAACAAAAATGGTACAAAGTGAGATGTACAGGACCAACAATGGGTTCTTAATTTATGGATGAATAACAGGAACCTGGACATACTATCTAAACCATTCATTCTGACTTCACTTGTATTGTTAATAACATAGTACAATTCACTTTCACATCAAAAAAATACATGTCACAGTAGGTTACCATTTCAAGATAACCAGCAATAGAGAGGTCATGTATTCACATGATGGTTGTCAGGTATAGCATTCAACAATCAATATAGTAACTTGTAATTAAACAAACAAAACATATGTTCAATAACTAAAAAATGGCAAAAGAAATAAACATACAAGTTCCTTGAACAGTGGCTCAGGCCGCCCAATTTTGTGCCCTGCTGGCAAAAACTCCCAAGTCCTTTTTGCCTTATCAACATCTCCTTTTTCATCAGAGAATGACAGGTGTGTTTCCCGAGATAAATTAAGTTGCTTCAGGACCTTGTGAACATAAAAAAAAATTGAAATTTACTTTTTTTTTTGAAAGGATTGCATCAGCACAAAGGCCATACTCCCCCAAAAAAGCACTCCTGTCAAGGATTGAAGACAATTCTCCAATAGACATTTCTCGGCCAATAACCATGTGTTGTCTTTCATATCTTAATTACTAAAAGCTGACTCAAACGCACCAGCAACCCCCCATGCAAATTTGATACTCAAAAAGTAGCACACCAAAAGAATTAGACACTAGGTTGGAAATCTGGGAAACAAAAAAAAATGCACTAACTTCATCAGTAAATGAGGGCATGAATGGTTCAAGTAAACAAGCCAGAAGGTAAACAAGCCCAGCTGCAGTTTTCATCACAACAGCACATGCAGCTGGATCTTCCTTAAAAAGCTTCCAAAATTGGCTCTCCTGCACAACAAAGTAGCATACAATTATCAAAGAAGATGACCAAAAAAGGAAATAGAAAGAGCAAAAACCAGACTTTTGGTCCAGTGCCATTCTTTACTTCCATATCTATACTCAGATTTTGCTCATGTGAGAAGTACCTGCAGGTAAGCATTGCCCTCACTTGAAATGCTCATGGCAGTTTTAAGACCTTGTTTTAGCTTGACCTACAACATAACAAAAACAGAATGTCATGCCACTGTATAGATAAAAAGAGGAGATGAAGTGGTAGAAGAAATCAGCTCACCTTTTCCATAGCATCTATGTATTGCTCAATCAACTTGCCAATATTTTCTGCTAGCGTCTTTGTCAACTGATGTGACTCGGCATTAGGAGCATCAGGAATAACTGCATCATAACCAGCTCCTGCAAAAAGAAATGGCATATTTAATAGGTGCACGGGTGATTCAGAATTGATTTGCTTACATGTGATCAGGTGTACTGCACACCAAGAGTAAAGATCAGGCCAGCACCGTGCCAGGCTGCAATTTTGGGTCACCAAAAGTTGCCACAACTTCTCTTTTCATTGCTCCTTCAATATCCAAATCCAAAATTCAAAATCCAAATGAACTATCTAAAATGTCAATCTTGTTCTACTTCAGGGACCGTGCTCTAAAATAGTTTGGAATTTGTTTCAAAAAGAAGACAAAAGATGGATCAACTAATGCATCTATTTACAGTTAACAATGACCATGTGTATATAACTGAAAATCATAAAAGTTAGATATGTCATTTAGATTTGAGATATAAACAAAGAGAAAAAGAGCGTTCATGGCTACTCATGGCACCCAAAAAGTCGTAGTAGCATAAGGTCCATAACCTTCCTCAACAGTAAATTTGTCAATTACTTAAAAGTTAGAGCTTAGGTTAATTTATGAAGGCATTACAGCTATGGCTTTGCAATGATTAATCCGATTCAAGAATGAGATAATGTAGGATTATGCTGACCTGCTGGTTTTGCAATGAAGCTCAACACACGGTTGATGAAGTTTCCGAGGTTGCTTAGTAACTCACTGTTCAGCTTCGCTTGTAAATCTGCCCATGTAAACAATGTGTCTGACACCTACATCACACAAATAACCATAAATATAACACTGTTACTGAAACCAATGTGCATTTTGAGAGCCAGACAAGTCAGTAGTTGTGTTGATAATTGTGAGGTAAATTAAGGACAAAAGAACTTAAGCATTTCTTCAGACTTATTAAATTTCCCATTTCAGTTCTCGGAAAAGCTGATGACCAGGTATCAGGTCCTGCTAGAAACAGGTATCAGTATGACCTTAATGAAACACATCTATTAAATCAGATAATGCAAACTTACCTCAGGCCTATTAGTAAGCAAGTAGTACCGCCATACTTCAGGTGGAATCTTTGTGTCCTTTGCATCATTACCGAATACTCCAATTCCCTTGCTTTTGGAAAATTTTCCTGGGAGTCAAATAAAAAAATGCTCGTTGCTTCTCACAACAAAGAATAACAACTATATTCTTTAAAATGTCAAGTTCCATCTCTCTGTGTCTCAGTTCATAATCAAGTAAGATACTTCCACAACTAATTATTTTGATGCTTTTTTCTTGCATTATTAAGTTATCCCGGCATTTCTCACATCTAACAAAAAAATTTAGAGTACTCTTTTGTATGTATATCATAATTTAAAACATATCACTGTATCCCACATTGTTCAGCAACCATTGTGGGATTAAGATCTAATCCACGCTAAGGAGCTCATGTTTGGTAGCATGACTTGAGAAATATAGCTCATTTAGAAGCTAAAGTAGGCAAGAATGTTTAAGCCAAATATATAATTTCATTAAGATTTTGGGCAAGAAGGCCTTAAGCTTAGATTTTTGGGCAAAAGGAGAGAAGCTTAATCCTCACTAAGGAGATGATGTTCAGGAGGATTAAGCTTCTAAGGAGTCTAAAGGAGGCCTACAGAGGCTTAAGGAAAGGTTGCCGAATGGCACCTATATGATTAGTAGATTAATCTCCCAATATAGTGAATATAATGCAACCAAAACTGGAAAATACCTGCTTCGTAGTTCAAATATTCAGTAACACTAATTGTCTTCATCATGGTCCATTTCTCCCCGGTACCAAGAAGCGTAGAGGGAAACATAACCTGAAAGTTTGCTTCACAACTTAGCTCTAAAACTTATGAGCTTTTCTCAACTAGAAGTTTCACCGCTCAGAAGTACAAAAATAGACTCTTACAGTGTGAAATGGAACATTATCTTTGCCCATAAATTGATACAGCTCCACATTGTCAGGATTCTTCCACCACTTCTCCCAGTGAGGTGTATAGCAAGCAGTTATGGAAATATATCCAATGGGAGCATCAAACCAAACATAAAACACCTGCAATAAAAAATGGCCAAAGACAAACATTTTTTTGGCTAGTCACAGTCAAAGATTATAATGTTCACTAAATAGTAAATACAAAACAAAGCTGTATCACTTTCAACAACTGCACTTTTTCCTTGTGAATTAATTGTTTGAAGCACGTGATTTAAATATCACAAGGACTCCAAGTTTCAACAAGTCTACTTATCAATCATTTAGTTCTGATGGGTTTTCAATTATACCATGTTTTAATATCATAATTCCTATCGAACTTATCAAACCTTCTCTTTATACTTCTCATGAGGAACATGAACCCCCCATTTGAGATCCCTTGTAATGCAACGAGGTTTCAATCCTTCTTTAAGCCACGCATTTGTTGCCTGAATGGCATTCTGACTCCAAGCTCCAGCAGCGGACATTTCAGTAATGTACTTCTCCAGCTTTTCTCTTAGCATGGGAAGCTCTAAGAACAAGTGCTCGGTGTCCCTGATACGTGGAGTGTTGCGGCAAACCTGGAACATCAAAATGCATTATAAATAACAGTCACAACATATCTGTAACACAACCTGACAGTAACGCACCAATAGTAAATCACCATTAGTTGCACCAGCCACATGTCCACTCTTTTATAAATAATGCAATTCATTGTCTCAACTCTTGAACCAAAGAGGTCTTCACAGTAGTCACTTAGCAATAGAGACTGGGAGTACATGGCGGTGCAAGTCTCAGTGAAATGGTATCAATCTAAAATTCTGGCTAGAAAATAGGTCAAATGTTGAACATTCAATCAAAATTTCCCAAATAGTCTCACTTCAGAATACACAAATAGCAAAAAGCAATTCAACATTGGACAACAATTATGCAGCCAAACTCTCACCTCTTTGCCGCTTATATTACTATATATGTGCTTAATCAATATTACCTTGCACTTGGGATCAACAAGCTCTGTCGGGTTCAGCAGTTTCCCACATTTCTCACACTGGTCACCTCTGGCAGACTCGTAATTGCATCCTGGTGTAGGGCATGTTCCCTCCACAAGCCTATCTGCCAAGAACTTTTGACATACATCACAGTACGGCTGAGACAAAAAATAAATTAATTAAAAAAATGTTACTGATACATTTTAACACAATTCACTATCCTCAAAAGCATCTAAAACCTAGATAATTGAACTTCTGGGCCAAAAAGAACACAAGCAATCTCAAGTATAACTGTCACAAGTGGATCCCGATCCTCTGCTGCGCAGCATGTGGTCCACTGGATCACTTTGGGATTCGTGCCAACACAAATCACTATAAGATCCAACATTTCACGTGTTGTGCTACACGGTGCTGTACAATAGAGGATAAGGATTCCTGTTAAGTCAGGTACATTGGTCTCACAAAACTGGCATTGTTGTGCGATTTAGTAATATAAACAAGGTACAACTCAACTAGTACTTCAATTGTTTCAGGAATAATACAGAAGGAATTAAATAAGTCAACCACTTACTTGTTGTATGGTGTTCTCAGAAAGCCATTCATTCTCCATGAGTTTATGAAAAATTGCTTGGCAAACCTCAGTTTGCTCAGGAGTAGAAGTGCGTCCAAAGTGGTCAAAGCTTATGTTAAACCACTTGTAAATATCTCTGTGAATTGCATGATATCTGCATGTGCAACATGCATGTCAGACATAAAGAAATAATCCAAAAATGACCACATCCAGTAAAGCTAGGTATAAAAATGAAACTTGATAAAATAGAGAAGTGAGTTGAAGGACAAAGGAATTACAAAACAATGGAATTTACACAATTAGTTCAAAGATTAAAAGTGGACTGACTTGTCACAGATCTCTTTAGGAGAGCAATTCTCTTCCATGGCCTTTGTCTCAGTTGCCGTGCCGTACTCATCAGTACCACACACGTAAATAATATTATATCCTCTGATGCGACAATATCGAGCAAACACATCCGCACTAAGGACACCTGTTTATTTCTCATAAGAAATTAGTACGAAAAATATTAATAATTTGGGCATCAACTTGTTCACTGTTCACCAACATTCACGTTTTATTAGTCAGTATGGTATTCACATAAATTTTAATTAATCAGGCACCGAAATTTGGTCATTGGATAATAAACTTTGCAATTTCTTTCTTTTTCAAAATAGAAGAGTAAAACAAAGCAAAATTAAACAGATGCATTGACAACAGGAAAAAGAAAAATACTTGCTAAATTAGCTCAAATAAAAAATTTGAACATTATTACAGAAAAGTTCTCCAGAAGTATATTCAAATACCAGAATCTACAAATTAAGGTCAGATTTATCCAATATAAAAAATAAGGTGAAAAATTAACAGTTGATGAGTCTATAAGAAAACCAAGGGCAAAACTTTCTGAGCTAATTGGGATTCAAACTCAATAAAAGAGAAGGACTTGGACAACAGAAACAGGGTATAAGCAGGAGTAACAAAAAGAGGAGACAATCAGTAGTTCAGTACGACACATTGATCTAGCAAAATTCTGACATATCAAATTATAAGGCCGGTTTTTCATATATACAAGCACACAGAACAATTGAATTAAAAAGAAAGAGGATACAGATCTAACCAGTAAAAAGAATCAGTGCAAGGAAAACGACTTACATCCAATGATGTTGCCTAGATGGGGAACGTTGTTCACATACGGAAGTGCACTTGTGATGAGGATATTGCGGCGGCCGTCGATAGGAAGCTTCTTAGTCGAATCTCCCATTTTCGGTCTCAATTGGGTCACAAAATGAACTTTTACGATTACTTAATAAGTACTAATAAGAACAAACGAGGGATTAAGTCTGAAATCAGAATATAAAAAAAAAAGAAATTAAAGGGTGCTAGGTTTTGGTTTCCTGATAAACCCTGGTAACGCTAGAGGAAGATAAAGTGCAATCGGGCAAAGTAGAGGCTAACACAATCCGATAAACCTCCCAACCCGACCCGATCCGATCCGAAACGTGCGGATTTATTTCATATCAAAAACGTTCGAGGTTTGTTTGGCACTTGATGAAATATCAAAAAATATAAATATAATAGCTATTTTAACGAATTAATTTGTCAAACGAATTTTAGACTAAGTAGAAGAGTACGAAAGAGTATTAATCCGATATATCAAATTATAGGTGGTATACCGGATTTGCTCTCATCGAATATCAATTATTATTTAATTATATTATATTATATTAATTTATTATGATTATTATTATGATATGATTCATTATTATATTATTATGATTTATTATTATATTAATATTATGATGATTATTTATTATTATTTATTATTATATTATTATTATAATAATAATTATTATTATTATATTAACATCATTGTTATTATTATTATATGATTAATTTTATTATTATTTATTATTATTATATTATAATAATTATGATTATTATTTATTATTATTATATTATTATGATTATAGTTATTTATTATTATATTATTATATTATGATTATGATTATAATTTTATTATTATATTATTATATTATGATTATGGTTATATTATTATTATCTATACTATTATATAAAGCATCTAAGAATTGGAGGGTCCATTTTTTGTCATGGTAAATTTTTATTATACCCATTTTATCCCTCAATTAGACGGATAATATTTATTGTTGGTTGATCGAATGTATGTGATCGCGTCCATTGATCCCCTCTTTCTCTCCATTTCTTTCCCTTATATACTATTATTTCCATAATTTTTGTTTTTTTATTTAGCACCCTTGTGCATATTTGGTAAGAAATTAATGGTGATAATATATGTTAGAATAATTTACTTTTCTTGTCATAGAAATCATGAATCATTAACTCATATTGTGCAAAAATATCATCCAAGATTAAATATAGTCTTTATTATATATTTTCTCTATAATTTGGTGAATTTATAATTTAATATTAGATAAATGTGATTTTTTTTATCTTATAATATTTTAATGTTTAAATAAAAAATTCTGCTGCAACGCGCGGGTATATAGCTAGTATTATGAATATAGCTATGATTATATTATAATTATATTATTATGATGATAATTATTTATTTATTATTATTATATTATGATTATAATTATATTATTATGATTACAATTATTTATTATTATTATTATCATATTATGATTATGATTATAATTTTTTTTATTATATTATTATATTATTATGATTACGACTATGATTATTATTATCATGATTATGATTATTATTTTATTATGTTATATTATATTATTATATTATAATTATATTACTATTATATTATGATTATATTATTGGGATTATGATTATTTCTTATTATATTATTATTATGATTAGAATTATAATTTTTATTATTATATTATTATATTATTATTTATGTTTATATTTTTATTATATTATTATGATGACAACTATGAATATTATTATTTATTATGATTTATGATTATGGATTATGATCATTATTTATTATTATTATTATTATTATTATTGTACTATTATTATTATTATCATCATCATCATTGTTAGCATCACAATTATCTATATTTTGACTATTCTGATTAACAACTGTCAAACGATATTTTTGCTCTTAAGAATAGTCAAGAATACTACTCTTGTATCACTCTTCCAAATATACATTATTCTATCACTCTTCCAAAATTACCACTCTTCCCAAGCTATTCCTTAATTTGCCAAACGAACCCTTGGTGTAGGGCTGCAAGCACCATGGGCGTGTGACTCAATTCGGGATCTGCTTGGACTCAGATTAGAGTTAATTTATCTCGACCTAATATAACTCAGTAGTTAAATGAATTGAGTTTGAGTTGAGATCATTTTAGCTTGTGTCTCGATTCAATGCAAATAATAATAATTTACACATTATTTTTTTCCACAAAACCTTAATTCAATAACTCATCTCTTATTCTCTCTCATCATCTTTAGTGACGCCTCTTACTCATTTATGACTCGACTCGTATATCTAACTTGATAGGTTTTTGTCAATCCATCAGTTCAAATTAATACAACAAAGATATAATTGCAAATATATTTTAATGATATATCATACTGACTCTTATATCAATCGTGTAGATGTATCGACCTTATAATTTATAGTTATACCAAATCTAAATGTCAAATCGCGTAAATATATATATATATATAGAGAGAGAGAGAGAGATGGGTTATGATACTATGCATAACACATATTGCTCTCGTGCTATGGATTATTTTTTTGTTCTCATAGTCTAAATGATTGATCCAACCGCTCAAAATGGTTTATATAAAAAAATAGTTAGGGACCAAATTTTATGTAATTATTATGAGCCATTCAAAAAAGATGATTTTCAAACTATCTTAAAAAATAGTGAAAAAATTTTAAAAATATAAAATTTGATCCCCAACTAGTTTTTCATATGTACATCATTTTGAACGGTTCGGATCGATCATTTAGACTTTGAGAACGAAAAAGATCCATAGCATGGATGCGATCCGTGTTATGCACAACACCATAGTCCAACTCTCTCTCGCTCTCTATATATATTAATATATATGTGTGTGTGCGCACGCTCGTAAGCCAGCTCGGTAATGTCAAATTGAATTTGAGCTGAATTTTTCAGCTCGAAAAGTTTCACAAACTTAACTTGGCTCAGCTCGTATTTTCATAAACTGAACTTAATCTAAATTCAGCTTACTCAAACTCGACTAGTTTGCATCCCTAATTCGGTGTTAGTGGTATTATAAATTTTGGAGCGTTGAAACTGCTTAATTTTTCTTTTTTTTTTTGATATATATCTTTTATACATTTTTCATCGAATTTAAACTGGTGTTTCCTGTAGAAAAGTCCTAAGGAAATACTTTATCATTTTACTAAGTTTGCTGTTCAATCTTTAAAAATAGTTTACATCGTGTTCATCTCACATTTTCAACTAATATGTATAAATATTAATATATCTTAATTCAATAATAATAATGATTTTTTAACAAGTTGAATACTATTTATGAGGTCACGCTTTATAGTTTCTTTTTCCTTTTCTGTGCTCTTTTCTATTTTTCTTTTTAATTTTTAGTGAGGTAATTATTGTCATAGAAATTTTCTTCATTCAACAAATAAAAATATTTTAGTTTTGGGGTGAGAAAAATCTTTCACCTTCTAATCAGTAGTAAGAATGTATGTACATAATATATGAACATCCTTCACAGACGGTACATTTTTATTATGGAAATGAACACTCAAAGTTGATGAAAATTCATTCTTAAAGATGATGACCGCAAATGAATGAAAAACCACATTTCGATAATTATGCACATGTTCTAATTAATAATTTGAGCGCTAAATTAATCACGTATTAAAGTGCCTTCTATAAGATGTTCAAATTATCTTGTGGTGAGTGTTCATATCACAATCTGAATAATGTTCGGAGCATCAAATTCTAATTTTAGAGAAAGGATAGAAGCTTCCCACAACCCCATCAAATGAAGAGATAGTTTTAATATTTCATCTGTATGAATATCTATACAATACAAGAACACTTCTCGAAGACGATATGAATATTTTTGTCACGCGAATGATTTTGTTCAGTGTCTTTAAAAAAATCTTCAGAGCAATTTGTGAGGGGTGTTGAGAGCATTTGTTTTTTCAGTGTTCATATTTTCTACATATAAATGTTCATACCTTACAAATGAGCTAATATTTATTACATTTGAGTGTTCATATCTTCTCCTTTTTTTGTAACAAAGTGCAGATTTTTTTTTTTGATTGAACTGCAGAAGTTCCTAAAACTCAAATGTTAAATATTAACTCCGTCCCTTGACAATTGACATGTACATGATATAATTTTCTGTTGAATTAGTAATGACCTACACTAGTGGCGGAACTTAAACTTAATTTTAGAGGGGGCTAATTTTTTTTGTAAACACATTAGACACTACATCTCAAATTTTGAGAAAACTAAAATTATAAAATTATCATAATTATACTACAAAATAACATAAATCTTTAACATATATACTAATTTTTAAAACATCAGGTGGGCTGAAGCCCACCTTAGCCCCTTAAGAGCTCCGCCTCTGACCTGCACATTATTCTATTTTTTTTTTAAATAGTAAGCGAAACACCATTCTAAATTAAAGTTAAAAAAAGAAAAATAAATAAAGTAGTGACGAGAATGACGATCCAATCAAACTGTTCTTTTTCGACTACTAATTAAGTTGGCATCTTCATGGGATAGTACTTTAAATTGACCTGAACAAATTAAACGAATTCAAAGGATAAGCAAAAGTAACGTATTTTTAGTCAAGATTCCAGTCCCAAGGCGTCAATCGCTTAATAGAAGTATATACCTAGAGTAGGTGTTAAAAAAAACATAAAAATGGTGTCTGCTTCTGGTTTAATCTAGCAAAACGTTTACCCAGCGTCCGGAGAGTTGTTATGCTTTTTTTAGAAGCTTCGACCCCTCAAATTTCATTCAGAACAAAAAAGTTTTACAAAATAATCACAAATTCACAACAGAAGTACGATGCCAAAATAATAATAGTAACAATAATAAAAGAACGATAGATTTCTCTGTCTTCAAAAAAAGTTTAGTCATAAAGAGTGATAGTCTCTGTAGAACTTTGCTAAATCTTATAATGAATGGTTTATAAGTCATAAATACAAATTTGAAACCGTCTTTCGTAGAGTCCATCAGTGCAACAAGTCCTCTTGAGTATATATATGAATTCCAGATGGTACTACCAATTCCAGGTGGTAATACCTTTTGAGTTCTGGACGCTCTCTTGGTACGACGCTGCTATTAATTTATTATCAGGCTTCAGGAACATATTAGCACCAAATTAAACTATTTAATTTTTCAGTTCCTGTTTATTTCAATTTATCAACATACCATCATGATGCATTCGTGTTGGAATGCTAATCAAACATTTTATTTTGCAAGTAATTTGCTATAGACCGAACATCTAGAGCGCTACAAAAGAAATGAACATAAGACGATAGAATATGTGAGTGATGGCATAACAAATACATGGTAATTGAAAACACGCATTAGTTTGAAAATATAGGCCCATGTCTCCCCAAAACTGGATGGAGCTACGAAACATCAATTTATCAACCTCGATTCTTCAATATATAACGGACCTTAACAAAACCCCTTTCAAATAAAAAGAGGTGAATAAGATGTGAATAATTCAATGAAGCAAATGGCGAACAGCATCAACAACATCACCTTTATGCTCTCGTAGAGTTCTCTCTGCCACTTTCTTGTCCAACTTCATAGAAAATCAAGCAGATCAGTGGCAATAGTAACAAGAAAAGTAACATTATACACACTGATAATACCGTCCAATGTACACATTACAATATTGTCAACATCTTGAAATCATTTACTGTCCTGGTGTATCAGAAACCAAACTAGAGTGGAGTGTGGAACCTTTTTTCCAGGAATAAAGAAATTAAAATTCTAAACCAATGTGATAATACTTGGACTCTTTTTCTACTTGTTCTCAACTCTTGTCTCTACTAGGGTTTAATAAGGAAATGCCAGGTATGAGAACTGAGAAATGGAGTGCCATGACACTTGCACTTGGCACTTATGTGTGCACTTGTACCAAGGGCTACTGCATGCACAAGTACACATTTTCTATTTTCCTGATTACCAAGATATCACAAGAGAACTAATTTTCATGTTAGAATGCCAGTACCAGTAAGAACAAACCACCAAATATACAAGGAAAACCAGAATACTAAAAGATACATCAAGTTCATTTGCAATGACATCTACATCCACTTGATTTATCTTGACTGCTGCCAGTTCTTTCTCTCTGAACAACAGGAAAATAACATGGTAAATGTTAAGTTGGATAACACAGAGTAATCAACATTTCTGATTACTATGAAAATTTCAGGAAATTTTTTTGAGGCACCTCAATCTCATTGCATTCCTCCTTGGATGAAGCAAGAGAAGCCATTGCCTATTGGGATGGGAAAAAAAACTATAAGACAAAGTGGTACAAAAATAAACCATGATAAGATCTCCGTCTAATTTGCTAAATTTTATCTGAGCTGCACTCTGCTGGACAACCTAATTTACAATCAAATTGAATTAAACAGAAAATGGCCAATTCTCAATAAATTAGGCTGCATCCTTTAAAACAGCAATAGAACCATACCAGTCTATAGTCTGCACAAACTCGCCTGATACCACCAGCAAATATTAACTTCGAGAGACTTTGGTTTATTACAATTTTTACGACAAACTATGCCTTAATTGAGAATTCAAATTTCTAGCTGGATCGTTTTACTGAACTTTTCAATAAAAAGGAAAAAAAAAGTTGACAGCACAAATTTGATAAGATCATCACGCTCTAAATGCGCATTATCGAGTATAGCTATGGAAAAAATTAATTGCATAATCCGTCTCTCCACTAATCGAACTACACATCTGTTCGATCAGAACGAAATGGAAAACAAAAGAATAAGACTAAACATTGTTAAACCACCTCTTGCACGCGAGAAGAATCGAGCTGGCGGTCATCGACCACAGGATCGGTGAGCTTGTCAAGCGCCATACTCTGCTGCTGCAGATCCTTCGACGATAGCTTGTCCTCCATCTCTGTCCCTCCCTCCTCCCCTCCTGTCACTTCCGTCACCATTCTCTCTCTCTCTGGACTAGGGTCTTGAAGCAATCTGTAGGGTATCGGAAGAGAGACCAGACTAGAGAAGAATGGCTTCACCTTTTCCTTTGGTCAATCAGAGGATCAGTTCCCACTAACATAACCGTGTCGGACCAAAGGAGAAGGTCAGACCCGGATTCGGCTTGATCCATGGCTGACACGGATCGACCATCTAAGACGTGAGCCGACTTCTAGATTAGTCACTTTAGTGCAAAGACGATGAGTAATCTGAAAGTTCATAAACTGGAAATACAAATGAGGATCTTATTTAAAGCTAAATATTTTTTCCAATTTTAAAAATAATAAATCATTGTAGCCTAAATAAACAAGTAAATCGAAAAGTTCCGAGCAATTTTATTTATGCTTTACTTGATGCTAATTTTAATGGTTTGTGCATGTCCTTTGAAGTAACATTTTTTTTAAAAGAGTCCATTTCATTACTGAAAGTTTAACATTACAATATTACATTAGAATATTAGATCAGCTTGGTGTTATTTTTATTAAAAAAAGTAATCCTCACAAGTAACGATTGTACTGTCCTGACAAGTAAGAAATTATCAGTCGTACTTCAAAATGACGACAGTTTGATATGTGTTCGCCGCGTATCGCAACTGAAAGTAATATGCAACTCGAACAGTATGATATGAAATCAAATTAATCATTTTTATGTATGCATTTTGTAATAAAAAGTTTACACCATTTTCTTTGCAAATGCAAAATTTACGCGGCAACCCTTCGTAAATCGTAATACAAAGAAAGAGGAGCGATTAGGAGACAGGTTTGCACATCCAATTGGTTCATTTTATTTCCTTTGAACTTTATAAATGTTTCATCTTGCACTTTATGTTCTTAGTTTGTCTTATGTATTTATTCATTTATTAACGATATTGCTACTATAGTTTTTATTAGTCCTTAATCTAAAAATAAATTTATAAATTATCTTATCCACCAAGGTTTAAAAATAAATTCATCCCTATTTTACATTGTTTCATATAATTTAACAAATTTTGTATAATTTTCTCCCACAAACTAGAATTGATATGAATCGCTTTTTACCACTCAAATGTCTGTAAATTGATAAAAAGAAAATTAAAATTGGTGTAGGTTCATTTCTGTAAAAGATATAACACATCAAAGAAAATAAATGCTGGAATTAAGTGAGCTCTTATTTCCAATGAGAAAGGAAGTAATAAATATGCAATCAGAACATAATTTCGTTGTGCGCCTTCATGTCCAGTAATGCAATCAATTTATATCGAATTGCTGCTTTTGTTTCTCTGACAGTAGTATGGCCGTATGGGTTTGCATGTGCAAAGTCTGCAAGACATTGATAAATTCCAGATCCAATTATATTGATCCGCACATTATGTGCAAGACAATGCATACTATACCCTCGTAAGGTCTTGTATTTTAATACGGTTTAATGACAATCTACAGTTATCTCCTACAGCTCTCAGCTCGTCAACATTGATAGAACTAAGCTTGTATAAATCATTATGAAATCATTATCACCATTTCATAATCAGTACAAGTTAAAACAATTGGTGAACAGACCTTCTGCAACTCCAAAACCAACTTATCTGCCATGTTGAATGATAACAAAAAATATGTTTCTAACTCACAGCAACCGCTTTCTTTCCATCAAGTTTAAAATAGTTATGGAAATGGATAAAAATACACAGATTGGTTGACATTTTCAAGAGAAAGAACTTTGAAAACTCTTGACAGGATCTACCAATGCCAAAGCTTTCCTTAATGCTTCTAGAAGGTACTCGGGGTGGTCTTCGATTCTCGCATGGCCATTTTGCGTCGGTACCTTTCGCAGAACATTTCCTATAATCTATACAAGGAATTAGTTTTAAAAATGCCTAATTGGACTAGAGAACTTTTCTCCTTAAAAATTAGAGAAGTAATAATTGATCTTTTCTTATCCTCAAAAAATGTTTCTTTTTTCTTTCAAGAATATGTTTCTTTAGATTCTACCACTTTTTATAATCACGTCCAGTGTTCACAACTTTGCAATGAATTTTATTCAAAGAGTTCTACCTGGTCACAAAAAGTTATTGAATAATTTCCAGACCATTGAAATATTACAATGAAATTTGAAGAGTTGGACATGAGAAAATCAGAAGTAGCTAAAAAGAAGAGTAAATAGTTATCACGATGTGGTGTCGATTCCCATACCAGCCAGTATGGGACCCTGTCAATGGTCATAAGATTGGTTATATAATCAACACAATTGTTCTTCACCTCCTTTCAAAAAATTGTTTTCCATTTTCATGTGTTCTCTGATTCTTGTTCCATACAGCTGCTAAAATAATTGTAGTAACTAGAATGTATAGATTCAGGTAATATAAAATGAAAACCTTGCGAGCATATCCACCATAAGCTATTCCTCCAATCAAAGCGTCTCCTGTACCAGCTCTGGTACAAAATAGGCCCTCTTTCTTGAGGGATTCTACTGTAAATGAGTTGGTTCCACCGGCCAATTGATAAAACCCTTCAAAACAAAAATGAAAGGAAGTCAATAGAAAAGAAATTAGCATAACACCATCATTAGTATATGATCCTATAAAAACCAATAAACTAGTATTGATCCAACAAATTAGTATAATGTGCCAAAAAGGACCCCCTTTTCAATCAATGAGACTACTAGTCCAGCAGTTTTGTCTTCTTTAAGGAAATTTAAGACACAGCTACACTGACACACTACCATCACTTCATACCATGCAGTTACTGAATGTTTAGAGGGTAATGGTCTGAACTGAAACTAATTGATCAATAAGATAAAACAATATCAATTAGTAGCTGCCTTCAATATTTGATATTGGAGCACATCTCTTTTCTGAAATTTCTAAATATGATAGCTTGATTTTCAATGATAAATTTTCGGCTTTGTGGTCAATAATCATTTCCCGGTAGAGAGAAACTTCATATGCCTCCTTTTAGTGAACTAGATCTATTACTCAATACTGAAAGCCTTTAGTATTCTCTAAACCCACTCATAGTTGGTTCTAAACTATGATTCAACATAGCAGGGATTGCTCCTCAACTAGGTAGTAACTAGTAAGAAAGCTTTTAAGCAAGAATATAGTCCTCTATAAATTTTTCACTGATTCGTAACATTAGTAGTTACTCACTGGATTGAAAATAGCGAAAAAACTCCAAGAAATTTATACGCCCAGATTCACTTTTTCTCCTAACAAAAGAAAATAAAAATAGAAGGTTCTTTTGAAAAAGGGAAAGAGACACCAAATATATTCATTTATATCAATGTCCTTATTATGCACACTTCAAGATGTCCAAAACTAACTTGCACTGAATTATAGATTAATCAAGGAATGGCTGGTCACTTTCAGTCTTCACCATCTAATTGAAGTGAAATTTTATTTGAGCCAAACTAAACCAACAAGAATAACAACTTCCATTGAACTTATCTTTATAACATATAAATGCAAAATTGACATAAAGCAACTATGCATGGTTCATTTTACAAGCAAATAGTCCAAAAAAATATTCCCAAGTCAGAACAGTTCCATCAAATAGTCAATGTCCATCAAAAGTTGGAACTTCTTTTTGCTAATAGAAAAGAACTCAATGCTTTTTGCATGATGAGGATATGCTTTTTTTTTTGTATGATTTCCTGGATAAGAAATGAAATAAGTAGCAGCAGGTACCATGAGGCCTGTTGTGTGTAGAGGCTAAATGAATAGCATAAGAAATAGTTTGCTTTGTTGCACCTCTACCAATGTCGCCACTCATGGGCCGGCCATCCAACTACAAAAATTGATATTCATTTAAACCAAGTGTTAGAAGTTCGGCCAGTATCGAGATGAGATTAGAAAAAAAAAGCAATCCTACAGAAGTACGGAACCATCAGAAAAAAATGAAGCTGGTAAGGAACTCATATTAAGAACCAGTTGAGGACCTGTGAGGTTTCATATTAAGAACCTAGAGTAATCAACCGGTACCCATATCTACAGAACCTGACAGGTATCATATTAAGAACAAAGAGTAATGCTAAATTGCACCTAGAATTTGACTAAGATCTTCATATAACCTTTATCTCAAAAAAGGGTATAAGAAAAGATATCATTGGATTGAACTTGTTAAGAATGGAAAAAAGACCTGCCATAAATTATACAATGGGGGGCAAGATTGCATAATTGAGAAAATCTGATTCATTAGTCCAATAGTTGCCTCGCCAGCATATGGCAAACTCACCTGAAATTTTTGAACTTACATCAGGAACAAAGATATCTTTGATATTTGAGATCTCTGATCTCTATTATTTTGGATTGAGTTTCATTTTAGCCTACCACAATTTATTTGGGATTAAAGGCTTTGTTGTTGTTGTACATCAGGAACAATGATCTTCATATAAACCACTTATTGTTATGAATACTGCAAGAAAAGCTTCACTTTTCCCTTTACAAAAGTTTCTTTTTTCCCCTCAAGTTATTTAATTTGCTTATAATCCAACACAGTCATAAAGGAAACTCAGGGAAGTGGACCACTATGGTATTTCATTATACGAAATGAGAAACATACAGCTAGTAGTTTTGTGTGGCTGATAGAGTCACCTAGGCTAGCCCAAAGCTCATGGAATAGGTTGGTACCTCTACAACAGCATGGGAAAGGTGAAATGAGTAGGTCCAGATACAAAATGTTAAAAGACACTTTTGTACAGTAAAGAAAGTATTTATCCATTTGCAAATAACAACCAACATATTTTGGTATGTACACGCAGCCACCTAATTATCAGACCCAAGATTTAAGTCAAGCAATATTACCAAACTACCCTTAATTTTACACCTTTACTGGATGGCTATACAAAGTTGATACCAATTCTCAGTCCAGTTTGGCTACACCAGAGCAGGAAACAGATCTAAGCAAAGTAAAGGCATCAATGTGCAAAATTCATTTGAATATACTTTGACATGCCAATACATGATCAGAAATTGGTGACAAGAAAGTAAATGGAAAAGTAACCTCCCACTAGTATGAATCTCAAGGGCATCAACATCATCCCTTTCCAAAAGACTGCGTGTAATTATGGGATCTCTCACATATGTCATTGCTCCTAAAATGTATAGTGACAGACAAAAATGGTCAATATGGTTTCGTTATAGCCAGGAATATAAAAGTAGATATGTTTAGACCTATCATGGAAAAGTACTGAAATTACTGCTGTCCTGCCAAAAGTTTCCAGAAATTTATCATCCATCTTTTTGGCTGCATATTAGTGTTCAAATGCACAAGGGCAAATATTCTGAAACTGTAGTTAAATGAGTGCATTAAATAAAACTGAGGTTGATAAACTAAGGTTTACTATGACTTATTGCACACTCAAAAGCTTGATTTAGTCAAATGGAGCCTTCCCATCTGTGCTGAAACATTACTTATGACTGATTTTGATCTATTATACATTACTAGTACTGATTTTGATCAATTATCAGATGATTCAGTTGTCTTGCTATGTATTGATTTCCATCTGTTGCAGAAGGATACAACTAGGGAAATCCTTAACAATAGTAAATTCAAATTTCACTGTTCTTTGGTGTGCACAAATACTTCCCTTGAGATTTTAATTTAAAATTTCAAACAATCTAAAGTAAAGAAATTATATATAGATAAGAATAAAAACAAACTTATTCTATCAAAAGGGCATACGGAGAAGCACCGACCACACCCGTAGCATCTTTCTGTTGTCACCCCTCCCTTCAAATGACAAAAAGAAAATAATAAGATCATCGAAATAATAAGTTGAACTGATACATACTCAAATTACAGAGTACCAATTCATGGCTTATGCAACACTGATAAAATGCCTTAAAGAAAATTTATTAAAAGAAGGACCAAAGCCATGGTCAATGCTGATTGCCAAATTACCAGTCAAACCCCGAACAAGCATATCAAGAAAGTACAAATTCTCATAAGATCATTTTAGAAATGTAAGACTGATAGAGCAGGAAACCACCCTTTGGTGGTACCACTATAATAAATCTGCTAAGCAATCCTAGGGAGGCTAATAGCACCTCAAGTTTACTGCATGAAGTGCTGGTACCAGTTTCATAAATTTCTGGTACCAACTTGAGAAAGATTGCTTCTGCTGGGCATATCACTTCACATGGTCTTGGACAATCGGTTGGGCATTCTTCTGGATCAAATTCTACAAAAACAAAACCAACATCATAAGTAACACAGTTTATTACAGGTCTATAGAATTCAATCCAAGAATATTAGAACTTGATCAAAAATTTTTGAAGCTGAAGGCTTGGTTTAGTAGTAATGGAGTAATGTGTAAGACAGATATTGGAGTTATGTACCAGCTTTTCGAAAATGGAGATCTTGTCGATCATCATTTACACTGATCATGACCCATGGCCGATTAGTGCTTGAGATTGACAGAGCTGCATCAATCCCTTCATTAACCGCATTCACAACGGATGCATCAGCTGCACAGTCAATGCAATCCACTGCACATAACACACTCTTTTAGTCCTCCATTTGTAGAATTATTATGAAATTTGGAACAACTCTCATCAGCACAGTTCTGCCTAAATTAAACCTTCATTTCTGAATTCTTCCTCATTAGATCTCAGCCTCAGTAATAAAGTATAAAATCAACCTAACTACACTTTAATATATAATTGCCAAAGTAAAAGATGAAGGCATGCTTGTCTTTGAATGCACATTTTTGCTCACCTCCAGCAAGAGTGTAGATAAGAGAGAGGTTTCTTACATCAGCCACATCCTAGAGACAGTACAAAATGTTAAATTCAGTCCATTATAGTTCATAACTTCATATTAGCAGCTATGCTCAAGGTACAACAGGAGGAAAAAAAAATCCAATCAAGATAATCCAATACTGAAATACTTTTATCTTATCATAATTTACTTTCTTTCCGAAGAAAACTCTGTCCATGAATTCTCCAGCCACTAGGTCGGCAAGTTCAAGCAAACCGACCCATATACATAAAAAATGCAACAAAATCTTTATCCTTCTTAATCCCTACTATGGGACGGTGCACTGATATATTAAGTGAATCAGCACCTATTTTATTCATTTCTTCAAAAGGCTATAATTTGCATGGACTTGAAAAGGGATAAAAATATTTTATGCGCATGCTTGCAAGGTCGGTTGTGCAAAATTGAGAGTTTATGATATACCTCGAAGCTGGCGCCACAAATGAGCTTTACCCAGTCACCTCGGTGGAGCGACTCGATCGGCGCGGGAAGAGATGTCGTGGACCTGGCTTTTGTGGACCGTGCTAAGGTTTGTATTGTGCTCAGTAGCAGAGCTTTGTTGGAAGGAAGAGAATGGAGAGCAGCCATGCTGGGAAGTGGGAATTACCACAGCGAGATATTTCTTCGGTTTTATTGTGTTCTTTGTAGATAACATAAATTTATCGATAACGTACGAGGGGAAACGACTCTACAATAGGTGTGTAGAGTGTCGATCATACTATTTTACTCAATTATCCGATTCATATCATATTCAATAACACAATAACACAATAACACAGATATGGATAAAAAAATTTCATTTATTTTTTTTCTAATTAGATAAAAGTATGAATAAAGATAATTTTATACTTATTTATCCTATAAGATAAATTATTAAAAAACTTAAATTATTTTAAATAACTATTTTATATAATAATTTTTTCTATGTTAGTTTTTTTGAGTTTTATGAGTTATTATGAATTATAATTATTATCTTTCTCAAATTTAACAATTTTATAAATTTAATATTTGAATAATATTTAATAAAGTACTTATTAAAATAATTGAATGAGACAATATAAAATTTCACTTTAGACAATATACTATTTTTATTTTTAATATATTTTATTTTCTAGTTAAAAAATTTGATAAGAGATGTTTGTATTTTTTAATTTATTTATTTTGAATGACTCAAATTAGAATTGATTGCATAGTTATAATTTGATTTCATACTAGCAAAATAAGATATATTTGTATGAAAAAAGAGTTTGTATATTTTTTTTTATAAATAATGATAAACTAAGTAATATATTAGTATTATTCATTAGCATCTGTTACCGTTTTGTTAATCATTTATTTTAATGGATAAAGGTAAAGTATGAGTAAGTCTAATTTTAATGAGTAAGAATAGATTATGGACAAGATTAATTTCATATAGATATGATAATGAAAATATCTTCATTCGACCCTCACTGTACCCATTGACACCCCTACCTTATCCATCTGAAGGTCCCAATTTTAAAATTTTGACAATTTACCTGTACTTCTAAATTGTAAAAAATATTTTTCTGAACTATCCAACTAACGATAGAT
Organism: Schoenoplectus tabernaemontani; assembly: GCA_037127355.1. Lineage (NCBI taxonomy): Eukaryota > Viridiplantae > Streptophyta > Magnoliopsida > Poales > Cyperaceae > Schoenoplectus > Schoenoplectus tabernaemontani. The sequence continues at coordinate 11,935,187 of CM073738.1, forward strand.
CCCAACATCAGAATGATCAAAACACCTTTATACATCTATAATATAATAATTAAAATATTTATATTTCATAAACTTTTAATTTATAAGAAAATAATTATTTACAAAAATACAAGAGCTAATTAAATATTCATAATATATAATATATTTATTATATCATTTCTAGTCAGGTTTTATACATTTTACTTTTATTATTATTATTATTATAAAAAAATAGTTTTATAAATAATTAAAATCAACAAAATTTTGTATATGAAATAATGAAAATGTGAAATATTATTAGGTTAAAAAACCTATTATCAATTTTAACTATTTATTCAACTATATATTTCTTATACAAATTAGTAATGTATATAAAATCAAAATAGAAATGATACAATACAAATATTATGTATCATGAATATTTAATTAACTCAATATATTTTTCTAAATATTTATTTTTATTGTAAATTTTAAATTCATGAACATAAATATTTCAATTATTATGTATAGACATGTAAGGGTATTTTGATCATTTATATTTAAAAATAGAGAATTATATGACTAATTAGCTATTGGAGAGTCTTCATCACTGTCTTAGATAGTTTGGAGGTATTTATCAAATAATTAGAAGTTCATGATAACTTATCAAAAGTTGAAAGTTTAAAATGGTGTGGAGTTGGGAGTAAGAGATGAACGGGAGGTAGAGGTGTTGATGAGTTGGGTTGGGTTAGGTTTTGATCGTGTCATTATTATTTTAATATTTTTTTTGACTAAATTTGATCCAATCCGTTTAAATTTAGATTAATTTTTTTAACTCATATCCGACCCGATCTATGTAAAATAATTAAATATTTATTAATTATTTTTATATAATTTTAAGCAATTAAATATTTATTAATTTATAATTAATTTTAGTTAGTATATAATTAGTATATATTTAAGTTTTAGTATCAAATCACAATATTATTTAAAAAAATATAATTAAACGGGTCGAATCAAGTTGACCCGAACTCAACTCGACTTGATTCGGATCAAAGAAATTAGATCTATATTCGATCAATTTATCTTCAGATCATATTAAATTAAATTATTATGTTAGATCAGGTCATGACACCCACGTCTGCTACTGAGTTGAAAATCGAAGGTGAGTGACGGTAATGGAGAGAGAGCGAAGACAGATCTGCTACCGATTTTTTTTTTCGAGAGTAAAACGGAGTGCGGCTGAGTTAAAGCCGGTGAATTCTTCTATTATTTTTTCTCTAATCCATTCACCCCAAAATCGACAGTTATAAAACGTAACCATCCTCTCTCTTCCACGTTTTTTCTTTCCATTCCGTTTCTCCTTCGTTGATTTTGGGAGCACAGTGTAGGAGAAGGGAAGGAGAAGAGTGGTGTGGAAACTCATCAGAGGGCACGCGTTTGAATTATAGAAGAGTTTTGACTTTCGAGATTGATTTTGCGCAGATCTTGTTGTGATCTGACGGATCATACGCTGCGTTGTTGCAGCAGATACGAAATTAGAGCGGAGCGGACAGAGACAAAGTAGGACCGATGGGCATCAGACGTTTTTTTTAATTCGATGAGCAAATCCACCACATAATTACATCCATCAAGCACTAGCACAGTTAATTTATTATTATCCTTGAGAATTGAGCAGTGTAGAGTGTATACTGCCCATCGGACAAGATTGAGTCCGATGGACTTCGGACCTCCCCACTCCCGAATGGGCAAGATTGAGTCCGATGGGCTTCGGACTTCCCCGCTCCTGAGTGGGCACGGGGAATAATATAAGAGCGGATAACTAGATGGGGAAAAAAGCTAGAAAGCGTCGTGACCGATTGTAAAATTACGGCACAACTAAAAGTGTGTCAAGAAATTGGAGTGCACCAAGTTCATTTTGTGAGCTCACATTATTGCCAAGCAAATATAAGTTGATTCTTTCTGTCCATGAAATAATAAAGTGAAAGCGTAAAGTTCAGTGTTTGCCTCTTATTTCCCCGAACTATAGAGGTTTCCATCTGCCGCTCTTCAAATTTCTCTTCTTTTTGTTTCTCTCTAACAACGGATCTAACTAAAAATCAGAATCAAATGAGGGCGTTATTAAAGAGAGCAGCAGGGAAGGGAAGAGGAAAGATTTGAAAGTGATTGTCATAGGAGCACTGATCTTAAAACATCTTATAACCTTTTCATTATAGAACAAAAAATCTCAATAATTCTTAATTAAAAATAAACTGCTCAAAACAGTAACTGCGGCTGTGCTGCTTTCCAATATTACAAAGCCAATTAAAAGCAAAATTTCCTCTCTTTTTGCATTTCTATAAAAAAAAACTAAAATAACTATCAACTCAATTGAGTCGTGCCTTTTTCCAACATTCAGGTAGCACATAAATTAAGCCAGAACATGACTCAGTTTGGAATTATCAAAAAAATCGCAGACGTTCCTACTAGAGAGGACCCTATGAGAGTAATCATTTTGAAAAGATGATTGATGTTCGCATGTCTAGGGGAAATTATACCCAAAAGAAGGAAACATATTTGAAAAAGAACTAAATGAACTTCAACAAAAGAGCATTCAAAATTGAAAGCCGGTACATTTGTTTGACAAATTGAAATCATTCTTCTTCATCCTTTCTAGTTTTCAGTTGCTGGATAACTTCACTGACTTGTTCGCAAAAACCGCTCTCTGAGGCCAACATACCCACCAAATTTTCACCCTTTCTAATCTCCTCCCTGATATCAGGGTTCAAAACCCAATAAGAGAAATTGGCATCCAAAACCACCCCAAAAGCTTTCAAAATAGACCCCACCGAAGGCACATTGGTGCACTCTTTCAGGCCCAAAACTGATGCATATTTCCCAAATTTCGGGATTCTAGTTGCATCCGGGAAGTTCCAGTACTTCTCCAGCCACTTGACCAGATACCTAACTAGAATTGTTAACTCTGACCCATCAAGCCTGGAAATTGCCGACCCTAGAACTAATGAGTCTGAAATGTCAGATCCAAATAGATAATGCAAACATATTTCATTAGAAGTGAAGCCATCAAGAGACACCATAAGAACAAGAGCTGCCTCCTTCACCAGAGATTTAACCTTTCTGGGTGTATCAATGTTTGTAGCCTTTTCCATGGCCAGAATAGCCTCTTTTCCCATTCCTTTCTCAAGTCAACCATTCTTATGTAACAATTATCATCAATTGGGGACAAGAAGTACCTCAAAGCATTCAGTAAATTGCTCCAACAAAGGTCGGGTACGTGCTTGACAAAAAGACAGAGCAGTGTGGATTGCTTATTATCTATCAATTTCTCAACCAAATGGGATGATATCATGGATTTCAAGAGGTTGTTGACAATCAGGGCCTCTAAAACATCCCACAATCCAAAGGAGATGCAAGTTTCAGCTATGAGATGTGCAACTACCGGCCCAAGAAGAAACCCTCGCTGTCCGATCAACTCAACCGGATCGGAGTTTCAGTCTTAACTTTGACATCATCTGACACGGAGGTGAGAAACGAACTGAGAAGTTGTAAGAACTGGGTCTGAGTGAGCGGTCGGTCGGAATTAGGGTTCTGGAGGTGGGAGGATAGGGTTTCGGAGAGAGCACGAGTGGATTCGATGATCTTGGAATCGGTGTCGGAGATGTCCCAGTTTGAGACGGGGGTGATGAGCGAACTGGGGTCGGAGGAGCCAAGAGTGGGTTTAGATAGAAGAGGGATGATGGCGTCGGAGTTGAGAACAATTGGGATCGCTCCAGGGTCAGAGATGGTGGTGGAGATGCCGGATGCAGAGGCGGCGGCGGTGATGGTGTCTAAGAGCGTCATGGCGGCGAGAACCAGGGGTTTAGGGTTTTGTGGAAGCAAAAGACGAAAGTAGAGGAAATGTGTTTCGAGATGTGAAGTTGTGAGGGCAAAATATAAACGTGTGACTTTAAGGGCCCGGCAAGGTTGAGGAAAAATGTGAAATTATATTAAAATAATAATTAAATGAGAAGAACTTAAATGAAATTATGAAAAATAAAAAATAAAATAATAATAACAATAATATATTTCATTTTTTATTTATTTTTAGCCTCTTTTTATTTCATCAATTCATCTCACTATTCTATTGAGAAGTGAAATTATGGAAGAGTGATTTTTTTAAATGTTGAAAAAGTCAAATTCATTTTTTTCACTATTTCGAACATAACAAACATGATTAAAATTATAAAGAATAAAATCTAATTCTCTTTTTTAATTTTCCTTTTCCTCTATTCTACAAGTTCATTTACTCATAAGTGCACATCTCCAATTCCTATTGTGAATTTCGACTATCAAATTTATTTAAATAATTATAATTAAATACTGAAAGCTATTACTATTAGATGAAACTCACATATAATAAAAAAATAACAATAAATTATCATAAAAGTAAACATGAGTGTTTCTGTGCCATTCCATCCTATTACGATTTACGGAAAATAAAACACAAAAGAGAGGATATAACAGCAAAGCGAAACTCTGTCATCAATGCCCGGACGCAGAAGTTACTCAACAAGACAACAACAGCAATAATTTATTAATTTGAGAAGTGGTGGTCATTGTTCATGAAGTGGAAGTATTCATGGCCATGATATTTCATTTCATCCATGTTTGTTCAATATGAAAATCTAAATAATTTTTTGATGACAGAAACCATTACTTTTCCATTATAACGCATGATTTGAATGTAATGTTTATATTATTGATAGATGATTGTAACATTTTTCAAAAAAAAAATATCATGAAGATAGTTGTAATCCATGTCGATTTTATTATTCAAATTAAACGAATTATTATTTTTTTGAGAAAATATTCCTGCACACTAATTTCTACACACTACATTTGTACATAATATTTAAATAATACATTTTAAAAAATATATATATTTTAAAACTTAAATTAGAGACCGTGTGTTTTGAAACGTTTACTTGATACGGAGTAGAAAGTCCCGACCGTAATTGCAAATTTCCCCTTCTGAAAATATCTGTTGTGAATGGACGGTTCGGAATAGAGGTGGCAAAATATAACCGATCCAAGCTCGATCTGATTCAATTTAATATCTTTAAAAAATCAAACTAATCTCGATCTAATCCGACCTGATCAGAGATTACATAATCTACAATTCAATTAAAATCTGAATAAAAAAACTAACATTCAAATTGAGCCGAACCGATCCAACACAATAAAACTTAATTTTTCTAAAGAAAGCTTAGCCCACTGGAAAAGTTTTCCCCAACAGCACCAGGTAAAGAGTCAAATTACTAGAAAAATACACTGAACATTTTATCATCTCTAAAGCATAGAACCAGATTACATTTTCCATACAGAAATATTAATAGTTACTACTTAGGTTTGTGTGATGCAGATGCACGTCCATGCTCCGTGGCTCCATAACTCCATGTGTATCAAACAATTTGGAGAACCATTCGTTGTTCTCTGTTTTCTGGGTGCTCATTATTTTTGTACCCTGGTTTATGTATATACTGGCAATCACGTCCCAGATTTTTGACTAACTGTTATGTGCTAGTACGATGCTAATTATTTGCTAAAGAGTATCAACTCATTCTAAGTTCGCCAAAAAGAATAGGAGCATCTGTTTCGGAAAATTTGAGTTAATTAATTAAGCAAAATGGTCATGTCATCACTGCTAGGCAGGAGTCTCTTGATGTGAGCTCATGCCTCATGGGACGAGATGATCGCCTTTGCCCTCAAATTGTACTTGAAGTATTATTTATTTTTTTCAAATCTCTTATATCCATTTGTGCCTCTTTGAATCAATTTACACTGAATTGATATCTTACAGTACATGGTTTCACACTGTATTGTTTGTTTCATTTGAGCGAGGCTATTCCAGATTATTCCCTCAGCAAAGCTGCAGTGAAGAGGTTCTCCTTCGTGATACTGTTGTGCCTCTGGACAAGAACACTAAACTCAAGGCAAACGCTTTGGGTGTCTTTGATATGGTACTTTATGTCATTCTTGTTCATACAACATTACCGGTAATCACATATAACTGAAATATACATTTGTTGGTTTCTTGCTCTGAGGAAAAAGGCTCTATGAAACAGTTTCTTTTCTTTTGAATGAACGCAAAACAGGTTTTTAGATCAACTGAGCAAGCATTTAGATGAAATGTTCATTAAGATGTCATTAATGTTGCTGATATTTGTCATAATTAATTTTCATCATTTTGAAATTCACATCATTTTCAGTTGGAGTTACCAATGAGTCTAATGTCTAAACTAAGTTTCTGATAACCTAAAACTGGAATTTGCATTGGTTGAATGCAGATATATGAAGCTGCCACTCAACTGACAAAGACTGGAAGGGTCAATATAGGCGCCAACACAAGCGTGTGTTAGAAAATAGTATTTAAAACTCAAAATTTTATAATATTTACCTATATTATTTATTTTATTTAAATAGGTTAGATGATTTATGGGTCATTTGATTTCCGTGCATTAATGTCCGATTGATAAATATATTGGTCTAATGTCCAATTGATCTTCATTTTATATTTGTAGTCGTTGCTCATTAATTATATCCGTTGCTCTGGAAACCATTTCAATTGTGTTAATAGAATATTGATCGGTTCCAATCCATATTATAATTACATTAATCATCTCAATTGAAATATTAATTATAAAATCAATGTGAATATTATAACGTTCATCTATCACCTTATAAAAGTGAGAGGATCAGAAGCATCAGAGAAATATCGTATATCTTATTCTGATTTATCAGAGATATCATTCTAATTATTCATTTCTTCCATTCAAGTGCTCATACTCCATCTAATCAAGCTTAGTTTTTCCCCACAAATACTTTTCTTTAAACTATATTTTGCTATCATTGTTGAAAGAGACTACATCAATCTCGACCACAATTGCGTCCGTAGGTGGAGGAATAATGACGTAACTTGAGGTCATTCTCACCCAATAAATCATGTGCAATAGAAATTCCGTTGTAACTTAGGTCCACATTTCGCAGCTCCGATTAATTGGCTTTATTTTCTTTTAACTTTAGGAATCAAACACATAGGAAACAAATTGGTTTCCATGAAATTGGCCAAATGATCGATAAAATCCTGCTAAAACCACAGTAAATTTGAAGGAAAACGGGTTGAATCAGAGACCCACCAGTGTTGCCTCATAAAATGGTTGTGTGTGATTAAATGGCCGATCCCTGGTTCTTGGTAAAACCCTATATTCCCTAGTAATTGGATTGCACACATAGTATGCATGCTTGTTTTTCACACTGGAACAACAAAACATCCCATTGGAAGAAGCACGAACCTTGATGCAATTGTCCATGAAATCCAGAGAGAAGTTACAAGAAGGATTGAATGGGTCGATCAGTAAGAGTTTCTCTGAGTTGGGTTCGGTCTGGTCGGGAGGTTGGATTACGAGTTGCAGGGTTTTGGAGGAGACTCGGAAGTGGAGTTGCTCTTCTTTTTCTTTGACAAATTGAGAACAAAATGTGCTGCCAAAAATAGAGTTTTTGTTTTTGTTTTAAATTATATAGATTTTAGAATAACTTCTGAGAAACCACATTGCCACATGAAATTATTATGCAGTTATAAAAAAAATGACAGAATGACTAAAATACAAAATTGAATAAAATTAAGAAAATAAGCGGTTATGTGTGAAGATCAATTTTTTGTCTAGGAAAAGCTACAGGTGGAAACAAAACCATAAAAGAACTAGTGTACTACTGCTACAAGCTGGTGCAAGGGTGATACCAGTTGGGGCAAAAGGGGAATCCACAAAATCAGTCTCGCAAGTGCAAGAAGAGGTGACAACCCGACCATTAACGGGAGGTAGCAAGAGAATAAAGCAATTCCCACAAATAAATATTAAATAAACTGCTGTCACCATGCCTGATTCAACACAAGGGTATTTCTCAAAAAAAAAAAAAAAAAATCTACTTGAGATGTTAATGGATTCGGTGCTGAATCTGAACTAAAAAGGGCAAAAAAGAAATACCACGCATCGAAGGAGAATCAAGAAACATGAGACTGATCAGAAACGATCTCCTCTTTTTTCTCCAGCCTTCAGGCACCAGCCACCGTCCTCCTCTTCGATTGAAAAGAGCTGATGGGTGGGGGAGTGGGAGCTAAGGTTTTCAAATTGACCATTCCAAAATTAATGGTGAAAAGAACGATCCTGACAAGCAAATCCTTAGTCGAAGTCGGAATCAATTGTTTTCCGGTACGTAGGATGTTGCACAAATCGCTTCCTTAGTCCCACAATGCCGAAATGGAATACAAAATATCTTCAATTTTTCCGGTATGTAGGATGTTGCAGAAAGCACTTAGTCCCACCACGCCCAAATAGAACGGAACAATATCTGGGGCGCTTATAAAAGAGGAGGTATGGCTACGGAGAAAAGCGCTGGACGGGTCAGTGCGTAAACGCATGCCCTAGGTCAGTGGCCTCCATTGCATTTGGGAGGAGCGCTGGCCTAACTCTGCACAAGTGACAGAGTCGTCGGCGAAATTTAATTTGTGGGTGTGTGGGTGGGTCCGGGCAGCAAGGCGCCCGGCCTCGCCTGGGGGCGGCGTGCGTGTGTGGTTGGGTCCGGGCAGCAAGGCGCCCGGCCTCGCCTGGGGGCGGCGTGTGTGGGTGGGTCCGGGAAGCAAGGCGCCCGGCCTCGTCTGGGGGCGGCGTGCGTGTGTGGTTGGGTCCGGGCAGCAAGGCGCCCGGCCTCGCCTGGGGGCGGCGTGCGTGTGTGTGTGGGTGGGTCCGGGCAGCAAGGCGCCCGGCCTCGCCTGGGGGGGGCGGGCGTGGGTGGGTGGGCCCGGGCAGCAATGCGCCCGGCCTCGCCTGGGGGGGCGTGCGTGGGTGGGTGGGTCCGGGCAGCAAGGCGCCCGGCCTCGCCTGGGGGGGCGTGGGTGGGTGGGTCCGGGCAGCAATGCGCCCGGCGAGGCCTGGGGGGCGGCGGGGCTGCGTGCGTGGGTGGGTCCGGACAGCTGGCTAAATGGCTAATTGTACTGAGACAGGCAGATAGGCCACGAAACAGTTTATATTATTTTTGATATATCCAATCTAAATTCATTAACGCACCTATTTCGTTATATTGTGTATCCTAAATGGCTAATTGTGCCGAATGTACTGCTTGAACATACTTTGTAGTCAGTCATTTGCAAAAAAAATCTTCAAATCATACTCACAAAAATGTTTGATAACGCACCTATGTCGTTATATTGTTTACCCTAAATGGCTATTGTCAGGGGCGGAGCCAGAAACGATCGATAGGGGGTGCCCGGTTCAAATAAATAGAATATTCGGGTCAAAAGAAATTTTATTTTTTACCATACGATCTTTATTTTTCAGTGAACCCAGGGATGCCCGAGCGCCGACTGGCGCCTACCTTGGATCCGCACCGGGCTATTGTGTTCCTTGTATAGCAAAAAATATTGTAGTAACTTTTTTAAACTACTTGATATCATATTTTTCAATTAATATGTGTTTTTTATGGTTGTCATATTATTACTTGATTAATATTATGACGATACAAAATAACTAAAATTTTAATAAAGAAAATATAATATGAAAACTTAATTGTGGTTAAATTGTCTTCTCTTGATTTTAAAATAAATGCGAATCATTTACAATACTAAATTTGATATATCTAGTGCTTTGCTATGGATGATTTATATATTTTAATTTTTCTACATTTAAATCTAAAAATCTCATATACCATTTTCAATATAAAATATATAACAAACAAAGTAAAAAATAAATATAATTAATCAAATTATTTTTATACAGTAATCATAGCTTTCCTAAAATAGTACATAATTAAATATCAAATTTGATAAAGTTTTCGGCAAAATTGCAAATCATGAATGTAACCTCTAGCAAAGCTTAATTATTTAGGTCGTAGCAGGAATCGACGTTCACAGCAGGAAAGGACTAGGCCACTCCATAGTAACCTACGTTGGAACTTAAACCACTGACACTAAACTTAGCGGGATAGGAAGCTCGATGATGATAATGTCTTTTAAGAAAGAGATATTATCAACTGTGTAATTTTTAATGTAGAAGATATGCTATGAATTTAATGAAGACTTTAATATTTTCGTTATAATTTATCACGTCACAAAAAATCTATAATATATCTAACAATTTATGTTCCCTTTAAAAAATAATCAATAAATTTTAATCAATTATGATAATAAAATTAAAACACTTATACGCTTACACGCTTAATAAGAAGCAAAGATATAAGAAAAAACTATTTGACATACAACTTTATAAATATATATGCATATGTCCAAATGGTAAAGCGGACGTCCCAATTTATGTTGGGGTAGGTGAATCCGAGCAGTAAGACATTCGACCCTTGCTAGGGTGGGGTGTGGTTGGGTACAGGCAGCAAGACGCTCGGTCGCGCCTGAGGGTCGATTGTGGATGGGTCCGAGCCACTATGTTTACGGCCGCGTCTGAGGGTGGGATGTAGGAAGTGCTGATCCACAGTTGTGCAGCACCGTGCAGCGCATTATGTAGTCCGTTCGATCACTTTGAAATTTGTGCTAACATGAATTCAAAGTGATCGAACGGACCACGTTCGACGCTGCACGATACTGCGCAGCAGTGGATATGAATTCGGGATGTAGGTGGGTCTGAGCAGCAAGACGTCTAGCCTCGTCTGATATAGGCAGGTTCAAACAACATCTAAGCTTAAAAATAATAATTTGAAGTGCTCTCTAAAAATAATAATTTCTGCAGAGTGCGTGTCCATCTCTTTGAAGTGCTCTAAAAAATGGTTAGTAAAAATGAATGATCGGTTCACAATTCTATCAATTTCAAAATATCTTCTATTTTAATTTTAATAAAATGTTAAAAACTAATTAGAAGTTTAATTAGTGACCTTCTTGCATCTGTCGTACGCGTTGTTTTTATCTCTAATTAAATTTGTAAGACTACACGTGAAATTTCAACGACAAATTATTTTTAAGGATCGTAGACAAATCGTTCTATCTATTATCCGTTCATTATGGAGAGCGTTCGCCTCGTCTAAACTTTCAAAGCCAACATTAATTAAGAATGACATGCCATTTGCATAAAAATAGGTGCACGTAAGAGGGATATTGAACTATTTAAATCTTTTAGCGCTGTTAATTAGAGATTCTAAGTTTTCTTTATTTCTTTGTTCTATGTATGTGTCCTAATGCTTGATCTAACATTTGTCTGATTTCTGGTTTCCTATTTCAATTGAAGTATTAAACAAAGATGTATTGATACCAACTCGTATAACATGGGAGGATTGCTAGTCTAGGAAGTACAAACAAGAAGTACTGACAAATGAGCTTTGGAAAAAAAAAATGGATAAAAAAGGATTCTTAATTGCAGTTCTTCGGGTCCCTTCCATCATCGTTGATGACAAAGGTAAGATCTTATACTTCCTGAAGAAAGCAAGTTCTTATGCATGAATTTTTTTTTTTTTGAGTAAAAGTGGTAGTCTAATTTGTCCATTTTTAATTAATTATTCATAAAGACTCCAATTGAGTTTCGGACCTGTAACCTTCTACACGAATTATTATCTTTACTACTAAATTAAGACTGGTTTCCCAAAACATTATTGATTTTTCTGCTCTTCCTTTTTGTTTCTCCTGAATTACACCATATATGGCCATCATTTACTTTTGAATTTTAATGAAGCAGTATTTTGATTCTGAATTGTGTGGGTGTATCTAAGATTCTTATCACATGATCAATCGTTCCTTTTCAAATTGTAATAAATAATTTGTTGAGAATTACGTTAAGCAATCAAAATAGAATCAAGTAATGTCAAATAAAATACAACACGAGCATGGATAAAAAGAAACAAATATTTGCACAGAAAAGATGCAAATCTAATTTATATATTAATGCACATATATGATGTATGTATATTAAGAACTACTGTAAAAGACATATAAACACATAAATTTCTTACAAGAAACTGTGTTGTTTATTTCATCACATCAGCATGGGTAAAATAAAAATTTGATAAAATTAAGATCAGGCATTATGCATGCAAAATCAAACATCGTTTATTAGTATTTATTAATGGATTGATTTATTCACTGATCCCACATACTCTTTTTTCTACAAACCTCTTGTTGAAAAATTGATTACTTCAATTGAATAAATGTCTCGCTAAAACCTACCTAAAGAAATTAAATTTCGATCAAGATTAATTTGGTAGACTTGTTTCATTTAGTGAAACCAGCACAACACACTTAAATAAAAAAATGAAAATAAAAAAATAAAAAAGAGAGACGAAAAGAAATACACATCCCAAAAGGTTTTGTTTTTCCACTGCAACCCACTTATCACCATTGGGTCCCACTGTCGGACTCGTCTTCTCCATCCATCTAGCTATGAATAATAGCATAGTCCAACTCATATTCATGTTGTGATTATATTATGTGATTGTTATGATTATATTGTATGATACTGATATATATTCATATTTCTACATGTAATATCAGGTTTGTCACACAAAATCAACAATACATATTTTTGTTAGTCTAGGCATTGTATAAGTTGGCTTGCTGAAAATGAGTTCTGTATAAGTCTATGCATTGTATAATTTGGATTGTTTTTTTATTTATCAGAAAAAGTCCAATTTTCATACTTAATTTATTGCTTGTAAGTCTAGTTATTGTATAATTTGGATTATCCGGTCGATTGGGAGAAACCCGATTTCGGGATTTACAAACGAATCATCCAACTTTCTTTATTATTTACATATCTCTGTTATTATTTGGGGGCTTAAGTCCATGCAATCGATATTAGAAAGAGGAGAGCGTGAAATACCCCATCAATGGCAAGTCCTCTAGAAACGAAAGAAGATGACAATAAGGTAATTAAACGGTGAAGCAGGGGTATATTTGGAATTTGGGATAAAATAGTCGTATTGCGACACTCCTAGCCCAGTTAATATTATTTTCTTTTGTTGTAAACTCGGCCCAGTTCATTTTTTGGGCTGGTCCATTTTTATGTTATGTTAGATATAGTGACTGCTAGTAAGACTGTAAAATGGTCTGGTATTACGATTTAGGACCACAAAACAAGCGAATTCGAGATAAGGACTATATTTCTTTTTATATACTGCACAATTCCATTAAATCTCGATTGAGCCTTGGTTTCTTCCTTCTTTATTTTTTGTAAATAGAGCTACAACAATAATAAATAGTGAAAATCCACTGAGTTCAACCCATTCATTACATACGAATTGAGGATGCCATCACCATTTTTGACATCCTTTCAAGTTTTACCTCAGTTTCTCTATTTTGGCTTATGAAAACGTACCGCCTAAATTGTGAAAATGCTCTTGCAAGTTATTGGCCATATCATTATTGATTATTCCATCTGAATGTCATGTACTGAAATGGCATGGAGAGGTAATAGTAAGATGGTTACTGTTAGCAAGGGAATTGAATTAGAAAAAGGATGAATTGGTCAACTGTAGGATCTATCAAAGTTGGGTCTTGGTCTAAACGATAGTGAAGAGGCCAACTGCGATATGATGCTTAACAAAGTTAACTGGAGAAGGAGAGACAACCACTGAAATGGAGAGGATCAGCAGGGCAGTTAGACAAACTGTTATTATCAGAAATCTTCTGCTGCGATTTTCTTTTATCTTTTACTTTTCATTTTTACTTCAGTAATACTTAGCTTATAAATACAAATGAGATGGCGCACTGTAAGTCCGTTGAAGAATCTGATGAAACAATTATCTCAAAACTCTTATCCTATATCACTTCTTATTCAATAAACAGCTTTTAACCCAAATTTCTTATTGTTCTTCTTCCTTCTTGCAATTTATTCAATTATTTCTATAATAAATCCAATTAGGATCATTACACTGAAGTTCTAAAAAACCCCTTTCTGTAGTACCAGAACTATTTCCCTTACATTTTCTCTGAATTAGCTTCCAAAAGATTATGCATGCAATCACTTATTTGTGAGGAGGCTTTTGTTAAGGAGAAATGAGTTGATTAACAGAAGCGCCTCTTGAGGTTTGTTAAGTGGCACCAAATGCCCTGCACCTCTTATTGTCACCAAGGTTAGACCCTTTACATACTCCACAAGTCTTCCAGCAACCTGTATCATTGTATTTGAAAAAAAAAGAGATGAATGAGTAGAAAAAACAACAGAAAAAACAGTACAATATTTTCCCCTAAAAATGGTGGGTCCCTAATTGCATAAATTGGAAAAATTTTAAACCTTTTGAAACATTTTCAGAGAAGTATTAATATTTTTGAACCTGCATGTTGTGGTACCAGGGCGTCCATTTTGTCTTAATGGGGAGGCCAAGTGCCTCCACACAGTATCTTGTTCCTATTATTGGAACCCTTCCATCTGCATCTCCACTGTACAATAATATTACAAACAGTTATAAGTGAATATGTTTGCCTTTTGTATGTTGTTTAAATTCCATTAAATGCTGTTCTTTTTCTTTGACGAATTGACAACAAAATGTGCTGCAAAAAATAGATTTTTTTCTTTTACACATTAATTTATTTAAATTATATAGATTTTTGTTTGAGAATAACTTCTGATGAACCACATTGCCACATGAAATTATTACGCAGTTATAAAAAAAATGAAAGAATGACATAAAGTAGGGGTAAACCTGTAGACCCAAATTCTTAAACCTGCATTGATGAGCTTCGAGTATATGGGCAATACAGAAAACACAGAGAAATCATATAGGTTCAGAATTGAATCACTGCACAACAAAAAGAGGAGGAAAACAAACAGAGACGAGAAAAAGAGTTAATGCAATGCTGTATACTTCAGAATTGCCTTCTATTAGTTGTAACTTCTCTTGTAGGGAAACTAGAAGAATTTTGTGAAAGTAGGAGCTTCGTATTCTTTTCACGTCTCCAAAAGAAAAGCAATAAAATACAAGTATGAAACTCACTTGCAGACTCTCCACTTTCCATCACCTCCTCTTACACTCACATGCAGTGATCTCTGTACATCAGCATTGTTAAAGTATTCTTCTGCATAAACAGAGTAGCAGGGTCATATCCTGCAAGAGCCCTTATCCTCATAAACTTTTCCTGATAAATAAAAAAAACAACACAATTATTTTTTCTGTATATTATATTTATGGACTAATTTGTATCAGGCTGTTGCATTGTAGTTCATGTTATGTTCACCAAGTAGTTGAATTTAAAATTGTCTTCTAAAAACGGCCATGCTAGTCTTGCTTGTGCAGGAGTAATAATGTAAAGAGAATAACTAGAAAAAAATGCTTACTTGGGCACTAAGCTCTCCGACACCATCTCTGTTGTTGGCAGCAGATGAGGCTTGAGGCAGATTGCACTTGGGTGCATAAATGTTGTATATATCTATTTCCTTGTACTCGTTATAAATCATGTTTACCACATCGTTGCATGCATTAGACCAGTTGTTGAGTCTAAAGTTGCAAACCTGATTTGCTTGATTATATACCTGGTCTGACACAACAGCGTGGCTCCACGCATACTCAACCAATCCTTTTGAGTCATAGTAATTATCTGTTATAGCGTTGCCAACCTGTAATTGATAGAAAGGTGTATTAGCTTATAACATGGCCATGAAGTACAAAGAAATAGAGTTCCCTTGTGTATCCATGAGAAAGAGCTTTTCCAGAATAATAATTGTGTAGTTTTTTCTTTATACAATCAACAAATTTAACATACTATGAGACTATAAACAATCAACAAATTTAAGATTTTTTTGTGGACACCATAATTAATTTCATTCAAGGTAAGACAATTTTCTGTGCAATATACTGTAATATATCTAGTAAGAAGGTGATTTGTCTAACCAAATTAACATAAATTTTGGGGATGTTGGACAAGTACGTACCAGAAAATAAGTCACCTCAAGGATATATAAACACATCGAGTTCAATGAACTTTGGTGCTTCAGGATAATGTTTAATCAGTGCACACAATTGAACGTTTAATAATATATATAAGCTTTTTAAATCAAGGTCACAATACATGGAATCGAGAGCCTTCTAAACTCACACCATATTATATGTATATGATTATATATTTTACCATAAATCCCTTCAAGTTGATATGCGTGTCAAAACTGTTTTTTTCATTGTTTCTGTCATAGACAAGCTCGGCTAGCTGGGGCACATAGTGACCTGCCAGGTAGAAGTGTACAATCAAGATCAGTTAAATTTGTTAACATTTTGGTTTAATCTTCTTGCATATTCTATTTATATGATTTCAATTTATTTACTTCATGCATATTAACCTTTTCAACTACTGAGTTGTCAGTACATATGTAGACATTTTAGTCTGAAACATCCATTTCTTCAGATCAAATACGAAAGTAGTTGATTGAAGGATTTGGAATACCATATTGCCTAATGCTACTATTCTGAAAAATAGAAGTAATACAAGTAATCCCCAGTCAGACCCTGGAGCAGATTAATGTTGGTGTGGCATCATTTTGGTGGGATATTGTAGCTGTTCTAAATTATCACTTTTATCTAAACATGCAAAAATCAATGCAGAATTCGAAGCACTAGCATTTTCATCACTTTCTGATACCCAAGTAGGATCTGGAATATTGTTCTATAGATAAGTAACCCAAGATGAAATGCAGCAATTCGTAGGATGCTAGAATGTTCCATCCACAAGGCAACTTATGAATGATATCAATTGTGGTTAAGAATAAAAGAATTTTTGTGGTTCACAGGCAGAAGAGTCGAAAGAACTTCTAGAAGTATCAAAATTTCAATTATTCCTAGTGAGAAATATCTATATCAATCCATGTCAAAGACATTGAAATCTCATCAAGCCCACAAAGTATTATCTTTCAAGAATTAATGCCAAGAAGAAAAGTCCGAATCTTTCAACAAATAAGACTCCCACAATCACAAATTGAGCATTAATTTTCTCTGCTCAATACTGACCACAAACCCATTTGATAAACCACTGACATGGAGCGGAAACACTTTTTTTCGCTACAACCTACAAGATCCATTTTTAATTCGTTTCTTTTCTAAATCTTACTGTCCAGCTTAATCAGTGGTTAACCACACAAGTGTGATAATTGTTATGATCCCAGAAAATCTAGACCGATTTATCCCAGTCCATCATTGTACTTGTCTCTGTTTGTCATCCTCACTTTTAGTTAGAGATGGCAATGGGGCGGGTCGGGTCGGGCGGGTCAGTTTGACCTTTTGGAAGAAATCGAGTCGGGTCGGGTAGGGTCAGGTTAATTTACATGTTATATTTTTTCAAATTTTTGATAGATTTTGATTGGATTGAAGATCATTTGATTTTGAGTCGGATTAGTTTGATTTTTTTAAAAAATTAGATCAAATCGAGTTCGGATCTAGATGCATCGAGCAGGTTTCTCGGGTTGGGTCGGTTCTGCCACCTCTACTTTTAGTACTAACAAGTGCTCAGTTTAAGTTACAAAGGTTGTGTTAAATTACAGAAATACCTGCATAGCTCTCTCCTGCAATGTAGAAATCATGGGATTTGTACTGAGGGAACCTTTTTAGCCAATTCACAAGGAAATTATAAGCATCTTCGGCTGAAACAAGATAAAAAATATGGGTCAAGTTTTAAGTATGAAATTTACAATTAAAATTTCATGAAACAGAAAAAAAAATATATTACCTACAAAGCCATCATCTATTTTGGTAAAATCAGAAGAGGTATTGGTGTAGGAGAATCCAACTCCAACTGGCGACTCCAAGAAGAGCAAATTTGCCTCTAATTTCTCCAAAAATTTTGTTAAAAATGAAGTTAGCTTTTAAGAATTTTACTGATGCAAAACATGACCTTCACCAACTTAATTTAGCGCAATACAACAAACTTCTTCTAGCACATAATAAGTTAATGTTTTTTTCTCTTTAATTAATTTGAAACAAATTATCCGCACTAGATTTTTTTGCTCGAGACCGATTTATAATTTGCCCCAACCAAAAGTGATATGAAATTTTGGAACTATCTTGAAATTGCCCAGTCCGAGAATCCATTCATACTTCTACGAATTTGAAAAAAAAATGATTCTTGTCTTACGTTTCGTCTTTACAAAAAAGTACCCCATTAAAAAATGTTTTCAACTCAATCCATTCAAATTTTTACTAAAGAAGTTTTCAACTTTTAGCAACATGGACTTATATGTTATGGTTATAAAATTTAAGGAACGATGCCTATGCTAAAGAAACAATGAAACACTTGCCGGCCAATCAAA
Source organism: Schoenoplectus tabernaemontani (assembly GCA_037127355.1). Lineage (NCBI taxonomy): Eukaryota > Viridiplantae > Streptophyta > Magnoliopsida > Poales > Cyperaceae > Schoenoplectus > Schoenoplectus tabernaemontani. Next base: position 11,953,399 of record CM073738.1, read on the forward strand.
ATTATGTTAAAGAAAAAAAAATTGTATGGATAATATCACGCAGATGCAGCCGGCGGCATCAAGTCAGAACAAAGAAAAAATAATGTAGATAACGGTACCCTGATTCCAGGCATATCTATTAAATGTTAGACCGGTTCCATTTGTCTTAACTCTCAGCGGCCCAAGCTCCGATGCTGCTCCGTACCCAATGGACGAGCATCCTGGCCCTACAATTACAAAGATTAAAAACGATGAAAATTAATCCCAACAATGAAAAATAAAAATGAGAAAAAAAGTTTATTATTTTATATTTTTATTCAAACACAAAAGAAAAGAAAATTAGAACATCCCCCCTCCTCATGTGATGCTTTGTGATGTTCACAAACCACAAGTTAAAATTGGTAAAATGGCTTGAAAGTTTTCACAGCTTAGCTCTTTATTTCTGAAAGGTAAGTGGAAATGACTAATAAAGAAACACTTAATGCCAATTTTATGCAGGGGTTTATATGTAAAAGATAAAAAAAATATCGTAAACGACAGTACTTTCTAGCTTGTTCCAATTTAATGAGTGATCCTACTTTTCAAGTATTTAATACAATATCAGTATCTAGAAAGAGAGAGAGAACCTCCATTGAGCCATAAAAGCAGTGGCTTTTCTCTGGGATTGCTCTGTGCCTCAAAGAACCAATAAAATAATGCCCTTCCTTTTGCTTCATTTACTGTTATATACCCTGAATATTGTGATATTCTTGGGTCTTTGGGCTGGCCAGGTAGAATATTAACTCTATCAGAATCTTTTATTTGGGTCAATTTGGCATCTTTAAAGGGGATTACAGAGAGAAATGTGATTAGGGTTAGAATCAGGAAACTTGGTTTCACTGGAGGAGATGCCATTGGTCTTTTCTTGGAATAAGAAAGAGGAGAGGAGACTTCAGAGTAGAGACAAAGAGCATGTGATCTTTGCACTAACAGTGTTTTACAAGGAGGAAGGCATAGTGGAACGAATACACATCCCCTGGAGAGATATCTAGAGGGTTTGCTGTTTTTTTTATGAACCATCTGATTATTTATTAACAGTTCTGATATAATAATAATAATAATAAATCTTTATACATTAAAATTTTAATAAATTTCAATAAATTTATTGAAATAAATTTCAATAAATTTCTATAAATTTCATTAAATTAAAATTCATATTTAGATTTTTTTATACCTATTGTGATTAAAATGAACCGTTTAAATCTCCGTCAAAAACCTTCTGCAGAGAAAATTGTTGAGAGGAATTGCGCCCTAGTAGAATAGGGGCAAATATGTAAATATAAGCAATAATGCACAGGTATCTTTGAAAACTGGAAAAATTTGAACCCATTTCTTTGATCCGAAAGAGCATCTTATTGCAAGTACTAATTAGCCAATCGGTAAAATGAATTATTTTTTGTGCAGATATGTTGTGCGTTAAATTTGACGTAATTTAGAACTTGTTTGCTTGTCGAGCAAATTTCAATAAAATTAATTATTAATCTTTAGATACTTCATATTACTTGTTACCACTTAATTTTGAAATTATACTGAATTTTAAGATGCAAATGCATTCACAAGTAGATAACTTATTTAATCTTATTTTTATTTTGCAAATAATTTTCCGTTACAAAATAATCAGATAGGTTTATTGTTAATTTAACATATCGCATATTTGAAATTAGCAATCATAGATGTACAAACAAACCAGACATTTATTAGGCTAAATTATATTGACAACAAAATTGTTTTACAACTATCATGGTTCCAAAAAGAAGAAACAGAAGTGTTGCACTGAGTTTTTTTTTACTGTGAGTTAAATAAACAATTAAAAATTACATGTAAATTGCATCGAGTACACAAGATATCTAAATCATGACAAATCTGATTGTTCGAAGAAATTTTCTGGTTTTAAGTGCATGGTCCAGTGATCAAGCATTTGGGTTATTTTTAAAAAAATGGGCGTTTAAATCTTCATGAGTACTTTTATTTAAAAAAAGATTAAAGTAAATACTTATCTACTTGTCTCAAAAAGTATTATTATCTCTATAAATACTTTTTATTTTAAAAAAAAAGCAGACCGTTAGCTACGTGTCTCAACAGATATTACTCTGATTCCAAAAAAAACTTATTTTTCGATATATATCTACATCTATTTTTTTAATAGAATTTTAAAAGGGCTCAAATGCTAGGGCCCAACTTCTTATACGCCGATTGCCAATGGATCAGATGCCCTTGAACTTGAATGAAACAACAAGTATAATAAACTCAACCGCCCGATCAGATAAATACCCGACAAACACGATCTCAGCCCTAGCTGAAGCTTATAAATAGTCTTAGGCCTAGAAAAAGAGTCCACAATCTAAGACGCACACTCTAATATAAAAAATACAGTCATATGACTGTATATGTACAAAAGTACACATTCATATATTTAATATTTTAAATTTTTTTAAAATATACATCTACATCTTAAATTATATATATCTGTATATTGCATATACTTCATATAGCGATCAATTGAAATCTCCATTTTAGAATCTGAAGAATAAAACCTTCAATACAGTGTATCGGGATTCGTATCAATTATTATAAATATATTTTCATTAGTGATAGGTGCACAGTGTCTAGTGTTACTAATGCAGCAGTGGGCGTAGTGTTATAAAATATCTCGCACGAGTTAGACCCGATCTGATGCCGCGACCTGACTCGATTCATTCCGTGGCCCCGCCCGTTGGCTCGTGATTTGTTAGAACCGACAGACTAAAACGGGTGTGGGCAAAAATATTTCAAAAAAATCCACCTTGGACCCGACCCGACCCGTTGGACCCATGAAAATTCAACGTGCCTCCACCCCGAACCGACCCGGGAAACCCGTGCAGACCCGACCCAATACCCGGTAAACCTGATAAATTAAAAAAAATCCAATTTTTTTTTGGTCAAGAATATAAATGGTTATTTATTTTTAATAATTATTTTTGAATTTTCAGAACTTTTGAGAATTTATTTGAATTTTTTAGATTATTTTTGAATTTTGAAAAAAAAAACCTGACCAACTCGTCCAATTCCCAACCCGACCTGCCTCATCCTTAGACCCGTCCGACCTGACGGGTCTAGGATAGGCCGCGATCTAACCCCAAAATGAACCCGTACTAACTCGTTGACCCGTTCCGTCAAAACCCGTCGACACATGAAAACTCATCCCATCCCAACTGACCCGATCCTTTTTTAAAACACTAAGCGGGCGTCTCTCAAAATATGGATTCCTGTCGTTATGTCATGCAAAGGAAAGGAGAAAGGACCCATCAACTTTTTTTTCTCTCTTTTTTCTTTTTTCTTTTAGTGTCATTTATGCGGCCAGTCTCCATCAGACCATCACCGATTCACCATCAGCACTCAGCAGTCACCATCTACAGTCTACAGTAGCTGGCTAGTTGTACTTGTTGTATCCTTGTAGGCTTCTAGCTGCTGTGATCACACACGACGTTTGCTCGCTTGCAGTCGTAGAAAATCAGAATGTTTCCCAGACTTCTTCTACAGAAAATTAGAAAACTTTGATCCTGATAGCGACAATTAATGAATTCTGGTTACACACCAAGGAGAGAATGAAACTTTGATCTTGATTGCGCAAGCATTATATATATCTGCCAGAAAATTTTCTCAGGAGAATATATGGTACTTCAAATTGAACTCCATAATCTTCATATTTCAAATTTAAAGGTATATTCTGAATCCTGCTTTTGAAGTTTTCTCAAGCAATATCAGGTTCTCAGGTTCCCAAAAATATCTCTCTTAGGCTTACTATTTTAACCAGGCTATATCTGAGAGCTGCCCAATTTATCAACCCATCCCTCTTGGGTTATTGGTTTATTGGTTTTACCATTACATCAGCCCAATTCTCTTGGTTCAGTGAAGGCTGTTTTGGCCCAACAGATCCCAGTTTTTGTTCATGTAATGTCCAGTGGGAGTCTGTAGAGGTGCTTAAATTAAGCATTGGATTGGTAGTCAACATTTCCTTTGTAGCTTGGATAATTAAAACATGAAAATGTATACATAGACTAAGCGCAATTAATCCACGCTAATTTTAAATTTGGTTTCTTACCTGGTTGGTAGCTGGGCATTTTGTACCAACAACTTCATCAAAAAAACTTCTCCAACAAAATATTCTTCAACTTTTATGGAAAGAAAATTAATCTTCTCCTAATTCATATATTCTATATATATTGAGCTCTTCTTCTATTTTGATTATTTCAATAACAAAGCGCCGAGCATAACTGAATGTCGTCTGGGAGCCCAATGGCCAATGGGATGGGAAGGTGTAACATTTATTTTAGTTTTTATTTTTAAATTAAGATTGTTTAGATAACCAGATTATCATATATTTCATTGATTTTCTTTGTTTCTTTTTAAAATAAGGGCTCATGTTAGTCTCAATATTTATTACTTTTCATTTTTTTTTTGTAGAACTTGAACTGCTTTTATATGTAAAGAAGCAAGATCTATCACCATTGGTATTAAATAAGTGTCAAATGTTAATTACAAATAAAACAAATAGGAAAATTATATGATTATGAAGCATTTTTTTTCCTTGAGTTGGTCCAAATTTTGTGAACGTTAATCATAGAAATGGGCCAAATGGCATTATTGAATTAGGAATGCACTTTATGTCGACAAGGGATTGTCTTAGGTAGGTACATGATCAACAATGAAATCTATTAAGATTTCAACTGAACATAAGATCCAAGCACAAAATTGTTATTAATAAAATCATATTAAATACCAATTAGGACCCAACACACACGTTGTGATGGCCCAATTCACCAACTGAACCCAAACTAAATTAGACACGGACACCTGTCAAGTTTTTATTAAATATAACTTCATTTGGATACTCAATCTATTGCTAATTTTGCTCATCAACTTTGCTTTTCTTTTTTTCCTCGGGACCCAACTGATTTCCGGCTTATTTAAAATTTGGAATCAAGCTTTTATCTGTATGTTTTTGTCGAAATTGAAATGGTCTAAACTCCATCCGCCAATAAAATAATTTGGAAAATATCTTCTAAGAAGTTAGCTCTTTTTCATCCACTTGACCCCTTCTGTTTCTGTATATGCAAGTAGGATATATAGTCTTGTTTTATGATAGTCAATTCTCCTTTGAGAATAGATTTCTTATTTGTACTAATTGAAAGGCTTATGTTTATTAATTTTTTTATCTCCTTATTTAAAAGTGAGCGGACTGTTTTAGAGTGCCAAATGAACTTATAAGTAAAGAAATGCTTCCGTTAGCGTTATCACAGTTTTTTTTTTCCACTCTATGTTTCGTTCAAGATTGCATGAATAAAGATAAGATTCTTCCAAAGAGCAGTTTAAAAGAGTAGATTATGAATTTGGATGAGTTGAAATATATAGATATTTAAAATTGGATAACCCAGACTTCCATTTTTATCTCAGAAAAAGAAAATTCTTGATTCAGATATGTTAATATCTTGGCAATAAGGGAAAAAAACGAAATAACCAGTGTAAATAAGCTGTGAGCATCAGTGATATATGTTCTTTAAAATAAAGCAAATTACTCGTTGTTAGGGGCTGAATTAAGGAGGGCTTGGAGGGTCTGTCCCCCTCCCCCAATTTTCCAAAAATTACATATTAGATTGAAATTTATCATGTATTTTTATTTTGTGTGGTGTATCGGTTTCTCTAACTTATCAATTTTAATTCTCTAACAACATAAACCCACATTTCGACCCTCTCTATAATAAAATCTTGACTCTGTCCCTGCTCGTTATTCTTTGAAATATACACCCTATATGTATAAACATGTTCGAGTGTGAGTGTGCAATAATTGAAGTTCGGACATCTTTTCACTAATTAACATAAATTTTATGTTCGGCTTAATTCATCTAATTGAATAATTAGTGGGATTTATTCCATCTGAATCTAATTGCATATTTAATTTGATGTGACTGTCACATTACCAGAAAACGTCAACTATATGAGTGTTCCTTGAAGAAATACAGGTACAACCTATTAAATAATGAAGGTGGGTAGAGATTCTATTTCTTCTTCAGTTATTTGGAGACAAGAATAAATCATTTGTATAACCATAATCAAATATACGGCGGGTTATGTACCGCCTAAAAATGATTAATTTTTTAATTGAAGTGGGACTGAGGCTGTTTCTTTCAAAAACTTCAATTAAAACAGTAATTCGAACCTGCCAACTCCTACTGGAGTTGAAGCGTAAAATCAATCGTACGTGTTAGTCATGATCTTTTAAACCACAATATATATATTTAACAAATATCGGTGGATGGGAAGATATTAAATGTACATTAATTGGTCTATTTTGTTAAGTGCTCAAGCATATATTTACTATTTGTACTCTTTTATAACCATAATTATTCCTAGAGAGTAAATTTCAAACGTCTTCAAAAATATTTTTTCGAAGAAAAAGCCGATAATTGTAGACCAAATGAGATATTTTTAACAGAGCAAATGTCCTAAACCAAATTTACTATTTGAAAAAATGGACAATCCTTCAAAACTATTGTTGATTATTATATTTTGTCGTCGCATTAATTTATCTTGGTAATCATTACTTTATCATTATAGTAATTACTAATATTAGGGTTGTGAAAAAAAATCTAGCATATATAGATAATCAGATATTTAAAATGAAAAAAAAATTCTAACAGATAAATCTTGTTAGAAATTTTTTGAACATAAATATATTTTTCAAATTGCTAAATATATATGTAATGATAAATATTAAATTAGCTACATAATAATTCATTAAAAATGATTGTATTGATTTAGTGTTTAAATTGTAATTTAGAGACATCATATCATCTCTTTAAATGAAGAAAGATAAATTAATATGAATCATTTGACTAAGGTAAATGAAGAGAGAAACAAAATCAATAATGAAAAACATAAATGATATAGCTAAAAAGCTTGAAGAGTTAACCATATTTCTGGATATAGGATTGTGGTTCTTGTCAGCAACATTCTGAAAGAAAACATGACCCGGTAACCTCCTCTCACTTGAATTTGAAATATAGACGCGCCTCGTCATTGCTTAAAAAATCAAATAAGAATTAGACCAAATATGAAATGACTTCTAAACCAAACAGTAGAAGGCTTCAACTCCAAAATACAAATCCAAATAAAATAAAGATCGGCTATCATCTCAATTTCAGATTAGGTCTCAACTACATAAATACTGCTGGCAGATTTCCAAAGTTTTTTTTGAAGGGAATCGTCGTTTGGAAATGGGAATTTACTTCTAATAAATCAGAAGAAAGTTTTCAAAAATCCACTCAAATTTACAAAATTGATTATTTTATTTTTTTTTTTTAATTTACCTCGGCAAGGCTAATGTTTAATTCAATCTAAGTCACTCCAATTATATTCTATCAAGTAAATTCGAGTACCAAAATGTAAAGTTTTCAAAAATCCACTCAAATTTACAAAATTGATTATTTGATTTTTTTTTTTTTAAATTTATGAATTCAATCTAAGTCACTCCAATTATATTCTATCAAGTAAATTCGAGTACCAAAATGTATGAGATACCTAAAAATTAGCTGAATATACAAAAATTCAGTAAGCAAAATATATGAGATTTTCGTACAAAATATACTGTCTTTTTGTCGCTTGTTGTCAATTCTGACAAAACCTTTCAATGCCAATTGCCAAAACAAGATGGCAACTTACATGAACATAGCAACTAGCAGCTAGGAGGAATCTCTTGTCAAAATAAAGCTTCTTTCCGAGAATATGAACCAAAATTAACCTTCCAATCCCCATCCAAACTACGTACAACGAAATCAGAAATCCATATATTTATCCATATATACATCTCATCTTCTCTGGTGGATAAGGATACACAAGCAACATGTGGCAGGTCACGCACAGTCACACTGATCGGGGAATTAGCTAACCAGACACAAAACAAATATCTGGTTTAATAAAAAAGAAAACAACAGTTGGGCTCTCTGAACTGAGAACAATAATTAATAAAGGTGTGCAATCGACAATATTTGGTGGCTGGCGGCACCGTGTTTCTGTTTCTGGTCTGATGGTATCCGTCTCTGACACGCGGGGAGGATTCAAACCTCAGCGCGTCTGACTTTGACGCAAAGAGTAAGATTACACTCCATCAGTAAGACTGTCAATGAAACTTTTAACCGTTTACACTATGAGGGAAAAGAACTTTGATAACAGTTATTGATTAAGTTTAACAACGGTTATTGAACCGTTAAAAAGGGTTTTAGAAAAATTATCGAAAACCGTTATTAAATCGGTAGTGTTTGAGAGTCGAAATGCATTGAAAAGAACAGAAAAATTGGGATTTCACAACAGTTATTATATAGAAACCGTTACTAAACAAATGATTAACAACGGTTATAAGCTAAGAACCGTTATTAAATAATGATTTAGCAATGGTTTTCAAAGAATAACCGTTGCAAAATAAATGTTTAACAACGGTTGTAAATATAGAACCATTGTGAAATAGGGATTTAGCAACGGTTTTTCTATAGAAACTATTGCCAAATCGATTTTTTTTAAAGAAATAATGTTTTGCAACGATTTTGTAATGAAACCGTTGTTAAATATATATATTTTTAAAAAAATATATGTTTCTCGACTACTAGCCTAGATTGCTAGCATACAAATTTTTTTTCATATCATAATATGTTCACAAACAATTAAATTATATACATATATACATCACATGTATATATATTTTATAAATTAATTTATAAATATGCATCACACATGTATATATCACAAATAATTAAATTATATATAACATCACACATATGCATCACTATATATATACACACATGTATATATCACATATATTTTTTAGATGGGTACAAAATCGCTAGTTTTGGATGGTGCAGAAATCGTTAGATCAGCAAACTTTGTACCCATTTAAAAAATATATAAAATTTGATTTCTAAGGATATTTCAATATGAATATGATGTTCAACGGTTTGGATCGGCCGTTTGAACTTTTAAATTCGAGATACGGACGCGAATCACAAAAGATTTTGTGCTTCGCGAAGCACCATAGCATCACTATATATATACATCACACATGCATATAACAATAATAAATATAAATAGCATTTGTATAACACATATCACAATATAAATATATCAAAATAAGTATAAAGTAATCAAATACATAACATTCAAATAACAACGGTCGAATATTTTCAATGAAATATAAAATTACCATCTTTTTTGCCTCGTTGATATCACTTTGATTATAATTAGCATGCGGTTCTGGCTTGATAATCTACAAAATAAAAAGAAAAAACTTAACATTATTCTTTTCATGAAAATATAAAATGACGCAATATATAATAAATGACTCTAGGTTATTTTTTAATACCTAATGCAAAGTATCCTCGGTGTGATAATTATCGATTATGTCATGTATTAATCTTATGAGATAATAAGCGCACTTTGAACCATTCGGTTGTCTTGCACACTAAGAATTACACAATAATTATTCACCCTTACACAATAAATTTTGATTTTAAATTAAAAGATAAGTGAATTACGTACACTGACATTTATATAGGTAAATCTAGATTTCTTGTTCTCACCTAGTGTCATCTAGTGTTGCCGTATCGCACTGTAAATAAGTAAGTTATCAAGACATATTTTATATTATTGAGATAAAATATTTAACAAAGAAACTTATGTATTTAATGCATTCTGAATTATGAGTGGTCCCATAGAGTTGTTATTAAGAGGATTCCATGATGTAGATAATTTTTTCAGAAAATTAACAACAACAAAAATTCAATGTTGCCTATAACTCATTATATTAATTAGATAAATGATATAATAATTAAGAATTAATTCTCTAAGAAGGAAACAGTCTAACCTTTTATGGTACAACAGAAATATGAAAGGCACGTCCCCAACTTTTGTAAACATGTCAATCAAATAATTCGATACCACATTGAAGTTGAGCTTACAATTAGCCTCCGAACATTTATATGGATAAAGAAAATAACAACTAATGATAAAGGAGACCTTACAACACTTTACTTGTGCCCTGTAAATATATATATATATATATATATATATATATATAATAATAATAATAATAATATATCAAAATATTATTGTAATAATTGAGAAGTTTTAAAATGGTTACATGCAAAAGATTTGAAGTATTGAGACGTTCAGGCAATCATTTCTCAATAAGTCAATTATATCATTCACAAAGTCTAACATATCCTCCTCCTCCTCAATATCGAATTTCAAAGCCTTGTCAAGAGCTTGTGGCGTTAAAATTTGATGAAGATAGCATGCATCATCATCAAGCCCTCGTAAAGTTGCTTCGTCAAGAATCGGCTCGGCATGAATACCTGATGAGGCACTTCGAACTATCTCCTTGCCTTTTGTCCTGATGGAGGTCTTTTTTACCTTTCATGCCTTTTATTGAGGTGCATACTATATTAATAAATTATCAGTTATATAAATATAGTACAACATAAATTTAAGTCGTATTTATTAAATTTACCTACATAACAGGATCAATGAATTCTTCAGACCATATAAGATAAGTCCCGATCAATTTAACTAGACATCTCCCCTCTTTCATTGGATATGGTACGGAAATCTCATGGCAATCATCATAAATCTTATCAATAGAAACTCTGAGGTGATTAATCGAAGTGGCTCATAATGAACAGTGGAAGCTCTAAGATAAATTCGGTCGTCCGCCACCTCGAGACCACTGTTGACCGTCTGGATGTACAATTTACAAGGAATTATATTGTTATACAATGGCTAGCTTTGAGTTATACTTGAACCATTTCCTCGCTCGTTGAAAAAGAGGATGATGTTGTTATTGAGGCTCGTCTTGAGGTTGGCCGAAAGCACTGAAAAGAGTCTCTAATTTTCTATCGAATTGTGCTAAAAGCTTTACCGTGATGCTCTCCATCTCCTTTGCAAGTAACTCCTCAAGCTAAAAATAAAAATTTAAGTTTCGTTAGTGAAATAGAGAAACTTGAGATTTATTATGGTTGAATTAAATTTTTAAATTTACAATTTATATAGATTTTCACCTTCTTCGTCGTGATACAATCGACGTGACTAATTTTCTTCTTCGATTTCTTACCATAGACGGTTATTTATGTAACAAATCTGGAGTAAACTCTCAACCTTCCCGGGTGCTCGGACATCCCAATTGAAGCAGATAATATGTCGTTATGTTTATCTGATGAAAATAACCCTTGAGATGTTAGTTGAGAATTATCCTCCTGCCAAAAAGAAAGTCATGAAATTAGATGATTTTTTTAAAACAATTATATTTTGAGTTAAAATCTTTTAAATAACGTACCACACGTCTAAGCACCTCATGAGTCACTGGTGTCAGAATAACAATAACTTCATCCTCATTTAAAGTTCCTCACGCCAATAGCCATGTATTTGTCCCGACATCCACAAGCGAGCTCATAGGAAATGATGAGTCCGAAGATGATGACATAATATTCTTATTCTTCCGAAGAGATTTGTAGCCTCCCGATCCGAACCAACCTTACTTTCATAAATGTTCTTAATAATATGTATTCCATCTAAACAATGTCTGATTTCTAAACTAGACCAATACAGAAGATCCTAGAATATAAATATTTTCTTCCATCTGTTGTCATCTACAATTGGTTTGACCACTTTACTAAATTAAACATTTATATTTTTTTACTTCATTATCAACCTCTTTTCTAGATAATGGCACTTAAGCTTGTCGGGTTTCTACTTTACCATCAAATTCTTTTTTCTTTTGTCGATATGGATGATATCGAGTAAGGAACATGCAGTGTTCCATTTTTTTTTCTTACGGTTTTTATCCTTATAGAATGAGTATTTTCCTCGTAAATAGGACATGCTTTTAGCTCCTTTCATTTTTAAACCAAATATATTACTGAATGCGGAAAATTATTAATCATGCAAAAAATAATAGCCGGGATGATGCAATATTCTTACTTATATGCATCATATATACGCACGTCGTCCCTCCTTAATTTATTAAGGTCCTGCACTAATGGTGCCAAAAATATATCTATATCGTTACCCAGTTGTTTAGGATCAGAAATCAACAGCGACATCATTATATACTTTCTTTTCATACACAACCATGGAGAGAGATTGTACACACACAATAGAACAAGTCACGTATTATGACGAGTATTCATTTGGCCGTAATGATTCATCTAAATAATGGTAAATATTCTCTTGTTAGATAGGGTTCAAGCTTTAGAATAATTCGAGTTTAGCTAAGATTTAGATTTACAATTATCTGAGTTTAACAATCCGACAAAAAAAATATAAATTATCAAGAAATAGCATAATTAAAAGTCACAAATATCATAATATCACAAATAAATCGCACAAATAAGTCACACAGATAATAATAAATTTCTTAAGTTTATCTCAATAAATTTATTACAACATTGATCTGATTTTAAAAAATAATCATGCATGAGATTGCTCATCTCCTCCAGCTGCTTCATCTTAGCCATAATAAGATCACGAATGGCTACCGTCAAACCTAGAAAACAAAAAATAAAAATTATAACATGAAACAAATAAAATTATTAAACTAATTTTAGAAAATGATACATGCTCGTCGAGATATCAAGTCGTGGAGGCACATACGGCACTCCTAGAGCTTTCGTCATCGCTTAATTCATTAAAATCATTGCTTGATTCAATGAAATCACTTTATCTTTTTGAGACTACATTTGTTGATCCTTCTGCCTTATAATATCCTTAAGATTCTCAAATTTTAGAGTTAGATTGCTAAATAATAATTTTTCTTCAGTTTAGAGTTTAGGGTTGGGGGTTTAGGGCTTTAGGATTTAGGGTTTTATGATTTAGGAGTTTAGGGTTTATGGTTTTGGGCCGGGCGAACCATCTTAATCCACTTTTTGAATACTTTGTCTCATTAGCGAAGATACGCTAGTCAATCTGATATTTGAGAAAAAATTGACATCATTTCCCCTTAGCTCCTCGAGTACATCAATGCACATACATACTCGTAGGAACAAAAGGTGAAATATTATACCAGATAATTCTCAAATATAAGATTGCAACCAATATATCTTCACTAATCCTATATGAGCCAAAATATTCAAAAAGCAGTCCCAACATGGACTATTAGAGATTAATCTCGAACGGACACCGACTTAAATTATTAAAAAATAGATAAACTGATCCTATATGATAATACTATCAATTACATATATATACTTTTAATTGATATATATGTAATCAATTTCATGCAAATAATGCTAATTAATTATTCACTAATCTAATATATACACATGCACATGCTAATTAAATAATAAACTTAATTATATATGTAATAATATACTATATTATTGACTAATCAACAACTATTATTATCTCAGCTGATCAAAATCAATAATTATTATTTATGATAATAACTAACTATATTGAATAATACTATCATCCACTAATTAAGAACTAAAAGTTTAAAATTTAAAATATACCTTATTAACATCAATATTCTTAAAGAGAGGGCCAGATCAAGGACAACACTAAAATTGAAGAGATCAACAACAATCTTGAAGAAAGGGGATCAAATAGGCAACACCAAATTGAAGAGGGAGGAAATACTGAGTTAGGAGAGGCGAGCCAGAGAAGAAGAGGCCCGGAGAAGATAAGAGAATAGGAGATAATGAAAAATGGTCGAAGCGGCACAAAACTAGGGTTTAGAATTAAAAAAACTTTTAACAATGGTTTCAATTAAGAACCGTTGTTAAATTATCTTTTAGCAACGGTTTCAGTTGAAAATCATTGTTAAATATATTTCATAACTGTTCTTCATTGAAACCATTGTTAAATATTTTTTACAACGATTTCCTTTAAAAATCATTGCTAAATAGGAGAGAGAGCATTTTCTCTGTTACGATTATAATTTTAACGTCTCTTTTTAGAAAACCTTTATAAAATATTTTTTTCAATATTTTAAAATTGCCACTCAACTCTTTTAGTAATAGTTATTATTTAAAATCGCTATTAAATGAGTGTTGTTTAAGCTCCAATAGTGTTAAACCTCCAAATTCAAGACCAAAAAAACTAACATTATTATTTTAAGAATAATCTAGCTTCGAACATATTATGATCCGAATTAATTGCTCTAATATAACACCTAACCCTATTTTGATCAATTTGAAGGAACTTCCTGAAAAATGTCCCGCACTAATATTGGCTTTAAATACGGCTCAACTGCTCAAGTTGGACTTAGGCACGTTGATAAAGCAATATATTAATGAGAAGGCAAACATGTGGATGTGGGGATGTGGGCTTCCACAATTGCATCGCCATGATGTTCTTTTACCCAGAACAAGCAGAGTTTTGATACTTTTGAACATGTTTCTAAATTCTAATCCAAAAGAACTGAATGTACCACACAGAGCTTCTGGCAAACGCATAAATAATGACTATCTTAGATAAATAGATAAAGATGAGAATCTAAATTACTCAACTTTAAATATTTATAGAAAAAAATCATTTGAATTTCGAACAAACAACCTCCCAAATTATCTTTTGCTATGGATCCATTAATATTAATCAAAATTTGAGAGCTAATTAAGCTCTCATCCTACTATAAAAAATAAGAAATTAATATTTTCAGTCCATGGCTAATTGAATAGGTCTAAATATGTTAAATTAAGTCATGCTTCTCTAGATGTTTGGCCCCAAATATTGCAAAATTTCGAATGCTTTCAATATATAAATTAGAATTGAAATATGTTAATTAAAATGATCCGTTTGCCTGTGTAAGAATGTTGTAAGAACTTATTCTCATACAAAACGTATGAGATGCCATCCGAACTGTAATTTTATAGCTAGTTAATTTGTTTGATCGATTGAACAACATTCTCATATCATTGATTTTTTTTTGAGAACTACGATCGTTGTGATTTTGGATTAGATTCCATTTCTAGTTTACTCTAATTTATTTTAATTTATTTGAGATTAAATATTTTTTTGTTGTTGATGGTGAATTAACAACATTCTCAAGAAAACAAGGAGACAAAACGATAGACGATAGAAGTACAACTGTAATAGTAAAGAATTATTTACCTTAATTTAAGGTGCAAGTTTTAAACAATCTTCGTCACTTGTGAACGCAATTAGCAAATGTCAGAAGTTTTTTGGTCTTATCACTATCGTGACATTGATTTTTGCCAAAAAATCACTATTTCTCTTGTAAATATTATCCCATTTTAGATACCAAAAATCCAATTAATTTGAATTTATTTTTTATCGCTCTCGTCTTGCAATCATGACATGAATGTGCTCATGAAGTCATAAGCGAACTACTTAATTATATTCTGTGTTTAGATTTAAGAGAATTTATTCCACCCATTGGATAAATTCTGCATGTTTTTGTAGCTTTGTATGCATGGACACGAGTTTTGGTTACCAATTATTTATTTTTAAACTTTATATACGAATCATAAAACGTTATAGACGAAGAAACTGGTGTTATCAATCACCCACTTGCTATCAGAAGAAACACAACTTTTGAAACTTTCAAAATATTTTTGTCACAAAACGAAACGATCTGTAAAGTGTAGTGATAACTAGAGATGTACGTTCTATTTAAATGATAAAAAAAACGTAACTATAATTCTAACTATTCTATATTTAGATATATTTTCAAAATAGTCAATTGATGCTTCATACACATTGATATATCATGTACGTTAAACTGCATAATCTAATCAAATCCAAATTAACAGTAAAAGGCTATATATAATAGACATCTGGCCTTGACCCATGACCTTAAGTGCCCTAACCGGCGGGGTGTTATTTAAAAATGGGGAAAGTACCTCGACAAATTATTTTGACAATCTTAATAATAAAATTTTAAATAAATTTTAAAAAATCTTAAATATATTCTAATTTATAGATCCATAACGTTTTAAATTTCATGCAATTTAGTTATTGTTTGACGATCCATCATGATAACTAAATTATATAAAATTTCAAACACCCTTTATATAAATTGAAGAATACATCTATAAATTTCTTTCTACTTTTAAGATTTTATATAGAGTGCCATTATCAGAGATTGTCAAAAGTAATCCATTGTCAAGTGATCTTTCCCCTATTTAAAAATAGCAAACTTTGTTTTATCCTGCTCGTCTTTTGAAACCATTTTTAATCGGACATAGAAAATGGAATGTCTGAATTATTTTTGTTAAATAAAAATGAAATTATTGATATGCAATTCACCAATTATTTTCAAACCAGATATAAGAGGATATATACTGACACTGATTCCATAATTTCTTCAGTCCAATAATTAAAAATTGCAGTTTTATTTAAAAGATTGTATATTAGATTTAAATAAAAGTTCGTAATATATATATATATATATATATATATATATATATATATATATATCATATACATTTCAATGCTCTTTCTGTTAGTATATATATTGTCATTTGACAATATTTTTTTTTAATTACGCTGACTAATTGTCGCGAAAAATACTGAAAGTGGAAAAATATGTTCATAAGTTTCTATTTTAATTTGATTTATAAGTTGAAAGTGGATAAATTATCAAACTTTTACTAAATTTGAATAACAGGAATGCATCAAAAGGACTTCAACGTGTATCGTTAACGTAAAATTTTTTACCGCCTTGATGTTTCCGTTGATCTCATTAATTTCCTTATTTTTAATAATTTTTAAAACAAAGAAAATATTTAAAAGACAACTCAAGCACTTGTCCACTAGGCCAACCATATATACACTTAGTTAATATAGCTAGAAAAGTTATTTTGGATTTGCAATATATCATCCAAAAGTGACAAAGGGATCTACAAACCTAATTTCAACGAAAAGGCTTCTCCTATTTTACAAATTTTATTTAGAAAAATACTAGAATTTTCAACAAAATGACAAAAGAATTTGCAGTTAATACGAAAGGATAAATTTTAAGCTACGTGTTGGAAACCTTAAAAGTGGGAAAGTGATTTGAAAATGTGAACGTAATTAATTAAAAGAACGAGTAACATCAATAGTTTACACTTTACACGAATGTTAATATATAAAATTATAAATTAAGGGTACCTAAGCAAAGACATGAAGTCAAAAAGAAACCGAACGAAGTGCGCTGCTACAGAAATCAACTGTACTTTCCTCCTTATATATACTGAACTGTCGTTTTAGGAATTTATGAGCCCCAAAAAAATTAGGGAGTCGATCCGGCTAATTAGATGAGCTGAATTAGTTCGTTGACTATTTAATTACGAGTCAAAAGTGTTGGTTCATGATTGGTTCGTTAAAATAACGAGAGAGTTGAATTAGCTCGTTAACATCTTATTTAATAATTAATAATATTTTATAAAAATATTTTTTACTCAAAATTTATGTAAAAAATAATAAGAACAATAAAAATATAATTTTAAACAAATTTGATATAATAATTTCATACATATCGTACTATAACATATTTAATATATTCAAAATTCATAATAAAATAATATAAATAATGAAAAATTAATTATTTAACGAGCCAAACAAAAATTAGCGAGCCGAGTCGGGCAAATTTTGTACTCGGCTCATTAACTTAACAAATGAGTAAAATTCAAGCCGATCTTAAATGAGTCACAAGTGATCTACATGCCATGATTATTATTATTTTTTTGCCAACCCTACCCCCAAATAAAAAAAGGTTCGTTTATTTTTTAAGAAAATGTATATCAAATACCTCTAATATAAATATAAATTTATGAAATAAAATATATAAAAAAATTCATCACAAAATATGTTTTAGAACACAAATCCAACAGCCACCTCAGGTCACCAGAAAAATTATGATTTTTTAATATGGTCGAAACCAAACATCTAAATATTAACTTTTTGTAGTTATTTGAGTAGATTTTTTATAAGAAAGATGAGAGTTAAACCCTTAAATCTATACTATTTTAATAGTGTATGAACTATATTTGTCTATTACTGTTATCAGATAATGTGTAATGACTGAAATACTCATGTTTCAATTTATAATTAAGATTAATTGATTTTAAAAAATAATGATTTAGATTTCAGTTAAATCTATTTTTTCATTTCATTTGCTATTTTTAACATGCATTTATAGCAGATCTAAAAAAATCATATATCAATTAAATTAAACATCAACTATTATTAAATTTTATTTTAAAAAAAATAGACGTTATAAAAAATACTCACAAAATAAAATTTTTTATATTTTGTGCATCATATTTTATTAAATATTAATTTTATTTAAAAATTTAAGAGTCTTTATAATTAATTTAAGTATAAATTATATATAAGTAAAATATATTATTTATTTTAATAAAATTAGTTTTAGATATAAATAGATGTAAATATTTTAAAGATTAAGAAAATTCGTTATTAGTTTATAAATATCTACAAAAAATTTCATCTGAATTTCGACCATACGACCTCATTTGACTGGATCTTATCTTTAAACAAACGCATACAATAATATGGATTCTTCCATGGCTACAAACATAAAATGACCAATTTAAATTAAATTATACATCACCAACCAATTAAACCTCCCCCTCCCTTCCCGGCCATACATTGTTATATACCCCTCCCATCTCAAACCGCCATAGTTCGTCAATCCTTATATATAATATAAACACCCAACTAATATATACAAATCAAAATTGTGCATCGCCATGGTTGTGCCGACAACCTCACCAGTCCGCAACCAGACTGCACGCTGTGCTGTTCACATACCGGTGGTTGATCTCTCAAAACCACGAGGTGACATGTCGAAACTCATTGTGAAGGCTTGCGAGGAGGTCGGGTTTTTCAAAGTGATCAATCATGGTGTGTCGAAAGCATTACTGGAGCAAATGGAAAACACCGCCCTCGAGTTTTTTTCTTTGCCTTTGCAAGAGAAGGAGAAGGCCGGCCCGCCAACCCCACTGGGTTATGGTGCTAGAAATATCGGGTTTAATGGTGATGTTGGTGAATTGGAGTATCTCCTCCTACATGCAAATCCAAACTCCATATCTCATAAGGCAAAGGTGATAAGCAAGGAGCCATCATTTTTCAGGTTTGTGATGTTCTTATCTCTCTGTTTCCTTTTCTGTGTCGTGGGGATTTGGAATACAGATACATTTTAATTAGTATTTTAGAAAAATATACACACTGACATAATGTCATATATATGAAACAATAAAGCAAAATGACAACTTAATTTCCAATTGAAAAGAATGTTTTCTCTGTCTCTTTTTTATCCTTTTTGGTTGAAATTGAAAAGAAGTTAAGGTTTTATAATTAATAGCATGAATATTTGGTCTTTGACCTGTTGTTTGATAGAAAATGTATATTTTGACCATAGACTAAAATGTTCAGTAGTTCTTCTTTAATTCATGAACGCGTTGGTTCTTCTTTAATTCAAAGTTACACTCAAAAAGTAATTTATTATAGTAGTAAACGTGTGAAAGCGTTTTCGTAGTTCCCTGTCTAGCTAGGTTGACCACATGTACACATTCCATTGAAAGTCAAAAAGGAGCCTATCTAGTTCCCACCTCTAAATAAATTAATACTGCCACTGGTCATTAATTATGTAGTATTCCATGCCTAATTTTCAATATTTATATCATCAGTAATATAGTATATATATACAAACTGCTAAATTATGGTGTGACATAATGGGACTTTTATATGATGATCAAAGATCAATAGATAAATTTCAACTGAATCCATGTTATCTGGAACCAGCTACCACCTGTTATTCACAAGGACAGTCGAAATGTGCAGCATAAAGTTCCACTATCATAATTACTCTACGTAACTACATCGATAAGCAAAGACAAAGTAAAGTCTGAAGATTTTTTTATAAACACTAAAATTAGGACCCAACTTCATTAGTCAGATATTATCGGTTCACTTATTGTCAGTTACATTAAAAGAAGACCGCCTATCTAATCTTAATTTGTTTGAAAAAAATCAGGCGCGTTGTCATTAATTAGTGGCTATTCAAAAAGCAAGTCCAGTTACATGTTTGGTTTATTTTTCAAAAAATAATCCTCTAAGTAGTATTTTTTATTTAAATTCAATAGACATATAATATAAATATGAATCGTGTTACTCATCTCTTAAGAAAATATCTAACACATTTTTTATATGCATAAATATGAGACTTGTGAAGCAACTCACCGATTATTGTCATTTAAGTAGGGGTTAAATCAATATGAGAAGTCCAAAGCAGAGGATATTATTTTAGAGTTGGGTCCACTTTTTTGGGGTTGCATTCTAAAAATGGAACAAAGTAGGAAACTTTTTGCAATATAATAATCTATACAATAAAACTGTAACTAATGTACTATCAAACGACAATGGAACCCTGAAAGAATTAATTAGTAATGTCTTGGAAGTTTTTGTTTGGGTAAAAAAAAACAATAGGCAGTCCTTACTTTTTAATTACATAACAAGTTTACATTGATGATAACAAAGGGGGGACATAGTACAGTTGAAAACTTATAACACATTAATTTCCAAATTCTAATGCTAACTTGTTG
Source organism: Schoenoplectus tabernaemontani (assembly GCA_037127355.1). Classification (NCBI taxonomy): domain Eukaryota; kingdom Viridiplantae; phylum Streptophyta; class Magnoliopsida; order Poales; family Cyperaceae; genus Schoenoplectus; species Schoenoplectus tabernaemontani. Next base: position 11,974,005 of record CM073738.1, read on the forward strand.
AGTCAAGGGGCAAGGCAATATTTATTCTCAGTTGCACAGACGCTCGCACACAGCAAACGGCAGTTTGATGATAGTCATCAGTCATGTATATGAGTTATGAGGAAATGATAGAGACAAAACAACCAAGTTCTCAAAACCCCTATCCCCTAGGTTTGTTAGCACACAAACTCTAGGTCCCAACTTGTTCAAGTTCTACATGGTACCTTACAGTTGTACCCTACCTATTGCTATACACTTGGCTAGCTTTCATGTTTCAAACAGCTTTTTTACGGCACCCCAAATAATTAACCCTCATTTTTTTTCTTGATGGATATATGCGTCATTTAGTGATAATTTGTAAGACAATATCTTATAATTCTGATTGGTCATAATCTAATCACTATAGCTATATCCATGAGAGTGACAACAGATGAGTTGCGACAAAGTAGTTTTCACCTCAATATACAAAAAAAAAATCTATAATTTAACTTAGTGATTGTACAGGAAAAAAAAATTCCATAATCAATGCATGATTAAGACTTTAAACGAGCTGAGCTCTGCGAAATCGACTCTTATTCTAGCGCTTAATTTTTATAATATCGAGACAAGTACATACTATATATATATATATATATATACTTTAAATTAATCAAGCTATCAAGTTCCAACGACTTCAAACTCCATTCGAGTCCGAGCTTTTCACGAGCTTAAATTTGCATTATTTATTTATTATTGTGTTATTTTAGAAACAAGAAGTAATACAACTAACAGTGTAGTTGTCCAGATAGGACATCATTTTATTTAGAATTATTTTCTCAAATTGTAATGATACTTAAAAATAAATTTATATCTAAAAAATTGAGCAATTTATGCTATATATTAACAATATATTATCCTATATAAGTTGAGAAACTACAAGTTAAGTCAAGTCTAATGATTTTCGAATTCGGACTAGCCATAATTTTAGTCAGCGAAAATCATCCTGGTGTGACAAAAGTAATATTCTCTGTCTAAAAAATTGTAGGTTCAAAATCCGAATAAACAGCACTTGATAGCTAGACATTTAATGTTAAATGCCTTATACATCCATTTTTATTTAAAACATACTCGTAGGCAGATGGCAGAAACTTGAACTAGATCCGAATGAAATAAAAATAATTTGAGAGAGTATTTTTTTTAATTTGATATGTTTCAAGAAGTCATATCACGGAACATGGATATATCAAAGTCTTCCTAGCTGAAGTCTTAATTATGTAATAGTTTCAAGTCATATTATTTTCACATTAATAATAGCAAGGAATCAATGGATTCTAGCTAGTAGCTAGGGTTCAAATTGAGGAGACAAGTCAGAGAAAAAATATGAAATAAGACAGCAAGGATCTAATGTATCTTGTTTTGGTCCCCACAATATAGTTCCGATTTTGAAAATTGACAAATACTGTGAAGCAAAAAAAATCTATAGTTAGCACTTAGCACCGTATATAAAATGACCATAAAATATCACAGTAAGATATGATATGCTCCTCAGTAAGAATTCAGTAACTATTTGTATCCGGGCGCGCAAAATATGAAAACGAGACCCGACGCACTCGGCACCGCCGAAAACGAGTCAGGGAGCACAAAACATGAAAATAGGACCCGACGCCCTCGGTACCCCCGAAAACTAGTCCGGACGCGCAAAACATGGAAACGGGACCCGACGCCCTCGGTTAATTAAGGATCACAATTGGAGTCCGTTTCAATGGTTACTAAGAATTTGGCAAAATGGGACCGAGTTAAATATGTTTCTTAACATCAATTTTTCTGTGTTGAGGCCATCAAAATTGAGATTTCCGTGTTAAAATTATGTAGACATGATACAAATGAGGATGGAGTATTGGTTTTAGAATCACAGTTAAACTTTACAACTAGAGAATATAAGGGAAAGAAAACAGAATCAAGTTAAGTGCATGCGAGAATTCGGTTTGGAAACAAATCTCAATTGATAAGATGGTAATTCAAATTGAAACAAAAAGTATCAAATTTTATAACACTCCTCGTTGTTCTGGTTTTTGGCTTAATTCATTTTTTTTTGAAAATTTTCATTTGATCTAGTAATAAAAATAATATAATCAATGTGAAAGTTTATACGCTTGAAATTCAAATTAATAATGTTTTGAAACTACTTTCAAGATTAACTAAGTTGAACATATCATTATATAAAAATAAATATTTTTTTCCAATATTATTGATTCTTGCAACAAAAATCCGAGGAAGGAGGGAGGGAGAGAGCGGGGACCCAAATAGAAGTACAGGTGTGTCACATGAGGTAAATAAAGCCTGCATGCCCATATCCTTTCTTCTCTAGTCTCAGCCACGTGGATGTTTTCAGAAAGGCATGAATCTATCACGGAGATATGTACATTTGTAGTATCAAATTATCTAGCCATTTATGGTAAAATAAATGTTAGATTGTGAAGCAGATAGGGACTTATTTCATGGCAGGTCAGTGAAGGGTCTTTCCGTTGCTCAGTAAAAAGCCGATCTATCCTATCAAACCCTTCTTTTTTTTCTGTACAAGTGTAAAATTTCCAGCTATCACAGTACCACTTGTGCTTTTTTTATTGTGATTGAACTTCTGTTTCTGAATTCTGATAGCAGTTCTGGTTATTGCCTCTAAGATAAATACATTGATCCCAATTTTCCACTCGGTTTTCAATAATAATCTATTAAACTGCGCGCCTCTGAATGATGGTTCTTTTATTCACATGTTTAACTAACCAATTAAATACATCTGCCAAGAATTTGTTATTAGAGAACATCAGAAGACAAATATATGAAAGCGTATACTTACCGGTAGAACTATATATTAAATTTAAAATCTGAACTTTGATTAAAAAAAGTAGAATGAAAATTTATCTTTTCTTTCAAATAATAATGTATATTTGAGAAAAATAATTCCTTTTCTTATATAAATGGCAGTTATGTGGTGAATGAATATGTGGGGGCTGTGAAACATCTTTCCTGTGAGATTCTTGACATGCTAGCTGAAGGGCTAAAGTTGAGGGACAGTAAAGCCTTTAGTATACTCTTAAGGGACCTTGAGAGTGACTCTCTTTTGAGAATAAACCACTATCCTCCTTGGAATAAGAATACCAGTATTACTAAAAATGGCAACAAATGTGGATGTGGTGGTGCGCGAATCGGGTTCGGAGAGCATTCCGACCCCCAAATTATCAGTGTGCTCCGATCAAATGATGTCGAGGGTTTACAAGTGTTGATGTCCGATGCGAGTGGTGACTGCATCTGGGCTCCGGTGACGCCGGATCCAGATGCATTTTTCATCCAAGTTGGAGATTTATTACAGGTAATCATAATTAATTCTTTTTTGGTTATTATCTGATTATACAAATTAATATATTCGATGATTTGATGCTACTTCATGCCACTGATATCAAGTAATAGTACAACGTGTCCATTGATAAATGACCTTATGAATTACATGATCTGTGCTGATCACATAATGTGCTGATTTACTGATTAACAATGATAAAAATTTTGGAATTACCGATAATACAGCAAAAATACTGTGGTGTTTGTTCTTTCAAACACTAAAAAAAATAAGGTGGGACCTTAACAATCAATTATTTTGATAATATCGACAACAACCTTCTATAAATTCATAAAAAATATTAAAATGGAAAAACTTTATAAATATATTATTAAATTTATGAATTGATTGTGTTTTAAATTTCATACAATTGGAATGTTATTTGATATTCTATCAAAAATCATTACATTTAATCTACTAAAATTATCATGTAATTTTGATGGTCTTTGATGAAATATCAAATGACATTCAAATTGCATGAAATTTGAAACACAATCAATTTATGATCTTAAGAATATATTGTAAAGTTTTTTTTTTAGATTTTTTTATGAATTTATAGAAAGTTGGTGATCAAGTTGTCAAGATCGTCAAAATA